>JAVJGG010000030.1:13613552-13631001 GCA_035590195.1 Aviceda cuculoides | reverse complement strand
AGATATATTTTTAAAAGAAAAAAAAGAGTGTATGAATTTACTGCAATATGGGGCTGTTAGATGAGTAGCCACAGAGATCAAAGTGCTCTCTCCTCTGAACAGGTGTGGTGTGGAAAGTGCCAGTTCTCACCTTTCTGTCTCTAAGTCCTGTGCTGAGGCAATGTATTTGTTGGGCAAGACCTTACACAGCCAAGCCTGGAGAGAGCCTGAACTAGAAAAAACACACTGAATAGGGAGAATGGACACAGGAGCTGTGTATCCAGATCAGGCTTAGATAAGTGGTCTGATAGAGTTTGTAAGTGATAAGAAGTTAATTCTAATTCCAGCCCCATTCCTTTCCACACATCTGGCCTCTCCTGGAAACTTTACAAGGCAATCGTGATGGTACTAAGTAGATCATCATCAGGCTAGCGATCTGGCCTTTGTGGTATGTCAGCAGTGGGTTGGACCAGGAACTCTTTTTGCCTCATACATGGACTTTTTGTTTCCTTTTTCTGGAAAAGAACAACAGAACACCAACTGTGGTCAATGCCAAAGAGCAAAACACTGTATCTGTTCAACAAATGACCCTTCCCTCTTCTTTGTAGAGGAATACCCAACTATTCTGATTAATCTTCGCAAGGAGACTGTGGTGGAGAAAGAGGAGCCAAGGAGCAAGAGGAGCATGAACTGGAAAATGTCAGACCATGTTTTAGGCACATACCAGAGCAAACCTGCCTAGGGGCTGCAGCTTCTGGTGTCTACTGGTACCAAGTGACTCATGGTTTGACCTGCAGCAGTGGAGCTGTTGCTGAGAGCTTTAAGGTCTTAAGAAGAGTTTAAGACATCTTCACCAAGCAGAGCATGGCTTGGGTCAGTGCAGGGGATTCATCAAGAGTCAAAGCAGTCAGCCAGCGAGCCTTTGTTTAACCAAGTCCTGGAAAAGGAAAAGCCTGGAAAGATTGGGGCAGAAGCAGCTGGGTCTGAGAAAAGGAAGTGAAGGGAAACGAAGAGAAGGATGAGGTGCAGAAGTGGGCTATGCCCTCTAAAGCATCCTCTCTTCCAAAGTCTTGGCTGGAACCCAAGATTCCTGGTCACTCCTCTGCTTGTCAGCATATATCTGTGAATCCCACAGGAAAAATCTGTTTCATTCTCCTTGGGTGCAGATCTGCACCACTGTCCCTGCCATACATCACACTCACATCCCTGTTGTAGTGATACTCTTTACCACCAGCACAGCTTATCATTATGCACAGGGAAACTTACAGAAAAACACCCCATTGACTAAAAGGACATTACTGAGTTTTGAAGTCAAGTGCTCAAAAGCAAGGAAATTGCTGTGCAGACTACACTCACACCCTTCCTCACATGGATGGATTATGATAGGGCCTTTAATTGCATCATTGCAAGCTATCTTTTCCTTCTTGAGGCAGAAGTCATTCAGGGCAGGGTTACTTGGTGGCAATAGTAAGGATCAACAAGCTTGCTTGGCAAACAGCTATTTGATTTTTTTTTTTTTTTCCTTACTGTACAACGTGTATCCTTAGGTCTTGCTTATTTGCAAGCCATTCGGACTCAAAATGATGAACATTTCTGTGGCAGCCCTATCCACATGCAGCCTGTGGTTTGATGGCAACGGGAGTCCCTGGGGACAAATCCCTAATGTTGGCTTCTGGCTCTGAATATTTGAATGGTGAGATGGCTCTAACATCTGTTATTGCACTTACTTAATCCAGTCCTGCAGGTAAAAGCAGTCATCTCCAATTCACAGAGGGAAGCAGAAATACAGAAAATGGGTCAACAGTGTGTAATGTAGCACTGTGTGGGGGTATCCACAACAGGAAGCAATGTAGTTGGCACCAGAAAATCACTGCACCAGTGCTACCTAGTTCTAGTGAGGCAGTCGTCCTCCTTTAGACCCTTTCTTCTCATGGTATAAACCCTCTATCTTCTTCAGAAAAAAAAGTTGCCATTCTAGAGCCTCATTTTCTGCACAATTAGTATTTACTTATGGGTAGGTGTTACCTTGTGCAACAAAGGAGGGAGGAATCCCGTGAGGAAAAAAGTCTGCATGGAATTGCCTCCCTAAAGGCAACCTCTTAGTTGATGTACATGTGCATGTGTGGTGTTTGACAAAGACTGCTCAGAACGAATTATTTCATGTGTTGTACCTTGAAGTCTCTTCAGAACAAAGAACACAGACCAGGAAGGCACGTTTTCTGAAATGGCACATCAGAGGCAGCTGATTGCACAAAAATCCTGTCTTCTTCAATAGCAAGAAAACCTGAGCTCTGAGCTCCTTCATTAAAAGAGATTGGGAATGTATGTCAAGTATTCTTGCTTCCTATCTTTGTCTTGGCCTCCCAAAAACTTCCTCAGGCATTTTAGCTTAGCTGAGAAGTTCTATTTTTTCCCATCACTTGTGGACTTTTTCTTTGTTATGGACTGTGAACGGAACGCACTCAACACAACACCTAAGCACATACTTAACTTCAGGCTTCGGTGGAGCTACTCATGTGTTTACAATTAGTGGTACTTACTTACATACACATGGGTGGAATCGTCAAAGGAGCCCAATAGAGAAGGGCAAAAAACTGTACTGAAAGCCAGTGGGAGTTGGGCATCTGACTCCCAAAACTCCCTTCTAAACTCTTTCAAAAAACCCCACAATGCTGGGTTGAGGCCCAAGAGAGAATTTTCAATTCCGTGCCAGTACACTATGATTCAGTGGTCAGATCTGATGCTGTTAAGTGAATGAAGCAGCCGTGACACGCTTATTTGCCATGACTTACAAGAAGATAAGAAAAAAACCTTTTCCTTTCAACATTCACTTGGTTGTAAAATGGCTGTTCATTAAGCATGTATCTGTGTTTTTTGCACAATTACTCCATTTACATCTAGACTGCATATACAGGTTTTACCACCACTTTGTCTCCCTTGTTTGCACAACGTTGCCTGCACAAGGAATGCATGCTGCTGTCATTTAGAACATGGGAGATAATTACTAATTAAAGTAGAAATCAATGGAAAAAATACCAAGGAAAGACAGAGGAAACTAGGTCCAGTCACTGGTCCCATGTCTCAGTTTCTTCATTTGAAAAAATGGGAGCAATGATTCCAATTGCCTCTGAGCATTTGTGAAAAAACAAAAACAAAAAACAATACAGCTAAGTTCTTATTACAAAACAACTGCATGTAAGTGGAAATTAACCTTTGAGTACACGTGATTTGGGGAAATCTGAATCTGTTTTCAGAAGGATGTTGGAAGGTGCCTTTCTGTTTTACAGACTGTCTTCTGTCAAATATCAGAATTTTATCTGAAAAGATTTGGCCATTATACCTATTCCAAAGAAAGCTGCAAGATTTGGGGGAAATGGTGGGAAAAATGTATTTTTTGTTAAGTTTTCTTTTTGCTTGATTCATGCTCAAACTTTCCCAAAATAGTCACTCTTGGAAAGAGGACAACCCAGGAAAAAGTTCAGCCAAAAAGGCTAAAGTTTATGAAAATAATAAATAACCAAAACTAGGCCTTTAGAATGGAAATGTTTAGATGAACTTAATATCAGTGCTTTGACATATAGGTGCTTCACTGGATGTTTAAGTCAGAAATATAGAATGCAGGAAATGAGTGGGAGAAAATCACTGGTTTTTTCCTCCTGGTGTATTTTTTAATGAAAACAGGAAGAAAATAGATGTCATGTACAGTATGTGGTACTGATAGAGTTGGCTTAGACCAATGACACATCCTTGTGCTTCCAGTGACTCATCTTTGGTGGGTAAAGTAAATTACAACTGAAAGTGGAAAAGTTTTGTACAATTTATACCAAATGTTGCAAGAATCTAAGGCTCCAAAGTCAATAGATCTGTTAGATTCAAATAAGATTATGTCCCATTGAAGGCAATAGCATTTAACATCTTACTTTAATACATTAGCATACAGTAAGCCCACAACCAGGTACCTTTTGCAGTTGTGCAGTGGGGGAGATGAAAAGGAATGAAATCAATGTAATTATTTTAATTTGCTGAGGATTGTAGATTGACAATATTGACAACAAAGGTGTCAGTAAAATTTAGAGAAAAGTGAGGGATAATAGATAAAGTTAGAGCTTATAAATTTTTGAGATATCGTTTGATATGTTACTACTATATTTTAAAGCAAGTTCTTGCCTACTTGTGATGAATGCTGCATAGAAATACCTCTTTGTACAGCTTTGTTGGTTACTTCATTTCCACAGAAATGCTCAGGCCCTCAGTTAAGCAACTCTCGAGACAAACCCAAAGCTTTCAAAATGGCCATCTAAAAGCATTTGATGTATATATACTATGGCTCAGAAAACTCACGTGAGCCTCCTCCTCCTCCTCCTAATTTTCTACTGACAAATATGTTCACAAATATTAATTGGGAAGCAAATAGAAAAGGAGTACTATTTATCTTATTTTCCTGAGTTTTATTGATGGGAATACCTATGCATATTATTTGCAGTATTTGCCTTCTCTCTGGCAATGCTTTTTGATGTTCCACAGTTCAGCATGAATAATCCCCCCAAAAGGAAGGACTTCGGGGTTAATAATGGATAAAAATGGCTGAGCTCTGTGTTCCCCCATGTCTATACTAGTGTCTTGAATTGAATAAAGCATGGCCCAAACCTGAAGGATTACATGTTTTTTCTTTTTCAGCCAGCAGCCAACCTCTGTCCTGCTCCTCACCCTCGGCTGGAGGAGGGAAGTCTGCATGGCACTCCAAACAAACTCAGGAGCTGCCAGGGCAGAGCAGATTATAATATGAAATCTCGGTCACCGATAAACACTGCCTTGCCTCCAGAGACACCACAGGTGTGTGCAATAAGGTTATGGCAGTTACCTATCTTTCAATTCAGGGCATACAGCTAGGACTGTGAAGTATTGTTATTAGCTCAGCTTGCTCTTTCATGGGATTTGGAAACAATTATCACCTGTCTGTACAGAAACCATGTATTTCTCATGAGTCACCTCTTTGGTTTCCATAGTGGTAATCTCCACAGAAATTAACACTTTTTGTAAATCGTTCTCATCACCTTTGGCAAGGAGTGGAACTCCGGGCTTCCCTTGGTGGCCATCAACCTGGACCCTGATCTTCCCTCTGCTCCTTTCACATGGATTTCAGCAAAAAACAATCTGACTCGCGAAACGCGAGATCAAAATCTGGTCTTACCATTAGCATTGTCAATGGTCTAAAACAAGAATAACTTGCCAGAAGCATCTGAAGGCCTTTGAACCTGGGGCCAAAATGGAAGAGTTGGAAGTCTGGCAGGATGTATGCACCCGTGCATGACCAGGGAGTGGACCGAGAGCCCTGGCAGCCCTCAGGAGCGCTCCCGGGCGTCAAGAGACTGATGAGCTAACAACTGGCATGGGGGTCTAATTAATACGGTCCATCATTGGATGGGTTTTTCTAGCTCCGCTCTGAGGGCTCGGGGTTTTCTTAACGGATTTCTGGCAAAATTTTTCAACATTTAAGATACTTAAATTTTAAGATACTTAAATTCCTCTAAAGCAGAGATAACTATTTCTATTGGTTACTAAACTGTTGGCAACTTAACTGAGAGTGCAGTTCATAACCTGAGAGATGCAAGCATGAAGCATTCAGGTCACTCGTCCTTCCTCATCAAGGAGGAGAAGGAATCAAAACAACAGAAGGCAAATGTTACAGCAGGGGAAGCAGCATGGCATTGGGAAGAGAATAAACCCTCAAGACAGTAAAAGAGAAAAGAAAGAGAGTAAAGAGAAATGAGAGAGTAAAATTAGGAAATTTCTATCTAGTAAACTAAGTCAGTGAGGCCAGGAGAGGGAAAAATTTGAATCCAAGTCCAGTACTGGCATACATTCATCTAATGCTTATGCTGCAGAATATTGCACAAGAAAACTGTGAATTTTTGAAGCTTCTTAAGTGATGTGCGTGCACATTCCTGTGACTTTTATTTGGAGTTGAATGTTTGAATTTCCCCCAGTGGAACTGAAAATCCTGCTTAAAGTACTGTGCTACCCTGACATGCCAAGCAGCTCACGTGGTAGTGTAATGCTACGAAGATACAGTCAGTAAGAAAGAGGAGTAGCAGAAACAGTAAATTTTTTTTTTTTGAGGGGTGTCTTTCTGAATGTCATAGAAATACAAATTTTTCTTTCACCTCAGATACTATACTGGCCTGTCCAGACTCAGTATAGATCTAGGCAATCAGAAGTTAATTATTGATATACATACATATACACAGAACTGGCATATATTTTCTTCCTATTTACCATTTCTTTCATATTGGGTAGACCAAGATGTCAATGAAAACATCACTTCTGATCTAATTTTAAAGTACAGAAAGCTACTGGGCAGAGTAAAAATGCAAGATATTTCTGTGTCAAAAGTTTTGAAAAGTCATGTTATAAGCTTTGTCTATATGACTGCACACAGTGCAGGGCACAGACTTCTGTCACAAAGCTTCATCCCTGTTATACTGGTAAGACTGCCCGCATGGACGTCTGACCTAGCAATTCCAACTTTTGTCCAGATTAATAGCTATTTCTACATTTGTTTTTTAAAGTCCTTTGCCTGTGCTCTATGCATATAGTACCTAGGTTACCAATCACTGCATTTACATGCATCTACATACCTGAATTGACCATTTGTGGTTGTGCACCCACTGCCCAGGAGAAGAAAGAAGCTACCAACTCTTGCAAATGAATAACAGCATATTCCCTACTGCCTTTGAGATTTTATAAGGTCCCATCCCATCCCATGTAATTTTTTCTTCGAAGGGATATAGCTCAGCAGGGACCGATTGCTTTCCCATTAGCTTTTCTACATTTACAAAACATAAATTAATACAGACCACATTAACACACAGTTCTGCTAGATCCATTACAAAACCTGGAATTTCTTCCAAGCCAAGCACTAGTGCTTTATTTCAGATTACTGTAAATCGAGACTGTCCCATTTTGCCTTTTGACTAATGGGATGTGATACAAGAGATGACCTTTGATTGGACATGGTCAGGCCTTTATTTTGACTTTTGCTGTTGTTGGCTCTCTCTGCAGCAAGAACCAACATTGCTACTAGCTTCTGCATAAAATGCTCTCCTCTCTGATGCTTCCATGGTGCTCAAAAGCTGCTGTTCCCACTGCAAAGAGGTAAGACCATGCAAGAGGGTGTGATCTCAAATGGTGAAAGTGCAACAAGTAGCTCTCAGAGAAGAAGGAAATAAAGCTGATACAGAAGACTCAAACACAAGAAAGTTAACACTTGGTTTTCAACTGTGTCTGATTTCCAGCTTCCAGAAGCCCCATGCATTCTACTGACATCACTTAGTGCTCAAGATCTCTGGAAATAACCACACCATTTAAGTTTTCTTCTGTAGGGTCATATTTTGATTGCTATATTATGGGGCAAGTCCAAAATAACTCCTTAAAACCACAGAGACTGTAGTTAAGAGGCAGAGGTCTTAGCTAATCCTTAGAGTCCAAGAAGTACCATAAGACTGAGTAGACAAGTCTTCACATTCACTATGTGTTAAAGCCTCTAAGGATTGTTTTGTATTCATGAATGTCGCAACTAGTGACAGCATGGACAAGAGATTGAGTGGGTATGAACTCTGAACTCTAATATGGATTGTGATAACAATAAGAATACAGGAGGTGGTTTTATTAATGCACGGATTAAATAGAGTGATTGCATGTGAGTGTAAGGTCCATGTTTACCCCTAAAGTGCGACTCGTGCACAGCTACACTGAGTGCAACACTGACCTTGTTCGGGGTTTGTTGGGTTTCTTTTTTTAATTTTATGTCCAATCATAACCTAATGAAATTGGTTTCAGAAAGTTACTTACAGTTTGTCTGACAAGCTCACAGGCTGTGGAGGCTGTGTTTAATAACGAGTGAATTCCAGGTCATTTCAAATATGCAAGAGCTTTCTGAATCAAAGAACAAAACAGTGTATTTCAATCCATCTCTCACTTTGTACCCTGGGATTGCACAGACCTGCCTCATGGCTTTTCTGAAACTAAGCAAAAATTCAGCTGTCCAAGGGCAACCCCTCAGGGCTGACCTGGGACCAGGCTGCTCCTTCCATGGGAAAAGGAGAAAAGCAGGGCTGGGAAGTGGAGTCCTAGGAGACAGTTGCGGAGGACTGGGCTTGCCCCTCCCTCTGCCACCTGGGGGAGATTGGAGTGACCCCGCACCACCTAAACCCTGCCTCCCCCACGTCTGTAAGCCTCGCTGTCCAAAGCTCTAGCATAAACAACCACTGGAAAAAGCTGGTTTACTGCCCTGACAGGGCACGTGCTAGACAGCTGCCAACTTTGCCGATTCCTGAAGCTGGTATTGGGGACATTAGATCTTTTTAGTAACATTTACTTCCCGTGACTTTATTTTCACGTACAGAGACAAGATATCCAGTATCCCGGGAGGTAAATCACCTTCTATTTGCTTTCTCAGTGCCTTTGGAGGTACAATATACAAATGAGTTACCCAGCTGCAGACCGTCACCTACCAAGGATCTAGTGCTGTGAAACCAAACAGAAGAAATGGATCTAAAGTGGAAGTTCACACTGCAAAAAAGTTTGAGGTGCTGTGCAAAAACTAGTCTATAATTTCCATCACAGCAAATAGTTCACACCTGTTTAGTTTGTGATATAGTTGTGGCCAGTAGGGACCAGGTATCATTTCTCAGGCACGTATGAATGGACAGACCCAGTGCCCTAAAGGAACTCCAACACAAGTCATTACCTTGTGTTCTTCCTACATAAACTTGCAAGCCATTTTAGTTGGCTATATTACCCTTTGCTTCCCCTGCTAAAAACAATCTTGCTGGCAGTGCTGCTTTTCCGCTGTAGAAGTAGCCACATTTCAATGACGGGTGACGTGAGCTCTGCAAATACAGAGCCAAATTCCGCAGTAACGCAAGAGGATGTATCTATGACAGCAATGGATTTGTGCCTGGTCGCGCTATGGCCATATGAGGCAGAGAGATGATAAAATTGTCTGTGGTGAAAAGCATTATAAAGTATTGCCAATGTAGCTATGGTAGGTAAGTTCTATCACAAATCTGTGTAAGGGTCTTGTGCTAAGTCTTGCAAAATACCAGGTATTTACACAAATGTATTTCAGAGTTCATCAATAAGTTATTCGCCTTTCATCCTTCATTCATTCCATTCTTCCCTCCACAAAACTGTTAGTTCATTATTTTTAAAGCACTGCTTGCTTTATGAAAAGCTATGGAAAATTGATCATCAATGGAATACTACGAAAACCAGCATTTGGCTTGGAGACAAAAGGGCATGCCTGCAGCATCAGCATCCTTGGCTTGGAGCTATGCTGCTATACAGCACGGCCTCAAAAGCGTGTGTGTGTGTGTGGAAAAGGAATTTTTGACATGTAAACAACTATTTGTCTCCTGCACTCTTGAACATACACCCATTATCTTATCGTTCATTAGCAGACTATTGAATTCACATAATCAGTAATAGTTTCTGGAAGCTGTTTGGCAAGCAGATATGGAAATTACTAACTCACAGCTGGGTAAAAAAAAAATGGCAAATACACACGTTGTGCTTGCTCTCTTCCCCTCCTGCCCCCCCACTCTCTTCCTTGGACACTGTAGATTTATTGCCTCACAGTATTCACAGATGATGTTTTCATAGTCACTAATGAGGTCCCAGCAGTTTTTTAACAATAACAGGACATTACTACTCCTAAGATATATTATGTGTTTTCCCCATTTTTCTCCATTTCAGTTGAATACTCAGAAGTGTACTAGCTTAAAAATCTCCTGGTTTATTATTATTATGATTGATAGTCCAGTCATGTGATATAAATGACTGCTGAGGTGTAACTTTTAAATTGTTAATTTGTATACAACTTTTAAATATATTTTTTTAACATGCTGTTCATGGCTTTGTACATAAAAATGCCAAAATACTTGTTTGATTGTTTTTGTTTCTGCAGGCAAAAAGGCAACACAGCAGAGATCACTTTTCAATACTGTTGTGCATTCATTTTTCCTCCCTGCAAGAATCTGGCTTCAACCCATCATAGCTGGCAGCGACACACAAGATAAGCTGAAAATATTTACTGGTAATAGTTAAAATTAATTTGTTTATTAAGGAGGATCTATGGTCCTTCTATGCTTATTCAATAAAACCACCTCATTTAGACCCTGATTCAGGAAAGCATTTAGACATTTGCTTTATTTTACTCATGTGTTTAAGTTACACTATCGTTGTGATAAGTCTGAGGGCTTTCTTTTTCTTGAATTTGAGCTTTCATACATAATTCTTCCATAATAAAAAGGTAAGTTTAATTTAGGATAGTTGGTAGCATGCTGCTTTCTGAAGTCAGATTTAGAAGCGGCTGTCATTTAAGATCATAATGTTTTGAAGCTGTTAAAGATGAAGTCATGTTTAATATATGAGTATTTAATAGGCTATAGTATGTAAACCTAAGCAAAGGGGAGTTTAGGAGATCAGCCCCTCATTGACCTAGTTCTCTGAAGTACAGATTTGCTATCTTCTTTGCCTACGATTCAATATCTTTGCTCTACAGTGTGAACATAAGGAATTGTCTGCTAGACAGATACTTGCAATAAGCACCACCCATAATATTGAAACTGTCCAAGGTCCCAACCATTCCAATATCTATGCACCTTTAGCCTCCAACAAATGAATATTCACAGGGACTTCAAGGATATAGGACTATATACACACCTAAAGTTAGCCGTGTGTGTAGCCTCGCACAGGTTTGGGACCAAAGAAGTTATTTGGTGGGAATGAGTAAAGCTGTGGTCAGGAAAACTCCTGGAGCTGTTATTTTCGCAGTTAGCTCACACACCTTACTCAACACCTCCCAAGCCCTGCAGGTCTGCGTGCAGACTTTCTACGCTCTTCAGAGAGTATCTAAAGCAGAGGACAAAGTCCACAGCCACTGAAATCAACGGGAGCTTTGCCAGCAGGGTTCATGTGACCAGAATCCCTCCCCAAGGAACGTGCATCACTTCCATCACTTCTCTGGGTTTCATTGTTTACGAATGCAATCAAGGCATTCACCCTTTTTAAAAAAAAAAAAAAAAATCATTTTCCTTAGGCTACATTCATCTTCTCTTCTCTCTTCCCTGTGCACATGATTTGGCAAGGAAGGCAGTAGGCACAAAGGACGAAAGAGGTTGTGGGATAGAGGAGAAATTCCCATAACTTGGGAAGCAGAGCAAAGATTTTATTGGGTCTAATTTCTGTTCCTTTTGGTGTCAACTGGATTTTGCCAGGAATTTTAGTTAACTCAAAATACTCTGTGCTATAATTTTGTTCCCGAGAGATACAGGGATGAGGGGCTGTAGCTTTTGTTTAGCAAACCTTGATCCTGAGTCTGTAAGGGGACCCTCATGGCCAGACACTTTCTTCTGTTGAAGTTGGATTACATGACAGTTAGTTAGGTTTTAATGCTGTAATTTGTAAGCCTGGACTCTTCAGTCCTGTGCTCTTTTTTAACCAGTTGCCAGATTCAGTCAACACATGGTTCCAATTTTGCCCCACCTCAAATTCTTATGATGTAAATTTTAATGGAAAAGTGTCACTTTGAAAACTAAAAAGCTCTGTCAAGGAACTTAACATTTCATCAACATATATATTTGCAGCCATTATCAGCAACTTGCTCCTGGCAACACCCCAGGGCTCTCTCCTAGATACAGTGGATGTGTGCCCCTTGTTAGCTGTTAAAGCTGTAATATTTTCCTTGAAAGTTACTTGCAAGAGTCTTATCCCCAAGTCCCTCATATCTCCTTCTCTCTTTGAACTGCTTAGGCCATTTCCAGCCACTGAAAAAGAGCCAGTCCTTTAGAGCAGATGACTGAAAAGAGTAGGAAAAGGGTAAGAAAATCACAGAAACCTACGGGGAAATTATTTTTTTTCTTTTTTCTTGGAATGATAATGTCTCCATCTTAGTTATTCTGTTTTCCCTGGACATTACATTCTCACAGCTCTTGATTATCTCACCTGCCTGACTGCTCAAATACACACCAAATGGACCAAAGTTTCCATTCCCATTTTGGAATCACTTTTCTTTTCCATGAGACTCAGCTACAAAGGAGAAGAGAAAAACAGAACATTGGTGATACTCGAAATCAAGAAAATAGCAAGTTGTCCCATGGGTAGCAGAAGTAGTGAATCCTTGCCTCCTACAGGACTGTCCTTGTTTTTCAGCCTATCACCCCCAAAACTTGCTCATATTCCCTATGACACCCATATCAGAAATCAATAGCATTTACTGTGTCTAGTTCATATTAATGCATGGGCTGACTGACCAGCTGGCTGCAACCAAAGAAAATGTATAGTGGCTAAATAACAAATGCTTTTCCTTTGTGGTGTCAGGGGTGGGAGCAGAGAGGGGACCCTTCTCCACCCAGCTGCCAGTTTTTTTGATGTTTGTGAGATTCTCACCCCTCTTCTACACTGGCTAGAAAACGTACAATGGATTTGAAAGCTGTTCAGATGGGAAAACTGGCAAGCACAGTGATTACAAAATCCTCATCTTTGTACAAATCCATGAAAAAAAAAAAAAGGGGGGGGGGTACAGTTCTAAGTGCATCATGTGGGCTTGTCCCTCACAGACAGTCAGGGCTATCTTTTTCCCAGAAGAGGCAGAGACTTCTGGTTCTTGCTGAAGTCTCAGCTCTGAGGTGGAAATGAGATGCTTTTGCTGACTCCTTCCAAAACTGCTCACCCCACAGGGACCGGGGCTTCCTCTGGTTATGAGCTTGTTTGAGAGAATTGGCGACATGCTGGTGTTTCAAACACAAAGCGGTTGTGTGGCAGTCATCCCACACAGCATCGGACACGGAGCGCAGAACAAAGCACCAGAAAAAGCAAGGCAATGCAAAAAACACGGATCCGTTTCCTTGTCCCTTATGCATATGTGCCATAAAAGAAAAATCCCTAGCTGCTTTTTCTCATAAAGAAAGCTCCAAATCTCTTCTCTCAGAGAAGGGCTACTTTGGGAGGCAGGGTGAATCGTGGTGGGCTGGCCACCTGCAGAAGCTCTTGTAAAGGAAGAACAAGGGCCTGAGGCAAATGTTTTGTTGGAAACAAGACCCTCAAGAGCCAGGTGGCTGGGAAGCCTTTGCCACAGAAGGACAGTCTGGTGGACGGAACCTGCCCAGATCAGATCTGGAGGAAAGATGCTGTACCACTACTCTGCATTTTAAATGGGAGGGGTGTTTGAAGGTGGATGTCTTCCTCTGGGTGCTGTGGGGAAGCTCCTCGAGGGAGGAGCTCTTACTGGTGAGGGCATCTCTCCTTCTGGGTGGCATAGCGGGTGCTGTGTCCCCTTGCTGGTACTTTGCTAATTACAAGAGCAGAGATGATACGTTGCATGAGGGCCACGGGACTGGACACAGTCCTTCCTCAAAGAGCCCTGCCGGGGACTGGTGCACTGGCTGCCTCCTGCCACTTCCCCGTCTCATTCCCAGTGACAAGGGCAGAGGCTGCCATCCCATTTTAAAGAGCAGGCTTCATTTCCCTCTGCAGCTTGTTAATGGGCAGCTGCCACAGCGTGCTAGCGGGTAGGGCCCACGGTGGGGCAGCCGTGGATGTGGAGGTTCATCCCGTCTCCACGTTGTCCTCCTTTCTGTCCTGCTCTCCAGTGCTTATCAGCTTGGCCAGAGGCAGAGCGGTGATAACAGCCCCAGGTTTGCTGCAGTATCTGCCTGCCTTTACCTACGCACCACGTTCAGCTGCTTTTATTGATTTCTTAACTCAGTCACAAGCGCTGCCTGCTCCAAAATCCTGCGGCAAAACCTGTCGCTGGCCTCTGAGCAAATTCTTCTTGCCTGGAGATGTGTCAGCCACGAAAGGGCGTCTTGCTAGGCAGAAGAAATATTTCAACTGAAGTCAAGCAGGCTTTTCTCTAAAAGCAAAGAAATGATCGTTTTTCATGTGAGCACCTAAAAACGTGTTTCCCTGGGCCAGGTGCCCATGCCTGGTCCTGACAGAGGGCTCGGCTATAGTCCGCGTGGATCCCTGTCAGCCTCGGCAGTGGCGTGGGGACCCTCACAAGAAGATGCCAGTGAAGCACTGGGACCCAGATTTTATAGACAGAGCTCACTCCTCGACGGCCCCTTTGCAAGCGAGTGCCCCCCATCAGCCCCATCTCCCTGGTGAGGAAAATGAAGACTAAGTAAAGACTGGATGTTCAGAGTGTACTTTAAACTTAAACGCCCTGATTGGGAAAGGCAGGAGGCATCAGCTCTTCCCATTGACTGCGGGTGGTACTACAGGCCCTTCATGTGCAGCTCGCTTATTTAGAGCCCTAAATTTAGAACCTGAACTCCGAGCACGACGGGAAATATTAGCCATGGGTTGTTACTTCTGTGCACACAGCGAAAGTGTACAGCCCTGATGCTGTTTGCCTTTCAGGTGGTTTGTCCTTTTTTGTCCTTTCAGGTAAATTTAATCCTTTCAGGATGTTTGTTGTCCTTGATTAATCACATCAGATACCTATAATACAATTTCTGCTGTTAGCCACCATCTCTGCTGTCAGACAACCTGGTGTTATAAAAAGCGTCCTAAATGAAACTACATTTTTCATTTCAGAAGTGCATTTTCATCTTCAGAGTGCAGCCTCATTCTGCTGAAAGCTAGGAAAACCATCTTAATTTTAGAGCTACAGGACAGGCAAAGCACGGTCTTAGACTCAAAGACTCTTCAAACTATGCTTTTCCTATTACAGAGTCAAACTGTCTCCAAAGCTTTTGCTTTTGTTTTAACTGGAACAGGGGAGAAAAGATTAATAAGATTAAAGTAGAAGAATAATTTTCTCAGTTCATTTACATCCTCTCTTTAGGCAGTTACCTTGTTCTTACCAACACAGGAGTACTCAGTACAATAAAGTATTAGCCAAGGTAAAATCTTTCATTTCAACCACTCAATTATTTTCTAGTTATGTCCAGTTTAAAAGAAAAGGCGAGAATGACTTGGCTCAGTTTGAAGTACTGAACACGAATTGACAATTTGCAGTTTTGAACACCCCCTCCCCTCCCACGCACAAATTCATAAATATAGGGATAATATGCTAACTATACCCACTGATCATTTGAAATTCCAGATAATTTACTACTGGTAGGCCACTGGTTGGGGACTGACTTTCCCCAGCTGATTCAATATGTGCTGTTACCCAAAATCAAAATCAGCCTCATACAAAGCCGCTGAAAGCTTTATGTGCTCTGAGAACACACCACACCTAAACGCAGTAGGACATTGTTTCCTCGCCGTAGGAGAGATTGCAGAGAGTTACAAATAATAGTTCAGTTACCCAATGTATTTTTAATGGATTAGCAAAGTTAACAAATGGTATCTTATTTCTGGCTCCTTCTGATGTAACATAATTCTTTCAAAAGCATACTAGATGTTCCAGTTTAATGACCCTTCCTCTTTTCAGAGAACAAATACACACGTCTCTCTTGCTTAGTCCTTCACACCAACCTTCCAAAAAATAGCTGGAGGCGGGACAGCTTTTGTCCTACCTAGATTAGAAATACCTGGTTCTAGCTTTACTTTCTGATGAGAGGAATTTTGACAGCTGGGGGACAGCTTTAAGTAAACCAAATTAGGTGGGGAAGATGTCAGGCCAGCTTCCCAGAGCAAGCCACAAGCCTGTCAGGGACTACAGCTTCTCTCACAGCGATATCGCTTTATCACCGCTATCATATGTGTTTCTGGCAAGGGTCGCTGCTGTCTGCGTGTGGGTTACACCCAGCCACGATGATCCTAACAGGGTGGGTGGCGGGGGGGAACACCTTTTGTTTTTTTTTTTTTTTTTCTTCCCCAGTCTTTTAAACCTGACCTTCTTCCATCAGAGTGACCGCTTCAGGCTCCTGCTTCTGGTTGGAAGGGCGGGGTGAATGGTTTCCTCTTCCTCCTCCCTTCCCGTCCCTTCCCTGCTCCCAGCTCTGCTGCACGGATCACTTGGCTGGGAGAGGCAGAGGGGAAGGGTGTTTCTAACGCCAAGAGCTTGAAAAGGACTGCGAGGATATTTTGCATGATTCCTGTTTCAGGCAGGAATACATGCAGAAGCAAAGTGCAAGGCAGAGAAGAACAACATGAAAAATCCCCAAGCCCCAGTGAGATGCTGAAGCCACAAACAAGTCCAGCGGCCGGCAGACACATCCAGGTACCCGCGAAAAGCCTAAGCCGCAGCTGGGCTCATCCCTGCCATCACCTGCCCCGAGATGAAATCTAGGGCTTCTTTCCCAGTTAGAGGTCTGTCAAATCCCTTCCAGCCTGTCCTCGCCACGTTTCAAACCAGCCAGAACCATTTCCCTCATAACCCACAGTCCAAAAGGAATCGGAGCTGAGATGCAAGCACTGTGGTCCGCACTGGGCAGCGTGAAGTATTTTGAGGGCAAAGGGTGGTAAGAGCACCCTTGTTAGGAGAAGGCAGAAGAGCATCCTCATTTTTTCAGCAAATGTAAATGGAGCTGAGGGGACCCAGCCGACTGCTTTTGCTGGTGGTTTGAGTGCTGTACAGCAGTCGAGAAGCTGGCTGAATCTGACCTTCACCATTCCTGAGTAGCTGAGGCGGTGACTCCCCTACACAGTCAAATAAAAATAGTTTTGTCTTAGACCTAAATCACAGTTCCCCACTCATTTTCAGGTCAGCCTCTTGCAGTCTGATGCAATCGTGGCAAAACTTACTGGCTGCTTCAGTCAAAAGCAGGCTGTTTTGAACCTCTGGGATCGAAAATACCATGCTTTTGAATACATGCTACCTATCCACTTCCAGGAACCCCACCAAGCCCTACACACTGTGGGGGATGATACAAACACATCTGACATGAGAAACAAGGAATGACTACCAGAGGCTATTCAGCTAACTCCGAATTGCTCACACAGCACCACTGTCCCGCCGGATGCCTTTCGGGAATGCTACCATGCGTCAGAAACGCGGTCCTTGTCTCTGTCCCCCTCCCGGAGGCTGGTGGAGGCTTTTGCCAAGGGGAAGTCTGCTCTCACGGCGAAGCCAGCACAGCCTGCTCTCCTTCAGAACATGATGGAAAATGCACTTCTTTGTTCAGCGGTTTTACTAAGTGTAAAAGTGTAAAACCCTTGATGGTTTGCCATCTGGATGGAAACTGCTCCGCATTCAGGGGAAGACAGGTAAAACGCAGAGCATATGAGTGCAGCCTTTTTTGCTCTAAGTTTTGATGTGGAAAACATTCAGTCTCTCAGGTGATTACTGCCATATTTATGTGAAATAACAGTAAATAATATTAAAAGAACAATCTGAAAAGTACCACCACCAAGCGGTGTTCTGAAACCGAAGCGAGTCAACAGCTCTGTGGAAGAGGAGGCTGAAAAGGCAGCACACATTAGGTGCAAAGCAACTTTGGAAATGCATGTCTCCAGCAGGAAAAAAAAAAAGGGGGGGGGGGGGCAGAAAAAAAGCACCTGTGGTTGTTTGGCG
>JAVJGG010000030.1:13477575-13605150 GCA_035590195.1 Aviceda cuculoides | reverse complement strand
AGGGGGGTTATTTGCCACTAACTGGGTGTCAATCAGCGGGTGGTGAGCAATTGCACTGCACATCATTTGTACATTCCAATCCTTTTATTATTATTGTTGTCATTTTATTAATGTTATCATTATTAGCATTATTAGTTTCTTCTTTTCTGTTCTATTAAATCGTTCTTATCTCAACCCATGAGTTTTACTTCTTCTCCCAATTTTCTCCCCCATCTCCCTTGGGGGGCAGGGGAAGTGAGTGAGCGGCTGGTGGTGCTTAGCTGCTGGCTGGGGTTAAACCATGACACCTGTGCACAGCCAATGGATCCGAAGAGCTTGTGTTTGTATTAACACTGTCCTTTCCAACCCCCCACTTACCAGGTCTCTCCTCACCTGCCAAAATATGCAAGCATTCAGCAGCACAATAAATTCTCACTTTTCAGTCTTGAGAAATATTCCATAAATCCAATACTGCATCATTCATTTGGAAAAATGTAACCAAAGAAAAGTTTGCATCCAGAAACAAAAATCAGATCATTGTAAAACGTAAACTATGTCTGAAGTTTTATGAACAGGGAGATTGGATTTTGCTCAGGCTCATGCCAGGCTTGTTTAAGACAGTGAAACTGCACTTCCATATAAAAAAAATGATTTGGCAAGTCTGTTAGAACTGACTTTATTTTACATATATTATGCCAGTTTCCTCAGAATGGTGGCTCAAACCAGATCAAAGCACAAACCAAGGGTGTCGGCAACCTAGGTTATGCTCCAGATACAATTTCTCTTGCCTGTTTTGCCCAACCATGGACTTGCCCCTTCTTTTGGCTCTTAGCACATCTCAGAGTTAACATGAACAGGCAGTGGGATCGTGTTCCCTGTGGTCAGCAGACTTAACATCAGGCATCAGCTCCATTTCTTCACATTTCATTTATTGCTTTCCTTGGTTATGGCTTCAATAAGATTTAGAAAAAAACAGGTTTAAAAGTGTATAAAAAAAAAGGGGGGGGGCATTTTGCTTTCAGCTCTCCCCCAGGTGTGGGTATGTTGTATCAAAGCACCCAGAGCTTCCCAGAACACATAAACTGGGGGGACCCAGGCCATCTTTCCTCTATGATGATGGCTTTTGTTCCTTCACTTTTATTAAAGATACTGACTAAATAATGATCATAATCCTCAGCTTGTGCAATCTGAGGAAACATATGCTCTTTCCAACCTCTCCTGTGGAAAATGAGGGACCACACTCTCAGTTTTACCTTTTTTTTTTTTTTTTACTAAGTAATTTCTTTCCTCCACAGTCTTTTATAACCCTTTTAGCTGACCACATAGACAAGGTGATGTGGCAGAGTTCTCGTAACTGAAAGTGCTGTGGAACAGATTTAAAGCTGCCTTGACGATGGAGAGGGGCACAGCCTCGCAGCTGAAGGCCAAGTTCAGAGCCAGTAACGGCGCAGGGGTTTGCGCTGACTGCTTTAGAGCCGTGCTCGCTTTCTGGATTTGGCCCAGAGTCTCTTTGGCAAGGGAGTCAAACAATGAGTGAAAAAACAGTGGTTATGAAACTACGCAGTTATTACAGCCTCTAAGAACTCAGCTTGTAACATATTATAGTCGTAGCGAAAAAAAATAAAAAAATTGCCATCTTTGCCTAAATTACTTCACTTGTTTGACAGCTGATTCCCATTAAGGATTTGTATGGATCATACCAGTAATCTTGATAAACCTCTGATAAGGTGTCCAGATGTCCTGGTTTTGCCAGTTTCTAATTAGCAGTCCTGGGGTCCTGTCAATTTAAGTTGGATTTTGCTGCCCAGGGCCATAAAGTGAAAAGTTCTCTGCATCTGATGTCAATTCTTCAAAGAAGGACCCCCTCCTTACCATTGGATATTGAGTCCCAGTTGGAGAGACTGCAAATTTGATCAGCCTAACAGAAACTACAAGCAAGCCTGGAAACAATATTCTCGTGTGTATGTCCTAAGAAAGTGCCATTCTTCCTCCACACTTTGCCTGTGCCTATGGACAGATGTGCCCCAACCTTCCCAGGGAGAGACAGGGCTTCCTCTTGTCCTGTGTCCTGCACGGACAAAACCCCACGCCGCTTCTCCCTACGTCCTGCCAAGGTTGTGGGGCTCAAATGTGACCAAAGGAGAAAAAAAATAAAAATACCAATTCCTGGCTAGATAGGGCTCATTTCCTCACAGGAATTCAAGGGGAGCCAGAAACAAATGTGAGTGAAGAGATAAGCATATATGTGAGGCTCTTCTTAAAGCCTGCTGTCCAGAGAGAGTCCAAGTGACTCTGCTCTGAACTGCTGCTCCAAGGATGGCATTTTCTAGTCTAGGACAGGGAGCACAAGGCATCTCCCAAGGAACTCAGGCTTTAAGGAAGCTTGGGGGTCTATATTTAGGCATGCCACCGCCTCCTTTTTTTGGCAATATAATAAGTTATGGAAACATGCAGCTAGAGAGGACTCCACCAGAGGAGAAAAAGCCCTCAGGTATCTCAAGTGAAAAAAAGTGTTAGCTGATTTCTTGTCCCTTCCCTAGCACTGTTTCAGTAACGATGCACACCGCATGCTACTAAGAACATACACCGCAGCGACAAAAACCTCCCCACTTTTGTCTTGCTGAAAGACAGCTACTGGGAGGAAGTAGAGGGGGGAGCCAACCATTTAAAAAGTGAAAACCTGAAGGGCAGGAAGAGCAAGTAGTATGTGTGCAGATAGAGTTAATCTGATTACTATGTCAGCAATGTGAGTTACAGCATTTCACTTTCACTCCCTACCTAAAAGTATCATTCACTTATACCAAGCAGGCTGAAGCAACACCAGCCACCTCCCTGCCTACAGGGATCCCAAGATGACACCCCCTACAAAGTGGAACCATGCAAATTTAAAAGTCCCAGGCCAGATAGATCCACTTTAAAGACTGAAATGAAAAGTGCAAGTAGTCTAGCACCTTTCAGACAAGTGCTGGGAAAGGGAATTATGCGTGACAGTTCTGGCAGCAAATTCAGCCAGAGCTCTCTTTGCTCTAAATGTCCTTAGATCCAGTAAAACCCTCATCCTTTTCTTCCATCACTCCAAAGGATAACATTTCAAGAACAAGCAAACTATGAGTTACTGAGGTGGGAGGCAATCTGAATGTTGCCATAGTGGTTCAAATGTAGAGTTTAGCAGTTGCTGTAATAGGATAGGTAGAAAGCCATAGATATAATCTTTTTCATGATGCAGAGTAACACCTCTGTTCTAGTGTCACCATTTGCTCATCGTCTAGTGCCTTTGGTTTTTAATCTGTTTTCTCCTGCCATTACATGTGTATGCGCATTGGACTTGCAAATTACAGGGCCACTAGAGCCTTCAGAAAATAAAAAAGCAGCTACAGAATAAAAAAAAAAAATCAGTTCAGGCACTGCCTTTTCATCCGTATTCAGGAGGAGAGAGCTTTTGCTGACAATCCCCCTGTATTTTCCACGTTAGGGGAAGGTGTGACCCCGGGAATCTGCCAGAGCGGCTCCACTGCCACCTCCTCCACCCTCTTTCCACTTTCCCTGCGGCTGCGGGAGAACAGCAGAGGTGTTAGAGAGCGCAGAGTCATCGCTGACATTATCGAGGGTCAACCCACAAAAGATTTCTCAACCAAGGCCTTAACAACAGTATTTAACTGTCAGGGTAAGAGGCAAATCTGGGCGCAAGGAGAGGCGTGCTGCGAGCCCGGAGACCCGGCCAGGAGAGCGGCGGCGTCGGCGTCCTGCAGGCATCGGCTGCCGCCGAAAGCACAGACGCGGTGCTCGATACAGCCGTGCTCAGCTCAGGGCTTCGGTATGCTTCCCCGGCAGACCGGAGTTGTCCCTGTTCAGTTTCAGCGAAAACTCGTCCAGCTGACTCCACAGAGGAGAGCCTTCAATACGAAACGCAGCTTGCCAGGAAAGTTAGCCAGTCATGTGAAATCTCAGAAGGAAAATGAGGAACCCCGTTTGTCAGAATTATAAACTGATAAAATTGGAACCTTGCCTCTCAAATAATATTAGTGGTAAATAAAATGCAGCTTTTCACTGAGCAGGCAAGCTAAGCAAAAAATAAAACAATTAAAGTAAAATTTCTGGATGTCTGTCCCATCGCTGGCTCTATGAAATGGGTTGATGTGGGAAGCAGAAGCCCTGCTTTGTAAAGATGGAGGTTTTCACTCAGTGCCCACCAGACTGCATTATGTCCTGTACATACACTTTATGCAGTACAGGGACCGCACTGAGCAATTTCCACTCATGCTGCTCCTGGCCGGTATCAAGCTTGCCACAAGCTTTGCATTCTTGTTTTCTTCACATGCAGTGAACTATGGTAGTTCAAACCACAAAAGACTATTGTTGGATGTGTTAGAAAAAGAAGGATTTATAGGCTGTGCCTTTTTTTTTTTCTTTCGACAGATAAACGCCAACACCAAAATTATAGCACAAGCTCTTAAAGCCCTATAACTAAAAACAAAGGTTAGTCCCTATGGCAAGAGGTACTAAGGTCTGCAAGATGTCCTTCAAATTGAAACCGACTGTGTAACTCACAAATAACATGGATACAAATTAGCTATATGTGATCGTCCACTTCTGTTTATCTAAAGCATATTCTTGCGGTTTTTACATACATTGCATTTACAGTGTGAATGAGCCACACATGCCATCAAGTATTTCACATGGGGAAGATGGCAATTAATGTTTTGGTTTATATTCAAGAAAATCTTCCCTCCTTTCCATGTCCAAGTGCCTGATTTGACTGTTATGACAGCTACAACTGCTTACCTTAGAGCAAACCAGAAAGAAACATCTATAAAACACATACTTCTCTCCAAAAATATAATACCCACTGAAGAGAAGCTGCAAAAAATTCATTAATACACTGCTGGAAAAAATAAATCATGGAAAGACTAAAACACATATTTCAAAGTTTGCTCAGTGAACTAACTCCTTTTGATGTACAAATTAGGCTACACATCAAACAAGCCCCTGAGAAAAATCTCTTGTGCTTCCTGATTTCAATGATATGTGAAATTAAATTTTTCTGGCCATTCCCAAAGACAATTTGTAATTTTAACAGAATGTTAAGACCCAGCCCAGCTCCTGGATAGACTTACTTTTTCTAAGCTTTTGCCTTTCAATAAAGAAAAAATGAGATGCTCCACGGTATGTTTGTATTTTTACATCACACCCTTGATGGAGTCAGGGAGTAGAGTAACAGCAGTTACTGAGAAAAGCTAAACAAAACCCAAGCAGGATCGACAAGCCTTTTGCAGAGCTCACGAGCATCTGAGTTTGGACTAGGCTGCATTCATGGGGGAAGATTCTTATTGATTTTTAAGTTGGCTGAACCCCGTCCCTCGCATCTCCAGTCTGCAGCACGGCGTGGCGCACATACCGGGACAGTCCAGTGCCTTGGCAGAGATTTCCACCACTGACGGCTGGAGCTCAAACCCTAGCCAAGGTCAAAAGGAAAGAGTGATGGTGGTGGTCTAGTCCTATCCCCCGGAGGAACTTTGTCCACGTCATCCGCACACACGCAAATACAGCCCCCGCCACGCGTATTTGGAAGTCAGGGCTTCGGAGAGCCCCCGACCGCTCCCCGCAGCACGGCGTGGCGTTAGCAGAACTGCGTGGGAGGCTGGCACAGTCCCCGCTGGTGCTCTGCCTGGTTTCAAGCAAGCCTGCAAGCCTCTCCTTTTCACTAGCCTTACTCTGCCACAGAAGATTTCGCCGTAACGAACCGTTTTGGCAAAGCCACCACAAAAGGTTCCCAGTCCTTTAACGGCAGCAGGGAAATCACGCGGAGAAGGTTCTCGCCCCAGCGCCAGGAGCGGAGCCGAGCACGGCGCGGGGGGGTGGCCGCTCACAGGGAGCGCCGGGCAGCGAAAGCCCTCCCATCTATTAGCACTTCTGACTGATCCGACTCATTCCCAAGGAGTCTTTCCTGGGAAAACACACTTCACACACTCATACGTACACACACTCGCACTTTACGCATCCCTGTCTGCTAACAGCAAAATAAACGGGGCTGGTCTGCAAGGCCAACAGGGGTGGACTGAGAGCTGCGGTCACGTAGCTCCTGCAGAAGCACATGTCCCACTGCCAAGGGAATCGGACATCCCAGCTAACATCCTTAACTTCCCCTCACCCCCTTCTTTCCCACCCCTTCCTCTTCCCCCTCCCCCACGTTTTTTGTTTTTTTTTTTTTTTTGATGTTAAATCCCTGGGACTTCAGTCTTAAATACCTTCTTTGGTCTGACTTCCCTCAGGAGCTCTACCAGCCCCATCTCCTTTATGAACTACTGGACCTTGGCATCCCTCCAGCACTACAGAGTTAAGACAGACATTTTCTGTTCAGCGGTTCTGACTCCATCACATATGCCTCTGTAGAGTAGGTCAGAAGGCAAAGCCTGCAGAGTGCAATAATATTTGTATTGCTGTCTAATCCTAGAGGGAAATTCGTAGGAGGAAAGCAGAACCAGTTAAGAGAATGCCAAGTACCTCCAAACCACAGGGCTCTGCAATAAAAAGGGGAACAAAGAGCGATGGCTCTAACAATACCCACAGTGTTTCTTAATCTAATTATATTTTTACTCCCAAGTTTGTCATCATAAGAAATGTCCCTTATAGGCTTTTGTTATCCTTTCCTCTTTCATAGGTAAAGTTGCTCACCTAGTTAAATAGAAAGCTGCTAGTAAAACACTCCAAATATATAGCAGATGCATAAGCATACCTTGAGAAATGATTGCTGGAGACATAAAATCTGACTCTCCCCCACCCCCCCACCCAGTTCTTTTCTTTTCTTACTCCTGTGATAAAAGCACACCTCTCAGAAATATCCTTGTTTTCTCTTGGACTGAGGCATGGTGGTCCTGCTTCAGGCTTGAATTATAGCATCACTGAAAGTACTTAAACTTATATGTTTGAGACAAGTATACTATAAAGGAGAGCTTTTCCTTGCTCCATGGAAGAAGCTTTACACTTTCCAACACTCAGAGTGAGGAGACTTAACAACACAGCTCATCTATCTATGAGAAATATCTCAGTTGATAAACTGTACTCTATTAAGTATTTGAAGTAGAGGAATGAGCTCCAACCATCAACACCACCTCTACTACTACCTGTAGCTTTCTGTTCTTCCATATGAAACTTAAAAAAAAAAATCCTTCCTAATTCATTCCAGGAGGACAAAAGTATCACCTCTAAGTAACAAAGGTCCTGAGTCAAAACTATCACTTTAATTATGTTGGTTTAAGAGAAGAGAATCCCATAAGAAAGAATAACATAAAACAATCTCTCTTGTGAGATTTCTGTAATCACTGTGAAAATGCTTGCAACGAGGGTTTAGGAGGTCATATCACCTCAGTTTAGAATCAGTAAGCCGTGACTGTTGTCCTTCCATTACCCTTCTTGGAAAAAGCAGCCAAATGCTGGAATGACACCTCCTAATTCTTCTCATTTCTTCTGTAGAATCATTCTTTCAGTTGATCTGAATAAGTCTTTTCTGCCTAGAATGGGCAGAGAAAGGTAGTCACCTTTCTTCCCTCAGAGCCAGTGTGTAGTTTTCCATTTTCACTGGTCCTGATTAAGTGAAATACCCTGGGCTCAGCTCAGCTGTCCCAACATCTGCCGTCTGAGATGCCATCGAGCATCCCACTCAGCCTCCTGCTGCTGGAGGTCTCAGCCACACTTTGGAGCTGTGTAGTTGCATAAACTCTCTAATCCACTCAGCAGGGTCAAAACCACTTGGGAGAGTTGCCAATCCTGAACTATTGAAAACAGTAGCTTGTCCCCCCAGCTACCAATGGCTCCAGAATCACACAACGCCGTTCAAGAAAGGACAGCCTTGACATGGTTGCAGATCTCTCAGGCTTTGCAGATAAAATGGCCTAAATATTTGTGTACTTCATCTCTGCCTTTAATAATGACAGTACATCTACTGTTGGGTTACCTTTTGGGTCTTTGTTAAATATACATGGCATTATGGAAAAAGACAAGAGGTCAGTTTTCAAGATGGATACAGAAAATTTGCTGCAGAAGTGGAAAAAAAAGACCATTGAAGTAATCATTTGGAGAACCAGCTCAACCCCCTCCAGAGAAGACTACTTTATTTCTGAAGTGAGGAGTCATCAAAAATAATTTTTTCCCTGATGTTTGGGTCATTTCAAGTATGGTTTGAGACACACAAAATAGGAACAGGGAGAAGAATGCTATACAAATAAAATTAAAACATCTTCTCCCCTTTCCTCCCCACTTTGTCTTTAATAAAACGCCTGGTCTCAACATTTCTCAGGAACATGCCACCATCCTCAGCCCATCATTAAAAAATGCTTGCTGTTCTGCAGAAAAAAAGTACCAAGACATGAACAGTATAAGAGGTAAGAATATGCAAAAGCAAGTGGGAAGCAGAATTGCCACAATCTCTTGATTAAAGAAATGAGGGATGAGAGAACAGATTCATCATCTCCCTACTGAGGCTGAAAAGCTGGATATGCTGACCTGAGAAGGTAATATACTACTGCTTGTGACGATACTGGGGAGTCATGTACCAAGCTAGATGGTCCATTAGGATGCAGTATGGGAAGAAACAGTTTGGTCTAAAGATAGTAAGTGAAATAGAGCTGTGGCGAGATGGATTGAAGTTTTTTTGAGGATGGAGGTGAAAAATCACATCATAAAAAAATTAAAACATTTTAACTAATTCATTTGCTTCTTTTTCCAAATGACTCTATGAAAACTAGATGTAAACTTTCCTCTCCTGCCATTTCTGAGAAAACTTGCCTTCCAAGAAAAAGAAAAAAAAAGGAAAACAACACAGTAGACATCATTCTTCATGAAAGATGGAGATCTTAACACCAATTTGTAACATCATTTGCATTCAAATGTAGGTTCATTTTTTATAAATCCCTGTTTTACTTTCATTGGTGCTGGCAGATTATGTGATATGAGATGTACTGCCCCAGCGTGACAGATGAAGCTGAAAAGCTTTCTACTGCTTGAAAATTAATCAAAACAGTAAATGTAAAACTTGTGGTGGACAGAAGAAAAAGATTTGCTTGTGGCTAGATATAGATCCAAGGCAGGTATCATACCTGTCCCACTGCAGGGCTTGTTCCTCAGCAGTATTCGTGCTTTCTAGGCTTACCCTTCTTTTTCGCTTGTTGACAATTTGAGTAGAGACCTTTGACTACATGCCAGGAGAAAACCGACAGCTCAGATCCGCCTTAGACTTGGTCAGATCTCCCGCAACAAGGGGAAAAATGTGCTGTTCTTGAAACCAGATAAAGAGGGTTGCTCCCTGCTGCCTCCCTGACCTGGACAAGGGAAGCCCTGTTGCAGGTGCCTTCTCCGAAGCAGCGCTCCACACACCTCACAGGATGCCAGCGCCGCCAAAATACCACACAGAGTTAATCACGAAACAGAAATAGAGGTGAGGATGGAGGGAAGCTGTTGCAGGTAAAAGTCAGAGCACTGCCCTTCTGTTCTGCCTTGGATCAAGCCAGACTTTGAGGGCTGCAGTCTACCCCGTTGTGGCAGCATAGAGAATTTCAACTCGAGTTTTGGCCTGGTTCCAGGCAAGATGAATGAGACTAATTATTGACAGGTTTTTGTGATACTTTTAGGATTCAGGTATACAATTATGTCACAAGTCACCTAGGTCTTCTCAACTGATTTGATTTTCATGATGTTCTGATTAAATGTTATGAAGGCCTGGTGGATATATATGGTTTGAGCTTTCAAAGATGCTCTGTTTCTCACAAAAGAATTGCCCATAAAGCTAGAATAAACACAGAAGGACTAGCAGGCAAGAGAATAAATACTCATCTTTGAGCTAGGAATTACAATTCACAGCAATCAAACACAGCATGGGATGATTTAACAAGGTTTTCAGATCTGTTAGAGTGGCTGCGCTTTGGAAAGTCCTCGCTATTTTTAGTGACCTGCTAGAGCATCAGTATGACCACATAGGCTAGCACACTTCTTCCTTCTAAGAATAAACTTGTTTCCTACAGGTCTCAGGAAGATCTTTTCCTCCCGAGAGCCACATCACATGAGGGGTTGGGGTATTTACCAGCTCTGCAGCAGGATGCCAAGTCATAGTTCTTTGCTGAGTCACTTCAGAGGGTCACACAGAAGCGTTTTGCTCTGCTGATTTCTTGGAGCTCATTAGCTCTTCCCCTTTGTAAACATCTCGTTCACCCACAAAAAAAAAATGTATATGCAGTCTAGTCATTATCCCATTCCAGTTGCCCGGATTTTAAGCACTGCTCTGTTCCTAGTTGTTCTGTGATGGGATCAGGCATAAAACAAATCTGCTCCTGATTCTTCCTGTCAACAAATGAACTAAAGGCTATAAACTATCCTCTTCCTAATCTACTATTTCAGCATATTAGCTAACATAAACCTGTTCCAGTGACCCATGAAATAGCCACACTGACATTTTATGCTTGGTTTCTCAGTCCCATATGTATACGATTAAAAACTACAAGGGATTTCTTTATACAAATCTATTAATAGCTTGGGGATTTTTTGTTTAGTTTTTAGGGTAACGTATTTTGAGTTTGAAGTGTGGCGCGCATAGCAGCGGCTGGCGTCAGAAGCCACTGCAATATACATTTCAGTTTCCTTCGGCCAGCCGCAGCCAGAAAATTGATGGCCTGTTCTCTGGGGCTCATGTGTTCTTCCTTGGCTGCTGTCTCCCACGCTGCTGGTGTATTACTCTGTTTTCACTGGAAAAGAATGCAGGACATTCAAGCTATTCCAAGCAGCATCCTTGATGTCTGGATTTCATGGGAATGTTTCACACCACAGTTATTGCTAACTGTTAACTTTCATACCTCGGACTGTTTTTTTTGGCAGCTGCCTCTGTTTTGCTAGCCGGACAGACGTAAGCCAAAGCAGCCTTTGCTGCAAACACAAGATGGGTCGCCATCTATCATAGTGTTGCCAAGAGGGAGACCCAGCTGATGGCACCCTGCTATGTGGAAAGAACAGAGGGAAAGAAAAAGAAATAGTAAAGGTCTTAAAAAAAAAATCCATCTTTGCTCTGCTCTCCAGGACAGGCTTTCAACTCATTCCATGGAATAACTTGGAATTTCAGCATCTTGGTGCAGTTAACAGGTATTTAGGCAAATAAGCATGCATGTACAGGAGCAAGGAGACAGCAGCTGCGTCTGAGAAATTCTGGCCCTCTTCATGATCTTCTCCATGTTATAGAAAAGCTTTTTAAAGCAGTTACTCTCTGAGGAATGACTGGAACAACTTGGAGGAGCTAAGGGGACCTTAAAGCTTACCCTGCCATCTCTACCACTTGCACATCTCTTCTGTCACTAGTGCTGTCTGCTGTGAGGAGGTCACAAACCAGGCTGGGTTAACCATTCCTTATGGTCTTACAGCTGGCAGCACATCAAAATATCCTCAACACTAGCTTGATACAGCAGGAATGAAGAAGGGGCATGGGAAGAGAGGGATTATGTTTGAAGCTGTTCCTGTAGTTGATTTGATTGATATCAGAGAGATAATACTAAGCTTGGACTCAGACCCAGAGTTTGTCAGAGTTCATGGGTCTTCAGATGGAAAGCTTGGTTCAAATTCTCAATTTAGGGGCTAAAAAAAGTTCAGATGCTAATCTGGTTTGCAATTTTCCTCAAGTAGAGTATGAAAAACTAGGGCTTTGGACTGAGTTCACATACCACACAGAGAATAAACTATTGTTTATGTCACAATGAAAAAAACAGGAGAATTATTATTAGGAAGCTGGGTCTACATTCTATTCAAAAACTCTGAAAATCCCACAGACTGTGGTGAGTAGAAAAACAGAACAAGGCAGGAGTCTTTCAGCAGATTATTGAACAGGCTTTGTATGCCGTTTTTCTTTTCACTTAGAGTGCTTCTATGCAGAGAGCTGGTTGCAGAGTGTCATAGAAAAATCTGCTGAGCACAAAGCATTTCCTCAAAGCATCTCGAACTTGACAGCAGTGCTTGGAGTGGGGAGCCTGGCTCCAACCCTGGCAGGTCCACTGCAGCCACAAACCAGTTGCCTGCCTTTCTCCCATCAAGATTTGGAGAGTTGTCATCCTGATGACCCTCTGCAGTCACTGGAGGGAGAGGTACACACTTCCAGAAGGCAAGACTGATGTTGGGCACATGGTACTAACCGCTGACTTCAGAGGGTGTTTGGGTTATCTGCATTCCTTAGGAATTCAATAAAGACACCCCAAATGGAATGCCATCTTTCTTCTGTAAATACTGAATGGATTAGGCATCTTTGTCAGCCATCAGTTGGTGTAAAACCAAAGAATATCAAGCTGTAAGGAAACTACAGATTTGAGAAGGGGAAAAAAGAAAAAAAAAAAAGGAAAAAAGGATTGGGTTCAGTCCATTTCAGATCTTTCCTGCTAGTACAATCATCATCTTACTGACAGAGAAGAAAAACACAAAGGCATTAATGGTTTGTTTGAGGCCACACAGGAAGCCTGAGAGAGGGCTGGAAACTGAGACCGTGTCTTCAGTATCCAAATCCTTAACCACAAGGCCATCCTCCTTTTCATAGCTGTCTGTCTTAGGGAAGAGAAATAGAGTAATTCTGAATCCCGTGGGCCAATAAATTATATTACCATGACATGCAGAATCAGTGCTTTGTGCTGGTGTATTCTTTGCTGCTTGCAATTACCTTACCAGGGATCACTGGGCTGCATTTATTGGAAGACCAGTACATAATTTGGTGGAGATAATATGTCTTAGTGTTTCGTTAGACCTATAAATGAGCTCAGTAGTCTCTAAATCTATTGTCCAGTGAGTAATGGCCCATATTGCAAAATCCCTCCACAATTTATCATCATCTGCAACATATTTTGAATCGACTTCTGACTGGAAAAGCAAAAGCTGTTGCAGATGAGGCAGAATGACACAGCTGGCTAGAGGAAGCTAGGATATACTGCCAATATGTCTATCTGGTAATACTTCCTCATGTTTCATATCACTCCTTGTGCTTTTAAAGATTGTGATGGGAGGAAAAAAGGAATGAGGTTTTTGTAGGGTTTTTTTTTTTTTAAACATAGCGGTCTAAGGATCAAAGGTGAGGTGAGACAAAGATGGTAGGGAGAAGTAATGCCTTATTTTAAGCACATAAAAAACCCATCTGGCCTAATAAAAGGTAGTAGCTCTGCCCTATAGTCTGGCTGGAGGTCAGTAACAGAGTGCTGCTCTGGTGTGGTATATAGCCTTTGCTAGCTAGTGTTGCAGTCATGCACACACCAGTTCTTCACAACACTGGCCCTTGCAGAGCTCAGAGATGGAAATAAATAGCTTACTGTTTCCTTCAACTCTTAACAGAAAATATTGAGCCTTCCTGTGTAAGATGTCTGAAATGAAGTGAATTGATGTGCTGTTAACAGAGGATACAGAACAAAGAAGTCATGTGTCTTACTGTGGATTTTTAAATGGTGGAGATTTGGGAATTGCTCTTCATGGCAAAGAGCAGGAATGACTATTTAAAAGTTGCTCCATCATTCAAAAGTAGTTGATACAAGAGGAGGTTGGAGGGAAAGAACACAGTAATTCATTATTATGAGTGGGAGCAACAGTAGATTTTAGTATGGGTGATCTTCCTTTCCTTTCCAGAGGACAATTGCCCAGGTTATCTGCACTCTTCTGAAGGGGTTGCGATGGGAGAACAGTGATGTCCCCTCACTCGAGGCATGCCCCTCGTGGTTTTCCCACAAGGGCAGGATGAACCAGGTGAGGCAGCTGCAGCTGGGCTCCTCATGCTGACGGTGCTACAAGAGCCTCTCAAAGAGCAGAAGGTGTGAGCCCATTCCTTTCCACAGGTCCTAATTCCACTAAGACATTCTCAACTACGCCTGGGTATAGTCATCCTGCCAAGCTGCTCCATGCAACCCAACAGACCATAGTACAACTAATAAAAGAATAAAGGCAACCTCAGAAGAAATTTAGGATATAAGAAAAGGTTAATTACCTTGCTACCCTGAGGCAGTCCTTCCCCTGTGGCTCCCATGGCAATCCTCCAGCATTTTGGAAAGCAGTGCTGTGGCTAAATAGATCTTCTCAGAAGAGGCAGGGTGAAGCCCCATATATGCATTTCAACACATAGATCAAGAGGTAGAATTTCATCAGCCCACACCAAAAACTAAGTATGTCAGCACCACTCATGAGAATGAGCTCTCTTCTTCAACACCCACCTGCGGAGTTAGAGGTCTTGTGAAGCATTGTCCCCCCGTTCTAGACAGAGACACATATTGATGAGGTGCTGTCCAGATACCCTTTCCTATTAGCTCATGTTCTTGTCCTACAGTAATTCACAGGCATTTCAGGATCTTCTGAAAACTGTAGAGCTGCTGTGACTAGATTTCATGCAAATAGATGTGTCCACTTGAGGCCACATGTGATATTGGGCTAGCTGATAGCTTATGACTGCATCCGCTTACCACTAAGAGAGACTAAACAATTTAACTGTCATAAACCATTTCTGTATGTTTGAAGTACTAAGGGAAACCACGTGAAGTGCAATGAGAGACATGGTATCAAACTTTACACGCAGGAAGCACCTTATACTCATTTTAGAGTGAAATAACTGACCTTTATTTCTGAGGCATGCAGGGGGTCTACTCTACTTTTGTAGCCTTCACCTCTCCAGTCTCGTGCCCATTTCAGGCTCAAGCTTCAAAGCGGCTCAAGAAGGACCTGGCCAGATGCAGAGACTATTTGCTAAACATCCTGAAAATATGCAGGTTTGTGAAAGTTGTGCCTGGCAGCTACTTACACACTCCCTCGCCAATGGAAAACAAATCTAAGTGCCAGAGGCTGTTCAGTAAAAGTTCACTAATAAACTTTGAACTGCATGTTATAGGTATTCTTGTTAGCCAGAGTGTGTTATGTTTGGCTGTAAAAGTACCTCAGTTTTCATTTTATGCAAATGAACCAGTCAGAGACATCTGACAAAAATCTTGGATGTCCTGGCATTATGGCTTTCTGGACTCTGCTGCAGTTCAGAAAGCGCATGCATATATACCCAAATTAAATTAATCAGAAGTTGGTTTCTCTGCTGACATGATGTTCATGGAAGTGGAAGGTTCTTCCATGTAGGCTTATAGAAAGGAGACACACTGACACCTGCTCTGGTGCCAGGTTAAGAACATTTCATGTTGAAGAGAAGCCACGTCACTGCCAGCCTATTGCAAGTTTAACATCCCTATTTCCCATTAACTCTATGATATTGAGGAAAGCCTTATAAATCTGAAGCAATCTATAAAGGGACGGTGCCTTAAATAGTTGTAAAATTTACATCAACTTAAAAAACTTAATCCAGATGTTTGTGACTGGATTAATTACTTGTAAGTGTTCAGGTAGTGTGAGTCAACAATTTCTTGCTTGTAAGTTGTTCACAAGGGAACTACTTTCTCCATGCACCATTTCTGCTGTGTAATCCATCACTTAGGCCCCATAACCATGTTTCTGATTCCTGGCTGAGTAACTAAACACTTTTAGTCCTGTGGACACATTTAAACAGGAGCATAAGAAAGAAACAAGTGAAAAAAGTGAACAGACAAAAAACACTTTTCAAACGCATTAACATCCTAAATTAAAACAGTTGTGGCCCAAATATTTAATGCAAATAAAGTCTTTGTGCAATCACTGATACCTGTATCATCAGTTAATCACAAGTTTGGTGGAGCTAGACAAGAACACAAAGAATTTGGTTACAAACGCCACTCTTACTAAAATCAACACACCCTGGTGTCAAACCTATTCTACTTCAGCATGGGATGGTCAGTATAGATATCTTTAGGCAAAGAGAGAAAAGAAAAGTCATTACCTTTCTGCTGTGTAATTCTCTCCCCCATTAGACTGAGGCAGTTTTTGTGATGTTGATTGAAAGGTATACTTAAGAAAGGTACTGCTTAGGTCTTGTTTCACTATAAAAAGTCCCTGGCATAAGGCTAGCTATAACTCTTCTAAACTATCCATTTTGAATGACTGTCATTAGGAAAGAATTCAGTGGCTTTGCATTTCATATAAGGTAATAGTTTCTAGAGGATTTGGGGGCAGCAAATAACTTTAAACAGTCTCAGGAGAAGTCTGGATGACGTACAGCATTCAAAGCACCTGAGAGAGTCTGTCTTTTACCACCAAGTTTAAAGCATCTATTACTTCTTGTTCTTGTCTAAACCAGTTCCCCTGACATAGATAGGGACAACTCACCCGGTATTGCCCTACTATTGCCCTCTCAGGTACAGTTCATACTAATCCTACCCAAGTTACTACCTAAGAGATGTAGGAGCTGCAAAGCAATATAGTGGACACTCCTGTAGAAGTCCTAGGGACATTTTGAAAGAAAACAAATTCTCTTTATAGTATTACATCTTCAGTGGATGCTTCACAAACCAATGGCTTGTGTGGTAAACAGAGAGAACACCGTCGGAAGATTTGAACCCAGCTCTTGTGATGGTGTAAATCAGGGTAGATCCATCCACTGCCAGATCATAGAGCCTGCAGACTCGCCCCACAGTCTCCCACTGAGGAGAAAAAAATACTTCATGCTATATGCTGCTAATGCAAGTGCTGTGCAGATTCATTGCACGCTACCCTTGAGCATCCATGGAGAGATTACTGAAGCACGCAGTGCTCTGCGTGTGTAGGCACATGCAGCTTGCTTTGAACTGATTGAAATCATATATAGATGAAAGTTCCTGGGAACAAAATCTTGTCAACTCAAGGAGAGTTGAATTTTCCAGCTGAGTTCAGTCCTTTCCTTTGAGATAGAAGGAAAGAAAGGCAAGGGAAAGCAGACAGGTTTAAGGGGCCAAGTTCTGTAGCATTCAACTCCAGCAAGTTTGCATGGGTTAAAAGTAAGGGCAGAAATTGTCACATGGATGAAATCCTGGTAGTGCTTCCATCATCTCACAGCTCTGGCCACAATGAAGCCAGGAGGAAGCCCTGAGGAGCTTTCCTCATTTTGCATTGCTTAAATTGTTTTTAGTACAGAAAACTCATGGTAAAACAACAGATTTTTAGTGTTTCCAGGATGGCTAAGCAGATTTCTTCTTTGGGACAGAGGGATGAGGAGTGAAAAAAGAAAAAAAAAAAGAAAAGAAAAAGAAAAAAGTTTATATACAAAATCTCCCTACTCAAAACCACTTAATCTTAGTTGTACTTGGAAGATGGATAAAAATAAGGAAGAAAATAACTGGTTTTGGAAGTGCTAACATGTTATTTTACTAGTTTTTGAATACTTTAACTAACATCACTGGATTCCAAGAGCACTCCAGCACAGGCCACAAAACCAGAATAGGCTACACACAATTTCTAGGTAGAGGCAGATAAATAGATCCTACTATAGTACCCACTAGTATTTGGATGAAAACAGTATCTCCCCTTCACTCCATTGTGAGAGTCATAGCCAGAATATATGTTTTCTCATTCTGTCTTTTTATGATGTAGTCATTTAAATCCTTGTATAACATGGAGTAGCTTCAAGAAGACAAGACAAGGAAAGGCAGACTGGAATTCAATATAACATTTCTCGAGGAAGAATGTCTGCTCCGAATCAGGTAAAGACACGATATGAACTTCGTTCCTCTCAATTCCCTGATGAGTAACCATGGCCCACTGTGTAGGACATAGATCACAACTCAAGTTTCTACTTTGTTTTGCCAACAATTCCAAAAATGCACATTTGTTTTTAGGTCAGCCCAAGACCTTTTATTTCTTTTTCTCCAGTTGGCCAGCACACCAAACCCTCCAAACCTCAAATTATTTATATTTTCCTTGTCTCCAACACTGTAACCCACCAGAGTGAGCAATACACATCTCTTGGGATTACACTGTTGCAGTGACCCAATCTTCATCCATGCTTCATCTAACAGAGTTCGGAAGAACAACTTCTAGGAGAAATAAATTTCAGGTCTTACCGAATTATTTTAAAAGAAAACTTGACTGCAAAATTCAAGTATTTGTCATACCCAAGAAGCTCCAGAATAATGAGAACCACTTTAAATATGGCTATTTCATCTATTGTGGTTTTTTTATTAAGCTGGATCATGAAAGTGGAAAGAACAGAAAAAAGAGTGAAGTCAGCACCAGGGGTGGTAAGGAAGCTTTTCACTAATGACAATATCTGTGTTTGAACTGCCTACAAAGAAGGCTTTCAAGTAGAAGGAAGATGTTTAGGGAAGAGAAGAGGAGCAGATGACAAGAACAGGGGGTTGTGGATAGAAAAATGCTTTTGCCATGTTTTTCTTCTCATTTTTGGCCACAGACTTCTCAGGTAAGTTAAGATGGTTCTAGAGCTCCAAGAGGAAATGTGCTCTTGTACTAGGCATAACCTAGTTATGGTTGAACAAGTAGTTTTGTATCCTTGGAGATGTTCTACTCTATTACCCCTCGATTAAAGTTTTCTCTACCTTACTTTGAAACCCAGAATGTGGTTTAAAAATCTGGTTGGACCTGGTATGGTTCTGGTTTTGCTCTTGCTCCAAAATCTTCAGCTTACTGCCCATTTCAGGTCCAATTTTAACAAAGCACAGAAGTACATATATCAGTACAGCTGAGATCAAAGAAAGCTATTTAAAGTCATTTAGCCACTTAGGGGCTTTACTGATCGAAGCCATAAGCATATACCATTAGCAGAACTGCACCGTGTGCACAGTTAAAGAAGAAACAAAAAACATTGAAATAAAAATCATTGAAAAAAAAAGCTGTGCTTATTTTAAGTAACTGTACTTCAGGGCAAAAGGCTACACTTATAATGGCATTGCAGAAGATAGATTTGCACACCAATGCGGTGTGCCTGAAGCTCTCCATCAGTAGGTGTGCATTCCACCTCCAGAAGAGATTTCTTTCCAAAATGTCCCTCAGACCCCACCTTGAAAACTCCTTTCCCCAACTGTCTTGCACAAGAGCAAACCAACATTCCTAACTCGTAACAGAGGATTTTTCACACTTTGGGGTGTCTCCCCATAACTGCACTCATGCTGCACTGCTCTGAGGTTTCGTGGACCATCTCTGCAGCAATTTTTCAACCAAATGGTTGTCCTCAAATATGGCTACTGAATGGCACATTAAAGAGTTCATGGCAGAATATGTACTACATGTATAAACAAGACATGAAGAATGGCTAGGGATGGAGCCAGAAGGAATTAATACTGCAGCTGAAGGGGATGGTCCCACTTTAGAACCTCACTTCTTCCCCCTCCCTCCCTTCATTTCAAGGGGTGAGAAACAACCTTAAGTATCGAGACAGAATATTAATCTTTATGTGAAGCATTTATTATTTTTTATTATTATTTTAAAGTTCAAACCTGTAGATTGTAGCCAACTCTTGTTAATTTTTATTCGTAACAAAATTCATATATGACAAAGTAAATAAAAAAAATGGAAAGCTATGAAGATGTGGATAATTACAGCCGAGTCTTACTGACATCATAAATCACGAAAGACCCTAGAAGTACTTGTAACTATGTCACTCTAAATTTCCCTTTGGGTATTCTGTGCATTATTACACACGCTCTCTCTATAAATGCAGATTTAAAAACCCCATGAGTTTCAAATGGCACTTTATTATGGAGCATTTAAATCATTTCTGAGAGCAAGATCAATTTAAGCATGCAGAATTTTTATTAGTAGCACAAAAGAGGAGTCCAGCTGTTCCTATGGAGCAAACGTGTGTGAACCAGGCTTCAGAGCAATTTCTGCTGTGCCAGCCACAGTGTTAAATGTTGGCCAAGAGGGACTTTCGCAGAACAGAGCAAACGGAGTCTGCAGCACAGCTGAGGCAACACTGCCCCACATTTTGCATTTCTTGTTAGAATGACCTAGCCCCTGAATCACCCAAACAAGCCTGCCGGAGATCTTGATCTCAGAGCAGCAGGCGCTGTGCAAAACAATGTAAGAAGCTCCTCAGGCTCTCAGAATAGGAGGGGAAGGGCCGGGGGCAGGAGGTGTCAAGTCTAAAATATTTGTCCATCCAAGAAGAGCATCTATGTTCTGGGAACCAATGAGTTTGGCCATTACAACCGTATTATAGACTGGCACATTATCTGTTTTAACCAAACATGTGAACACTGGATTAAGCCGATTTTCTCACACTCGTGAGCTCACTCCTAACCACCAGGAATGCACCTCCTAATCTGGGAATCACCGTTACAGTACGGAGAGCTAAGTCACCACAGGGCACCCACCGGAGCTACTCAAGTTTACACCACTCATGAAATTATCTATCCCTGGAGCCATTTTTATTTCCAACAAAGCACTCTTCTTTGAATGAATATATGCCTTTTTAAACACATAAGGAACATTTACCAAAATAATTGATCTTTTTCTCTGAATGCTAAAAAAAAAAGCCAGACAGAAAAATGAACTTGGTCTGCCCTAGTTGGCCCCTGATGGCAATTGCAGAGTGAAATGTTTTAATTGCCAAAAAAGTCCCTTTTGCCAAAAATCATGTCTTTATGGAGCTTGTCAGAAGTTTTCCGTTTCTATCCAAAAAGCTGCCAGAGTGAAACCCAATCACTAATGACAGCAGGATTAAAAGTGCACAGACTAGCTGTCTGAATAGCAGTTCATAATAGAACAAAAATGTTGTGGATTTTACACAGTCGATTCATGGCAAACTTTTTCATAGGACATAGATTTTGAGATCAAATGCCCATCATCTTATCCCCTGGCACTTCTTGAATATATGAAAAATGTTGGACTGGAATACTGAAAAACAGAAGTATTACTTAAAGTACATTTCCTTTTCTCTAGTGACAATTGGCCAGTTAATAAAATGAATTAGAAATGGGTACTATTGGAAATACAACAGTGTTTGAATCCTTCCCAGTCTGGAACACTGACCTTGATTCATACATCTACCAAGGTTTCTTTACATTGTAAAAAGACTTTCTCTGCAACAAGGGAACGATGCGAAATGACTACAGCAGTGCTCCACCATGCATTAGTGCATGTCTCTAACCACTGGATGGATTTGCAGTGGCAACTCAAAGTAATTAGCTAAGCATTGTATGATATTAGCTTTTTAGCATTTAAAAGCAGAATGCTCTGTATGAAGACTTCATAAACACAATTGATAGAAAGAGGTGGTATGGAGGGTAACTAGGAGTTTTGTTTTCTGCATCTTTAGACGCAGGCATTTCTGACCAGCAGAGCAATTGAGATTTCAAGCATGTGAAAAAACTTCACACCTCAGTATCAAACCCTCTTTCTCTTTGATGACTAGATTAGCTTGAGTGAGCTAGACTGTGATCAGAGGTCTGTGCAGCATTTCCACTCATTCAGCTGCAGGCGCGTGCACGCCAGCACGGAGAACAGCTCTTGGCTCCCCAGCCCTTCAGCACAAAGACTTAGGGCCAAGAAGATGCCACATGCAAGCTTTGGAAAAGACACATGAACCCTTCACTGCTGTTAGAAGCTGATCGGTTAAGAAAAGCGCTATTTCAGAATCCAGGTCAGAGCCGTCAGGAGCTGGGGAAGAATAAATTCCAACCTGAACCACTGTAATAGAACTGCCCTAGCACAAATTAGAGCCAGTGGGGTATATTTTGACATTTTATAGATTCTTGTATTAAGCCATGAGTTTAAATCACACATCTCCTTCATTCATCTCCTGAGCAGTAACATTACTGCCCATTTACCTGTATGTACACTGATGTCAACTATTTGGCTCAAATACAAGACTAATTTTACCCATCATTTTAATTCTTATTGTAATATACAACTCAAGTATGAGACATTCCTGAAGAGAGAAAGCTATACTATGTGATGGTAGTACATCAAACAGTTTGGAAATGAAAACATCTGCTCTTTGTCTGTTTTACTGAAAGCATTTGATGCTTATCTTGTCCCAGTCAAATCAGAGTTAACACCTATTGATCTTATTAAATTCCTTCCTTTCATGTGAATGTTCAAATCACATCTTTGCAGTGTCTCATTGTATATAATATACATATATAATACAATGAGACACAGGGACTATGATTTTTGCATTTATAAAAGAGCAATGAAGAAAAGCTCCTGATGTAGCTATACTGTCCTTTAACACTCTGGGAGGCACCGTTGTCTTTAATGATATATTTGTGTTCACTATACCCCTAGATTAAAGAAAAGCACTGTTTGGATAGACACAGCAGTGGGTTTGCCACAGAAGCATTAAAAAGTAAGAATCGTAATGAAAAATAGTATAATTAGTACATTTGCACCTCATTATGTCTGCATTTATTAAGCATTCTACTTTCAGTGAAACATTAACAGAGAAGATTGGCAAGCTTTTCCCCCCCCCCCGATGACATGGATAGTGAAGTGGTGAAGATTAGAAATAAGACCCATTCAGCACAGAACAGCAAGACAGCCACTAAACCCAAGAATGTTAATAAAGACTGATCTGTGCATCTTCAAAAACAAACACACACCTCCCCTCCTTCCCCCCAAATCCTACAACCAAGAGCTCCTTTTCCTCAGAAGCAGATTTTGGAGAGATAACATTGATTAGTGTGGGAAATAATTGCGTAGGTTGATGAAAGCTCTATATAAACATAAAATGTCCTTTGGGCTCCATTAAGAAGAATCTCAGCTGTTATGCAAAGAAAAAAAGACAAAGCCCTGGCTCCCTTCAAGTCAATTGGCCCAGACTCACAGCATAAAAAGCTACGATGTGCTATACTCCGGGGACACAAAAGGTTTGGGCCCTAGATTTCAAAGCACTGAAGAAAACAAGGGAAAAAATAATCTTCACAAGGGCTGAAAGAATCTATTCTTTAAAAACCATGAAGAGATAGAGGGTAATTTTAAAGTTTCTCCAAGTGAGATAAATAAGTACCAAACAACAAAAGCTTTACAATACTTTCACTGTTTTTGGAAATTCTTATTCAGCAGCTGAGCTGTTTTCAAGCCAGTTTCATCTTCTTTCTGTGTTTATTGCTGTGATTACTGCAAAGGAAAACACAGAGTCGGGTTTTTTGGTTTTTGGTTTTTTTTTAATTTGGGGAAAAAAGTCATCGCAGAGACAGCATGTAAGAATCTGCAGCACCTTAAGAACTGAGATGGTTTTAAGGAAGTAACTGATATTAAATAGTAATATTTTAAAATATGTTAGGAGAAAAAACCCCAAACATTTGCAACATCTAGTAATTTCAATTCAGATGTGCTATACAAATCCTTTTTTTAGATTCATCTAAACTAGCACCGTATACTTTCAATAAGGGACTTTGGGTTTTCCCTCAATCTTCTACATACTTTAATTATTTTAATGACAGTAATACACCTTCCACCTCAGTGCAAACCTTGGCAAATGATGATTTTGCTTAACAGTGCCATAATGCCAATTTACCATGCCTTTTACGTGATGGTTGCTGTTACTTCTTGTTATTTTACATTACACTTCTTAAAATAATTTGGCCAATCATACACCTTCTTGATCAGGCTTGTTCAGTCTAATAATACTGGCTGAATAATAGCTGTCAAGAGATTTCTTCTTTTTCTAGGCCTGTCAAACTAGTCAGTTGATTGTGGTCGGGAGTTGCCAAATACATGATTTATGTTCCTTAGTTTTGGGAAAGTGATTAGAAAAATAGAAGTGACAAAGTCATCCAGATACTTTGCTGTTACAAAAGAACATGTAATAATAATTCTTAACAGAACTTGCTCCCAGCCATCCTGTTCAAGCAAAGCATTTTCTATTCATCTGAAAGAATAACGCGACACATGAAAGCCATCATAGGTAAACAGTACTGCTCTTCTGCGTGTCATTTAGATTGTCGATATCTCAACTCTACTACTTTTTCCATGGAAAACACTTTTCTTCTCCCACCTTCCAGTGTCCACCTCTCAAGGGTGCATACCAAATAGTAACAATTATTTTTAAAACACAAATGAAAGCCTGTTGACACAATATTTCAAGCATTTGCCAAACACTGATCTGGTTAAAACTAAATCTGCAGGGCAATAATTGCCTTGATTCAGCAAAAAAATTAATTATTTTCTTACGTTTAAGCAGCTGGCTGTCATTACTGGATGGTTAGCTTAGCCATTATTAGATGATCAGCATCTTGCAGCTCTTCTTTCTTAAAACTATTCAGAGCTGTTTACAAAAAATTCTTGTTTTATACATCTGAACTGCCCTAAAATTACTCATATGTGTAGGAAAAACTTTTCCTGGAAGTGTTTAGTTGAAAATATCTCTCTTCCCATGCCCCTTATCCCCCCCACTTTTCTTAGGAGGATTCAAGTCCCACTTTAGTCAACATGAGCTTTGGCATTGACCTTGGTGGAACCAAGATTTCACCCCTAAAGGGTCAGGAAAGGAAACTAAAGAGGCATTAACCTCATAATTCTCAGTCTGAAAGACAACCAGGAAAACAGCCTAGTGAAGTCTCAGCTTGCAAAGTATCAAGATAACACATTAAGCAAAGAAAGACAATTACATGCATAGTACTGTACTTTACTAATCAAAAGATGAACCACCATAGGAAAATAAGTGCAAATTTAACTTAAAGGGGTGAGGGGGGGAAGAAGAACATTAAATTCAATTGAGTTATTCTCCTTTACCCATTGAGGAAAAGACTCAATATGTTGTTTATTTCAGTCTGGGCTATTCCTTGGTGCCTCATTTTTTTCTTAAAACAGCACTCATCCTTACAATTGCAACTCATACATAAGACAGGAACAATTCACAGTGATCTTACTGAATCTTATTGCCTTATTTTTTGACATCTCATTCAATTAACTTGTCTATTTATTCCCAATCTATACTATGCTTTTGCATTTTTCCTCCCTGCATACTTGAAGATTAAAGTAATTGGAAAGGTAACATTCTTTTTTTCTTCTCTGTGAAGTTCTCTGGAGCATATGGGAAACCATCTTTGCTAGCTACAAATGTAGTTATTTCCCTACCTAGGGAAAATCCCAAAGCAAATTCTCAGTGTTTCCAAAAGGTTTTAGAAATAAGCATAATGAACAGTCTAATTGGCATTTCACTCACAGAATCAGTAATGTGCTATAGACACAACTTTGCCAAACCCTCAGTGACTAAAAATAATACTTCTCATTCAAACTGAGAAAGCTCTTGGAAGGGTGTACCCTTTGCTAGTGCTTAAAAAAAATCTGGTCAATTTTCAGACTCTGCTGTACTTAATGGCAATTAAAAGGACCAGCCTCTCATCATCCAGTGATTGATCCTTTGCAGGCACAAAACATTATTTAGCTATTTGCAACATTTTCAGGGGACTCATCAAGGTAAAGAGAGATGACCGTTTACAAAAGGCTTCCTCTCTGTAGCATAACTCTAGAGGATACACAAATTCACTAAAGGAAAATGGTAGTAGGAACAATGGGCATTTTAGAAGGGAATGCACCAGCCTCCACTTATTTTCCATGACAGTGGGAACATCAGAGATATGTAATCATATATGCCACATCATTTCATCAAGACCAAATGATCTTCTTGTCTAAGGATGTAAATCCAGTTCCTCCCAGTACTCCAGTCAAGCACAAGTCATGCAGGTCATCACAAGAAAGAAGTTTCCTCTACCACAGACAGTACACGGCAACTTCTTCCAGCAGACTCCACCACAGACCTATAGATATAGACAGGTCTCTTTCCAATAGCAATGACCTCCATACCTCATCAGCACAACTATACACACTTTCAGTCTTATTACATGAACTACTACAGCTGAGGAACAGATGGCCTCTCTATTTATTTTTAAGGATGCGATATACCCCTTTTAAATTCAAGGCACTTCAGATGAACTAATGTAGTGCTGGCACACAGGGTTGGTTAACACCTTTATTAAGGCTTTTCAAGATGAAGAATACAATCAACCAAGCTACAAGAGTTCTTCAGATAGAAAGTAGGTGTCGATCTCAGGTAAGCCAGTTCTTTTGCTATACTCCACTGAGCGTATTGATGAGCTCTCCACTAACTATGACAGGAGCTTAGATATTAGCTCACATTTACAGCTACATGCAGAAACCTTAATTTGTGTTTTAACATGGAGATGAATCCCATGCAGAGTTTCCATCATGAGACAGCTGAGTGCCCCTTCGGTTGTGCCCTGCAGTGGCCAAATCCCTCTCTTGCCTCCTCACACAGGCCAGGTCCTCAACACATCCCTCCTATACCATCCCAGGAAAGGGCTGGCACCCGGCCTGCAGGTTTATCAAACCCAAGCTCTTGTTGGCAAGTGTCACCTCCAAGCCTCAGGGGCTCTAGGAGTACCATGGCAGTGATTTACAGTTGCAGCAGCATTGCACAAGGGTAAGGATAATTACATACAGGCAGCCTGCTTGCGAGCCAGGTGTACCTCCCTCCTGCAGACACTTGAGCAATCTCTAAGGCACTGAGCATGATTTCAGTAGGCCCTCAAAATGATCTAGTGCTCAGTAAACATGTTGCCACCTTTTTCACAATGATCTCAACACCTGACCACTGTGAAAAGGCAGTCCTCTCTAACACTCAGGCAAGATCTTCCCAGAGTCACCCATCATCACTGTATCCAAGCACAAGATATTTCAGGAGACCTTTTGAGATGACAGTCCCTTTGGGCACTTGTACCACGTTTTGGCATAACAGGACTGTTTAAGTGAGAGACAGGTCAGCACAGCATGCAGCCAAGACCTTGGACTGCATGATAAATAGCCTCATGATGCCAAGGGAAAAAGAGGTGACTATGCTAAGTCTTAGTAGACCTAAGCACCAATGTGTAACAGCTTAAGGGACTGATCATTCTGTATGCCTTAAAATGAGCAAGCGCCTGCTGTCACAGCAGTGATGTAGCCCACGTGGAGCAATGGATCTGAAATCACCTGGTTCATATTTCATTGCTTTTGGTGCAATATACAGTCATCTAGCTTGCTCTATCACACCACTCATCATACCCTGAAATAGGGTCCTTGTTGAACTTTTTTTGTTTTCAGCTGTTTCACTGCAATAATATGACCTTATGAGACATTTTTAAAAAATGTTTTCATATATGAACCATATTTTTTAATTTCTGCTTTCAGTCTCCAAACAAAGAATGGTTATTCTGAAACATAATAAGAGCTATTTACTGGTATTGAAACCACAGACTTACAGTAAGTTTTACAGCATTCAAAATGCAATGTAATTCTTCTCTTCTTTTTTAGCCCATAATAATTTATTGCTATAATCACATCAGCACTGTCTCACTGTTTAAAAAAAATTGTTGAAAAGCAGCCTGTGAAATACTTGTATGTTACTATTTAAATTGCTATTTAATAGATCAACAACAAGCTAGCTGCTAAAAGCAATGTCAGCCTGACTGGCAGTTTGATTCTTTTTCTTTTTAACTGCTCTCTTTACCTTCTCTCTTCTGATTTAGATTCCCCCAAACACACATACACACTCTCACTAGTTCACATAGTGGTACTGGCTACTGAAGATCAAAATTTCAGCTCTGTACCCTGACTGCAGCAAGAGACACAGTCTGTCTTTTTCCCCCACATCTGTTTAGAGAGTCTGCCCACCTGGCTTTTCCTTGTGCAGCAATGTAAAGTTTGGGAAGTAAGAAAACCCACACAACAACAACAGAGCAAAAAACGAACCCCACACCCCAAAGAAACCCAAGAAAACCCAGACCTCAAAAGCCAAACCCTTCATTTCCTAAGCACATAGGAGGCATGCTTAGTGTCTGGGCATGTTTTTCTTTAGTTAAGACTAAATGAGACTAACTTTACTTACAGTGTGTACCTGAAGCCTGACCCAAAGCTCTGTAGTATCCATGGGTTCACTCCTACTGCCACTCTCATCAGGATTTGAATCAAAACTTTGTTGTGCTTCTCAAGCTAATCTTGTACAAGTCTTGCCAGGTCTGTCTGGACCCAAACCTGAACAGGTTAGACCATCCTCTTCTGCTCTGTAGATGTCACTGGGGGAGCTTGACTCCTCCAAACCAAATCTGTTTAGTGTCTTGAAATCCTGATCTGGGCTTGTAATTTGGTGTGGCTCACATCCTGAAACAGGCAATTTGTTGTAGGCCCCCACATTACTCCCTATGCCACTTGTTCAGGAGGGACAGAGGATTAAGGAGACCTCTTCGTACCACTCAAGTTACACACCGCACCCACCCCAAAGTCCCTGCAAGAAGCGATATCCAGGGATGCTTATTGGTGTAAGAAGCACTCCTGTCTGGCACAAATTACTATCCTTTAATTATGATGCAGGAGGTGGGCTTATCAATTTAGTCATTGCAGAAGTCAGCATTGACCATAAAAGCATTTAGCAATTTAAAAAAATAATCTGGGTATAACACTGAACCAATACAACAGAGAAATTAACTCTGAATGGCACTCTATATTGCTTACTTAGTTTTAAATTTACCTGGCCTTACTGTTGAGGTAGTGATTTTTGCTCACATTGTGTGACAGGATCAGAGGAGAGAAATGGATTTTTATTTGTTTTACACTACAAACAAAATGCTCTTAATATATTTCAGTCCAACCTCTCTCAACATATTTCACACAAGAAGGTCCTAAGGAAACTAGGATTTCCTGAAGTGATTAGAGTCTCCCAAAGCAGACACTGACAGAGAGTACTTCCAGTCAGTTGCCAATACATTTTAGAGTTTCTTTTCCTCCAACCATTTATTTCAGCTTTTCTCTGTTTTTATCTTACTCCTCCTTCTCCCCTGAAGTTCCTGTCCTCTCAGTTGCAGCAAATGTTAAGCCAATTGTTTGAGTGACTGCACGCAGAGGGAGGAGACAGCCTCTAGGGAAGATTGATACAAGGGAGAGGGGATGCTGGCAGGGGGAAGAAAGAGAGAGGGGAACTTCTAAATGGGATTCTAAAGAGTTACATTTATGGTCTGTAAAATTCTTTTTTGATGATCAAACATGATCAAATAAACTGAGTGTAAACTAATTGTAACCAGTCAGATTTAGTTCATGTTACACAGCTTGTTTTGGTTACAGCATGTTCTTATATATAAGAACACATTTATGTTTTTCACACTTGGATTTTCAAGAAATGTCTTCATTCAGTGTCTAAACTTGCTATATTCTGATGGCACAGTAGGAACTGCCTCTTACAGTTTGTTGTTGTGCAATCAGAAGAGTTTCCAGTTAACCTTCAGTTTTACACTGTAGAACGTAAAGTCCCTTTATGATCCTTGATCTTTCCATCACCTAACATCTTGGCAAGCATTCCACGTTTTCTTGAAAGCTATTCCCTTTCTTAAGCAGTCAACCTAAATTTAGTAAAAGCTGGGATGCTGATGACCTCTACAGTTATTTATCCACAATTAAGTAATTCCACAATCACTCTCAGAGCTCTTCCTCTAAGTTATTTGTCTTTGTGTCGCTGTGTTATACACTCAGAATGAACTGTTGTCTGCTTGACTACCCAGGTCTTGTTTGGAAGAACAGACCTGTCAGACCTTTTAACATCAACATTATTCAATCCTGAGTCAGAAAAGGTGGCTATTAGGAAGAGGCCTTACAACATTTTAACCTCATAACATGTGAGCACAGTTCAATTTTGAGATGGTTCAACCTTTTTTCCCCACCCAGCTCTCTCTTTCCTCAATGTATAAAATGAGATCCCAGAATTTGGCACTGCAGTGCTCGACCAGAAGCCAGAAAGATTTTGCTAAGCCTATTGCTCTAGTCACATCATAACAGACATAGGGAAAAATAAAAACAATTAGAATGGGAGAAGCCTATTCTTTTATAATGGATATGGCTTGCTTATTTAATTCCTTTCCTCAGCTTAAGCAAGGGGAATTTTCACCATAATCCTTTCTTTCCTTGATTTTTGGGCTTATGGGAGCAAGTTGGGTTTTTTTTTTTAGAGGACCTCACCTTTAATACTTTCCTTATCATGAGTCAGTCTGACAGCCTTACCTTTTTTTTCCGTGTTGGTGGTCAAGCCTAGCCACCTCCATAGGGCAGCTGGAGGCAGAGATGCTTATTTCAAAGCCTCTGCCCTATCCCAACCTGAATCAACCCTCAGCAGCTTTATCTCAGCCCACACATAGCATGTCACGTAACTCCTACTAGCATTGCCTATCTGTTGCCGTAGGAGCTACGCAACAGGGTTTCTAAACTCTCTTCCTCAAACCTGAGGCCTCTCTTTGGCATCTCCCTAGGGCAGGATCCCCAGGGTGGCAGCCGAGAAAGTCACAGACAAAGTAGCCCAGAATAAGGGAAAACCACATAGAAGTGCACAGACACACACACAAAGCAGCTACCCTCAGGACAGGATGGGCAGAGCTGCTGCAAAATCTGCCCCTCCTGCGAGGAAAGGACACCAGGGAATGCCTTAGGAGGAAAGAGAGGGAGAAATGTAAAGGGACCTTTCCTGAAATGGGCTTTCTTCCTAAAGGACTCAGTCTTTCAGCACATGCAGACTTAAAGCCATTTGACTCTAACACAATTTTGTCCAAGGGGACTTCAGGACTTGACTCTATGGTTTGAGAGCAAAGCTGTCCAAGGGAGAACTTGTAAACTATATCCAAGTCAAGGCACACAAATATGATGGAGATGCACATACTACCCTAACATTATGGATAGCACCTGCCAAATGTGCATCTTGTAGGACTGGTATATTCTACACCAGCGATTTGCAGTGGTTTGGTAATACAAGGTGGCTGAAATGCACCAATTACTTGCCTGTTAATTTACAGCAAGGATTTCTACCACCCCTGAAGATTATACTCCTGGCAAGTTCTTTAGAACAAGTCATAGATATTTTAACTTCACAGCATCTCCAGAATGTATCACACAGTATCATCACATAGGGCATATCAAATGGCACAGCAGACAATATTTGTGAAATTTATATAAATTGAGCTTGCAATCAACTGATCTCAATGCCTAGAAAGACCATAAAAAAATTTATAAGAATCTCATTCTGCAAGGAACAGAGATAAGAGCTCCCATTTGATTTTATGTCTAATACAGTAATGGAAAAGTAGTTGTATTCATTGTACTGATAGTTTAGCGGAGTTACTATGTTTTCTCTCTTTAGCTGAGAAATAGTTTTCATTTGACCTAGACACACACGATCCTTCCCTTTTGGGAAGGACTCCAGGTTCTGAATGAACTCAAACTGTAAGTTTTATTTACCCTGCAGGACATACAAGCAGTAAAATAAAATCACATTAATCCTTCATTTCCAAAGCCAGTGGAGTCTTTGACTTCATATCAACAGCCTCTGCTCTTCTTTCCCATGAGGTTTCCCAGCCCTACAGGCGGTTATACGCTATCCTCAGTAGCTCATTCAGGAATACTGGTCTCCACCAGAGGCTCACAACTCTATCACATGGCAAGTGACACAGATGAAAGCTTGTGCCCAGTGTAGTGACATGTGACAACAGAAGGGTGGCTTCAGAAAAAAGGGAATTACTTCAACAGTGGAAGATGACTGATGAAAGTAGAAAGTCTTAAAAAGCAGCCAAGGTGGGAAGATCCCCAAACACTGTGCCTTTCTTCTGAACCAGTCATATTTACAAGCAACAAGGACATGGCCACAGTAGCCACTTAAAATCAGAGTGTCAAATATGAAAGCTAAATTAACCTTCGCTCAACTGGAGTGGAGGTACAAGGAACTCAACAGCAGCCGCTTCTGCCCAATGCCCTGTTGAAATGACCACAAGAAAACTGCCAACATCTCTCTCCTAAGCCCCCAGCAGCCAAAGCTCTGGACACAGAGAGGAGCAAGGGAACCACAGGCCCCTCAAACCCACTTGTGCCAAACACCACTCAGCTGCCCCTGTCCCCCAGCCGCTGTTTGAAGGGCTCTGGTTCCCCAGGAGGCCCAAAGACCCCTTGTGCTAGGCGAGGAAAAAAGCCAAAATTAAACAGACTCTGACTGCCAGCTGAGCATGAGGGCTTACTGCAGGAGGAATGGAAACCATTCCTTGTGAAGTGAGTGCCTCTAACAGGGGGCTTGCTGAGGAATAACACTTGGGTGTAGTTTTATTCAGTTCCTGGAGCTGAGCTCCCTTTGAAAGCTGTAACTATTGCTCCCACATTTGAATGACCCAAAGCTTTGAATCTCTTACCAGCATAGAGCTCACTATAAGCTGTATAAGCACAACAGACATTTTGAGAGGTCTACGCTGCCTTATGGGCTTGTATGAAATGCACTCCCAAAAGCAGTCAACACTCAAAGCTCTCATGCAAGCCCTCCTTACCAAAGCACCTCAGCACCTTGTTATTCTTAAAAAGAGATACATTCATATAACACCCCCCACATGCTGCTGCTGAGTGGCAAGGAGCAACACAGGAAAGTTAGGGACAAAATCCAGAGACAGGGCAGCAGGGGGAAATTCCACCACATAAGAACATAAACCAACAACCTTGCTTGGAAAGAAATGCTGATGGTGCCTACCTCAGGAGAAGACTCCAGGCTGCAGCTCCAAAGCAGGTTAGGGCACCTTCAGCACCCAGGAGAAAGGAGCAGGACTGAGGGCTGACCCCACTCCATCCCAAATACTACCAGCCAGGTGCAGGCACTTCCCTGCTCATCAGGGGGCAGGAGGAAGGGGGAATGAACTCATTTTAGAAAGGCCATGATGTTCCCACCCACCAGATTGGGAGCACTTGTTCTTAATATACCATTCTGGACTTCACTTCTGCCAAAAGTTAAGTTTTTCAGCACCTGATTTGCAGACACTTAGGTAGTTTTTTGGATCTATCTTTACAAGGTTTGCCAAAGATTGCACAGGAAGGCTGCAGCAGTCCAAGGTCTTGAACCTCTGGTCTCCTGTAGTCCATACTGAGGCGTTAATCACTGTGTCATTTTTCCTCTCCAACAGGTTCTTTTTTAAGACTTACAGTCACCGAAAGAGAGGAGAGTTATATCCCATTATAAAGTACATGACCAATCATATAGCTCAAATTTAATGCATAGCAGTCACTTACATCACCCTGCCAGCAAGCTTGTGACAAAGAATTATTCACAAAATGGCAATGGCCCAAACTGGCAAATGCCTTTGAAAACAGAAGCTGTAATTACATTTAGCTTGGTTTGGGATAATTAGCTAAATACCGGTCTCTTCTTGGAGAGAGGTACTTTCCAGCAAACAGTGCATTTGACCTAAATAACAGCTATGAAACACGGTAGAGAGAGCACAGAAAAACTGTGGCCTCTCCCCTCTTCTTCCTGCGTCTAGCTTTCAACTTCAGCCTTCGCCCTGCACCTCCAAGCAGGACAGCAGCACATCTGTCCGGCTCCATACATACATTGCCATCCTGTGGCCAGATTCTGCCAGCACAAGTGACTGTCAAAGGGAGGCAAAAATAACTCCTGTGAACCGAGGGCTGCTATTTCTGGAGAAGCAAGGTACCACATGGCACGAGCAAAATAAGCCTTTATAGTAGTCATAGGCTTGAGCTAGAAAATGCAAATCCAACCACGTTTTTGAGCCTTTGCAGTTCAAGGTGCAGCTGGATTTATGATTCAGTCGACTGTTGAAAAATATCTGAATAATATTGAGATACAGGTAAGAAGAAGAGGAGCTTGAGGGAGTGGGGAAGGGAACATCAGGCTTTGAAATCTTCAGCAAAACCAGAAGTGGCCACCATTGACTTGAGCCCCATGTGGAGCATCAGGGAACAAAAACTGACCGGGAAGTGTAAACACAAAGGAAAAGCCTCGACGTGACAGATGACCCCAAAGCCTCTGGAAACTTGACCCCCCTACCAAGAGGCAGTCAGAAGGAGGGCATGACTTGATTAGGGTGAGTGATAGGAGAAAGAAAGCAGAAGCTGGGTGGGAGTCTGAGGGTTGCTGGCCCATTTCCGAAAGCTGTCCTGGGTGTTGTATCCAGCCCTCTCCGGCCAGGCTGAGGGCGACGTGCAATTCTAGTAAGGCTGTGTTTTGGTTGCCTAATTCTTCAGGCCTCCATGGAGGAGGCAATATTCCCCTTGCAACTGCTTAGGAAGGCAAAAGGAAAATGTTAATTAGCACTTAGCAGAGGAAGTGGCTTATTTGGCCTGATTATAATCATGGGAACTTTGTTCCCTCTGCTCCAGTGACCACATTGGTAGCATTAACTGGAAAGCCAAGTAACTGGTAAAGAAACTGCTGAATCAAGCTTAGTCTCATGCTGCTTGCATAATTTTCCTTGAACGGACATACAAGGAACCGTAACTTTCTTCATACATTGGGCCCTTGGCGGCTTTCTCCCAAGCCAGCCATGTCACAGCTCCTTATTGGGTCAAAATCTGCCTCTCTTGCCCCTGGATAGCTGCTTGGACAGTGATGAAGTTTCAACAGGGGTGCTTGAGAGCAAAATCTGGGCCTGGGATGTACTGCAGCTATCAGTCTATTATTGTTAAATATGCTGAACTTGAGAATTATGTCTTGAGAGGCTTTTCTAGGCATGGGTTTTCGTGTGTGTGTTTAAAACAAAAATTTACAGTGCCATAGACGTTAATTTCAGTTCAGGGTCACGCAGGCCAGAAGCAATAATGAAATGGTATTTTCATAATTGACATATTTTATGGTTGTATTATTAAATGCTGGAAAGCCAAAGTGAGATTTTCCTTAGTTCTGTTAAATTAACAGCTTAAGTCAATGTACCTATCAATTAATAGGCATTCATCTCAGCACGGGCTGGAAATCCTTCAACGTGGGCAGCTAGATCTTTTCCAGGGCCTGCTTACATGTCAGTGTAGAGCAGCTCAAGGACCGGTTTAGGTGATACTTTACATTTCATTTTGGTGGTGCATTTTAGCTCCACCATCTCCCTGCCTTACCATGTTGCACGTCCCCCAGGCCAGCACCCTCTCTGTAGACCCCTGGGGCTGGGAGGACGTCTGGTGTGGGCATTTCCACACTTGCTGAGATCTTGTTGGTTTTCAGATTATTGGTGTAGCTGAAAATCAGGCCCGCTGGATCTGAACACCAAAACCAAAATCCAGGAGAAAGACTGGATTGCGCCTTCATAACAGAGCATTGCTGTTATGCTGCAGGACTGCAGAAGAGGTTTCTTTTTTCCCTGTTGCCCTCAAAGGCAAAACAGGAAGAAAAAGGTAGCAATTTGGCAATTTTCAATGAACAGAACAGGTTTAAAAAAAGAAAAAAATCTTGCGATGTAATTTTCAGGCCCTATTTTGCACAGTGGAGACTACTGAAGCTTATTAGAACACCATGTGGGAAAATGATTTTGTTTGGAAGATGCAAATAGAAAAGAATAATTAAAAGGTAACTGAAGACTGGTCCACTTAGTGCTGAAACAGACACCCTGGGCTTAGGAGCACCAAACAAAATTACCCTGAAAAATATCCACATAATCCTCCCATCTTCTCTTTCTCTTTAGATAAGAGGAGGGCAGAATATTCCAGGGATTTAAGGCATCATTTGTTTACATGGTCATATTTTAATCATCTGCAAGAAGCTAAGGTTACACAACCCCGGCGTTCAAACGATCCCCTACCTTGCTGTTTATAAGAAGTGGGGCCTGACATTCATACCGTTCCCGGGCTGCTCCGAGGGGACGGGAGGAGAGGGATGGGGAGGGAGGAGGAGGAGGGAAGAGAGGAGAGAAAGGTCAGCTCCCTTTTTAAGCATTTCTGAGCTTGCTGGAAGCTTTCAGCGTGTGGGTGGTAGGTGTATCGGCTGACACGGGGAAGTGTAAGCGTGAAACTGGCCACCCAAGACCTCGGGGTCACTGCTGACACTCCAGATCTCCGAGCTGGGGAAGGCACCTGCTCCCTTGCCAAAACAAACCATCTCCTGCTATGGGCATACTTGAAAAGACCTGCTTTTGTCAGCCTGGGGGAAGAGGGAAAGGGAGGGAGGGAGGGGGGAGGAATTAGAGGGATGCGGGGGCTTTTGGTTTTACTTAAAGAGTCTCAAATAACCAGTTTACAATGCAGCGATGTTCTTCAGAATTTATTAAAGGGGGGGGAAAAGGAGCCGAGGAGACTTGACTCCAGATCTGGTGAGCATTAATATGCATCGTGCTAGAATTTCATGAGGCAAGCGAGTTTTGTAGCCCTTGCTCTGGTGGTCCTCTGCTGACAGGATCTCAAGCCGCTATTTGTTATCTTTAGGCCTGATAAGTACATCTGGTTTTGATTCAGGTGGCCGCGAGCTTGTCTCAGAGTTGAAAAGGGTGCTTTGCTCAAATTGAATTTTCTCACAAATTTCAAACTGGGATGAGAACCAGAAGAAGCTGGGCCCTGTCACACAAAACTCCCGTTTTGCTTGCTCGGCCCCTGGGCTCGTAAAAACCTGGCACAAATCAGTTTCACCTGTTTGGCTAAGTGAGTACATGCTAAAAGTAATAAAGCTATTAGTGCAATCAGATATTTCTCCGCATGTGTTCTGATGTAAAAAGAAAAAAAAAAAGGAGAAAGAAAGCGGGGAGGTGAACTCTTCTCAACCCTGCCTGTCACATATCTTCCTGTGTCCCTGTAAATTAGTTGCAGAGAGGCTGCTGCTGGTTCTCCACGCCTTTCTGCCCGGGCATCGTAGGCTGGCAAGGAGACCTGCCTGCAAAGAGCTGTTCAACTCCGTTGCTCTCCTTAGAAAAGCAATTCAAGTTGCTGTCTGAGGTGAAGAGGGGAAGGAACTATTTTTGTCATTCACCACCTCATACTTTCCAGCTCTCTTTGTACCGATACCAGACTCGCCCCCGCTCTTAGACAGCGAAGCCCCACCTGGCTCTCCAGCGAGGACTGCTTCAGCCCCCGAGCAACACAAGTCCTCCTGCCCCCAGATACAGCCACTTCCAGCGGCAGGACAGGGCCGGGGTGATGAGCTCCTGGGATGCTATAAGTTTGAAACAACAGACGCTGCCAACACCGTTTCCCGGTGCAGCGTATCATCATGTCCTCACAGCGGGTGTCTTCCATGGCTTATGGGAAAGACTCTCAGGCAAACTTAGAAATGAAAGAATTCAAGAGGCTTCTGGCCCCAAACAAAGACCACTGACATCTCTAATTAACTCCACTCTGGCAACACATTTTAGTACCCATAAATTTGTGGCATTCCAGTGGTGTCTCCTGCTCATGCAAGATGCCCTGTAAAATTCTCTGAGAACCTGCTGGACAGAAGAGACCATAGAAGTGTACTCTGTAACTCTTCACCATGTCATTCATCTATGCTCTGCTTGAGGAGCCTTCAGGACAGAATATGGGGCATTTTTTGTTTGATCTATTATCTATTTTCCACATCCCTTTTTTCCATTTCCTTATACTTTGCTTTGTTGTACATTTTTCCTTGCAGTGGCTTCTCTTACATCCCATTTTATAAGAAGCTTCACCTGCCATGACGTTTAAGAAATTACATTTGCTATACATACTTGTCATGCCATCTAAATGTAGATAGTCTTACCTTAACAAAATGAATAAAACAAACCCTTTTGTATAAAATAATAATCCTCACAGAGATATTCTAAAATTGCATCAAAGCAACTCCCTAACCTAGATTTGACTGAAGGAATAAAAAGAATGATACTGTTGGCATTTTTCATAAGTATTTCTCCATATTTTCCAAAACTAAAATGCTATAAAAATATAAAACATCTGTATAGCTTCTTGCAGAGAAGGGTGTCATTCTTGAGGAAAAAATTACTGAATTTCCCTTAGAATGTTTTATATGTTAACATCTTTTAAAAAAACAGCTGACCGGCTGTACCAGTTCCCTCTCCCAAACCTACAATGCAAAAAAACTAACTGCTTTCTAACATGAAAGGTGAAAAAAGTGTAAAAAGCCATGGGAGACCCATTTCCTCCAATATTTAATAGCCAATATTTAACATACTAATTCAGGTACTCTTTGGGGCTCTCAGAAAAGGTACTTCATTTGCATGCTCCATCTGCGTACCCGAGGTCTGAGAGGAAATCACTTTTGAAAGTGTCCTCATAATTTACCATGGTCCCTTTCATTTAGAGTGCTACGTAACAAAGATATCATACCTTGCTATTGTCGGTGCTCCCAAGGAGCGGGCATTTCCGCATGGCATACAAATGGCGCGGTTCCCAATTGCATGACAGAGCTGTGAACGAAGGAAGAGATGCGAAGGATGCCGAGAGGACCACTGGCCATAAACCAAAGGAGGAACTGAATGCCAGAGCTGAAGTATTTCTGTCCATCAAGGCCAATCTCGTTTGGGGATGATTTTTGTGAGTGTCACATTCTTAGGCAGGCTGATGGAGATGGAAAGCCGTAGAGTATTTGGGTGTCTCCTTCAGCCCATTCTAGGCCCCTCAGGTGCTTGAGGACATCTGAGGGACCTCTTCTCATTGTCTTCATGGCTGTATGTGGTTTCCTACAGCAGCTTTCTACCAGATGGAGACTCTGCCACCTTTGTGGGATTCCCAGTCTCATAAATGCAATACCACGAGACATCTCTCTTGGCTTTTGGGGAGCAGTGAGGGAATTCATTCTGTGACTGTTCTAATACCACCAGGAAGGTCACTGGCCCCCTCCGTCAGACAAACACACAGACAGAGCTTTCAGACAACGTCTGCCCCGTCTCATCAGGCTGTAGCTTTCCTTTAAAAAAAACCTTCAAAACTGCTCTTAGCCATATACCTATTTATGATGTTGGGGCTGTCACTTTGAGCCTGTCATCAGGCTGACTGCGTCCACGGCATTATGTAGGCCGCGGTTCTCCTCCACTCACCTTCGTTTACTTGGCAGGGAGTCACCCATGTCTGGGGGACAGAGGCAAGACATGGGTGAACGCATGCCCACAGCATACCCACTCAGGACATGGTTCTGGCAGCCCTGTTCACACCAGTCTGCTCTGCTAGCATCTCATCACTCGCGTTTCCTACAGAGGGGAGTAAGGCACTGGTCACCATAATGGCAAGAGTCATACCAGCAGCCTTTGGGTGGTACAAAACCGACGGCTCATTTCCAAAACTGATCGGCGATTTCCACAATTGCTGCCCTGAATACCTGCACCTAGTTGTTCCGCAAACTGCCAGTCCAACTTTCCCAAACTCTAAGCGAATGCAACTTCTTATCTTTCATCCACTTCTGACATCCTGCCTTGCCTTTGCACCCGACCTACCGAAATTCTCCTCATTCTTGCAGTGTTTCTCTAGGCTGCAAATCACAGAAAAGAATGGGAACAATCAAAAAAGAAAACACGCTTAATTTCTACCGGTGAGATGCTTCCTTCCACCCACACCGGCCTTGTTTAGGTGGCTGTGCACATAGCGTGGCCCTTTCTAAGCTGACAAAGTTCCCGCGGGGGCAGAAAAGCCAGCTCACCGCAAGGTCACCATCAAATTAACGTCTGCAGCGTTTCTTGGCCCCTCCCTGTGATCTTCAGGGAAAAGATGGATCAAAGGGAAAGCCATCGAGTTCGGGGACTTTTTCCTTCTCAGTCACAGGGACAAAATATCACTGGCTGAAAAAGCCGTGACACTCAAAAGAGTGTCAGAGCATCATTGAGCCCAGGCAGGCTGAGGAGACAAGGAGAGGGTCAAGCCCTGGGAGGCAGCCGGCGTCCCTATCCCTGCAGAAGCTGGGGGCGCGGTAGCGGAATAACACGCGGTGGCTCATCTGGTCTTCGTGCTGCAGCTGACACAACTCCACCAACCACGATTTGTCGCCTGCCCTCTCTCAAAACCCACCCGAATGCTCACATCAGTTTTTCCTAACTCCTTTCTATGCTCTCAGCTAAAATATAAGAAGGCAGAAATAATTTAAAAACCGAAATCTGGGTACTTGGTTGTTTATTCAGTAAGCTGTTTTACAATGATGTATGCTTTTCCTTTTTACCTTTCTCATCTTTCTTTCCACCAAATATTTTCCAACAGCCACAGTCTAACAATAAAAGCAAAATATTTAAAGTACCAAGAAAAAAAAACCCCTGATTTAAACTAGTTGAAATAGATCGCAGCCGCAGAAAGCACGTAGAAACAGCAAGAATGTCAAAACTTCAGAAGAAACATACTTTAAAAATGAAGGAGTTGAACAAAACAGGTTGGAATAAGTAAAGTCTTTTTTTAAAGGTCCTTGTTTCTAGGTTTCCTTTATGCAAAATCTTGTGCTGTTTGTCTTTTGCTCTTTATATACCACACAGTTCTTATGTGAAATTCAGTAAGTTCAGAACTATAAATATGTATTTTATATTATGCATAATTTTTTTTGTTCAATAAAATAAAAAATAGGTAAAGAAAAAAACTGGTTTAATTCAGCATATCAGGAAGATACTGGAAATGGCAGGATGCAGGATAAGAGCAGAAAGGCAGACAAACATATGTACTTATTCTATGGGAGGATACCTGCAGTCAGTAGTATTACACTGATTTTTTTTAATAGTTTTAATTCCAGGAAGTGCTTAGAAAACTGACTTCAGTTTTGCTTTTTTTTTCTCCCAGAAATCCACAGAGGTTTTACTTTTCTCCATTTTATAAATAGATCTTTAAAGTTAACCACAAGTATAATTGCTTTTTGAAATAGGATTAATGTTCAAGTGATTTATAATATTTAAAAGGTGTGAAATAAATCAGAGGTGAGTTTTGGGAAGCAATGACCCATTTGTACAATACTAGATATCCAGAAAGTCAGAATATAATTAACTTTTGTTTACCATACATCTCTTTCTGTAGCAAAAGGGCAATAGATAATTTAATATTTCTAAATTAGAGAAAAATGTTACAACAAAAAGTAGTCTATTGCAAAGTCAACAAATTTTAAGTTATGAAAGAGAAGAAAAGGTAGAAAAAAATGGATTTCAAAATGTATTTTGTTTCTTTAAGGATGGGTATTCTTGGTGCAGTCTTGCGGTCTTAGGAGTTTCAGGATCTCTCTTTCAGTTTATTTAATTTTCTATTTCCTTTTCTCAGCCCACAAATAATCCATACACAGACTGTGATTCAGTACATATTTTGTTTACTGATTGCAGTAGAAAATATCATCCTATCACTTCTAGAGACATTTATTACAGTGTAGATCCCTCTTTCCTCAAAACCAGTTACTCTTCACAAATGTTTGATTTTCTCCATTGACTTGGATAAGCTGCACAACCAAACAGCGACCTTGGTCTCCCAGTTATGTGGGAACACGCTCAGAAACAGCTATTTTGCTGTAGAGCGCCACAAAGCAATTGTGCAGACTATCCAAGAGTTTAACTGCTTTATCCATATGAATAAACTAAATCAGACTATGTTTGGTTGAGATCCTGAGCTATTTGTCTCTGTTTTGCAGGAAGGGAAGCAACTTCATTTACAACCACCCGAGACTTGCAGGTGGGAGTGGAACCAGAGCATCCCAACCTCACCTACGTTCTTGGTGAAAGGCATGGAAAAGATGTGCAATGGATGCACAATTTTCATTCAGTTTCTAACCCTTACCCGTGTTTCACTCCACTCTTCTTGTTGCTTTGACTTAAAAAAATATATATGTATGTGTTTTTTTTTCCTTAGCCTTCCCTTTACATCCCCTCTCTTCTACCTGTGCCGAAGTTTTACAGGAAAGCACCAACCAAAACCATAGTCTTTCTCTTTGAGTACTCCTAGCTTACCTGGAGTTACTCACTACTGGATATTGGGTAAAAGATTTTTTTTCCACACTCAGGAGTGTATCATTCAGACAAACTGTCGAGGAACACCTATGTATTTACCCTGTAAGCTACACCTGAAAGTTTCATTAGTTAGCCTTGCGGCTCTGATTCGCGAAGGGTTGGCATGGCTCTTGCAGCGGAGACGAAAATAGTCCCTGCCTGTACTCCCCATCCCGTGTGTGGGAATGGTTCATCTTCATGTGAGCAAACCCCTGACTCGCTGCAATTTCTAGAGAGGCACTGAAAGGCAAAGTGAGACTGGTGAGGGTTTACCTCGAAACACCACGTAGTAAAGCAGAGCTGTTCAGCAGCTCCTCCACAAGCAGTTTAACCATCTGCACGGTAAAGGGCGAGTGGGGGCTGCAGCGTCTCCCAGTCCAAGAAATCCCATCTTCACCTTCTGAATTGGGGCACGGCCACATTTATACATCACAGATTTTAAAACCAGAAGGGAACACCACTGCAGTTTTAGCCTGACGTCCTATGTGCTTTATAAGGCAACCTGACTTGGCAGCCTTATTACAATTAAACAATGACTTTTTTCATTAGATCTTGAACACTTTCCCCCACAGAAGTTAAGCATGTTGGAAAAGCTGCTGTTCCCACAAGCCCTTACTGAGTTCACAGAGTGAAATGTAGTACAGGCTGGAACAGGTTGTAGATGCAGGAGTTTCTTATCATTCCTGTATTCAAACAAAAAACATTGGCTGATGCTTTTTTATGGCACTGACCTCTTTCTATTGTCATTTCTGCATTGTCAAAATGCTACAAAAATTAAGCATAGACAGACTGATAGTGACAATAGTCTGTGAGGTACATAATTGGAAGCAATAAAGTGCCCCTTAAAGTTAGCGGTCATTGTGGCCTGAGTACACCTAAAGACATGGCATTTGAGGGGTTAAGGTTGAAAACTTGGGTCCTAAGAAAGTTTGAAAGATTTTAAATACAAACCGGTTACAACCAGATACCCAGTAGCCAGTTTTTTTCAAGACGTGTACAAGAACCTGACTATCATTTTGGGGCAGCCGGAAGAGAAGTAGTAGAATAGTATAACTTGTGCACTATAAACCTGTCTGGGTATTTCTGGCATTGTTGTTAAATTAAAGTTATATTAAAATGAAACACTTCACTATTTAGCTTTCTGTCTGCCTGGCAGGTTTTGCTACATAAATCTAGTTGGAGAAAATTGGCCCGTTTGAATTGGACATTGGATATGGCATTTCTGCACCATCAAGAAAATGGCTGCACATTTTTTTAATTGTTTCCCTTGCATATAATTTTTAAGCAGTCTTGTAAAAATGTTTTCCTTGTTTCACTCCCCACTGAATTAAGAATGCACGTGAATAGTTGCCAGTTGGCCTATGCGATAGTCATTCCAGCAGGCAGCAATGAGAAAGTATGAAGTGGTTTTTGGAAGAACTACCTTTCTTTGCAAAATGCACTAGACTTTGCATAGCTTGAAAGAGATGCCTTTTATTCCCTGCAGACCACTTCCTACAGCTCGAGAAGAAAGAAGAATTTCCTAAGCAGTGAACATAAAGGATAAACATAAGAAGTCTTGCATGTACTACTTGCGATCTGCTTTGCAAGTAAACAAACTTTTGCTATTTCATTGAAATTTAAGTGACATATTCTTCAAAGATCTTGACTGTGCATTAAGATAGAAGTCTCTTGTTGCTGTAGGCATGTATGGTATTTAATTTTCTCCCTGTCTCCTCCATATTCTGCCTTCTCACCAACACAGGAGTGCATACACATAGCCATTAACAAAGTGATGACTGCCATGCATTTGCTCAGTTATAGTTCTTTTTTAGGGGGTCAGGGGGGGAATCACAGTTTCCTGGAAAACAGCATCATGCTGAAATAAAAAATTATGTTTGAAATGTATGGAAAGTAAGGACAATGACCAAAATATTTCATGCTGCCAGCTTATCAGACAAAAGCCATGTGAAAAGGTGCAAGTGGTGCTTCTGTTTTGTCACTAGGAGAGAGGAGAAATAAATTCCCGCTAGGGCTGTACTCACTGCTGATGTCTCTAGAGCTGTTCAAAGTGAACAGATGAGGAGATGACTATTTTATTTCATTGTACTAAAACCCAAACAGTCAAGCAGTTTTCCAAAGCAAAGTCAAAAACAGGCTTGTCAGATGAAAAAAAAAAAAAGGGGATGACGAGAAGTGAGCGCAGGCAGGACGGTTACATGGTGTGACCGAAGGCACTGGTGTTAGACCGGGCTGCAGGAGCTCCCTGCCCTGCTCCACCGACCCCCTGCCTGGGGGGCACGGAGGCTCCCGGGGCCCCCAGGGCCACCAAACAATCGCTGGTTTGTTGCAGGGACCGGCTGCCCAGGGCTGCCAGTCCCAGCTGGAACAACACTTCCCGCTCCCAGACTGGCCTGGGGAGCTCCTCCGCCGAGTAACACCAGGCAAACCTACAGGAAGCGTGAATAATTGAAGGGTTTTAGCAAAAAAAAAAAAAAAGCCTCACAACTCATTTTCCACTCCGGCGCTCGCTTGATGCTTTCGGCTCTCGGGTAGCCCCAAAAGACATCCGCATCCCGGGACCAAAGCCCAATCCTGACCCCAGCAGAAGAGCAGGGACCTCAAATTGATTTTTAGGAGTCCCTACCCCATAGGAACATCTCCCTGCTCTGCCCAGCTCCTCACCTGGTGAAGCTGATTTCTTTGTGGCAGGGTGGGTGCAGTGCCCGCAGAGGACGCCCACCTCTGTCCCAGGGCTCCGTCTTGAGCAAATCAGGGGTTTGCTCAGGAGCTCCCAGCCTGCAAGACGGGCACCGTCAGTTTGCTCCATCTTTCATGCAGCTCCACATGGAAATGCCAGGGAAACCTGGAAAAGACACCTCTTATAACGATCTTTTCTCATTTCGGCTTTTTGAGGATTTGGTTTCTTTCAGTGTGCTCTGGACTGTGTCATCTGGCAAGAGCTGGCTTTATCTAGATATAATTGTTTTCTCAATTAAGCCTAGGGAGAGAGATTTTCCCTCTTGGATTACTAGGCTCATTTTAAGAAGGTAATTTAGTGGCTTAATTTAGTGACATTAAAATTAAATTTTAAGTTCAGTTTTTCCCCCCATGCTGAGACGTGTAATGAATAAGTTGCCTCCTGGGAGGGGTAAATTTCTCTCCTGTTTTTCCTTAGTGGAGAAGACACCGGGGAGGAAGGAAGTAAGAGGTGAGTTGAAAAAAACTAATCTTTTCATGTTTGGATCCTAATTCAGAGAATTAAGACTAGGCTAAGAAAAATACAGGTTAATCTTGACACCCCAGCATGTAATCAAGAGCAAGATCTTCCTGCTGCCACCAGCCGCCTTCTACCCAGATCAAGTGGTGAGGAATAAAAACCCTGAAGATGGTTTTTATCGGTTTTGGAAACACAGCACCCTGTGCCTCCTTTTAGTGTTAAATTGAGTAGACCAAGGCACAGGTAGCATGTTCCCCTCTTTCCTGGCTTCAGCTGTGAAGGTGACGGGGCCGTGAAGGACCAGAGAGGCAGATCTGCTTGTTCCCTGCCGCACCAATGGCCTCCAAATGCAGAAGAATAACATCGGTTAGCTGACCCAGACTATTTAGTTTTACCTCTCTCCTCTTTAGGTCCTGTCTCCTGTTCCCCCCACACCAACCCCCTCCTCCATCCCTTTCCACCACAGCAGCCAGCAGAGAGGTCCTGACCCCACCGTCCCCACCGGTGCAGAGAAATCCCGTGGGTCATCCTTGCATAAATTCTGCTCCTCCAGACAGGCCCGGTTGGTAGTCATTTGATGTTAAGTATTTCACTGGGATTTGCACAATGTCCTGGAAGTTTCCAGTCTGGAGATGCTGCTAAGCACCCAAATCTTGTGCTAATCTCTGCTGTGATGGATGGTTTTTTAATGTCTCTGAAAATCAGGGTTTGCGCAGGGCAGGACATGGGTCTGGAGGAGTAAGGAAAGAGAGCAGCAGAGCTGTCCATCCACTGCTTCTTCACAGAAGGACTGGAGTTTTAAGGGGATTTATACCGTTAGAAGTTACTTTTCTGGATCCTACTCAGATCCCCTTTCTTACGCTTCGCACAGACAAATCTCTTGACTGCAGCTGAGGTCGACATGAACTTTGTCTCACAAGGATGTTAGGAACATTGAATAGGGCCTTTTGTTCCCATATTCATTTTTATTTTTCAAAATATACAGTGGCACTTCATAAGCAAATGGCAATACAGCTTTAGAAAAAGCTGCTGAAGGATTAACATGCCAAAAAATCTGTTAAAATCTGTTAGAGAATGGCAATTGCATTAAGAAAACTAGCACCTGAGAGTTGAAATGAAGTGATGTTGTTCTACTAGTACTGCTGTCAAAGGACTGGAAAACGTTCAAGTGGCAGCTATAATATAAAGTATGCACATTGATCTCCAAATTTGTAAACTAGAAGATTTAAGTTTGTTGGGCAATGATAATTTTTTTTTTTGTAATGCAATTCAGAAAACGTGGATGATAGACTTTCTTCCTTACCTGAATCTTTACACATAATTTTAAAATGTTAAGACTACTACTAGTGCCTGCCTGACAGAATTATTAGCAATTTTGTCTTCCTAAGAAACTTTACCTTTTAAACATGTGTCTCATCACATATCCATTTATTTCTTTCTCCCCATCATACACAAAAGTTCCTTTTCACACCTCACCTCTCCCCCACACAACCCCTCACTTGTACCTCACACATCGATGTAAAGAACAACAGAGAAATGGCAAGGCAGGCTTTTTCTTGATGGAAAGAGTAAAAAGCATTTTAAAAATTCTCACTAAGGGATGTAATAAATTTGATCATTTAAATGTCCTAATATTTTAGAAATAAAGGCACTTAAATTACATTTAAACACAAACCTTATTTCACATTTGAGTACTAAGTGAAATCATTAATATTTTCTAGAGAACTTTTCCTCAGAAGTTGGATAATTCACAATGAAACCTTTCAGTAGTTAACCAATTTTTTTTTAACTAAGAAAAAAAGTAATTGCCTCAAGAAAAATCTGTAAGACTATTCCTTCATAATTCTGTTTGTCAATCTTGCCTGATTCTACTTAGTACTTTATTTCTAGGCAAGCTTCTAGAAATGATACCCATAAACATAAAAGTTAGACTTTAAAATTAAAAGTCTAATGCTCTCTGCTAATTTCAGACTTCACTGCATAGGCTGAGCCTGTGTCGTGTTGAGCGCTGCGCAGAAGAAAGCAGGCAAAAAATTCGTCTCCGGTGTGACTCTCCAAAGGAGCCCCGAGATGATTCTGCCCCGTAAGTACGGCCTTTGAGTCAGTGGTGGTGGATTCAGAGGTGCAGTGAGGCCTCTGAAATGCTTTTCAAATATTTTTACAAGGAATGGAGAGATTTTGTCCTTGAGAATTCCATGTGCCTTGTGGAGGGCTCATAAATAAACAGCTTTCAGGATAATGTTTCACACTTCAGCTAGCTCAAGAAAGGAGAATATGTTACGCCAATGATTTCTAAGGAAGAGAGTTCCTCACAAAGCCTCGTAAAATACAGAAGTGCTTTCTGTCAAGCTTTGCCTCTGTATGACTGTGTTTCCTTCGGTGTGAATTAATTACCTGTATCCTTTGGTATCTGAAGTCTCCCTAGCCACATGAGTACCTTTGATTTTATTACTGAGTTTTCAGTGTTTGGTGGTTCCACTACGACCCCCCCCCCCAAGTGTTTCTCAAAACCCTCAACACTTCTTTTCTGGTTTTTGCTGGGGTTTTGTTGGTTTTTAGGGTTTGTGGTTTTTTAAACATTTCCTGTTTCTCTCAATTTTGAATTGGCAGCTCCATCAGAATAGCAGAATATGCACCACAGTCACAGATCACATGTACATCTGTTCCCACTGGGCATGAGGAAGAATATACCGATCGAAAAGGTCCCTTATCATTAACTTAGAGTTTAAGGAGCAGTTACAGGGAACACTACAGAAAATCCCCACCGCAAAAAATGCCAATTGCCTGTTTAGGTTTTAATTTTGCCCAAGCTATTTGATTTATCCTGTTACAAGAGAAAAAAGTTTTACGTCTCACCTTGCTATACAATTTAAGAAACCTCTGTGCTGTGCGTGACGATCCCTTTCAGTGTACTGTGGGTCTCTGCCCAGGGCTTTGAGCTACAACTTCTGAGCCGCTTCTATCCGCTTTATCAGATTCTAAATCAGGTTGAAGTTGAGCACTGTGTTTTTCTTTGCTGCATACTGCTCTTTCTAGTGGGGTTTCTTGACAGCTTCTCAGCTCCTAACTCTGGCTACCTGTGAAACACACAGGAGCGTGCTGTAGGGATCAACCGGCTGCTCTTTTCCCCTAAGATGAAAATTAGCAAGAAACATGAATATTTCTGACCGAAACCAAATGTTTCATCTAAGAATGGGAAAAGTCCATGGCAAATAAATGTGACAACATGTTGTTTTGTCTTGCTCCCTTCTCTTCTGCTGCTTCCAGTCTTACATCCCAGAATTTAAAATCTGTTCAAACTGTGTTGTCCCATTCCTGTGCCTGTGTCATAGGATGGTAACCGCATACTACAAGCAGCTACTCACTTCTTTACCTCAAGGTATAAGTTGTCGATTCGTACCTATGTTAGTGCAGATATAGAAATCCTAGTTAATGTGTAAGCATAAAGCAATTTGATTTTTCAGGTCATTGGTAAAAACACAATATTTCTTTCATCATTTCACCTTATAATGCAAATAATATTTTTCCACCCTATTAAGATAAAAATTTCATTGTGAACCAAATATTTTATTCAAGGCATTTAATTTCCTGGATTGCCTTGTCAATTAAAATTTAATTTCAGTGAATTATATCTTGAAATATTTTTGTTTTCAGAAGAAAAACTGAGCTGTTTTAGTTTGAGAGTGTCAAATCAGTATTACGAAGCTCTCTCACATTCTACACAGGGGCTTTTTTTTTCCCAGTCAAGATTCTTCACCGAAATCAGGAAACAGACCTAACACCAAGGATGTGGACCATGGCCACAGCAAGTACTTTCAAGCTGTGGTTAAACTTTCCTGCAGGATTTTTCACACTACCCCGCCCCTACGGTTTTTAGTGCAGGTGGGCTAAAAGAGGGATATTTGATGGAAAAAAATGTGTTGAATTGAAGAACAAAGTTGAGGAAAACAGTGGAATCTCACAGGGACAGAGCAGGGCTTCTCAGGGATGACTCCAACGGTAGTGAAATTTAAAAGAGAAATGGGGCTTTTCAGTAACTCGTCAGCTTGCCCGCCTGTTTTCGAAATGACGGCCATATCCGTGCGCCGTTTTGCAGAGGGGATAGGGTTGCTTGCGAACACAAGCCCTCAGGAAAATTTGGAAAAACCTGCCTGAAGCTTTTCTCCCTTAACCCGCTGCCGCGACGCGGAGGAGGGTGAGGGGCGAGGGGGCTGCCGCGGTGGTGGACGTCGCCGTCCTTTCACCCGAGGTAGGGCCAAGGACCGCCGGTGCGGCGGTGGCCTCGGCTGGCTGGCTGACCTCCCCCTGACTCAGGGCAGGCAGAAACAGAAAGATTTTGTGCTCCGGCAGAGCTGGGCCTTCCCGTGACCCGGGCGAAACCCTCCAGCCGCTTTCCCACAACGCTGCGCCGAAGCCTGGCTGCAGCTCTCCGTTTATTTTTTCAGGTGAGTAGAGGCTGTATCAAGTACTGGTTTCTCAGTTGCTTTTAATTAGGCTTCTGGAAGCCGCTCTTTCATCTTGGGCGAAGCCTGCGTCACTTTGCTCCAGCTATTTTCGGTCCTAAAGCCGCGGGTTCGCTTTCATGCGGCTAATTGAAGGCACACGGGAAAGCAGAAAAGGGCTAATCCCAACGATTTGAGATATTTTACGGTTAGGGTAAAACCGCACGTTTTTTAGCTGCAGAGAACCACTTTCTAAATTTTAACCTCACAACCACTTCTCAGAGGGGAGGGGGTGGCTCACGGGAGAAACCGGTTGTAATGACATGAGACCCCCATGGGGTCCTGCACGCTGTATGGGAAGGTTGAGCAGGTGATGGAGTCTTGATGTGCTATAATAGACTGTCTTTGTTTTTAAACTCCTGCCCTTCTGGTCAGCTCCTCATCTCCCAGGTAAGCAGGTGAAGAAAGCCACGGAAAGTCCAACAAGTTGCCAACTAAACTTTCGAGGTGCCGTGCAGGGGCGTTCAAGGCGTGTGACTGCCATTGACATCGGCTGGACTCCTGCGATGGGAATTGCCTTCACGGGTTTGAAAATGAAGTGATAAAAGGCGTTTCACCAGCTTACAGGAGACATTCATAGTTACTGTCCAAGTTTTCGGCTGCAACACTTGTGCCACTTGTGGTCTTGGCATTCATCACTCCGTCCTGCTCAAACCTGCTGCATGACCACGTTGCCTTGGTGCGCGACAGGACATGGGGCCTCTGTAGCTGCTGCGTGTCGTGGCGTGTTGCTGCAGGTGTTGCTGTGTGTGTGGTGCGTTGCTGGCGCTCCCACACGCACACCCGCCTGCTCCCTCAGGCAGACGCACGCTTTATGGGCAGTCGTCATTCACGAGACATCTTGTCATCCCTGTGTTTCTCAACACATGAAGAAATAACTGTAATGACAGCTTTGGAACTATGCTTATAGACACATACACTTTAGGGGTAACTGGGTGAAAGCTGGTGCAAATGTACTTAAAATGCATGTGCTGGGCATGAGTTTATATCTAATTTGAACCTAGCCTGCAGTCTGACATACATGAAACATCTTCTCACACTAACTACTGTTTGCATTCAGAGTCTGTCACCCCATGATGTAGTCGCTCATTTTCTCAGTAGTGTCACTGAAGGGCTTTTGACAAGCGTTTCTCCTATAACATCACTGTCTGACACTTAATAACTGGCATTTCTTATTGAACTTTGAGGCAGATAACCCAGAGCAATACTTTTGTATTGATTTTTAAACACATATATGTATATATATGTAAAAATACATACATATATACACACACACACACACTCGTACATATAGATATATATACCAGTTTGCAATCACCTGCTCCTGAACAGGTAGCAGAATGTTTCGTGTAGCAGTTGAATGAATAGCACAAGTAGTTAGGGGCAGAAATCCCTCCACCCCAAAAAGTGATGGTGCTACAAATTGCCAGAGAAGGCCCACAAAAGGTTGAAGAAACAGGCATTTTCTGCCCTGTCTGTTCCACAGGCTTTTGATAGTTTTTGTCTTTCATGTTGTTGGATTCATAGTTTCTTTTTCTGGCTAGCTGGTGTAGCGCACAACACATCAAGCATGTGTGCAGCAGCGAAGAATTGTGATGAACCAGAGATTGGGGATACCACTGGTATGCTGGGCTGTGGGAAGGGTTCCAACTTCGTGCACTTTTCTTCTTCTGGCAGTTCAGAGATGTGTACGACTTCAGGAAAGAACTTCAGGAAAGAATTTGATGTTCACTGCACCTTGGTTAAGTTATCTAGATGAATGGACAAAGTTTTGCTCTTGTTTAATTCGTCCCTGCACTCCTTACATACCATGGGACAAACTTTTCCTCTCCAAAACGTGGGTGCAACCTCTCGAATCACGATGCTATATGCCTGTACCTGGGGGGAAAACTCAGGCACTGGTGGTGGGAATACCCCCAGAGTGATGGCTGTGCTGTGGGCTAACGTAACCAGCACAACCCCAAAGGCTTGCGGTCCAAAGGATGCAAATGGGTGGACAGTGCAGGGCAGAAAGATAATGAGGCAGAGGGGTCAGAGGAACAGTCAGCAGCAAACACAGCGCTCTCTTTTTGGTCTTTTCTTTCTTCTTTTGAACAGTAAATTAGTAAAAAATCCATTTCTGGGACAAGGCTTTTTGCAAATTTGGAACAAAAAATAACATGCTTATGGGAAGATTTTAAATTGTTGAAGGAGTTTGTCCCGATAGGCTTATAAAGCAACAAGTTTTGGGAAGCCAAAGCTCTCTGTTTGCAGGCACTGTGACACTGTGGCTTTTCACTCTGAAATGACATTTTTCACTTCGCAGGCAATCTACAGCATTTTAAAAGGGTTAAGTAATTTGAAACAGAAAATAAATAATTCCTGTTTTTTGCATTTCAAGAAAATCTGAAAAATTCTGCGTTGGTTTAAACCAAATGTTTTCTTCCTCTGATCCTTCTGCTCAGCAACTGAACTGAAAACCCACTATTCACCCGGTCCTTGCATAGGTAATTGCAGTTTGAAAATGGGAAAGGTTATATAAATTATGCTCAACAGTCCTTCTACTTAATTATTTGCTGGCTATTTTCTTGTAGCTTCAAAGCGCAAGTGGCTCTCGAAGCAGGACTTGAATGATGTGAAGGTATAGGGCTAGCTTACAGTGGTTGTGGGTTCATATTTTGCATATGGAGCCATTATTCCAACTAATAGATCACCACCAAGAGAAGCCATTTAAAATATCTTTATGGCCTATATCCTGACAGGGAAGGAGTTGTAAAAAGGTCATAAACTGTGCCAAGAAGCATAAAAAGAAGTTGGTGTTCTGCATTACCAGAAACGCAAGATAAGGTACTTGCGCGTTCCAGGCATGGTGGGTGGGTGGGCAGGGGGCCTAACAATCTCCAGATGGGCCCCGGAGCACGGCCGCTCTGCAGAGCCCACCCTTTTCGTCTGCCGATGCCTATCCGCGTCACCGCCGCCTCACCCCAGAGTTTCAGCCTTTGCCTTGGGCGGCCTGCCCGCTCTTTAGCCCTCGCCGGGCTGGCTGCGTCGTGTCCCCGCGGCCTCCTTCCTTCCCTGCTGGGCTTCTCCTTTGCTGCTCCCAGCTAGCCAGGAGGCTGGGCCCGCCAGGGCTTTGCTCCTCCAGCCATGTTGTGCTATGGAAGAGACCACAAACCTTCTCCTCAGCCCCTGCCAGAGCAGGTGTCTGCTATCTCAGGGGTTGCTTCAGGGGTGGCATAGGAGCGGAGGAAGCCAAATGGGTGGGCTGGTTCTGCAGGAGTTTCCAGTTGCTGGTCTCGTCCCATGACAGCAGTGAGGTTGGGGATTCAGTAACTCCATCTAAATCCTGCGTTATGTCCTCTCCCAGTTTCCCCAGGGAGCCCTTAATGAAAACAGTGTGGCAGCTGGTGGCCGAGCGGGATTTGTCTGCTTTTGCGCCACAACAGATTTCCAGGCAGGACACACTTATGTCCCCACAGGATTTAGCCCTTATGCATAATGACTTACGCACTTCTGCTTTGACTTTTGCTCTCTCTTTCAAGTCAAATCTTAATTTTAAGTTTCTGAGCTGACTAATATCAGATGTTTTGAGAAAGCTTCAGTGCCCTTAAAATGATTTGGGTTTTCCTGAAGGAGTATGCTTTTTCCAGTCTTCCTAACTAAATCGATCAATGGAAACTGCAAAGGGGCAGATCCCCATTTATGCTGTGACTATTTTACCTTATGCTGCCAGTTTGGACAGACCATATGCTGACTAAGTTGGGTCCCAGGCTCTTTTGAGATATCACAACTGTGCAAAAGAACATTAGTGTAAATAAGAAACAGGCTGTAATGACCAAATGTTTGGGTATTAATTCAGTCTTTACTTTGGCAAAAATCTCCCATTGCCTTCAATGAGAATTTCCATACACGAGAACAGAGTAAATGCTATATGGCAGTTTTCATAACCTTTGTACACACTGGTGAGCGCTTACACAGATGCTTAGTCACACTGGGATGTATTTAGTGAGTAACTGCTCACCTATCTTGCTGTAGGTTGCACAGTCCGCTTCTGAGCAAAATCCATGAAGACCTTTGACTCAGAAGGAACAACATATCCATGCTTGGGACACCCAAGGCTTCCCTGTCAAATTCGGTCTTCTCTAGATAGTAACAGCAGAGGTCTGATTATAGTTGTGCTTGCATAACTCCTACAACTGAGATTCACTGAATGCAAAGTGGCAGAGTCAGCATTATGCCATGATTTGCTGGCATATGACATGTTAACCCTCTGCTACAGAGACTCACAAATCTACTGGTGCTAAATAATCACTCCCTTTTGGTCTCTTCATTTGCACCGCTCCTTGCCAGACTCCAGTAGAGATGACTTAGCCAGCACCGAACTCTGCAGGAGAGTATGAGTCTCAATACCTACATTTGTTTCTGACAGACCTCAGCCAACGTGCCTCTCTTTTTCCAGCAAGAGGGAAAAATATACTTTACCATTTCTAGCCCTGCTCCCTGCTATGCCGTCTTATGAGCTCTTTGTCTGACCTATATATTATATAGCTATCATACTTATGTAATGACTCTGATGAAACCAGGGCCAGAGGAAGCTAATCTGGGGATTTAGGTTCGTTATGGTATGGGATCACCTGGAGCCTCTCCTTCTACTTGCAGTAGAGACGGCCAGAAAACTCCCTCGCTCCTGTTACTGTAGCCGGTAACACCCTTTCTCCTCATGTGCACCAACCTCATGTGGAACTGGAGAGGAGCATGGGCTCATTTTGGATGCTACTGGAATTGTAGCTGGCACTGAGGATTTAGCTTGGCATGATAAGGCCCCATGTGAAGTCCTGGGACTCAACCTCTGAAGGCTCTGCCTGAGGAAAACACACTGGTTTCAATTTCAAAAGGCTCCAGAGGCTTAAATAACCCGAGAGTGCCTAAAGCCCTTGCTCAGCTACCCCCTAATTCTAGAGGTGCGTGAAGTCCCTCGTCACGTGTGTTTACAACACTGTCGTCTTCTAGCCACCTAAAGCTCAAGCTTTTAGATAGCCTCAGCCTTGCTTACCTCTCTCATTTACCAGTCGGAGTTGCAAAGCAAGTCCTCCACACCTGGGGTTTGCCGTGATCCACAAAAAATTTGTCCCTTGCCCGTTTCACTTGTGTAGTTGATCTTGGACACTCCAGCTGGACTGGTGCCTACAGCAAGCACAGCCAGGGAAGGTGGTCCCTCCTCACCGACTTCCCCCAAGGGCTGGAGGGTTAAAGCACTCACTGGGGATCTGGGACACCCTGGTTCAGAGCCTTCCTCTGTTTGCAGTAATTCGAAGCCGCATAAATAGCCAGCGTGCCAGAGAGAATGTGAGTGATAATGTCACAGGCCACACACAAAGCACCCCCTTGGGATGAATGATGCAGATCTCCATATTCCCACACAAATGCCCTGACCTCTAGACCTCACCTTCTCCAGTCCGGTGAAGAGTTATTACCTACAAAGTGAAACAGCTTCAGTGGTGGGAAAGGCCAGGCCTGGAATACCATGTACAGCCTGGACATGGCTCACACGCACCTTCACTGGAAGTAGCAAATGTGCATTCAGATCCCCTCAAACAGAAGCAAGAATTAAGCTGGGGACTTAAGAATTAAGTCCCCAGCGTACTTTTCAGTGATCCCATCTGTACCTCAAGGCCATGGCTAGGAGACTCATCACAGCTTCTAGTGTTAAGGATGCCCATAAAAGCCCTGTAACAAACACCCTAGCACTTTACAGACAAGTGCACTTACTGGCCATCGGCTACCCAACAAGCAAGTAGGTACTGCCACCCTTACCAGCCACAATCAAGGCCTGGCTTAGGTGGTCATGGTCAGAGCTGTGAATCTCAAACTGATGCACATGTTTTTTCTGAAAGTGCTTGAAACATAAATGTCACTGTTCTGAACACTATGGCAAGGAAATCTTTTTGAGGATCCTTTGGATGTGCTGGGATAAGAGAGGCAAAAACAATTTCTGCAATGTCCTCTTACAGGAGAGGAATGATGAAGCAGAAAGCTGGAGCCATGCACATTTCCGATCCTCTACAAATTTTCCTCTTTTGTACGTGTGATGCCAGAGTCAGCACAGTCTGCGTCTGCGGGTCACGCCTGTGCACAGGTCCTCACACAGGCTCGTTGTGCCCTGTGGAGATACATCTGGCTATATCCACTTAGTGTGAGCATCCAGCACCTCCTGGTGAGGAATACAGCTATAGTCCTTCTTGATTATAAGGAAAACCCTGTAGTTCAAGGGGTTTTGTGCATTAATGAAGAGTATTTATGTGTATATACACAAACTGTTTTAAAAGTATAGTCCTTTTGCAGACGGACGTTTTCCTACTGACGAGTATGTTGGGAGGACAGCCAGCTCTCAAGTGATACTGAAGGGGACAATATCATTTTCATTTTTGGACCATGGTGGGTGATAGATTTCGACCTCCTTATGCTTAAAATTCAGAGTGTTGTTTTTTTTGTATGACATCATTTCACAGATTAATGCAGAATGACAACCAAACCCCCATGGGAGAAACTGAAATCCAAAGGCTTGGGTTTTACATGTAAGGTTGCTCCTAAAGAGCTTTTGTTTTCTGTGTTCACTGCCTCTGGTAAGCTAGGTAGCTCACAGCAAACAGGAAAGGCTCATAGCTTCCCTGGACTAGTCACCAGCTGTGAATTTTAACCTCAGAATCCTTTATTTTCTTCTAATTTAACCATGATATCTTCAGAGCAAGAAGACTGTGTCAGCAAGAAAAGAACTGAGACTTCATTTTTTTACCCCTCTTCTACTTAACACAACCTTCTGAAGAACTGCCTTTTAGGCAAGACACCCTGGACCATGGCCTCAGAGACTAGAGTCAGGGAAAAAAGGGATCAAGCAAAAGTTGAGAATGACCTTCAGGACCAATCCATCGGGTCACAAGACATAGTTGTATCAGCGACTACATTTGCGCTCTCCAGATGGAAGTACGCTCCTTTGCAGCAAGATGTGGGAGGGAATGAAGGAACCAGGTCTTTGTCCCTGCCTCCATACATGCACACGATTCTTGAAGAGGGTGCCTATGTCCAATATATATGTAAAATGGCACCCTAATATACAGTGCTCCCAAGGCAGAGCCCTGGGAAGTTATATTGTAGATGAGCAGTAACAGCATGTTAAATTGCTTGGACATGGAGAGTTAAGCTAATGTCTCATTAATAATTTGTGACTACTTTCTATTCCTGCTAATATTTCTGGGACATCGTGCACCTCCAGAAGAATGACCTATGGTCTCTTCCAGTTCTTACGTCGCCAGCAGAATTTCTAAGTTCCGGCAAAAAGACCAAACTGCTCCTTCAGTTATACCTGGAACTGGAGGACGTGACAGAAAGCAGTGCAGAATTTGATTTTCAGAATTTTTATTATTAATAATGACTCAGAAACCAGCAAGAGCTTAGTTTGATTTTTTTAGATCCATGGTGAAGCTAGAGCAAATTAACTTTCTATTTGTTAATCAGATTAATACATTTAATTCCACATTTATTTCAGTTTTCAGAGTACAAAGGCATGTCTCACTTTTCAGAGGATAATTGTGCTGTCCAAATTCTTAGAAACATGCCTTTTCTTTTGCTGTTACCCCAGTCCATTAAGTGACAGTTTTCAGGCAGAAAGCATGCCCTAAAATACAGCATTCTGTTCTGCTAAATACTTTGGTGATTATCTCAGATCCAAAAGCAGCATTGGCTTCGACCTTTGGTTATAGACTGCTCTCTACTGCTTCTATGTTGTAGAAATATAATTTGCCCTGTTCCCTTGATAAATAGTTTTCTGTAGTTTTGTCCCCTTGCATTTTAACCTTTTGTTACAGAGTTAGCAGAAATGACTGAGGAAGGAACATTTCTTAAGAGCTTCTTATGCGATAGACTGGGAAAACAAGCATTCACACACTGCCAAGACTGGAAGGTAAGGAGAGAAAGGGCATGTTTTGGGCAAGCTCCTTTGGCAGGATGGGGACATTTTGTGGTAAACTGTCATTCTAATCTGAGGTATTTTAGACCAGACAACTACAGCTGCTGTCAAAGAGAAAAGCTCCTCATTTCTGCTGATCTTGCAACTTTGGATAACGTGTGTGTTTGCCGTTGCCAGTAAGGCAAAGGGTTCTTCCAGAGGGCACTGCTGAACTGGAGGGCAAAGCTATATAAAATATTTTTTGGTATACCATGATATGTTGGTCCTAAGGGAACTCAAGCATCCAGGAAAGACTGAAGTTAGGAACGTGGGTGGAAGCTTTGCAGCCCACAGATATTTCTAAATCCAAACGACATCCTGAGGAAGTGAGTCTGGAAAGGGACTTTCTCAGGCTGTATTCTTTCCCAGCTATTAACAGCATTATGTGCTTTGCAGCACCATTCATGCACCAGAAATGCAATCACTTATCAGAGATGAAGGCTATTCAAACTATTAAGGAATTCAGTCTTTGGATTAATGCATGGCATGCTGCTGATACTCCCCCTCCAGACATAATGTATTGCAGCCATAAATGGTGAAATTAGGCATGAGAGATTGAGACTTGCAGTCTAACTGCCTGCCAGACGGCTTTGAGTTTTGCATAGCCACCCACACTGAAGAGAGTGCCCTTGGCCTCTCAGATGTTTTAGGTACAGTTGGAGCAGTCAAATCTTTAAATAAGTCTATTTACAAGAGGTACTGGTCAAATCTGGGCACTTATAATGAGATACATAAATGTATAAGGAAGACATTTTTGCGGTGTCCTATGCACATAGTTTCTACACTTATTTTTTGAAATTTTGACCAAAGCTTATGTTACTAGCAATTGGGCAGCCCAAAATAGATGATAATAAGCTAGTTGGAGCAATAACTTTTCCTTCATTTGACTCTTAGGTGAAAATTTCTTTGGGACTCCCTTTCTTAAAACCACCCCAGTCTGTCCAAATGACAATGTCTCTGTCTTATTCCAGATATCCTAAAAGCGAGGCCGTTTACAGTTTCTGTACATTAGTGTCTCATCTCTCTTCCCAACAGGGAGGCAGATGAATAGCTGAAAGAAACAAAATGAGGGAAAAGGCAAAAATAGCAGCTGCAGCAGAATGAGTGATGAAACATACCCACTGCTTTTTAAAAACACTTTGTTGGAAAGGGCTTTATAGCAATGCAGTTGGAATCTGCGCAGGGCTGGACTGCTGGGGAGGTGACGGCTTTATAACGTGGCAGCAGTTCTGCCGTGGCAGACCTCCTAGCGAAGAGGTGCCAGCACCCCGCAGGCACGCACCCACGCGCCCGCGCGCGTCCTGCAGCACGGCTGGCGCTGCCTGGCACCACGGGAACCCCGCGGCTAGCACGCGTTTTACCTGCAAGCCTGGGAATGGTTTCGTATTGCCGGTTCTTGAACTGGTGGCACCCCGACGGCACAGAATCTAATTTACAGATTAGGAGATTCAGAGCCAGTAAGCCTCCTGAACTAGGGACAGGTTAGAAGAAAAGGGCTGGGTTGGGAGGGACGGATATGGAAAGGTGCTCAGGCAACTACAGAGAGGCTGAGGTTTTTTGGAGCCTAGGTAACACCTAACTGTCATAACTCACTGTTGACAGCCTCATCAAAAAGGCTAAGGGCTTAAGAAATGTGGAAAACAAATTGTTCTTCCCCCATTTTAGAGATCACCAAAGCTGAGATGAAGCCCCCTGGAAGGGCAGATGTTTATACTGCTATGTGTGCTTTATTAAGATTTTTTTCAGTACTTACATTTTTCACAACAGGGATGTATCTTCAAAGAAAGGACCATCAACTATCTGCAAATGACTTAGTGGCCTGCACAAAAAAAAAATTTCTTTCAGAAACTATTGCAGGAATGGTACAGATTTTCTGATACTGCAAAGAGAAACACTGCTTTGGAACAATGTCTTGTCATTACAGATCCTATATGACATGCTGCTCACCTGGCTGTTACAGATTTCAAAATGTTCTGAGCATTTATTGCATATCTTTTCCAAGGCTATCTAGTGCATTTATCCCTTATATTCCTTTAGTCATGTTAATATCCTGCCTATTGCGGTCCTTCTCCACCTTCCTGTTATGCTATGGTAACATCTGCTGGTGAAAAAGTCTCTATTACAGTAAACGACCCTCAAATACCCAACCACCATTAAGCAACTTCTAGAGGCAGTTTAGCAAGCTGCTTTAAAAAAATAGTTCTAGGAAATGCTTTTAGGTGGTGTAGATTTCAAATAAGAAATTAGTTCAGATCATGCAAATAAACAAGAGGGGAGGAAGGTCAGTGTGTTCCAGCAGAGGAGCAGAATTTATTTCCCCAACCTCAAAGTTACAATAATATTCAGGGTTCCAGAGATTTTTCTGATCAAATATTAGAACTTTGCTTTCTACAAAGCAGGGTTGGCAAATGTTTGTATTTTGCACAGGAGCAAGGCCAGAGAGCTGGGAGAAAGGAGAGTGACTTGGTAGTGCTGGAGTTGGGTAGTGGGGAAAGAAAATTAATTTATATTGGGACACCTGATTTTTCTCTTTCTTACAAATGTGCTATTCTAGGAGGGGACAGTCACAGAGACCAGTTTGTGGGTATAGGTGCATCAGTATGAAATCTAGATTTCTTACATCTGAAATTCAGAGGTGTGTCTGACTTCGGACATGAAGGGCTGTGTTCAGGTCAGGCACCTATGGGCAAGCTGAACATCCATGGCTGCATTAAACTATGTAAAAATGGAGGGATCACGAAGCTTCCTTCACCAGACCTTGTGTCAAGCAAATGAGTGTGCTTAGGAACAAACCTGTATGGAGGAGAAGTGATTTCTGGCCATCGTGCAGACCCCTTCACTGGGCACGGGGCAGCTGGGCTGGAGTCCTGCCTCTCCCACTTGTCTTCGCTCAGGCTTTTCTGGCAGCAAGACTGGCGGGACACCAAAGGGCTCCTTCATATGCCAGCATCTGCAGCTCTTAATGCGATCAGGATTATTTTTCTTCCCCTCCGGATTAGGCCCTTCATGCCTCTGGTGCATCCTGAAGTCCCCAGCAGATTATTTCCCGCTGTCTCCCTGCAAGTTTTGAATGAGATGAAAAAAGAAGGAAAACAGTTTTCTATGCTGCAGAAATGACAAAGGAAACGCTTTCATATGTGTCCAGGGGCTCAGATTGTAAAGACTGATTTGGTGCTATCTCCCAGTCACAGGTGTGGGTGGTTTTTTAACGGAGAGGTGAGGTGGGGGGAACTCAACAAACTCATCAGAGTTTTCTTTAGTTCAAGCATTTCTTGTCAGGACTTTCTGAGGAAAAAAAAAATATTAAAAGAGCAAAAGCAGGAAAGGGCCATTTGGCTTATCTTGTTCACTTCCTGAAATCCAAACAAACTTTCAAAAAAATTTGTATCACACCCTATCCATTCACCCTGTTTCCCTGCACTGAGGATGGGAGAGTCTAGACAAATCTGGGCTTTGGGAAACCTTTGGAACTTTTTCTGAAAATAGGTTCCAAATATTTTGTTAAATGCTTCGAACACATTGGAAAACACTAGCTGGGGGGTTGAGGGAGGTTTTTTGGGTTTATTTATTTGTTTTCACTCTAAGCATCATTGCCAAGAGCACAGGAGAGACGGGCTGGGAGGTCTGCGCCAGCGCGCGATTACTCACACGAGGCGGTCTCAGTGACTTCCTTGGGACACCATTTGCCAGCAGTGACTCAACCAGCACCACCAGCAGTCAAGAGCACCCCGGCAGGATGTGACACCCCCCCTGACCCTTCCCCACCAGGTGCCTCGGGAGAGCTCCTGCCTTTCTCCCTCTCACTGCAGGTGCCGGAGAGTTTTCCAGGGTTTACCCACCTGGCCCTCCTCCGGCTGTGCCCTGTGGCTCCTCGTTGACTATGAAGTTCAGCTGTGCGGCCCCTCTTTTTGGCAGATTTCTGGCCGCGGGGGCGAGAAGCAGCAGCCCCTCCCCAGCTGCCCTGCCTGCTTTGCACCACCTGGAAGCCAGGTCTGCCGGCGTCCGCAGGTACTTTGTTTCAAATGAGGTGCCTAAAAGCCTGTGTGCATCTGGGTTTTGCTCCCTGTTGACCCAGGGTGTATTTTAACGAGTGGCTGGCAGTTTCTAGACGAGAGAAAATCCAGTTCTTCTTTACAAGTCAGATTAAACAAACAAAAAAAAAGAAAGAAAGAAAGAAAAGCATCATCAGAGATAGCTGCTGCAATGTTGCAGAGGGGAATTTCCTCGGAGTGTACACCCACCTCCTTTCCCTGCTCACTCCTCTGGTCTTCTGCTATGGTTGCCAGCTAATAAATATATTCCTCTTTTCTTGAATCCCACCCCTTGCAAATATTCTATTTTTTCTCATGTCCTGATGGAAGAAATGCCCCAGAAATGAGCCAGTCTTGCTGGGTGTCCTGGGAAATGTATGGCTGCTAACTTTATGCTATAAAATAGAAGCATGCAGGGCAGTCTTTTCAGTCCATGGAGACTTAATTGACAATTCACTGAGCTAAGTGATGAAAATTGGGAGCCTTCATCATAGATTTGACTTCTTAATGTCTTAAGCCTTTCTTGCAAGAACCAGGGAATGGGCATGTTCAATCCTAGCTGATCTAAGTGCTTTATCTAATCAATCTATTTGCTTAAACACAACAAAAATATATAGGAGGATTTCAGAACACTTTTACTACTCTTGTTGACTTTTTAGTTTTAAACAGTCTGAAAATCCTGATGCTGTAGAACATTTTTGATCAACTCCATAAGGCAATTAACAACCTTGGAAAAGCTCTCAGGAAAAAGTCATGGGGCAATGCTTTTTGGAGACAGCTAAGGATTTAAGAGAAAGAGTCACCAGAAAGGTAGCACGAAGGAAGTTTTGACCAGTTTCCAGCTAATATGAAAATCAACAATCATAACGCCACATTGTGAGATCCTGAAGTAGCCCGACTCCTTCTTTTATGTTATTTAGCGGAGGCTGGATGGCTTTGGGAAAAAGTTAGCTCACATGTTCCCCTGGAATAAAGGCTGGGCTTTGGGAAAGTGTGGGAAATGCATGTAAATGTTTTTCACACACTTCAGCATTTCTTACATTTAGAAGTGGAAGAAGAAAGAGTGAAACTGGGGGGGAGTGAATAGGTTTTGGTGGATCTGCGCTTCTCAGATATCTGAAACCAAGACATCCTGGGGAACTTACAAGGAAGCTTTTTCTCCAATGAAACAAAGACCAATTTCTACTTTGGCCATGCAAAGTAACAAGTTTGGCTAATTGCCTGAAAGTTGGGATTAAACTGTTAATAAATTAAGCCTAAGGAGCAGCCAAAAATCACATCGTGCTGTTAAAATCTGTATTGATTGAAAAATCAAATTTGATTGAAAAAAACCAGTTTTGTGTTATTCTTTGGATTGGCACTTAATTGTCTCTTCAGGAGAGGCTCTTCTGTGACCTGTCCTGGTCCAGGGCAGAGTGGAGGTTGGGAACAGAGACCTCCCTGTCCTCCCCCCCAGGCCCCTCACCCGGCTCATGCCCTGCCACTTTTTCATTAGCAAGCTATAGGGCCTCAGTGGACTGTGCCTCATTTCAGAAAGAGGAAGACAAATCCAAGGGTCTCAGCCAGTTTCTAGGGATTAACGGGCATAAATAGTCCTGGAAATGCCTGGAAATCAGTTGACTCCTAAGAAGGAAAAAAAAAAAAAAATCAAAGCCCCAACCCATCCTGTAAACTGCAGCACTAGCACAGAACTTACTTAAAATTTCAAATGTGTGGTCCTCGTGTTTGAAAAGAGGTCTTTCGCTGAACAAAAAATATAGGAGATGTTTTTCACAGATTTCATCTTGTAATATGTACTTGACAGGAACAGAGATAGGATTATAGAACAGAGCAGTCCAATACAAACTGTGGTCTCCAAAAACCCAAATCCCCAAATATTGCACCATGGGTCCTGCCGCTTTCCTGGCCAACAATCCCTTTAGATGGATTAGCTTCTGAATGGCCTTCATCTGGTAACAGAGATTGGGTCAGGTAAACCTCACTGAATACCACAGAGACAGAGGCGCCTTTTGATAGTTAAAAAAAGGTGGGTGTAGGGGAAAAGGGACAAAACCAGTTTTTGAAAGTTGGCAGAGGCAATCTGCCCCCTTCTGCAGACTACCACTTTTCATCCCTGAGCCGACCCTGTTGCACAAATATGAACAACCAAAAAAGTTCAGGCTGGCAGAGCCTTAACTTTGGGATAAAGGTAGACACTGGTGTTATGTTTGCTGTTTTCTTTGGTTTCTTTGTTGAGAGGGTGGGATTTTTTTGTTCCTCCTAGTCTGAGCTCCAGCGATCCATCCATCTCTAAATGTTGACACTTTAACCCAATACAAATCCCCCTGCCTAGCTTTCTGTCTTTTCCATTTTCAGTTCAGATTTCCCTTGTGGACTTGCAATTCACTCTCAGATCATTAATATCCCTTGCTGGCAAATCCCTCTCAATGTACGGAGCAAGAGCGCTTGCCGCCGACTGATCTTCCTTCACCTCTTACTTCCAACGAGGAATGTAACCTCATCTGCCTTTCAACATTTCCAGCTCCTATTTTTCTACCCCTATCATTCATAATTGCATAATGGCCACTTTACCTCAGTTATCAAGGCTCTTTATTTCTGCTCACTCATTGCTGATGTTTCCCTGTAACCTCCCCTTTCTAGAGGGCTGGCAGACAGGAGGCAAGATGGACTCAGGAGGCTGAGCATGGGCTTTTCTGACTATCCAGGATGTGGCATAAGCCAAGAAAGTTCCCCCTCCTTCTGAAGAAATAAGGATGGCGGGGGTGAGGGGGTGGGGGAGAAAAAAAAAGAAGCAGCAATCAAGTCTCAAGACCAATTTAAGCAGAATGAATGGGTCTTTGTTCTGTAGGGCAGGGTTTGCATTTATATTTGCTGTGTTAGCCACGGTCGTGATTTAATTGCACATCTTAATGACTTTTGGTGTTTCCCTTAAAGACCCAGAAGCTGGAATCAAGGGAGTCCATAAGGCTCTTTGCATTCATTCAGAGCGAAAGGTAAACCTTTACTTTCACAACAAAGAGGAAACAAATTCTCCCCAAAAGGCTCCAAAACCCGAAGGAAAATAAAAGGAAATTGACATTTGTTGTTTTTAAGAAGTCTCAGGATCTTTAAGCCACTCTCAGGATTTTGGAAGGCGTGATGCTTTGATGCTCAATGTTGACAATGCCGCCTTTATGTCGAGTGTGCCACCACGCACGAGTTTGCTCAAGAAACTAAAAGTAAGGACTCCCTCCATCTGCCTCATCAGCCCTTTCAGCTTCTTTCTTATTCTCTTGGCTCAAGTGGCGGCAAAGAGAGAAGACACTGCCCATCTCCCTCACCTTCGCTGCCTTTTGAGATTGCCCATCCCTCATGCCTGTGCTAGTTAGACACTTGTGACATCTCACCGCTTACAAGAGCGCTGGTGTCAGCACACGCTGTGCAGTGTGGAGCTTTTTTGTTATTTAAATGGGAACACATGAACACGGGGTTGGGCTTCACAGGAGAATGAGGCCAGTGGCTGATCTCGCACTGTCCTGGGGTGAGATCCTTCCCTGCAAACCCGTGCAACCAAAGGCCCTGACCCCGTCTAGCAAAATCACCAGTAACATTGCCGTAACTTCAGTGGCAATCACCACGGCAGGAAACAGCGTGAGTGGGATGATCCGTGTCCTCCACCTTCTACTATCTGGTTTTGCCTATTTGTAACAACCAACCTTCTGCAGCCTTTTGCCCTCCTTTACCCATTTTAACCTCTAATAGATTCATCACTGACCGACTGGGTTGCCGGGGCTCACGTTCACTTTTTCCAAGGGAGCTAGCCCGTTCCCTGTCTATGCCAGGGATTCATGCAGGCAGCATGCTCTGCAGCTGGGATAAGCACCGGAGACGCGAGTTGAAGCTCTTCCGCAGCACGTGCTGACTGGTCCACCAGGCTGCAGCTGAGCTGGCTGCGGACACGAGGAGCTTCGCCCCAGCCCTGACTGTTCGTTATCTTCCCGCTGCCAGAGCTGCTGCCAGAGCTGCTTTTCAGGTGTTTATTAGCTTCTCTCTGTCAGCGTGAGCCGAGTAAGCAGTGATCACCGCCTGAGCTCAGTTTTTGCTTGGGAAAGGCTGGGGAAACGCTCGCACTAGCGGTGAAGCAGCACACTTGGGTGGCAGGGGTTTGTGGGTGGGTAGTTGCCAGCAGCTGGGGATGTAGCTTGTTTTGCAGGACTTGAGAGGAGATGTGTGACCAAGCCTGGAACAGAGGTGGGCTCTGGACAAGCCACTTTGCACCTCTGCTCTCCTTGCTACCTTTGGCTTGCTTGTCTGCTTGGATTGTAAACTGTGCAGGCAAGGGACTCTCTCTTAGCTGTGGGTTGGAAGACCAAAATGAATGATAGCAGATGCATCTGGTCTCAGTTCTTTCAGGCCAGACTTTAAAACATTCTGCTAAACCCTCAAGAATATTTTTTTCCCTCACTGGCAAATACGATACTCCTAGAGTTCCTCACTCCTACCTAAGCACATCACCATCGTGTGGTTGCAGTGAGCCAGATCTCTGACTTTTCTCAAGGCTGGATTATTTCTACCTTGCTGCCATACTACCTGTGGATATCTTCCCTTCCCTTGACCCTCACAAACAGAGCCTTCCCTGATTTATGCCATATTTCCATAACGAGTCTCCTCTGTTGACCCTACTGGTTTCTTTGGAATTTAAGCTTTGATTGAAAGACTATGTAACTTCAGCCATTGGTGACTGGGGTGAAAATCTTTGGACTGACCTGAGACACTGTTGTCACACAGGGTCTTCAGCTGGTACGCAGAGAGAAGGCGAGGCCACCCGGTGCAAACTGACATTATTTCTGGAGTCCAGTGACTGCTACCTGCGTGTCAATGTTATTAACCAGAAGCCAAAGGAATGCAGGGGCTGCTCATGGACTGGGAACTTTTGTCCTAGCCAGCAGTGAAAGCCAGGCACGGAGAACTTGCAGGTCATAGCTGAAATTGAGTGACCTAACAACCAGTGAGGCTAACGGTGATCAGGAGCGTGGAAAGAGACAACTGGGGAATGAATAGGAAGGACCCCATGCTCCTGTTATACCTGACACTGAGGTGAACAGCTACCAGTATGCTGTGTTGTATTACAGCACCTACAGAATAAGAATGGCCTCAGAAAACCAATATATACATACAAAAGAGACTTGTGAGAATGATTCAAACATTCTGTGGTGAAAGACAGGAAAGAGCAACCTTGCTTACTGTAAAGAGAAAGCAGAGAGGGGGCTTGGACAGTCAGTCTTGAAGTACTTGGGTGAGGACACATTTGCTAGTAGGGATTTGTTCAGCCTGGCAAGTGTAAAGCAAGTGCCAATGGCTAGAAGGTGAACAAAATCAGACAAGAAGATTTTTTTATTTTTGAATGTGCTATAGTTCAAAAAGAAATTAACTGGGGGAGGTCTTGTGTCATCTAATGTACTGAAGGTCAGATAAGACCATCACAGAAGTCTTCTCTGACCATGTAATTTCATCTTCCATACCAATAGAGAAAGAGATAATATATGGAACTTGAGACCTCCGTTCTTGCTCTTTCTCTCAGAACAGCACCAGGACTTCTGTGCAGAGACCGAAGACAGAATAGGACCAACCCTTGTAGTTGCCTGATGCTCTCACACCCCATTCAAGACAGCAGAGGAGTACTCATTGTCTCTCTTGATGTGCTTCTTACAGAATCCCTTTCTCAACATACAAACCATATGGTGTGGAGATTTCTGTTTATAACAGGAGTATGCAAGTTTCTTCATGCTTTTCTACTCATGACAGCTGATTTACATGCAAATGCTAAATCACATCTCTTTTCTGTTCATGTTCTGCTGAGTACCTAAAGCAGTGCTATTGCTAAAGGGAGAATGGTATAAAATGGCAGCAAGTAAGAAGCATTCCTGGATCCACCATTCGTTTCCCCACATTCACCTTGGCCAGTCTCACGTTGCACAAATTCCCTGATCCTCTTCTGACATCATACCTCAGGCACTTCCCTGGGGCCTTCTGCTTGGTGTGCTAGGAACAGGCTTGGGGTGGGGAGAGGTTAAAAGCTGTATTCAGTGCAGTTTGTGCCTGAAAATAAGTAGTGTTCTACTAGTCAGAGATATTTTCAAGGTCACCCATCTCCACATGCATGGGCTGGCAAAGTGGTCCCTAACTGGGGTTTGGGAGTGCCACAGCACTACATATCCCCGCCCGTGCTGGCGGTTCTGTATGTAACTTGACTTCCCAAAGCTGCCCCTCAACAAAGCCGTGGAAGTGACCATTTTATTTAATAAGAAACAACAATGCTGACCTCTCGTGGCCATACTAGCCGTTTGCAGCAGGATCTCACAAGCGGCATCTTTGCACATCAGTCAGCCGTACACAGCTACCAGGCTCTGCTGGGTACCAGTAGGACAGAGGCTCCCTGGTCCTGGGGAGGAGGCACAAAGGGAACGGGCACCTGGCCCACACACCATCTCCCGAGAGGCTCCTCGTAATGGGGACATCACCTTCCCGTCGCTACCAGCTCCACCCCGGTGGTACTGACTGACTGCTGATTTTGGCCCCAGCTCAGGACGGCGTCCATGGTCAGGACCCAACTCGCTGCTATTGCGCGGAGATCAAACTGGCCGCCCACATGTGCTTGCCTGCTGCACAGCGACCAGCTGGAGGAGAGCGACTGGGGAGCTCTGGGCACGGCCAAGTGCTGCCGAAGCTGAATGGACAATTGCAATGCAACAGTAATAACAAAAAAGCTTTAGGACAACAGGTTATAACAAGTTAAAATTCTACCATGAGTTAATGTAAAACACATTACTGAAAATTTCCATGGTCATTTATGTGGCAGTGCCACCCAAATAATGAACTGCAGCTTTTTGTGACATACCACATTTTTAATTTGCTTCTGAACTTTGCTTTTTTCTTTGCCTACTAATGCCTGTGGAACTAAGTCTAACATTTCAGGCCCTCTGAATAGCTCTTAGACAGCACTTTCACACCACCACCACCCCCCCCAAAAAAAAGAAAAGACCTCCTACAATTGAAAAGCTTCTTGCAGTCCCTGAAACATGGGCATCTTCAGAGGTTAAGAACAGAGCAGATGAAAGCTCCTCGCAATGGATATTTCTGAAGTCTGCATGAGTGAACCATAACAAAAACCAAAGCTACAAGCAAAATGAAGAAACTTAGCAAATGTCGGTGCCAGTTAAATAGCTCCTTTCAGCAGTCTGGTGGTTTGGCTTACTCAAGTGTTACCCATGAAATGAGCTTTGTCGGTGAGAGATCAGAAGCCCGTTACGAACTGCCTGACGAAGCAGAGGGTACCAAGTGACAGGCGACACGGCGCTGCAGCGGGAATGCTCGGTTGCCACATCAAGGCCATCGCATTTTAACGAGGCAAGACCCTGTCTTTAAATCATCTACGACCCCTGAGACCACACAGTCTGAAACGGGGTCGATATATTCAAGGTCCAGAGCGGGAGGTCTTGGTACCCTCTCTGTGGAAGTACTCATGTTTCTGGAGGACCGAGGTCACCTTGAAGGTCACTTGCCATGACCTGTTTTCAGTGGTCAGACATCACACCTGTGTATGTCACGGAGATAGCCAAAGATGAGGGTTTATGAAACAGTGACTGGACACCTAAAGCGAAGCGGGGACGTGCATTTAAATTAGCTGGTGTGGAGCGGACAGCTCTGGAAAAGGACGACTTTCACCTTCTCTTCCTCATCTCTGCCACGGTCACAGCAATCGGTCCACAACGGACAACAGTATGTTGTGCCCCGGAGACAACTCCACATCTGCTTTGTTGGCGGCGGCGAAGATGTTTGTTGCGTACCCCCCCCCGGTGATGGGTGCAAGCCGGGAGCCTGAGGGCAGACCCGGCCAGCTCGGCACAGGACCGGCACTGCTGGGGGTGGTGGCCCTGCTGCTGCGCCCAGAAAAGCCTCAAAACTGTGATTCGTAGAGCAAACCCCCCCGCACCGCCTTCCTCTGCGGTTAGCCCCGTCGCTGGCGGTGGGGGCTGACCCCCACGCGCCGCACTCCCTGCCGAGGCTCTCATTGATTTAGGACCCGGACCAAAGAGGGTCAAGGCGCTCCTCGCTTTCTGCAAGCTTTATAGCAGCCCCTCAAATGGCAAAACCTGGAGCTGTGAGGGCTCGGTCCTGCCGGTGGCCGGGCACCCTCGCTTCTCGCTGCAGTCACCCACAGCTGAGGGGGGGTCTGGGCCCTCGCCCCCGTATACATCGCCAGCCTGCACGCCGAGTACAAGGCGGCTCAGCTCCCGGATGAATACCTGCTGTATGCAAGAGATGTGAGTCACCCCTGATGAAGTGATTTTTTTTTTTTTTTCTCCCCCCCTTTTTTTGGATGAGGAGGCTTCAAGAGAGGAATTTGGAAATCTCCAGTCCCTTTCCAAAAGCTTTCATTAAAACAGCCCATAAAAGCAGTCTCTGGAAACTTTAGGAGGCCTTTAAGAAAAAAAATTAAAATTAAAATTCAGTTTTATTGAACAAATGGGCAGCACTGAAAATATTCAGAAAATTAAAATTAATTTGAAAATAATTAAAAATAAGAGAAGCTTAGTGTATGTTTCCAAGTTCTGGGTAATATTAAAGTAGCATTAAAAAAATTGCAAAGGAAATTTACTGTGAGCAGGTGTTTGAAATAATTGGGGGAGAAAAAGGGTTGACTATTAATTAATGAAGAATTATGAATGTCCCTTGTTGGATTTTTTTCCTGTAGTCAACATATTTTTAACCACACGAACTTAGCGAACACATTTTAAAAGTGTGGAGTTGCTTTACAGACACATACAGGGAGCTGACTGTTATTTTATCCCCTTTTATTTTATTTTTGCCACTGGCATGCATTTAGCAGGAGCTGTCGAGAGGACTGAGGTACTACAGCAAAGTCTTCCTCATCACCTATAAAGCACAGACGCTAATATTTTCAGGACAAAAACTCCTACGCCAGGGTCAAACTAAGCCACAGCGACTAGCTTCAAGAAAGGCAAATGAAAAGCAAGTGTATAAGGCCTGGTCACGCATAGGAACCCCCTCTGGGGTTTCACCCCAAAAGATTTTTGGACACTTACCGAACTCCCCAGGGCCCCGTGCAGACACAGGCTGGAGCCTTCCCAGCAGCGAGCGTCCCTGCCAGCGCTGATCACATCAGGAACCCGGCTAGGAGATGTTTTTCAGGAGAAAGGGGAAACAAAACCTGTGCGTGAAGGCTATACAGCCCGCTGATCTGGAAGGGAAATCTCTCACCTACGTCCATAGGAAAGAGGGTTTGCCTGGGCTAACCAGCACGGTGCTGTTGAAACAATCGGTGGTCTCAGGGCTGTCTTGAGCGGGTGTAAAGGGGCAGCAGCTGCATATCCTACGCTCGGATGTCGTAAAATTGGTCTCTGGCCTCTTCGCTTCCTCCAGCCACCAAGCTCCGCCGGCCAGATTGCGATGGCTTTGCTTCGTGTTGGCCAGGAGCGCTGAGCTCCCCCGAGGACGAGTGCAACTCCTTGGCTGATTTAACTTACAGCTTAGTCAGGAGGGTGTCTTGCTGGATGCTTAGATCTTACACCTGCAAAGCTCACGCTCATCAAGTACAGGCTGATATTAAATGGGAGCCTTCCCGTGTAAGAAGCCAAAGCTGCTCCTCGAGCACGGTGAATGTCTGAAGCGCTGCAGCTGGACTTGTGGATAAACCATGCAGAAAAAGTGCTACTTACGGAATCTAGGCCAGTGCCAGTCAGAGGTTGCTTCCTGCTTTCTCACCCTGTAACTTTTTTCTCAGTTTTTGCTCTTGCTCTTCATTTTTTCACTAGCCAGCCCAATTTAAGATTGATTTAACTCTGCAGGAATATTCCTTCTGATTTAAGGCTGTTTTTTAGTCAGTGAACTAGATGGGGTAAAGTTAAAAGTGTGTTCCCCAGACAGCAATACTGAATAACAAGCCAACAGTCCAAGTGTGACAACTTAGGGAGAGAAGAGTGACACCAGGTCCCTTGAGTGACCAAGCACAAGAAATTTCAGTAATCTCTTCTGTCCTCCCTAGTGACCTGGTCTAAGGACTTGCAGCAAGACTGCAGCCAAGAGCACCTCAAGTCCTAATTATTTGCAGAGAGAGCTGAGGCATTCTTACAAGGGATGAGTACAAGCTGCGAGCCTGAGCAAACCTTCAACTTAGGTACATTTGTTTCAATGGAAATTACTCTTATCTTCTTGTATCTAGAGACAATAGTTTGGAAAAAGGCCATGTTTCTTTCTATTACTTACTAGTATGAATGACAGGCAAATTAAATACAGCAAACAAAACCCCTGGAGTAAACAAAATCAGCATTTATTCCTCAGTCATCTTTTTACAAGATTGCTTCATGTTTTTCACAAAAGAACACATACCAGAGATACATGAGTTAATCTACAAAACCAGATATGCAAGCCAAAGTGATATGGTACATGAAAATCCACATGCTTCATAATTTAGTTCTCACATGCCTGTCATCTAAATTTAAGAGAAGTTGCTGTGGGGTACACAAACATTAGTTCTGCCACACCAAAATGTGATCACTAACTCTACGGACATAGCTAAACGACATATTTACAAAGCGTTCTCTCTACCAGTCTTCATCTAAGATTTGAAACAGGTAGTTAATTGTTCAGCTACCAAGCCTTCACGGAAGGTGAAACAGTCTAATGTCCCTAAATGGATTCATGCAGTGTTTAGTTTTATTCACAAGAGACACAAGGACAAGTATCTATCAGTGATGATAAAAGTAGCTGTGGGTTTGACACTTAGCAAAACTTCAATCGTTATCACATAGTAAGAGCCCAAAAACTAAGAATTGCCCTGCTCACTGGTGGGGACAGGGGAAGGGGATGGGATGTTTTCACGTCCCCATCAGCGAAGAAGAGCTGACAAACACCTACTTTTCTCACAACTCCTGCTGGTGGGAGCCATTTTGCTGAGAGAGGCTGTCAGTGATTTGTAATGTCAGCATTAAATTGAAGATGCTAAAATACCTTGACTCTTACTGCAGCAATTTATCCACTGCAGAAAAACTGTATCTTGATTGAGATTCCTTAGCTGTTAAAAAATTAGGGTTCTTTTTATTTTTACTGGTCAGGACTGGTGCAAAGTAGGCTTGTTTGGGGTTTTTTTTTGGGGGGGGGGTATTAAACTGGCCTTTTGTGCTACTCACATCACAAAAGGCGGACCAAGAACTTCCCTTATTCAATTCTGCAGAGCTGCATTGTTATTCCTGGTTGGAATCAAGTTGTAGCAGAATTTAGCTTAGGCTTTAACTTTACTCAGCTTCTGACGTTAGAAGGAATATGAAAAAGAAATTAAGCAGCAGCTTCTGTTGTAATCTCCAGAGTAGATTATCACAGATTGCCAACTGCTTATGCTGTGAGAATACTCAGGGGAGCGACTGGCTGCAGGTGCTCACAAACATGGATATGGTAGTATGGACATCCTTCTGAGGTTTTTATCCATTTCATAGCCTCCAGGATGTCCAACATGTAAAAAGAGTTGGAAAGCCACTAGCGTCCCACCTTGAGCCAAATAAATTTGCTTCTAATCCTGATGCTAATGTTAGACTAGTCTAGTATATCTTGGGCAAAACTCTCTGAGATTTTCTCTAGCCGATCTCTCCACTGCATCTACAGAAATGGGAATAACAGTATCCTAACTCTTACAAGTGCCAGGTGATAGCCTTCTTTCAGTGCCTGACAAGTAAAGTCATGCTTTTCTGAGTACGGTTACATCTGAAACCCTGGAAAAATCTGTCAGTTAAAGAATGCCTTCAACTCCCAGTGCCTTCCCGCAGGTCATCCTTGCACAACAGTCCCTATGTAGCATTACTACTAAAGCTGTCATTCTGAACAGAAAGTCCTCTGCCTTTTTGCAGTCCAGCAGGGAGTCAATAGGCAAACCTGGGGGTCAAATCATCACCCAGTATAAATCACTGTATTCCCATGTTATGGCTTTTAATTTTCACATCAGGAAAAATACAATGGTGTACGCAGACCAAATACTGCATCTTTACACTTTATCCCTTCCACCACAACTGACACTTCTGTATCACTCTTGTAGTACCCGCCGCCATCTCTGACTGTCTGTGGTTATACAGCTAAATGGAGTAACAACAGCTAGTACAGTGCCTTTCACACCCAAACCTGCTCACAAGCACAGTAATTCACAGCTTCCAAATGCAACTGCTTAAACCAATACGCAACAAAAATGATAATAAGCAAACTCACATAGATGCAGTAAACTTATTAGAACCTATTCAACTTATTATTATTACCTAGTAGAAAATAAATAATGATGTGTCAAAACAATAATTTAATATAGCAGTCTCTAGCTATTAGTCATTAGAGAATGTATTAAAGGAAAACAGAACCAAAACCAAACTTGCGTGTGCGCACACACACACACACAAAACAGTATGCTGCTCAAAGTGCAATGAGACAGAATTAGAAAGCCACTGAAAAGAAGCTGTGTCAAGTTATTGTTTTAAATAAAATTAAAACAGTCAGAAAAGATACAAACATCTCTGGAAACATTTTTCTCAGGCACATCACTATGTATGTAATACTTACACAGCAGTATAATTTTTTTATCCTTGATAACGATCATGATCTTGGTAACGCACCTCCCTTTTGACCTGGTTCTGCAAATCTAGAGTCTATGGGGCAATGACAAGAAGTACGCTTGGGATTTTCTCCTCCTCCGCTGGACACCTATAGGCCCACACTTATGCTTAACCCTGGGCACCAAATTGCACCTTCAGTCAGTGTAGAGACTCGGTCAGTCTAACCTCCTCCTACTGCCCTCACCTCAGCCTCATCCCCCACTACAGGAACTGTTCCAAGGATGAAACAGCAGAGCAGTTTACAGGTAAGACTCAAAGAGTGTGACTATCATTATCCATGTTAGTAAGAACGAAAGTTAAATCCCTTGAGTATATTAGCATGCTGCCCTGTTGCACAAGCAAGGGGCTAGTGAGGTGCCCCCTCCTCCATGCCTTGTAAAAGGGCGTAAATTCTCAAGGTGGGTGAAATATGTCAAGCTCTTCCACTCTCCCTAGTAATTCATGTGTGTGTATTTCTGACAGAGTGCTTTACGGATGAACTCTGTGGATGTGCATAACAGAGGCCACGCTCTCCTACAGCTCCTGGAGGATTTGTGGCTGACTCAGCACAACACACTCTAATACAGGGCTGATCTTTATGGCACTAAGCTCTTAACTACTACTCAGATATATATATCCACAAATGAAAAATCCTTTTAATTCAACCGAGCAACAAAGCAGATAAGACTGTAGTCACACTGTTATTTTAGTATAGTTAATAAGATTCAAAATGACATGCAATTTATTCATACCCATGTAAAATCTATCACAGGAAAAACAAAACTCCCAATTCAATCCTACAATACTGGCACTAAAGTGCATAATGAGATTTTGTCATTCCAAAGTGGCCTGCTGCCTTTTAGTTTGATCATTGTGTTGTTGACTGTACAAACAGCTACAACGTCTTGAAGGCAGTCAGAACAGGAGTGGGAACTCCAGCCCCTAACAGAAAGGTAGCTTTTTTTTTATTTTGCACAGGCAAAATTTATGTTTATAAATTGTGACTAAAAATCAGCAGCTCAGTTTCTATCTAAAAGTCATATGCTCATTTTCTTGCTTTGAGACTGCTTAGTCTTTTCCCAAACAAACTTCCATTTCTGCTAGTCAAAGTTTACCTAGTTAAGACTACAGATAAGGATTTGAAGGTGGCAGTTCATGGTATCAGAATTACATGGTGAGTCACTGTGTGATAGTAGTAATGGGTTGCATTTATTTGCAACAACTAGTAGAACACTAGTAGATTTCACAGCTGTAAGAAGACCTATACATTTACAGAAGCAGGCTTAAGTGATCTACTAAAATGGCTTTAAAACATTGGATCAAACTGGCTGTAGAGAATGTCATGGCCATGCTGTCCCATTAACAGGACCCTTTTATTTCAGTATGAATGCTATCCGGAAAGGACAAAGGTATGAAAAACAATTCATTGAGTGGTGATTAATAATACTGTTTTGTCTTTATGTTGATCCCCTTTAAAAAAAGATATCATTTAAATATAAATATGTATGAAACGTATAGATAAATATATAGAGATACCTATGTTAATATGTAGTTTGATCAGAACTGGATTAATCAAAGAAAATCTAAAGGCACCACAATATGTCAGCATCATTGAATAAAATACTCACTATACTTTGCGTTTATGTAGTTCTGAAACTAAGCAGTCAGAAAGCCATATACAGCAGGGGATAAGTCTCATTATTTTAACCTCACAGCCTAGACAACTAAGACTTACATTCACTTAATGATGAGCCATACTCAAACAATCTCAGGTGAAGAATTCAGCTGTTCTTACTCCCAGTTTTTTATCCAATTAAGAATCAGAAAGGCTTGAGAGCAAGATGAGAAAAGAAAACTTTAGAAAAACAGAGGATTTTCATTTGGGCCTGTACCCAGAGGTTATAATGAGCAGAGGACTGACTCTCCTCTTTGCCAATGGTCTTAATCAGTCCTATTAGCATTAAACAAATTAGCTGGTATAAAATCACCCTCTGTTAAAATAACTCTGATTTATACTTGCATATTGGAGAACGGAGTCTATGTGGGTACAAGTGAATAGTGCCTTGTTCTCTTTCTTGTTTAATTAATCAAAGTGTATTTAAAGCGAACAGTAATTCATCAGGCTAAAAAATCCTAAAATGTATCATATCACAGTTGCAGCAAATTCACCTACATGCAAGGAAAGCCTCATTTCTCACTTCCACTGGTGTTACATTAACACGGCTTTAACTTTGGTTGAGCTAATCCTTAGCTCATTTTAGTGTGACAGGAAAAACAAACTTTAAATCTTCTACATAACCCAGCTTTAAATTGGCTGCAATTTTTTTTTGTTTTTTAATTATTTGACTCCAGTGTCAAATCAATCTTGGCTACAGATATAACACTGTGACAAACTGCCTTCTGGGCTGGGATGAGAAACAGTCAATTTAACCTGATGATCTGAACCTTAAAGAGCCTTTGATAAGTAAATGAGGTTGTAAGACAAGATAGAGAAAAGTTCATTACAAATCCAAGCTAATGTAGCACTCCCAGACATGAAGAAATGGTGCTCCAGAAGAAACACCTTCCCGCAACTTGGAGAAATATTTTCCTTCTTTCAACAGCTGAATAGGGAAGAAGCAGTTCAGCAATGCTGGGACTTGTCCTGCAGCTAAAGTGCTGTTGGTCCATTTAGTAGAAGTCTCGGTCACGGCAGGGGGGTAAAGCACCAAGACTGCTGATATTTTCAAATCTCTTAGCAGCAGTAACCACACAGCAGCTTTTCTGCAAAATAAACAAAACAAGAATCCAGTTACTTCAGCAGTATACTTTTTTATTTGGTTAAGCGTTCTAGGACAACCACATGGTGGTTTCTTCGTGCGTAGGGAAAAGAAAGCAGCACTGAAGCTTCTTGCTTACAAAGGGTTCTTGCAGACACCTTATTTGTGAGATGTTTTATACAATATTAAAAAGACAAGGACCCTTTGTTAAGTGGAGAAGTGGTCCTGGATGTCTCTCTTGAAATGCAGCTACTCTGCTTTTTTGCCTCTCTTGTCATACAGATCACAGCATGAAAAGGCATGTTGCAAACCTCTCCATTTATTTGTGTTACCACTGCAAGCATTTATAATGCCAGGTCTAAATCAACTGGCACTTGAATGTATTATTTTGGGTTAAATGTGGTAACCATATTACTTGCCTGATAAAAATAGCTAAACGGATTCTTTAAAAACAAAGCATTGCTATGACTTTAGATCCACTCATTAAGTAAACTCAAATAAACTCCAAAAAGAAAAACACACACAGAGGAAATAACACTGCAAAAGCCAAAACCAGGTTTTCCTGCAAGTTAGATCATGGGTAGGTTACTATGTTACAAAGCTATAAAAAGTTTATTTAAAAATAATTTTGACTGCTGTTGGACAGTCAATTTATCTCAAAGTTGATTTTGGTTGTAATATCAAATTGTGTAATACAGTGCTTCCTGCATTAGAGAGGGAGAATTTTCACCATTTGGTTGCTGTGCAGTTAGTGGCTTGAAATGGGAAATAACAGATAAAAACACTAGTCCTGTAACAGGTTAGGAAAACCTGTTTAGTAAACTATTACATAGAAGCACACAGGTGAGTGGACCAAAGCTCCATGTAACCTATCCCAGCACCAGTGAAGTAGGGATGAATGCTAAAGATCACGAAAAGATATTCCTTCCCACTGGATTCCCACTACAGAAGTTGATGCTCAGACATTACCGTATCAGGAAGTTATGTGGCTTCAGAGAGCAAGTACAATATAATAATGGTACCTCAGCCCTCACTGACCTCCAGCGTACCATGGAAAGGCAGCTTCAAGTCCCTGTGAGAGCTCATTTAAAGATCATTAACTTCTGTGTTACTACACTACACTGTATAAATATGTTCTAATCTTAGTCAAAACAGAACAAAAATTTCAACCTCTCACAATACTCTCTTTTTCACGTTTCTGGACAAAACCTGTTGCAAAGAAAACCCAGTACATCACTTGCCCTACCAAGCAGATGATGGATGTCGGCAGCATTAAAAACTTGCTTGTGGTGAGAAGTGGACTACTTTTATGTTGGCATCTTGTTTGTTACTCATGACGCACAACTAAAAGGAAGTGGTTTTACAGTGTGTGTGTTCTCAGCCTCATTCACATCTTGACCCTCCAGTGAGTTTCACCCAGAGAAGCCCCTAGAACCTTTGAGTGGTTCCCATGATCCTCCGACAGAGGCACCAACTTCTGTGGTAGTTGGTAAAAGTGGCTGTGGGAACTGGTGTACTGGTTTATGGAGACAGTGTACCGCTTGAGGTAGCCCGATTTCAAAGTGGCTGAGTGAGCATGCTTTGGTCAAAGACCAGAGACAGAACATGAGAGCAGACTTGAGTTTCCCTCATCCCCAGGGGAGGCAACCCAGCCAGCCTGAGAACCACTAATGAAGTGTTTGGTAATGAAAGGGCAAAGACAGGGAGACAGAAAAAAAGGACAGAGAGAGATGCCGTGTCAAAATTGTTTGGGTTGCTACAGGCTCAAAGGGCAGAGAAGTGCCCTGTCAGAACTGGGTCCTCAAAAGTGTGAAGCAACAACTTCTTTTAGGGGACACCTTGCTTTCATTTCACTACAGTTAGTGGAACTGCCCTGAGGGTCTGGCCCGTGCCTCTGCTAAAAAGTAATTACTTTTCATATTTCTACCCTTTTTAAACCATACTCCTAACCACAGCATGAAAACCTGAAAGCTTTCAACACTGAAAAATTATTGGGTGAAATTCTGTCCCATGAGAGCCAGTGGGAGCATAACCATTCCCTCTAAAATGGCCAGGGTTTGCAGCACATATGGCTTCATATATATGATTTTTTTGCATGTTGCTGTGACTTGGTATAAGTGATAAGGCCAGTTTACATCTTGAAAGCTTTTCAGACAACAGTAGGGGTGGTGGTAGGGAATACAGTTTGGACTGTGCACTTTTGACTACGCAAGGTTTTCGGCCGCCCACTGATCCCTTCTGCAGGGGCTACAGTATTTACGTCTGAAAAAACACTCAGGACCTGAAACAAACCTTCTGTTTGGCAGCTCTTTCAGAAAGGTTATTGAGCTGGGGGTGCTTGGGACACACAGTCACCTTTAGCCTTCTTCTAGGGGAAAAGAAAAACAAAAAAAAAGAGAAAGATTTCATTATTGGAGCATTAATTGAAGATCAATCACATCTTACCTCTAGTTAAGGTAATGGCAGAACACTGCAACATCAGCGTGTTTAGTGAAGCTATTTTGCAAAGCACAAGAAGTATGAACAAAAAATACTGGGAGAGGAGCTACAAAGGATGACATAAGTTGTAAGGTTTCTATGAGGGCAAGGTTTCCCCAGAAGAAAATTGGTGTAGGAAGCAGCACAGCAGGAAAGCAGCCTGTGTTCTTGCAGCATTTGGAAAAGACAGTCTGTTCCCCAGGTTGCAGGAATCAGAGCATCAATGGAGCCCAACTAAAGGAGTCAAATTGTATCCTATGAAACCCTCTGAAGAGATACTTAACCATGACAAACTCTCTTTATTTTTACTGTGTATGCACACTTATAAATCTTCTCATTATTTCATGGGCATTGCTGTTCTGGGAGATTATAATGAAAACTACATTTCAATGAAAATTGTAATAATTTATTTAATTGTTATTATTTCCCATTTTATACTACTTCTTGTCATCCTTAGTCTATATAACAGGAATATCTTGCAAGCACAAACCTGTCAGGACACTACTCAGTCCATCCTGTACAGAACCCACACCACCTCATCAGCAGAGCTACTATTGCTTTATTATCACCATAATCTTTGCTCTTATTTTAATAAGATTATTTTCTTAATTAATAATATGGTCCCTTAATTCTTAATAATGGCTGTAGTTCAAAAGGCACCTTGACATATACATCCTAGGCAATACAGCAGTCATTTTATTTAATGCAGATGTGCTTTGCCTGCAAAGGAGGAAGTGAATATTGCACTTCAAATGCTGTAAAAGTTCTGAAACATGCTTAAAATTATCCCTTCATGAACCACAGAGTGGACTCACTTAGAATCAGCCAACAGCATGCTCAACAACAGTGTGAATCTGCCAAACTCACTGACTACTTAACTGAGGATAATCAGAATTACTTAAGAACTTGTTGAACCTCCAGCTCAGCCCAACTGAATTGTTTGTGTGAACAAACTGCTTCTTTTGTGTTGGCCACAAAGCTGGCTACCCTTGAAGGGCAAGAAGGTGCTTAAGTACAAAGATACACACTGGGTGAGGTTCCGAGCTTTGTTGGGAAAGGTATCCCTTGTAAAGAGGTAGGATGAAATCTAACAGCACTCATGAGGGACCTCAGGAGAGCCTGAAAGCATTTTCAAAGCAGGAAGTAGAATCATCCCCAGCTGGAAAACTCTTTTCATATGGTAAATCAGTGCTCATTTTGCAAATAGTCTCATTTTGCTAAGAAATGGATCCACTCAGCAACACACAGCAATTGCATGATCTTATCTTTCTTCCCAGATGTGCAAGAACTGATGAGCAAGTGTGAGCATGCAAATTATAACAGCTAAAAAAACCCAAGGGGACACACGTGGCTCACAGTGGCAAGAAATGCAGCCGCAAGGAAGACTCAAAAACAGTTAAGAAAAATGCCAAAGCAAATGGTGATGTGGCAACACAAGAAGGCAACAGCAGATCTACAATGCACAAGGACATTTAAATTTAGGGACCTGGAGTCTGCAGTGGAGCTTGTGGTCTGATAACCATGGGTGTTTTAAGGCAGCAGTTGCACTTATTCTCCAGCTAAAGGAAAACCAGAATGCCATTAAGTGTTTTTCCCAGAATTTTACAATTCAACAATTATGTCCTACAGGTCGTGTTCTGCCATCATGCAATGCTGTCATTTCAGGACTCTATGCCAGATGGCAGCTAATCCATGAAGTAAGATTTGCTTCACAGCAAAAACGCATTCAGGTAACTTCAAAGTATTTTATGGACACAATGAACAACATCAATGAAGTGGCATTATAATATTCTATGTGGACATAAGAAACTTAGATAAGTCATGATAGTTCTGCAATGGAGCAGCACAACCAACACAACTGTGACATGATGGCATGGAACACACATTTTAAAGATACGGGGATTATATACCATTTTTCCTTGATGAGAAGCTTTGAGATGAAGTCTTTGGCTTGATCAGAAACATCTCGGAATTCCTCATCTTCAAAATCCCAGCTACAGGACAGGATATTGTTGAGGGTCTCATTGTCATCATCACCCAAAAAAGGGGACAATCCACTGAGGCTAAAGTAAAAATAAATATGTTCAATCCTTCTGATATTTCTGCTTCCTGTACATGATCTCCAATGTGCCACCTATGATTGTTCTGTCACTCCTGGCCTATTGCAACAAGTTATTGTCTAAGAAAGTCTCCAAACCATTCCCATTCTCTCTTCTATTTACATGTTTACATAATCACCCTTCTTCCCTAAACAAACCAAGCATTACTGCCTTTCATGGTAAGTCATATTTTCATATTTCTGACCACTCTTGCACATACCTACAGGGAACTCACCAAGTAGTCTATATTATTCTGGAAGTGTGATGCTCAAACACTCATGAGAGATGTGCAATGAAACAAAGAAGAAAAGTTCATGGTGGTTGGAAAAGAGGAGAGATTACTGAATACAGAATTTGGAAAGAAGCCTACATTTTCTATTTTGGGTGCAGATTTTGTCAATCTTCCAGTATAACAACAAATTTGGATAACTGACACAGTTCAACCTAGAAACAGCTTACAAAGCAGATACTGAATCCTACTTACAGCATATAAGCAATGACTCCTACACTCCACATGTCTGTAGGAAAGGAGACAAACTCATAATTCACAACTTCAGGAGCAAGAAATTCTGGAGTCCCAAAGTTAACTCGAAGTTTTTCCCTGGGTTTATATCTAGGAAATGGAAACATTAACAAAGGACATCAATTACAGCTCTAATCAAAGTTGCATCATAAGTTGACTAGCACTTAGAGGGATTTCAGAAGCATATAGGAAATTCAGTAGGAAAACAAGGACAGACAGGGGTACAAAGTAAAAATAAATATACCCATATACAGAATGAAAAATGCAAGCTTTATCATACTTCTGGGCAAAACCCAACTGCTTTACAAAGGAATAAATTCAGATATCAAGGACTCTTCAGAGCAGCTGTTATCAACCTTTTGGGACTTCTCCATATCATAGGCATGGAATTTTTAACTAGTAAATCCTTCACTGAGGTTATTGTACCTAATTAAACTAGAAAGTAATATAGCATGGGATATATTGTAACAACCCTTGATGGTCTCTTACACTGTCTTTTGAAGAATCTCCAGAGACAAAAGACCAGACAAGATGTACCACTGGTTTTGTCCATTTTAGCTGTTCCCAGATACTTATGCACATGCTTAGTCAGAATCAGCCCTTTTTTAAGCTTCTACCTGAAACAGGGCTTCAGAAGAAATCTTTTTTACTCAGCTCCAAACTTTCCATCTTAAAAGATATCCCTGGTTACAAGAGACACATCAAATTTGTCCTAAGAACAGTAGGAGACCATTATGTATTAAATATGTCATCAAATATATAATACTTTTTTTCATTGTTTCCCAATTCATTTATGATTAGCAAGAACACATGCATGTACCTTCTTGCCAATCCAAAATCAATAATTTTTATTTGATATGCTGCTCGGTTCACGCACAGGATATTCTCAGGCTGCCAAAAGAAACCAAAAAACACTTTAATGAGAAACAAGTATGAAAAACTGGGGTTTTAGCAAACTGTAGGGAGAAAAACACTAAAAACACAGCAAACATCTCATAAGCACCTTTTGCTTTCCTCCTTGTTCAGGTTTTTCTGCATGGGTACCCTCCCCCGCTATCACACAGCAGTTGGGGTCATATGTTCTGTGCCTTGCAACTGCTTTTTCTCCTTGGCTTTTCAATTTGACATAAGACAGCAGTTCCGATAAAGAACTCATTAGGGGGAGAAGGACAGAGAATGTAGACTTCCAAAGAGGGGTTTCAGGATGCTGGCACTATGATTTTACAGACCTTAATAAGCTGACACTGATTTAAAAGAACAAAACAAAACAAAACAAAACAAAATACAAAACTGAATTTGTTGGGCTTTGAAGTTTTTCTTACAGCTTTAAGTTTCTGAGTTCACTAATGTTCTGGCAGTAACTGTCTGATTGAGCACTGATATATTAAGCTAGTCACATCAACTTTATGCTTTTCTCAGAGATTTTAGCAAAAGGTAGGATTCACAGGTTAAATCCCTCTGGATTTTCACAGGGCCAAATGCTGTTCTTCACTTCCCTGGCAGGAATCCATTAACTTCCTAGAATTACTCCAAGTTCATACAGAAGGGACTGAGAACAGAATTTGGTCAATTGTCTTTGAAATGTAAATACCTAAAATACAGTCTCATATTCACTGCCAGCAGTTTTATAGCTACTCCGTCTTGTGGCTCATTGAGTCCTCTTTGAAACAAAACAGCCCTCAACACTTAAAACATTAGTTAACCTTTGTCAACATTACTAATTCATTTTACATGTAGGATTTTTAAACACCATAGGACTTTTAAACACCATATGTCCATAGTTTCTGAGGTCCTGGATGATTATGGTCAGATTGATTTTCTTTCAATTTCAAGCTTTCTTCCCCAAAGTCATTTGTTACTGACAGCAATCTATGAACAAGCGAAACAGAAGGGAGAAGCCATAGCTGGCAAGCACATGAAAAGAGGTCTCTGGGAAGAATTTCTTGGACTGTATGTGCATCTTTTTGTCAGCAGTGTGACCTCATATTAAAACTGTGTCATCTCCAAGAACATAATTAATGTGTCCCAGAGAACCACATGAACTTGTGCTTGACAGGTTTCTAGGTAACTGTATGTTTATAAAGAAAGAGAAAAGTGAGTCTGGTCATTGATTAGCAACTGAAGCAGGTCCCAAAAAGCATCTGCTCATTTGCTTAACCACTGCAATAATATATATGCTAACAACATTAAAGATGTACTATATTAACTCAGTTATTACAAGCCAAAAACAGCAGCCGTAATAAAAATCTCACCAAAGAGAAAACCGTCTTCTGCACTGTTTCTTTTTGCTTTGTTGCAAAGCTCAGGGATCACTAGGAAGCTTTATAGCCAGTCATAAAACTAAAGACATCATCCCGTTTTATTCCTGCACTAAACAGAGGTAAGAAACAAGTCTATTATTTGATAAAAACTTGGGTTAAGGGAGAAAGAGCCAGCTCAGATGTACAGTCTAATGAAAAATATCTTTACAACAAATGTTTTCTAAGGGCTGACAGTTAACCATTAGAAGTCAACGAGAGAAAGAATGTGCAATCGGTGGATTTGTTTTTAAAAAGAAGTGAGGAGACTTTTTGTGTATATAGTTGAACAGTTCAGATAACTAAGCAAGTACGTGGCAGAGAATCTGCCACCCTTCCAGCTGCACTAGCAGCTACTGCCTAACCCAACATAGATGTACTGGATTTGTTACATCAGCCACTGACTATTTTCATTTCTTTAATTTTAGCAAGTACATTTTAATGTATTTTCCCTTAAGCTGGCTATTGAAGACTTTTTATGACCACGACAGTGTAGTGTAGTCCTCAGAAAGATGTGAAGGGTTTTCACTTATCCTGAATGACCCTTGAATTTAGTTCCACTCACTCATGCCTTGGTTTCTGCATGGTAAAATATAGGGATAATTGCTATGCCATGGCTGGTGTGTAAAATAGAGAACTTGTGCAGTTGAATTAAATACTATTTGCACAGTATCTTGAGATCCAAATATCAAAATTGAAAATAGCAAGATATTTGTAGTCAGGTGCTGGCTTTCTGTAAAATCAGTCTGTAGAAAACTCAAGCACTATGAGGCTTGATGACATATGACCACAATTCTCACCTAATTTACTTAGTCCTGTAGTAATTTAACTGATCTCAATGCGGTTAAAGTAAATACACATTGGTCTAAGGAAAGCAGAATAAGGCCCTTTGTTGTTTCTGCCATGGGAATCTGCTAAGCTGTGTGGCCTACCATTAAGAATTTCCACAGCTGTCATTGCATAAAACATACATCTCAATTTTCTACCTTGAGATCCAAATGAAGAATGTACATTTGGTGCATGTACTGAATTCCCTCGCAGATCTGTTTTATGAACAAGATAGTATCCATCTCTGTCAAATTGCAGTTTTCATCAATAATTCGGTCAAATAACTCTCCTCCTTCCACACTGATGAGAGAAAAACAATTAAGTCATGACCAAGTCCAAATCCAATCCCACGCAGTTAAAGTAATACAGAATTTATGCTATTGACTATTTTATTCATTCACAGTCAAGTTCAGTTAAGGTGGATCTACAATATGAGCTTGTACTCTGATCTGAACTTTCCAAGAACTAGGTTCTCATACATACTAGCCTGAACTTCTTCTAGGTCTGAGAATTCAGTCTCCCATCCATTGATAAGTATGAAAGTCCTGAAATTTGAACCTTATGCTGTCTTGGGTCATCATTTTGTACTAGTGAAATTAATGAAGTCACATGGAAAACCAAGACAACATGCTGGAGAAACTGCATTTAAACCGCAGTCCCCTTCCTCAGAGTTTAAGAGACACATGATCCAAAATTTCAATTTAAAACTATATAAAGTCAACAAAAATGACTTCTTAATTTCTTGTCACTTTTCAGAATGCCTCCAGCTTACCCATTCATAGCTACACAGACATTTACCTTTTGTGATATGCTAATCATGTAGACAAATTCAGAGGACTATCTGAGAATGTCCAGAATAGCCAAACTCATGTAACTTTGAATGTTCTGCCAGGCCTTTCAATGTTTTAGTTACACCCTTTTTGGCTTCCTTAAGACAACATCCACTTAACTGGACTTTAAGGCACCTGTTTTGTGCCTAATTAGCCCAATAACCCAGCATAAAAACCAGGTTTATCCATTCAGGCACCCAGTATAAGGATTAGGCACAACAGCTACAGCTGGCTCCTCTTCAGTGTAAGATGTCTCCTTGTTTGCCTCACAGAACTGGACATATTCTGGTATCTCTGTTTCTTAGCTGACACAACATTTGAATTTAAAGAGAAGATATATAATACAGCTCTATTTTCAAATGGAGCAGTGGCTTTACAGCATCAGGAGTGTGGCACATCACTGGAAAAATTGCATAAATGGCTGCATGGGAAAACTTTTCCCTTCAATTCCATTTTCTTTGTTCCCAAGAACCTTTCATATATTCTTTCCACCTGTAAGAAGCTCTACTTCTAATTTCAGAAGAAAGTAAGAAGGAAATGGACAATTCTAGCAAAAGTGGTAAAGAGAAAGGGAAAGAGAAGAACACACTTACTATTCCATGACTAGTACAATGTCATTTTTTGATTCAAAGGCATCATATAGCTGGATGAGGTTCACGTGATTCAGCTGGTTCATGACATTGATTTCATTCTTTACTTCATCCTGTAGAGTCATGAGTATTGTTACAGAAGCCTTTTCTCTAAGAAAGCTATGTGAAACAGGACATAGTTTGAACCAGACATCTACATTATCTTCATGTTTTCACTTATGGTAACCAATCACAGGGTTTTCCTATGATTGCTCCTGCAGTGGTAGATGGCAAGACTATAGGAGCTATTAGACTGAACTCCAAGCTTGAGTGGGGGTCTGCTTCATTAATAAGCTATTTGGGGGGAAAAGGAAGGGGAAAGCCCATATGGACAAGTGGTGGGTTCACAGGGATGTAAAGAAAAGAGAGAAGAAGATTAGGACTTGGTTCAACCAGCTGTAGGTATACAAAATCATGCTGTGTAAGAAAAGTCCAGGACAGTCACCAAAGCCTCCCTTTGCAGTCAAGGGAGAGAGACTGGTACCTCCATTCAGCTCAACTATTTTAGATGTGCAGTTTAGGATGGGCTGAATCATTCTCTGGTGGTGCCAATCTTTTTCCATTGACTATACGCGGATTCTTGGTGATCAGCTTGGCCACAGCTATACCTTAGCAACCCCAGTTAGCTGAGACAAATCCCATCCTTGAATGCCATTAATGACACCACTGTCACACAAAGGATGCTATGCATGTCTTTCCTGTGAAAGCAAGCCCCAGATGGCCATGAGGCTTGCAAAACACACCAGACTAATTCTTCTCATCTGTATTTGTGTTGATGTCAGAAGCCCAGATCTTGTCTGTTATCAACATCCCTCACAGTGACACCAAGTCATTGCAGCAAAGGCTACAGTGTGCTTGGGAGGCAATACACTATGTCACAGGCCTGACAAATGTTTTTACCATTAAAGAAAACACTAATAGAATTAACAGCAGAAAGTAAAAAAGGAAAGCCAAAGAAACACAAAGAGCTAAAAAGAAAGTTGGAAAAACTATGATTTTTTTTTTTAAAAAAAAGAGAAAGCCCAAAAAGAGGACTTTGATGAGTTACTAGAAGTTCTGGAGGAGAAGGGCAATAGAACTAGAGCCAATGGTAATCCAGCAGGTCCTATGAGTATGATGGCTTGTAAGCTACATGGCCATGGTCTGTTGTGTAGCTGAAGAACAGTGTGGGATCCATTGGAGAATAATAGACTAATATCATATTCTACCAACCTTCTGTTTAGGACCTTTCGCTTTTATAATTTTGGCTGCTAGCTTGAGACCTGTTGCTTTCTCTTCACATTTGTGCACTTGACCAAATCGCCCTCTAGGGAAAAAAAAGGAGAAAAAAAAAAAATCATCCAGTGGTACTGGTGTTGGCCCTGAATGTAAACTAGGTTATAAACAACAGAAATTAACCTCTTCCTACTGGGTTCCATTTCAATTGCCCTATTGATGCTATTTTTTTGTGTAGATTAGACTTGCTACTACTCATTTAGGCACACCAAAATCCCACACTGTTCTAGCTGATATTATCCCACTTGTATGATTCACTATACTCACCTCATAACATGCAATGACTAATCCCAGGGAAGTCAACATACTGTAAGGATAATAACTCATGCACAATCTGCCCCTCTCCCCCTCACCATTCTCCTCCAAGGGAGGCTTGTGATTTCGTGATGAAACAAAGCCTTACCCAAGACCATCCTGCCATCAAAAATTACAATATCACTCTCTCCTAAACAATGTCAGCATGAGAGATCAAGAACTACATGGCTTGTCAGAACAGCCTGCTGATCTATCTGAAAACATGCATGTGTTTTCAGGGATGGGACCCACTGAAAGAAGGCTACAACATGAGTCTATGTCCTGCTGGCTGCAATGTGAGGTAAAGTATTAGAGCATCCTAGGAGCCCCATCATAAAGCCTGAGGGCAGCTGGCTGACTTAGAACACCACCAAATACAAGCCAAGTCTGCTGGTGCCAAACCTTAAGCCAAAATTCACTCACACAGTAAAATCAGCCTCCTGTTTTCATCCCTCTCTAAAGGACTGTTAGAGCTTAGACTTTCATGACTTCAGCTCTAGTGAGGCATGTTGCTTCCATTCACCTCCCAGGGTGCTTGGCTGTAAATTTGTCCCTTGCTTTCCATGTTGATTGGGTTCACCTGACTTACCCTCCCAGGATTTCATTCTCGCTGACATTGTAATAACTGCTGATCCCCACCCTTTTGGCTGAGACAATCCGGTGATCAAATGGTGCTGGTGGAGTAGGACTATCATCTACAAAAGACAAAACAGACAGATAGCATATGAGTGGTCACATGCAGTGCTTGTCTATCTCATATTTTAGTCCCTCTTTTCCCCATGTAAGCTCATTTAAGAACTGAATACACCTACTCTATGTTTTATAGATAGGTCTTTCTCTGTTACTTAAGAAGGGTTTTATTCCAGGAGCTCTGGCTCAGAAGACAGGGTGTTGTTGATGAGCTACACTACTAAAACAAGGACTCCTTTATTAAGTTAGCATCTTCTGCACAACAGTAGCAAGAGGCAAAGTGAAGACCACTAGACTAAACCAATGTAGCCTCATGCCCACAAAGGGCCTCAGCAATCTGTTTGGAAGGAATTCAGCTTTTTCTCTCTTTTTTTTTTCTTTTTTTTTTTTCCTCAGGGACTGTTAATAGGTAAGTATGTATTGTAACTCTTCAGTGGGGTAGGAAGAGACTGAGCTCTCCTCTAGGCCCAGCTAAAAGAGGCTATTTCCCAGATTTTGCTGTTCGTAGTGAAGAATCCCCTTCTCTACTGAGTGACACAACTTGTCATTCTCCACAGTGTGGTCATCTCTTTTAAAGATCCCATTTAGAGCTTGTGTACATGAGGGAATTTCACCCTGGCAGGCAGCACCTGGGATTTCCAGTATGGCTCAGGACCTGGTGTGGTAGGACACATGGTAACTGTCACATGCTGCTCTGAAGAATTGCTGTCCTTAAAAAAAGATGGCAGACGAAAGGTAAAAAGGGGGACAGAGAAGGGATGGGTTTCCAACATCACACTGCAGCAGCTCTGGAGTTTCGTCACAAATGCAGGTCTCTGGTATTATTGTCTGGACATCCACATGCTGGACCATTCTGCTGTCCTGATCTTCAAATCCCTGCTGGAGACCAGCCCTGCATGCCTAATTTCTCTTTGGATTTTTTGCAGGGTGTTACGACTTCAATTTCATACCCATGTTGTTTTCCATTTGATTGATACTCCCGAGAGTGACCTTTGGCTGACCAAGGTGACAAATACTTCTTCAACTGGTTGGGAGGGCTAGAGCCCCAGCATTTCAACATGAGCTTTCTGGTTTGGAATGCCGGCTCCCTTTTGTGTGTTGAGCAATTTTAAAACCATTCATTACTCCAGTGAAAATTATTAAAAACACAAACAAAAAAACCCAACCATGACAGCATGTAGCTGGCAGGAACACTTTGGTCACTAATGTAGCAGTAGATTGTCCTTATTCACAGTGAATGTCCATTTTTCCAGGACACCAGCTGTGTACCTAGATTTTTTTTTTGACAGTGTTAATAACTTACATAGTCAGGAAGTTAGTTCATGGTCAAGGAATTGTGAAAAGCTGGAGCTTCTGGAAGTTTGCCACCTACTTGGGATTCTGCAGAGTTTGAATTGCACATCCTTAAGTATGGGTGTTAAGACATGTTACTGAGACCCACAAAATGCCAAGAAATCCTCTACCTTAAAGGCAGAATTTGAGTCTAACAACACAAACTCCAAGGGCCCCAGCATGCAAGTGACAGGAGAAAGCTCAGCTCCCAAATGTTACAAAACTTTGGGAAAATAAGTGTTCTTTTAAAAAGGCCAGAGCACCTCTTTAAAACTATGCCTAAGTTTTAGCCTTCAAGATTTTCCCAGTGACAGGTCCTCTATTCTTCTTTTCCTGCACACCAAAAAGGATTTCTCCCTATTCAAGAATGACCTCCCATTACAGATCAAAGATGCTCCAAGGGAGACACTCTTAACCTTAATGTCACCCCTAACAATCTACCAGAGCTCAGGACAGGTTATGGAGTTTAAAGTTTTAGTACACTATTTCTTGTTTCCTGCTACAAGAGCCTAGCACAAACATTTAATAAATGTTTCCCTTTCCCACTCTCCCCCCATTTCCAAAGCAAAGAAATTCATTCTGAGCCCTATGCATGCACAAGCATACAAATATATCTTCAAATCCTTCAGGTCATCCTCTCATGTGCCATTATTTCAAATACAGGGATAGGCACTGAAATTCTCAAGCTGGAGGTCTAATATTAGAAATCTCTGCTTCACCCCAGTAAGCACTGCTTCAGAGTTCGGTGCCTGAGCGCCATGTATCTGACTGTTCAACATCATCAGTCAGGCTTCCACACAAAAATTTGTATTTCTTTATTTTACGGGCTGCAGTTGTTCTCACTTCAGATTGCAATGGTACAAATATGAGCAAGCTGATTTTGCAGGCTACATCCAGAGCATTGCAGATTCTGTGTTAACATATGTTCTCAGCACTTCCACGTTTTTTGCCACACATGATAGAATTTCTCCCACCACTCTATACTTAGGAGTTTTAGTTCTGTTGTTAAAACAGGAGGGAAAGAGGATAGTATTAGTGGAGCAGTTGTGGCAGAAGCAAATTAGTTGTGACTAATTTCTGCCAGAATAGAAGCCTCTAAGATGGAAGCAAACAGGACTGTGTTATTTCCCATCAGCTTAGGACGTGGCCCATGAACAACTGCTTCCCATCAGAACTACCATGTACACCTTTTCCCCCTACTAAGTACAATCATGAAATCATTTTCTCCTATGGATGTCTGTCTCTGATCATCACTGTAATACCAGTAGAATCAAATGCTTTGCCTTTAGGTATACTTCCTGTAAGAGCTTTTTTTAGTTTTACATGTGTCATCAGCACTTTCTGCATCTATCCTGCTCTTTTTGTTGTCATCTTTGATTAGGCCTTCATCATTCACTCAATGCTTACTGCTACCACTATGCTCAAACTGGCAGGTCTGCTCAGTGACTGAATGATAATTTCCTGTACCTTTTTCGCAGCCTTTACACCTGCAAGGACAAAACATGGCATTAGAGCAGGGTACACTTAAAGCAGAGCAAATTTAGAAACATAGGTGAAAAATGTCTACACATACATTGCATTCAAATAACATTAGGTTATTTTGCTTCATGGTGTAAAATAAACTGGTTTAATATTCACTTTAAGAAATAAAAATGACCCTTAAATTAATTCATGACAGCAAAATGCTTCTCCATTACTGAAATCCTCGCCTGAGTTCTTCTAAATTTAACATTTGGCTATCAATCTTACCTTTAAAGCAATGGGAGAGCATTGGGATTTCACTCTGTTCATATAGAGCTTAAACCGGTTTACCCCTGAAGGACTATATATCAATGCAGCAGAGAAAGAATTACACTAAACAAATTTATCAGTTTAATTGCCTGGGCAAAGTTTCACAGTTTTGTGTAATTGCTTAAGTTACCACATTTTGCAGTAACTTAATTCCCAATTGGTACATGGCCTAATCTAACCTTACTTTGCTCATAGGTTGTATGATGCTGCGGTATATAAACATTACAATGGGAGAATTCTCCTCAAAGATGAAGAATAGCCTAACATAATTCCCATGTTCCTAACCTATTTCCGAAGCAAACAACCAAAGCATACTGCTAGTACTGTGTATGGTAGACTGTTTGCCTGTCTTTTTTAAGGGTATAATTTCAGCTTAGAGCTCAGATCAGAGAGATAAACTAATGTTACTAATTTGTAAATTTTGGCTAAACTAATTTTGGGCTGGATTTTCACCAATAATTATATTAACCAGCCACTTTGACTTGAAATTTGAACAACACATTTGTCTAAATCATGGTTCTCTTAAGAATGTGCAGCCTGAGCTTCAGACCTTACCTTCCCTCTGGTGCCTCTTGATCATGGCTTTGCCCTGCCTCATCTTCATTTTGGGAAGGAGCTGGTGGTTCAACTTCTTTTTCACTCTTATCAGCATTTCCCTCCCCTTCATTCTCCTTCTCCTCTTGTCTTTCATCTCCAGACACGTGATGTTCCTCCTTCCTCTCCCCATCTCCTGGGGACTCACTCGCTATCTCCTGCCTAGTTATCCTTTGACAAGCATCATCAACAGCATCTCCTTGCTGCTTTTCTGTAGTGAAGGATTTCTGAACAGAGCTTCTCCTGTATTTGTAACAGCTTTTGAAAGCCAAACTTTCTCCTTTCTCCTCTGGCCCTTCAGGATGAAATTTGGGAGGATCCACTTGAAGTAGAACAGAACTTTCTCTCTCAGCATTTTCCTTGTTGAGCTTATCAACTTCTTCCTGAGAGCAGGACTGGCTCTTCTGGACGGCCCCCTCTGTAAGTAAACAGATTACCAAGGAATCTGTCAGTAACTCTCTGATAGTCAGTAACAATATTAAAGTAGGGTTGCGCAGTTAGCATAACTTCTGTTGCATTTTGAACTAGGCACTTGCTTTCCTCTCCCACTTTCAAGGTCAGTGTAAATGTCTCCTAGGCAAGAGCAGACTACTTTAAAACAGGGATATCATGGGTCACAAACTCTTTCTTTCAGACACAGCACTGGAAAATATTTTTCTCACTCAAATTTATTGTCGGCCAAGTCGAGGCTGATAAACTCCTCTTGCAAAGCACTTTTTTGAGCAGTTTGCCATCATGTGCACAGGCATGTGAAAAGTGGGTTGATGTTGCTTGGGTAATTCTTACTCAGGCTGATGAGCACACATGTAATCCAACCAACTTCACTGGAGCTGCTCAGGAGAGTAATGGCTATTTCTGTGCAGTTGTACCCTTAGGAAGTAGAAACGGATGAGAAAAAAAAAATTCTAACCTGCTGAATCTGGTGGCTTCTTCTCTTTTGTTCCTGTCTCATTCAAATGTGACTTTTCTTTGATGACCTGTGGAGAAGGCAATTGATGTATTAGTGTATACAGTGTTCATGTTGTATTGTCCCTCATGAAACTGCAGCCTGATTTTTTTGGTCAAATCCAATTACTCTGTGTTCTAACTCATGCTTTTCCTATAAATGATGGTCCTTATTTTAATCACTACCAAGCTGATCAGATTGGCACCTGTGTAAAGCAAAAGAAATGATCTCAGTTGTAATCAACATCAGTGTTGGCATAAACACAGCCCAGAAAAGATCAGGGTTGAGCCTCAGGAACTAAAAGAAAAAACGTGCAGAAATAGTCCTGGATAGCTAGCTAGTCCTGCACTAGCTTTTGCTGTTAAAAACTAGGTTAGTTAAACCAAAGCTAGGAATATTTAATATTCTAGTAAAATATTCAGTAACAATCTTACTGACAGATTTCAAAAAGTTTTTTGCTGTTAATCAACATCTGGTAACAGCATTTTTAATGATCAAATTATTTATTACAGGCTGACCAAAACAGTTACCAGGAATTGGAGTGTATAGATCACAATGTCAGCTTTGTAGCTTTCTCTTATCTACAATTTACAATGTTACAGTGACATCTAGAGGTGCTTTATACCAGGCCAGCTCCTCATAAAAACTCTGCTATTAGTTATCTTTATGGCTATTTACTCATATTCCTATGCCATTTGCTCAGTGTGGTTTTTTATTGGCCACTCCTAGACTTGTAGTAGGATGGTGACACAGTAAACCATGGTGTCTGCTGTTGCTTGGTGCTCCTTTTCCACTTGGCTTGTTCCTCACAGTACTATGAAACTGGCACTATCATTATTAGTAATAGATGCATAGGGTGTGAAAAATGCAGGTACCTCCAAATATTTTCCAGAGAGACTACTTTTGGTCTTTGAGCTACCAGCTGAAGCAGTGTAATACATATTTCAACAAAATATACAGAGCCAGGCACATAATTTTAAGGGTCTTAATCATGCAAGTAGTCCCACGGCTTATTCATATTGTATGCTGGGCATGAATCAGTCCTATTACTAAATATTTGTTCTGGTAAGCCCTCTACATTTTTTATGCTTTTTGTTTGTTTGTTTTAATTTCATCGGGCTATATAGAAAATAGGCATGAAATTAAAGCAACGTGTATCCGCTATAAACACAGTTCAAGGGAAACTCCATGAGAAGCAAAAAGGGTTGAGAAAAACTGGATGAAACTGCATGAGAGGATTTCAGCAGGACTTGTTCAGAAAATCTTGATCTGCAAGGGACAGAAACTGTAATATGAGCATAAGAACTGGGACTGACAACTATTTCGGATGCAGTTGTTCCCAGGAAGTTGCAAGCCGCAAAATGAAAAAGGCCTAAATACAACTAGGTAACTACCCTTGAAATATTAAAAGGAGCCTTGTTCACGTGGAACTTGAATATAAATGTCATGATTCCAGATGGATCACAGGGAATCAAGCAATGCTCATTCTGTTTTTTTAATGGTGAAAAGCACTAAAAGAAGTAGGGAAAAGCCTCAGACTTATTCATTTTGCAATGTGACCGCAATTAGTAATGCACTCAGATTCCTGTATGTCAACCTCACTGTACCACTGAGGACATCAGCTCTGATCAAATACAGTCAGCTGAGCAAATAACCAGAGAAACGGCCTCCCAACACTTTGATGCATGGGGCCAGATTTCACTTCTGCATTCGGAATTAATTGCAGGCACACAGCGCTTCCTACTAAATATTGCTGTAGTTTGCAGGTGTGAAATACAGAAGCCAGCTTTTGAAAATCTGTCCAGTGGAAGGAACACTGGATGAAGTTGAATACCTGAAACTGCCAGGGCATTACATAAATTACTACAGTGTTTATTCAAGCATCATTTCTGATCTCTCACATTTTAACAGCAGATGAGGAGCTCATACTAATTTAAATGAGAAAAAGAAAAAGAATACAAATGAAAAATTTACTGCTATCCTTCAGAATAATAAATGTAGCTTTATTTGCAATAAATATAGGTTCAATAGTGCACTAGAATAAGAAATACAAATATAAGGACTAGATATTGGACTATTTGTAGACACATGAGTAGAGTAGTCTATACATGAGCATCCCAGTTTTCTCCATGTTTTGGTACTCATAGCAACATGTAACTTCAGCTTGTCAAATCCTGACCCAGCAATGAAAACATGAACTTTTGCTCATTGTTTCTTCCCTGTAAAGGGTGGGGTTGCGCCAGGTTCTCCGGAGCTGACAGGAGTCAACACATCCCTCCCAGCCCGGCCATGGGAAGTACAAAGACCTCCCTGTAGTCTGCCAAGGGAATGCGCCCCTGCGATGTCCGACCCCAGGCAGCTGGGCCAGCCACGCTGAGAGCCCGCAGGTCGTGAGCACCCAAGGCCGTCGCACTCTTCTGAAAATCTCATCCGAAAGATGTGGTGGTTTGTTAATGACGCCCATCCCATCTAACTACCCATAACACTCCTCTTTCTTCAGTCTGTTAGTAGTGCTTCCTCAAGGGTCTTTTTAAGTTAATCCCTAATGGGATTTTATTTATTTATGTATTATTCTCCCTGAACTTTGATGACAGATGACTTTTTCCAGTCTGTAATTTCTAAAATTATAGGAATCAATATTTCTTAGTGGAAATTATGCCTCCACCTTATTTTTTCCCCTGTCTTTAATGACTTGAATATGCACAATGGGGTTAATAGCACCGCACACATTTTCCCTATTCATACAAACCAAAAACTTTCAATGAAGTTTTCATTTTAATTCCACAAAAGGTTAAATATGAAAGATTGCATTGCGACCCTACAAAATACACCAAAGCAAAAAGGTGTCTGTATCTACACAAGTTGGTATTGTGTCTTCAAAAATACATTTTCCAGACTTAAACATATCCTTTCATACAGAGTATTGCTAGACCCTACGTAATAGGGACAGAATAAAAGCACACATGATGATAACAGAATAATGCGAGATACTCCAGAGGCTGAAACTTCAGTATAGACCAATGAAAAAAAAAAATTTTGGAAATTATTTAAATCAACTTTAGAAATCTGCAGAAATTAAGCAATAAGCAATTATATATATAAATATAATATACTGTAACCAAAATTTCAAATGCAGCAAGAAATTAATGTTTTTTTATAGACATCTGACTCCTTTTTAATGAGCTGTACTTAGTTAAATTCCTTCTTTATACTGTAGCAGCCTTACTCTTGGAATGTTTTCCTAGCTAACTTTCAAAATTTTTTTATTCACCTCATAAAGGTCTTTGATTTTTTTTTCCTACTGAAAAAATTTTTGTAATGAATGGCATCACAAAGCAGCCCCAATATTTTAGGTAGAGGTCTTTTATCATCCCATCACATTTCATTTGATGCCAAGACACAATTCTCAACTTCAATCAGCCGATACTGAAACACAAAACTTTGCATCTGCCAAAACCACATTTCTTACTTGGTGTCTCTTTCTCATGTTGTTAAGATACTTTGCAGAGCTTTATTATGTCAAGATATGCTGGTTTTGTGTAAGACCTGATCGCTATCATTTATCAACATGATTAAGTTACTTGAGCTTTGCAATGAATTCACTTCACTAACAGCCAGAAATCAGCCATGGGCTTTGACACCTGAGCACAGTACTGTGGATGCTCCCAGTATCTCCACATCAGTACATAGGAGAGTGCATTACATGTGACAGAGACCCTGGGGCAACAGCATGCGTGGTGATGCCTCCTGTGCTATCCCCCAAAGCTGGAATCCATCCCCTCCTTCCCTTTTGTGTTCCTCTTCAATACACACCCTTTCCCCCCCCCCCCAGCAATGTAAAATTTCCAGTGAGTGTATTTCTGATACAAACTTATAAATGATACAAAATGTACACATGGGAATTCTGCTTTTACTGGCAGGCGGTACATCTGCTTCCAAGTCATTATTTTTTGCTACACTACACAAACTGCTGGCACCTTCAGGCAAAGATTTTTACTTTTCCATGATCTTTATAGAGCTCCTTGAACTAGATAAAGAAATCATTCTTCTGTATAAACCAAACTCAAGTCACAAGTGTCTTTTAATCACACACAAAAATAACCTCTGAGCCATGACAATCGTGATTCCCCCAATAGGAAATACAAGAGAATTTCTATGGGACCGGCTGCCTTGAAAATACACTGGTAATGAGGTAACAATCTCTGTATGAAGACACATACTAAATACTGAAAAATCCCTTGGAATAACACCATCAACACCAGAGAAGCTGAAGATCAGTAAAGCCAAAGCCTTTTTCATTCCCCACTTCAGTTTGCCAACTTCCCACCCGCTGCACTGGAGAAGCAGTGGCTGTCCTGTTTCAAATGGATGCCTCCTCCTGCCAGGCCATTCTCAAAACAGGGAATCTTACACTGATGAGTTGAAAAGGCTTTCGTGCAACCAGGCTCCTGACGGAGGCCATGGCCTTGAGCATGCCATCTGCTACAGTGAAGACACAGCATACTGCACTAACAGTAACAGGTTGCTTTTAAACAGCTTCACTTTTGCCTTGATTTCTAGTCACTGTCATTTAACAGAGTCAGCATCAGGTCTAAGAAGAGCTTTGGAGGTAGATTTTTTAACTCCAATTCATTGGTATAATTTTAATGTCTCTGAAATACACAGAGGCCTGTAACAATGACCAGCAAATCTGAGGCTACCAATCCACCTCCTAAGACCAGAGCATTCAGCATTACCTGGCTTTGACACACATCCTTTCACTGCATCTGGGAAATCAAATCAACCTGTTACTATCACTTTTGGGTTTCTCACCTGAACAAATCAGGGGCAACATCAGGCAAGCACAATCACTGGAGACTCTGGCTGCTTGTTTTACCAACATATCAGAAAGCCTCACATCTACCCCTTCTCTATACGGCTTAATGTCCTCATATGTGTGGTGGCCGACAGGGTCCCATGCGATTCACAGGTGCATGTGTGCCTCATATGCATCTGTGCCATAACCCCCAAATTTTCTAGGTGCTATTCTCCACATTTTCCCTATTACCTTTAAATGGCTCATCCTTTAAGGTGGGCTCCACTATTGCCACAGTGTGAGAAAGGAAGAAAAAAAATCCAGCCTGAAAGCCAAATCAGTGTCAGATCTTTTTAACTGTAGGCATAAACAACCCATCTGTCAAACTACTCAGGCAATTCTTTGCTACAATATCAGTTAAGTAGCCTCATTGCTAAGAGAGTATTCCTCAGCTTTACTAGCTTATCTGAACTAAGCATGCAATGATATGAATGGCAAATATCTTCAGACTTCTTGAACCACCCTTCCTAAGCTGCTTTTGGGAAATCATACTGTTGGGAGATTTCCAAAGGGTTACGAACTTCAGAAATCACCCCCTACAGCTTTGATGAGTCACTTTGAATTTGAGTCCAGAAATGCAGGTTTCCTAATAATGCACTTCATTTAACAAGAAGGGGGGGTTGGGTGGAAGGGAAAGACTTGGGATCTCTTTATTGCCCCTTTATAGACAGACCTTCTCCTGCGGCACTTCACCATGCAGGCGGCACCCAGCAAATGGAATGTGGTGGGATGCCTCCCAGGCTCTGATGAGGCTGCCCAGCCAGTCATCACTGCTCCTCCTCACTGGTGCACATGTGCACAAAACCCAGAGTGCTGCCAAGATGGCACCAAATCAACTGCGTTCCAGAGCAGCTACCCTTGTCATCAAAAGCCAGCATGGTGGAGACCCTGCATTTAGTTGCAATGGCACTCTCCTACCAGAGGAGGCATTCAAGCATGGTACCCTTACTTCTGGCAGATGTATCTGACTCCTGGCAGGAGCTGAGAGGAGTCCTCACCTGAAAACTGACTAAATGGCTAGGATATCTGATGACAAAAGGTTGATTTTAGATGACTGCAGTGGGTGAAGACCTCTTGCCTGAGCAAATTCCTCCTACCACTGTCTCACCTCTTTGAGGAACCTTCTGCTTTTACAGGACTGTTCTCTGATGACCTGCCTTGTCTTGCTCTCCTGCACTTACCAGTTATCTGTTCACCTTCATCATGAGGTCTCCCTAGTTTTGTAAAGGAATTCTAATGGATTCCTAAAATGGTCACTGTAATACACAGGTGTTAATGTCATGCCCATAAGTCTTCCGAGGTGGCATTCAGGTATTTGGAAATCAGCTGTGCCTGCTTTGATTCCACACATTCCTCTGAGTTGCAGAGACAGCAAAACCACAACAACAGTGCCCAGGGCAGGATCCTACCCATGGAACATCATAGAGCAGACAGCAAGTTCCAAGGCTAAACGAAAGCAAAATTAAACAGCATTCTGAGTTGGAAGGGCATGAAAAACCTCCTATGGCTGTCAGTAAGGGAGAGAACGGGGCAAAACAAGACAAAAAGGTCGTCTGGAGAAAACATACCAGTTTTAGAGATAGAGAAAGTCAAAGAGATAATTATAACTCTAATATATTATAGCTCACTCAAAAACTGGAATAACTCTACCCAGAACGTATTGAGGTAAAGGCATCAGTCCTGACAGAAAGAGCATTACCGAGTATAACAGCAGCGGAAGATACTGACTGGCTGCATTGCCCAAGCAGCAGACAACCCATCTGCTGAGATTCTGCAGAAAGCCTCTACCCTCAAAACCACTGAGGACGGCAGAAACTCTTGCAGACAGATGAAAAAAGAAAATTAAACAATTCCTGCCTGTTTGGCTGGAATATGAAAAATACACAGAACACGGCCAATCTGGAGAGAATTTAAATAATGCATAAGGGACCCATTAATATTTGTAGGCAAAATGAAGGAATCAGAACGGTTATAGACCGAGGCTGAATGGATCTTAAAACACACATGGCAAACAGCAGTTTCATTGCAGACTCCTATTAAAGCAGCCAGTGAGTTGCAATTGCAGTGTGATACCTGCATGGGAGGGACAGAGGGTTCAAACAGAAAACAGCTCCTGCTGCTTGGGCGTTTTTAGTGTGGGAGACAGCCTCAAACTGCTAATAGTTATTAGTCCTATGGCAAAGCCTGTAGAAATGGCAGGAGTCTGAAGTTACAGCAACCTGCAGGCAACTGCAGAAAGTTCAATACCACTTTATGATGGCAACTAAAGGGACTTTCTGACTCTCCAGGTGAGTATTTGCAGGTTAATAGTATAGAATCTCTGAATTGTTTAATTTGGAGGAAATAGGTGAAGTATTATTTTACCCTCTTTCTTTATAAGTGGAAGAAACAGGACTCAAAATGGAGTTACAGAGTCATTTCGCAACAGGATTAACACAGACTACTTAGAAAGGTGAATTTGAGGAAAACCTCAAGACTTTTAAAGACACTTACTCTAGAACTGTTGATTTCCCTGGGTGGTAGTAGTGAGAAAATGACTTAAAACGACAAGTAATACATGCTACTCCTCTCAGCCATGTGGTGATAGGGTCACGCTGCACTCGCTGGAAAACGGCTGGGAGACATTTGGCAGCACCGACAAAGCATGAAGTGTCTGCAGGCTACACAATATTATAAGTCCAACCCAAAACAGAAATAAACTAACCTCCTGTACGAGGCAGTAGAGGTATTTCAGGATGGCAGTAAAAGGCAGGAAAGCAGAAATTTTGCTTCAGAGGAGAGAGATCCCTATATTTTGCAAGAGCACAAAAAGTCCCTGTGGAGCCTGTGGTCTGGAAACTGTTCCAGCTGCTGCTGAAGCCAGAAGAGAGATTATACACCCCGGCTGCTTATCACCCCTTCTTTACCTCTCTCCCATTTGCCCTCTTCCCTCCCAGTTGTTCTGCCTTTTCCACTGCTCTCTACTTAATCTGGTTCTGTGAAACAAGCCAGTTAGTTAGGAAAAATTAAAAAACAATACTATAATTAATAAAGTAAAGAGCAGCACCTCTCTAGAGAGGGAAGGATGGGAAAGCAGGTGATTAAGCAGTAGCTAAACACAATCCACTGCCTTATCCAGATGTATCCATGGCCACCTATTGCATCACCGCCTAGTAATTAAGAATTATTAGATTATTTTGCAGAATGAGGCTGGGGACAGCCAAGTATTTGTCAGACAGCTCAGCTGTTAGAACTAAGAGGTGGCATTTGCTCGTAGCTGGGGCAGAGTGGATGACAATAGGCACATCATCCAAAACATCTGACCACCTCCAGCAGTGCAGAGAAGCAGGTACTGTCCTTCTGAACTAACTGTAGTGAATGGATCACCTTGCCCATGGCACTAAGGAAACAGAATAGGACTGTGTATGTCTAAAGTGACTGAAGCATTGCTCAGTGTTGCCATATGGAGTCCACCTAGGATAAAAGAGATGTTGGTCTTACTGCCTGGTGGCCTCCACTTCTGCAGAGTCAGTATTGTTCAAAATTGTTGTCAGGTGGGGACTAGAGACAGTGATAAGGATTGTGTTAACAGGAGCAAGGACTGATTTCTGCATGATCGGGTTGGTTTATTCATTGCTATGCTACCAGGTATCAGTGGTACATTTCAGGTGCAAAACTCTGCAAGGGTTTTGCTTCTGTCACAACAGTTTAAAACCTCATTTGTAAATCCAGTTTGAATATGTGGCAGGCAGAGGCACAAGCAACCAACTTCACAGTGTCTCATGGACCAGTCTTTTCACTAACTTGCTCAGAGATGCTGGTTTTGCCCCCTCACACAGAGAAGAGTCTGTTTGCTCTGAACGCCTGTAAACACTGGCTCCTACTAAGCTGACAGCCAAGCTCAGCAGTCTCTGCTGAAGGATATCATACCATGTTCCATTATTCTTAATGCAGGGCTTAATTCAAGTCTGTTTTTACTTAAACCCAAGATGACTAAGTGTTTACTAAAGCCAGCTGTTGTTCACTGGATAGCGTGATAATTTTATGATGGTCCTTTACCAATAAATCAAATGCACACAGAGGAAGGTAATGACAAGCTAACATATGTACGCTATCTCATAAAACAAACAAAATATTAACAACGTAATAATATCAGCAGCATGATTCCAGACGTGCTCGTGCCGCCCTTCCTAAGCCCTCATGCTAGACAAGCTCCTGCCAAGTCCACTCAACATCACCAAGAGTCTGCCTAAACACAAATGAATCAGTGAGGGGATTACAAATGGAGCTGCTGTTGGAAAAAGACAGAGACTCCACTTGCCCACCTCCTCTTTGGGTCCTTGTCAGTAGACTGCCTCTGTTTCCATCATGTTCAAGCTCCCAACCTTCCACTTCCAGGCCCTTCGTAGCTCTGAACTCTCCACTGGGCACCTGCATCTCTGCTCCCCTCTGACGTGCCTCTTCCACTACACCCACTGGCTCCCACAAACACACTAGCAAGAGCCGCACAGTCCCCTCCTTTCTCTCACCCTGCATTTCTAGCGCAGAAAGCCTCGTACCTACTTGGGCCTCCAGGAGCTGCCAGTTCATTAACATTCCAGGCCTGGTTCAGTTTATATTTATAAATAGTTCAGATGAATATGCAATTTCACTGAGACAGGTAGAGCTCTACCACAAACTGAAGTGATCACAGCATTACAGAGATGACCTGTGGCTCTCATTATGAGGAGGCTTTTACAGGTGTTTTCATTGATGTTTTGAAAAGTAAAAGAAGCCCTAAACACAGATGCTCAAAATAAGTAATCTTTTCTCATCAAAGTAATGGTACGAAACATGAAAACTTCTCTTTTGTTGAAAATCCTTTATTGAAACCAGTCCAACCTGATGTTCAAAAAGGGCCTGTAAAACCCACTTCTGTTGTTGGTCTCCTTCAGCAGGGTAGCAACCTTTCCCTTCAGTTAATGATGCTCTGGAAACAAGGCTGCACATTTTGTATCCTTACATAGTGTCAGATCAGCCAGTTCAGCTGACAGAGCTTTACAAGATGCCCCTCTGCTGCTACTCAGCACTGACCGCTATTTTTATAGTTTCCTAGGATGGCTCAAATGTTTCTTGTTTACCTGACAAATGGGGCTGCCTGAGTAACCAAGCTGAAAAGCACCCAGTTTGCTGACCAGACCAGTCTGAGTAATATTGGGTGTTTCTTCTTTCAAGGAATGCCATTTCCAATAATACCTTCACCTTAGGTTTTTCCTGCTCAAAAACTTTAGAAAAACAAACTCAAGAATTATTCTTTAAATGAATCAAAGGGTAAAGCCTGTATGTGTCTTCTTTGGAGAGAAAAAAAAAAGGTAAAGCAAAGCAGAAAACAATATGAAAGGCAACCTTTTTGGTTCACTGTAGGTTTAATTAAATATCAACATACTTTGTCAGAAGAAATTTTTTAATTTTCTAATGCTACTGGGCTTCTTTACCAAAGAATAGTCAAACTACCTCACAAGAGTCTATTACAGTCAATGGAGCTTTTCAAGAGATTTTTGTGGTCTTTTAATCTGACCTGTAAAGAACACAATGAAACTCCCGTTACAGTGACACAGGCATTTTTCCCCCCCCGAGGAAGTTTACACAAGCCGTAGCTCTAGTTACAGTAACTCTACCTCTAGATTCTAGTTTAGAAGTCACCCCTCACCACCAATGTCAGCAGAAATACCAGATCAGAACAACACACTTAAGAAGTTCCTTGAAATAAGGACATACATGCGTACATGCCCTGACCCAAGAAAGATTTTTACCAGTTTCACTAAGCTCTAGACCCCACTGCATATAACATGACAGCTGCAACTTGATTCCCCCAGATAATTATAAATCCAGAGAAGAGCATAGTAAAATGTATGCCCAGGACCCAAGCCTCCTGAAGTCTGTGTCAATCTTTGTCACCGATGTCAGTGACCCCTGATTATGTTTACAACTGTAAAGAAATAATCAGAAAAAAAATGAAGGTATTCATCACTCAGTAGATTTTCTATGTCTTTTCCACTGAAACTTGCTCAGTTTCTTCTAACACTTTTCATTTTTAGAGCATATTGGTTGTTTTCTCTTAAATGTTAATGAAACAAAAAACTAAGAATATAGCAGAACATATCTGTAGCTTGCAATGATTCCTGACAAGATGAAACACAAACCGGGGCTCACCTTTTCACTTTTCTTCTTGAGCAGGGCATCAGGTGTTGTCTCCGAGAAAATGTGCATTCTAAAAAGATGACCAACTCCTTTTGCATAATCACCTGCCTTGCAAAGTTTACGCTTTTGAACATGGTGTCTTACACTTAAATTATGAATTACTAATGTTTTAACCTTCTCAACTAGAGGTCCTACAAGCTTCTGTAGTCCGGAAACACTTTGTTCCAGTCCATCTAGTCTTTTAACCTGTTGCTCTGCATTCTTGTTTATATCAGAAAGAGATTTTTCCATTTTAAGGCAAAGCCTCTTCATTTCATTACTTCTCAGATTTTTGTTTCTTTCCATCTTTGATCCAGGTTCAGATGTTTCTGCCTTTACAGTCTCAATGTCTTTTTCAATGGAACAGATTTCTTGGGAAACGCTGTTAAGCTTCTTAAGGACACTGTCTTGCAGAGTCAACAGCTTATCTATTTTCTGTTCAAGGGAAGCAAACTTCATATCCATGACGTTAAAACTTTCAGATGTGCTGACATCACTGCTTGCAACATGAAGAATTTGGGGGGGTTCCATTCCATTATCGGGCCCTTGGTTTTGCAAAGTGTTTGGATCGAATATTTTGGCCAAGTTGTTGACCATAGACGTAGAAGAGCTCTGCCTGCTGGATGTGGTCATTTTGCTGGTTTGGGTAGGGGAAGGAAATGCTCTGATGATCAGCTGCTTGAGGACAATATCAGTTGCAAAGGCTTCCCATCCAGACTGCTCAGATATACAGCCAAGTTTGGCAACTCCAGCTCAACTATTTTATAAACTACACTCATGTAAAACAAAGAGTCACCCAAATTATTTAGGAAGAAAAATGCCTTTGATCCATGCTTTTTTTAGACACATATATATATATCTATATCTATCTGTTTCCAAATGAAGTGAATATAGAGATGTGCATCCTAAATGCACTTGGTTCAGTGACATCAGCCCTAGCAGGGACTGAACTATTTGCACTCCAATGGAATTTGACAGCAAAAAGGCTATGCGATACATGAGAAGTCTCTAAGGGTAGAGACACTTTGGCAGTGGTGTTGTTGCTTTTCAAAAGCCTAGTATGTAATGTGATCCCTGCTCTGAAGAGAATAAGGGTCCTTACAGGGACCTTAAATGTGGCTGCTTGAAATTACTATGTCTTAAGGTGAGATTTTCAGATGAAAACCTCTATTGCTTGAAAAGCCTGTTATGTCAGGCAAGAAGTCAAGAGAGTTGCTAAAAACCAAATACATAAAAGAAAGTAAAAGGAGACACTGGAACGCAGATATTTGAAAAAATCAGAGCCCCTTTCTCTACCCTGTATTTCGGTTACCACATAGCTAGCTCTTTATACACAAGCAATTCTCTTCATAGCCAAGATCTTAATTTACTTCTGTAGTTATCAAGACTGTACTAACTTGCCACAAATGAAGAAGCTCTTATGTTTTACTATGACCTGGTCATAAAAATTCCAAAATACAAAGTTTGATAGAGAGACTTAGTTCTTTGCTTTGTTTGCCTGCCAGTAAATGTCTCAAAAGCAGTGATTAGTATTCATAACTCAAACAGTTTGTTTAAGTTTTGCTTTTGCAAAAGGCCTTCATTTCTTTCAGAAAGACAACATTGGACAAAGAAGAAACATCATGACTGGGAACAGGATTTCCCTACGTGTAGGTCTCAATTGTTGAATGTTTTTCATGTTGGTTAGAAAAAAAACCAACAAACCAGAATTAAAAAGAAAGAATAAACCCAGAACTTCTCAAGTCAACTATATTCCATATGAGCAAGAAGCAGATCAGTATGGATCACCTTGATGGAGAAAGGTTGCCTCCGAGATACAAAGAAAAGGCTACCTTGGACAAACGACTGTCATAGATTGACCACACATAGGTCAGTCTGCACTTGTGCTATGCCTCTTATAGAAATTGACATGTAAAGTCAGCCAGCTGGTTGGAAAACTGCCAGACTGCTGCTCTATTCAAAAGACCAAGAGCTTCTTTTGTGATCCCAGTGAATTACTTCTTTTGCTAATCTCGGTTTCTCCATCCTTTAAAAGGGGAGCATGAGGGATAATTAGGTAAAGCACACAGTGAGTTCTGAATATCTAACACACTAAATAGCCTTTCAAAATTGTACCTGTTCACTAAATGAAGAATATGAAAGGTATTCTCTTTATTTTTAGGTGCCAAAGATGTCTTTTAGAATCAATCACAGCTGAAGTTTCCAAAGGCATTCTCCCACAGTCATTTATGACTCAACATGTAGTCACTGTTGATAAGCTAATTCAGGAGCTTGTTCTCCGGTTACCACAAGTTAATAAAGTAAAAAAGTTCCTAGGTACATTTGTCACCTTCTGAGAGCAGCGCGTTACTGTGAGTGAAAGGTGAACTGTGTCCATGCATGACCCTAAAACATGGATTGAAATCTCTTCTTTACATAACAGACATTACCAAGAGGTGACCACCACGTGTTATTGTGCATAGCATATTCACTGAGTGGATTGAGAAGGTTAAATGATTTTAAAATAGGAAATAGGATAGGGAAAAAAAAAAAAAAAGGAGTTTAGGGATCCATATTTCATGGAAAGAATAATATACAGGACAGCAGTTACAACAAAAGAATACCAAAGCAAAGAACATCATGTCAGTTCCGGCAGAGAGCAGTTATGTTTGAACCCCTTTGCCTTCTTCCATTCATCTCTGTTAGAAACATAAACTAAACCTTCCTGACAATTTCACATCTGCAGAAGCCCCTGTTAGACACAAATTTCCAGGAGAAGTGTTTGCATGTCTGTAAAATGGACAGGTTTGAAGAGCCATTTATCTTGGATGAAACATCCCTGCAGGAGTTCACGGTGAGCTTCCCCCCTGTCCCCAACAACCCCTGCACAAAAAAAGGGTTAAAGGTTTGTTAGACTTTGCCACCCATCCAGCTAGGAGTCCTGCTCTGGGGGTTTTCATAGGCAAAGCCTGAGAGCCACAAGGATCCTCTCCAAAAGGAACATTATTTTGTCAAAGCAAGGAAATTACTCAAAAAAAAAAAAAAAAAAAAAAAAGACATACAGATAGTAATGGTAAAATCATGTGTTATATTAGTGCACACAGCCACATATGTTAAACATTTAAATCTCTCCTAACAGTTGCCCAGGGAAACGTTATGTGAAATACCTCAAACCGATACTATAAACACTAATAAAAATTTTAAGCTCTGTGAGGTAAGATCCTATTATCAAGTATCATCTGTAAAGTCCTATTGATTTAATATTATGCCATAACATACAAAAATGCCAGACACTTAAAATGTAGAAAGCAAACTATAAAAATGCTTCATTAAAAACTCATCAGTATGTGTTAGTAGTTCTGTCTGAAGCTGAAGTGAACTGGAAGAGAGAACTGCTGTGTAGTGGCTAGAAAAGAGGCATAAATGAAAGAAAGCTAACATTGGCTTGCTTTCTGGGCTCAGAAAGCTCTTGCCAGTAACTTCTTCACAGCTGGGAATCTGTGATCCCTGCCTCTTGCTCTGTAAACTGGAAATAATCTTACATATTCAGATACCTTTCAAGAGTTCAGTGAGAATGAATTACTTAAGGGAAAGCCTTCTGTAAAAAACAGTATTATTTAAAGTATTTGAATATTTCTTTCTTTGTGTGGTGGATTATTACTGCAGCTACTTTATGAAATTCAATAATACTATATGTAAATAATTTCAGATATTTTTAATAACCAAATACCCGAATGTACTTTTCCTAGTTACTGAAAGAATCTCGTAACAACTGTACCTATCATTAACACACAAAATAAGGCAATATAACAGCTTTCTTATTTTCATCTCACAAATTTTAGTGATGACTGGTCACTGGATTTGCTCAGCACCAAAACTGCTAAAAAGTCTGTTGTAAATTAAGGGTACAAGCTGCAGCAATGATTACCCTTCCTGAACTGAAAACAAAAAACCACAATTGACCAAAATACTGTAGAAACAAAACAATTCCACTAGTTTTGAAGAAGACATAATTCTCTATATGCCTAACATTGCCCAATACTACATTTCAGCATATTAACACTAGGCCACTGCACCATGGGCATGACAATATCAATCCAAAGGCTGACAATGAACCCTGGGAATTTTTGCACACAGGTGTAACAAACACCTGCACTATATAATATAGTGCTAATCAACTGTGAAATTGGATGGTATTTAATAATCTGCCAAAAGAGTTTTATTTCTTCCATACAATTGCTATTCCATTGGCATTGAATTCTTTTAAGTGGCTTTTATATTCTTTTTTATTTCAAGTTCAGTTGAAAAAGGCCTTAAAGCAGCATGTGTAATTTTCAAAGTATAAAGGCATCTAAAATTTGGAAGAAATAGCAACAAAGTAGCAATGGATAAGTTGCTGCTAAATGTGACTAAAGTTGCTAAAAATGTGACTTTCACATTTTTAACATGTCTGCAGCATGATACAATGAATCTGTAAGACATGTGATAAAACTCCATACTTTGCATAGACATAGACAAAGGGGCCAAAGGTGAAGACTGGACAGGCTAGAGAAGTAAGTCTCCCTTTCGCTTTCTCTCTTGAACTCAGACTGCAGTCAGTGTTATTTTCTTTGCACGCACAAATATGGAAAGCTGGATAGCATTAGGAAATTATCACAGAGAAGTCTGTTTGCTACCCTAGCTCTGTTAGCTGTCTGCTTCTGACCTGCCAGCCTCCCATTCAGAGATGCCCAGACCAAGCTTTTAGCATGTTCTGACCCAAAGCCTGTGAAGGACAGGAGGATCTCAACTTCCACAGCATTTGGATGTCAGTCTCATAGGTATTAGAGAAAAACATCTTTTAAAAAATTATCATAGCCCAAAACATCTAAACAGTCTCTAATCAGTAAAAAGAGGTAATATTTGCTTTTTTTAATTTCACGTGACAACTTATCAGTGCAAAGAAAGCCTGCTTTCTGTTTAAAAAAGTTGTTCACTTAGTGTTCACCAACTCTTGGTCCACTGATCATACTGCTGAGATGTTAACTATCCTCTCTTACTTTATCTTCTTCTACGGGACCCATGTTAAAAGGAATTTTCCTCCCCCTCCCTGTTTTTTTAGCCTCTTTTCAATTTAGTTCAGTTCAGTTCTTCATATTTTCTAACAATTAAAGGCCCAGACAGAGTACCTTGTAAATTTATGGCTGCTGGCATCAAACATTGTAAACAAGAGCACCAGTGAAAATGTTTGAGTTGTAGAGTCTTATTCCAACTTTCTTGGGCTGTAAGCTGTGTACCAAGATTATGCCACATTTCATGGATGACCGTTATGACTGAACCTTATCTGGAGAACATGGTACCATGTTCATCAATCTCAAGCTGTTCTAGAGAAGACATCTCCAAAACTCCCATGTCTGGTTTGGTATTTTACTGTTGTGGAGGCTTAGGGTATTTTTCCTCCAGAAATGACATGGGGCCACCTGCCACACATGAGTTTGCAGCACATGTATGACACATGCTCCACATTCCAGCCATTGCTCACCCATATGTGCAAGCAGCATATGTTCTCCTGACATTTCTGTACATATGTCCTGGCAAGGATCAGATTTGCATAGGGTATATATTAAGGGGGGGGAGGTGGGGGGGAAGTGTGAACAATTAGCTCTGATTTACAAGTGGTAATTTAGAACAGGCCACTGTGACCTCCACCTTTGGAAGAAAAGACACTATAAAACAACCTCCCTCGATCACTCAGAGATGCATTATATGAAATTTTATGCAGTCTAGCTTAGAGTGGATAGGGCATGATATATTTTAAGTTATATCCATACCAAATCTTCCTGCACATTTACCTCTAAAATAGTGGGAAAGTCATATGTCTTTACGCAGCTAAAAGGCAATGCGTTCTTGAACTTGTATACAAGTATGTCTCATACACTGAGCTTATTCTAAAAAATTTCCAGTGCAGGAGCTTCCATAACTTCTCTAAGCAACCTGGAGCAGTGCTGACAACCTTCTCTGTTAGAGGGTTTTCCTAAAGCATAATCTAAATTTCCCTTGGTGCAACTGAAGTCGATTTCTTCTTGTCCTATCCATGGATGACAAGAACAGTTTATTCTCTTCTCCTCTGCAGATACCTTTTATGTATTTGAAGTTTATTATTGCATCTCCTTCTCAGTATTCTCTCAAGTATATAGTTATAATGCACACAAAAATATACTATAATTTTCTAGAAGTGATCAGTACTGAGAAAAAAGGGGAAAATTTCTTTTGAGTATTTTTCTGAAGAAGTTGCATTCCTATATGAAAAGAAATTGAAGATAATCTATGTGTTTCTGTGGACATATAATACATTCCTTTGTGAAGATGGTACAAGTCAACATATTATTCTGTATCTCCCAGAAAACAATGTAATACTTGGCTTTCCTTTGAACATATTGATTTCCTCTTCCATTAAAAAATTACTCAAATCCCTAAAATAAAATCTCAGGACAGAAGAAAGAAAAACATCAATTCATAAACATACAGCAGGAATCAACTTTTCAGAAGCTCACATAATAAAATTATTATCTACTGTTTTATATTTTAATGACTTTAATTAAGACCTTCGTAAGATTATCCTTATCCACCACTCTCTTACTTTTCTGCTGACTTTTCATTTATTTTTATTCCTTTCAGTGTCTATTTCATGCCTTATATATCTCTGCCCTATATATCTGGAACTTCCATGTTCCTCTACCTTCCTTAAAAATTAATTCTCTCCAGCAATCTTGACCACCTTCTTGTCTTCAGTGTTTATCCTATGGTTGATTTGTATTCATCCACTTAATGAAAAATCAGTCATAAACTAAGGAAGGGCAGGGAATATATGATAGCCTACTTTTATGGAGTTCCAGTTCAAATTCATCATTCTAATCCTTTACAAATAAGCAAGAAAACCCCAACTTTTTCTGAAACTCTGATCAAGAGAGATGCAGATTTTGTTCTCAGATTGGCCATAGAGATGCACATTTTGGGGCTGGACTGGCCATAGGACCTAGCACAGAAGTTCCAATAATTTCTTTTATATCTGAATCATCAATTGTGTTTTACAGATAAATCATATCTTTGTATTTTTCTCCATTGTGGTAGTGGTTATAAACTGTAGACATCCCTAGCAAAGAAGGCTACCTCCTTTAATCATTTGCAAATTAGGTGTTTTGAAGAAGACCTTTATATCATTTACAGAGTATTTCTGTAGAAATCTCAGTGAAATTTAAATCTCAATAAGCCTCAAAGAAGAAACAACTTTAGACTTCAGGGAACAGGAAAGCCATTAAAATATTCAAGGATTGCTACATACTAGTCACAAAGCAGAGAAAGTATTTTACACTGTAGTGCACAAGTGAGAGCTAAAGCATATCTGCTCTTTCTCTAGTATACAACAACAGCTCCCTGAGAAACAATATAAGCTTACAGCTGCTCAGCTCTGAAACAGATTTGAAAGCAAGCATGAAAGCTATGAACCAGATTCAGAAAGTCATGCTGTTTACTAAAAGTTCACAGATGTCCATGATGGTAAAACAGGAAAACCACTCTCTTTTCCCCTCCCTTCCTCACTCCCACCCTTCCCACCCAAAAATGAAACATCAACATGGATCAGGGAATTTATCCAAAATGATCCATTTCTACAATCAACAGTCATGCTGGACTCTTTTACCGCAGGGGCTGAAATAACTGTATGCCTAAGATTAAGTGACATACTGTGTCCTAAGTGATATACCTTTATGGCTCCCCTAGGGTCTACCCAAAACACTAGTCTGGAACTCTGCTTAAGGTCAGAAAGGAAACAGCCTTATACAGGGCGGGAGCATACAGCAAGAAAAGTCTGGCACTGAACTTCATGAGGTAGGGCTAGGGAATTTACTGCTCCACAGGGCTCTCTGCACACAACTACTCTACGACCTGTTAATTAATTATGAATTCTGACTTCCTTTACTGTAATGACCCTGGTAACTATCCTGGAGATATCCTAGCGATAAATGATGAGAGAAAGTCCCTGAAACAAACTACAGAGAGATCCTGGTTACAGTTCAGTGATCAATCTGCAGATGCCATGTACTAGCCTTTTATATATACTACCACCTTCAAATTCTGAGCTTCTCTGTAAGTGTTCATATGACCACTTTTTGCAGGAAAAAAAATGTTAATTGAGCTGTATATCTCTCTGTAGAAAATGTCTAGATCTTTGAAGATGAAAATGATAATGGAAGACACTATCCATGTTCTGGGGGTGATGTTCTCGTACTCTGGAGCAGATCTCTTTCATGTGGAAAAGTATTTGCACACGAGAAGTAAGCCACTGCAAATTGCATGGTGCAGTATTTATCCAGGTCAAGCACAACTCACTCACACATGGTAGCCCACTGTTAACGAGTTTCTTTAGGTGAATAAGAACTGCATAGCACATAAAAAAGCCACCATAATCAGCATCCGTCTGCTTAACAGCTGAAGCTGAAGTTCAAAGCACTTCACCATCAAAGTGCATGATGTTCCTTCACTGAATGCTGGGCTCCACTATCACCATCATCTGCTGTCAAGATAGCACATCAAGAGTCTCACCTCTGCTTAGCTGTCCCCAATTTACTATACTAAAAACAAAACAAACCTCAAAACCCAGAGTTTCTTAAGGCTGAAAAACACTATGTGATAAATTACCCATTAATAGCCTAAACCTCTATTTCCAGGAAGCCTGTTTAAAGGAAAATTCCTGACTTTCTGAGGCTAAAGCAGCGGTGTCATAACTTTGAAACAGAGCAATGAAAGAAGTACTGTCTCCAGGTGCAGCAGGAGCTGTACCTCATTTCATCTGCTGGGTAGACTGGTTAAAATCTTTGGTTGCAATCCAAAACTTTCTGGCAGCTAGCATCCTGTATTAAAATTTATAAACCACGAAAGGCCTTTTCTTACAAAAAAGTTAATTCAGGATGGATAGGCTGAAACGACTTGAAAGGGACAGTCATCAGAAGTGGTTATATGGAAAATTGGATGTAAGTAACACCTTTCGCTCCATCAGAACATACTAAAAATACAGTAAATGTAATTTCAGTGAGAAAGGGAAACTGTATTGATTAAAAGACCTGTGGAGAAGAGCCCCAAAGCTGCCTGGCCTGTTGGGAGGTAGAAGTTTTATAAAGGATGTATTATCTTCTCCAGAACAAACATACTGATAGCTCAACTTCCTTCAAGCTGCAAAACTTACCTACTGTCCAGCCCATGGTATCAGAGCCCCGGTCAGAAACAGTGGACATCCTCTGTGGTGACTGCCCACTCAACAGGCACTATCAATAGAAAGAACAGTTGAGATACATGTGTGTCTCAGGCTGTCCCTCTGTGATCAGCTAGCTTTATGAAACTAACCTTTAAAAATCAAAGGCAATTATCTTTGCATTCATTATGAGGTAAACTATTTTCTCTGCTATAAGAACACTGCAAAGGTAACACCCAGGCTAGTGAAGGTCCCAATGTGGCGATGAGGCAAATGTAGGGCTCTTCTGCTGAATTACTACCAATTTGTTTTCACATGTGGTGGTTTGTTCCCTGCTGCCTTCTACTGTGAGATCAGCTATGAGAGTGCGGAAGTGGAAAGAGGGTTTGGGGATTTTTGCTCGTTTGTTTATTTAAAACACCAGTAAACACTCTCCACAACTACTACTAGTCTATTCCTGCATCATATACTCACTAAGAAATTCTTTCATCCTGCTCCACTGCTAGGGCACTGCAGCAAAACCAGGAATCCACTTGTTCTGTAGGTGAGCCAGGGCATTGGTTATTTATCCAGGCAGGCTCTGCTGAAGCAAACATTTTTTACCAGTATGTCTGCAACTAGAGTTGGAATTAAACAGAATTTAACTAAGTAAACCAGCATGAAAAGCTGCATGCAGAAAATACGTTGACCCATCTCTTCTTCTTCTTGAAAGTCTAGTGTCAAAAATAGTGAAATAAATGGCACATTCATATTCAGCATGAATGTCAGAATCCAGGACTGTGTGGAAGAAGGGAAAACACCATGAGATGCATATACTGGAGACCAGTGTTTTCAGAGAAGGGGTGATTTGATCTGATTTTATTTGTAGTGTTTGCTAATCCTGGTGAATATTTGTTGATATTTTAATAGATTGTAACGTGTGCCTGGCAAGTTTCCACAGCATACTTTTATGCTTTAGGGATGAAGAATTCAAAGGAAGGGTGTTACATAAAATTTAACTTCTGAGCTATACTAAAAAGCCCTAAAATCCAGCAAGTATTACAGTTTTTCTCCCCTTTGATCTGTTTGTTTTATACCAATACAAATAGCCCATTCTGCTCAATTTCATATGACAGGATGAATGGACATGAGGTAAATAAAGGTCACAGAAATCTTCTTCCCTGTCTTCCTGTCCTGCCCAGGGCGCATGTGCTAACACCATTTTGCACTTGTGGATATTCTCAGTGCCAGAAATGCCTTTTAGCTACATCTTCTTTTGTAGCTATTTTCTTCCCCCTACAGCACTCATTCAAAGATGAAACATGGCAAGTTCTCAGCCTTACAGCTGAACTTTGAAAGCTCTCACAATCAACACCTATTTTTGTCCCCTTTAACACCCACATATTCCAACTAAATGATCATTCCAGATGCCTGACTACCTGGCTGTAAAGATGAGCCACATTCAGTGCTCAACCAAAGACATTTGGATAATGAACAATATCAACAGCCATTACAAAGATTCTGTGTGGCACTTCTTTGATCTTCAGTTACTTGATGAGATCTAAAAGGTGATACAGTAGCTGGCAGGACACTAACACACCAAACAAGCTGGGATTCTCCAAATATCTTCTACAATAAAGCCTTTTCAATTTTGATTCTTCAAGCTTTAATAGTTCAACCTGAAAATTCCAAAAATGAACATCATCCTTGGCCTTAATGTTGTGAGAAATTTCAAATTAAATTCCTTCCAGGAGAAAAAGAAACTTAAAAGATGTTTTGTGTGTGCTTAATACATCATTATTACCACTTACACAAAAGCTGGGGAGAGGACTCTTGCTCACAATTACCTGCCTTTGCTAACTGAATGAAAACAACACTTCAGACCTTACCACCTTCTTTTACACCAGAGATTTCATAGAGTCTTTTTATAGGTACATGCAAGCTGCATGGAAGTTGCTTTCCTGGAGGCCATTGAGTCAAGGAAGGACTTTCTTTGCAGATGCTTCTCTCACCTTCAAAAGCCTGCAGTGGCACTTGTAGATGTACCCTGCACATTGACATCTTTTCTCCCATGCTTTCACTTCTCTCTATGACACCCTTCACACAGTCTAGAATGAGTAAAGAACCTGTTTAAATGAAGCGGAGTGAGTAACACAAGGAAAGATGTACTCAATGGGAAGAAACAAAAAACCTGAGAATCGAGTTGTGAACAGCCTCCTGTTTATCATCCAGGAGGGTACCCAAAAAAGTACTATGTGACCAGATGTTAGGACCGGCCATAAGAACTGGGGGAGAAACTCTGAGGCTGCACATTTGCCATTTTTCAACTTCTCAGTGCTTTTCTTGGGAAACAGTGTCACTTAGGGCAGGCCAGGAGTAAAATAACAGCTGTGTCATACAGTAAAAAACATGAGCTGTTTTTATTTCATAGAAATGCTGCAGGAAAACTGCTTTCAGAGGTCAGTTTGGCCATCTGATGAGCGAAATGACCCAAAAGACACACAGCTGGATTACAGTGCCTATAACTGAAATGCTATTTCCTTACCTTAATGTGCAGGCTAAGTAAAATCATGTAAGATTTAAAGTGGTTGGCCTTTAGACCAACTGGCTAAGCAAAAAGAGCGCTTCCTTTGGCCAGCCATAGCTTTTCCCAGACAGAAGTTTCTTTTCATAGAAATTTTATCAACATGTAATGCTGGATAAGTCTGCAGTTTGAATAAACAATGAAGTACACCAGTGTTACAAAAGTTGGCTAAATAAAACAGTCTGGCATTACTGATTCATTAATATTCCACTGCTGAAACAGTGTGTTTCAGCCTGTAAATGCTGAGGAATTACTTTTTTGTTTCCTTTTAGGAAAAAATATTTTATTAGTGCTATGCCAATTCCTGAGAAGCCTCACCTCCCTACCACATCATATCACTTACACAATTGCAGTCCTACCTCCCAAACCCCTGATTTCATGCAACTACCAGTTTTCTCTTTTTTTTTTTCCCAGAAAGTGTGAAGCAGTCTTTCATTAGACTTTGAAGAACTCCAGTAGTCACCGTTATTAAACTAGAGTCCAGAATGAAAGCCTTGTGTTAACAGAATGGCTCAAGAATTGCTAAAACTAGCTCACAAGCATCTAAAGCCAGATATTTTTTCCCAGCAAGCACAGAAGAACCAAACCAATGGACTCAATCTGCCTACTTGAGCTCAGCAGTTGTATCACTTTGCCAAAATGCACACATTGCGCTTTCCTGATGTCACCTGCTCCTAATTAAAATTCAGTTACAGTGCACACCTGCAGGCTACTGAAATGGAGGCTTTAAGCCTTTACTAAGTCCATTCTGTGGGATTCAGTGTTAGTTTTATGAGGAGGATTTTAAGTTAAAGACACCAGAGCTGAAGTATGATCCGTTTGGGAAGGAACATAGGCAGCCAGAACAGGTGCAAGACAACCTTTGCTGAGAGTAGTCAAGTTTCAGTGCGCTTCACCATCCGATATCATTATGTGCACCCAGAAGCGCTTCTAACTGCTCTTTGAAAAGTCTTTAGGGAAGTTTTGCCTGCTGTTCTCATTTACTTGTGAACTTTTGAAGGGCCTGCTTGAACATTCAGGTGAAAACGACTGCATTGCAATGTTATAGGAGTGGGAACACTTCAGAAGCTGAAGAGAAAAGCAGTCATCCTCTGATCAACTCACGCAGGATGCCAGCTGCATGCACTGGTAAACAGGTCTAGCTCCTTAATGAAGCAGGTGGTCAGAGCAAGCATTGCCCTCAGGAGAGCTTCAGTGCTCTCCTAGAAACCTGTCCAGAAAAAAGGAAGATGGGAAAAGTTTCTACCCTTACCTTTCCCACTCACCACATGTAGTTGGCCCAATCACTAACTGGTTTTCTTATCCTATCTGAGAAATGAAAAGGGGGTGATGATGTTTAGTCAGCACAGTCTGCTTGCACCTGTAACTTCCCTGCGCTTCTGCATAAGGGGGACTACAGGCTATCTCTAACCTTGCATTGTTAAAATGCAAAGAAACAGGGAACAGAAATGTTAGGACTCTTGCTGCATTGTACATCTGACCACAGCGATCATTCTGCGTTATGTAGTAGTAAGTAATAAACCCTCAAAAATAGGAAACACTGATTTGAAAAAACCACTAGGATTAAGAAACAAAGCTATGCAATGTAAGAAAAATAACATTCTCTAGGAGCCAGATCTTTTGCATTTCTTGATGTGTTTTCAGGCTAAATTCTTACTTTTTTTTCAGTATTAAAAAAAGTAAACATAACATTGCTTAGAATAAGTTTGTTGTATTTATGTTAATGAAAGATGAGTTTGGGATTCCTGAGTGCCTAGTGGCTCTACTTCTGGGACAGGGAAACATGAGAAGAGCAGTCTTGTTATAAAACAAACCCTTCTCTTACCTCAAAGGCCCTCTCCTCTCTTCCCATGACCTATCCTCATCTGCTCACTTCTTCTATTTACAGAACTCCATTAACGTTACTCACTCTAATTTGATCACAAGTTTTTAGGCTCCATACAGACAGTGCCTGGCTGATTTCCATGGCCTCTGCCCTGTGGAAGGGCAGAGCAGAGGATCAAAATGGTTCCTTCTCACTTTATGCAGATGGTGGAAGCTTATGTTATAGGCTTTTTTTTTTTTTCTTTTAAATCTGTAATATCTTTAGGATCACAGATACAAGTCACACAATTTTTCTCTTTCCTATTTGAAGGGAAGGCATAGGTAGATAAAGCCCTACTGATATGCCTGTCTGGCTTTCCTCTCCTCTTCAGCAGGATAGCCAGCAATTAGTACTATTACAGTGGTTAAAGCTGGACGTAAACACAAGGAAAATTAAGTTATAGAACTTCTAAACCCCATAAATCTAACCCTAGTAATCTAAAAGATGTTTTGCCTAAGGTAAGCATCCTCTATATTCAAGGGAGAGAAAAAGCGAGCATTGTTTACAGGACAGTTCACCCCACGTTACAATAGAAGACGAATGGAAACAAGTGTCCCCAGTGGTACTGCTCTGCTTCCTGACTAGAGGAGGAGACGAGATTTGATTAGACACCTAACTTTTCAAGTGCTATGGGCAGAGAAGACTAATCTCACCTTTTACCCCCACTTCAAAAATGGTTACAACTATGCTTAGAAAACAGCCTGTCATCATCACAGAAACTTGAATTACAGCTTTCAGCACCATTTAAATTATGTCTGCCCTTGTTCTGAGCAAGAGCCAGTCCTACGACCCTGCTCCTTCTGCACTGTCAGGGTAGGCTCTAATGAAAGAGAACAATAAAACAGATTATTTTTGTCTCAAAACATTAAGTAGTGGGTCTCTGATTTTGTGAGAAGATGTGGTGGATATTTTCATCGTGACTCCTATCAAAGTATCTCTCATGAGTGTTGCTTGGAGAAATGGCATCAGCAGGAATCATGGATTAGACCTTGTCCTAAGGGTATGAAATATATGAGGACTGATCAGAAATCACAAATTATTTCCCCACTCTGCCTACACAACACAGATGAGTGTTGCAAAAGAGATTATTCCTCTCAAAATATCTGACTTTCACTCTTTGGAAAGTCAATTTTAATGAGCTGGAAAAAATCCACGCTCTTCGGAAAGGTAGGGTAACTTCACACAGCAATCTCACTTTGCAATTAGGCCATGCTGTTTGGTTTCTTTTTAGTCTGCTGAGCTGGTTTTATGGTCTCAAAAACCAGTTCATTCCTCTCTCTCTCACTTGCTCTCTTTTTTCTTTTCGTATTTTTTAAAGAAATATGCTGTTTCTAACTAATGCTTTTGCTTTCATCTCAGTACTCACTGAAAATTCATACATATGCCTGTAAGTAATACCAAAGCTCTAGAAAATCATGATTGCTGCGACAAGATGAATGAGGAATGACTGACTGCCGTTTCTCCCAGCACAAGAGGACAGAGACACTCAACACAAGTATTGCACATTGGTTTCAAATGAGAAACAACAGATTCTCACAGTAATTATTTGTTGTAGAGCTTACTGCCACAGGATATTGGGGGGGGGGGGGTGTCAATGGGGTAAATGGACAGATAAAAAAGCACTGGATAAAATTATAAGGGATAACTTCATGAGTGGCAATAATAAAGATGTAACTTCTGGCCATGGGCTACTGTCTGAAGCTAAGAGGGTCTCACCGGGAAAGAATCTCACCTCATGTTCCTTGATTTTAGACACTGCTACTAGCCAGCTGCAGCTGGGATGCTGGCCGACCTCTAAATCCGGAATTTTCATACAAAAATCCCTGCTTAATCACTTGTAATCCTTTCTTTCTACCACTATAACATAGTGGAGATATTAATTACTTCTAGGTCTGTCCTACCTAACAGCTTGGGAGATTTCGGGCTCTTTGGCTCCTCTCCCATCCTGCTTGCACCTGAAAACATCTGGAAGCCTTGCCATGACCTCACTCACCTTTCTGCCTGTGGGATTCAATTTCATGACTGCTGCATTTTATTTTTTTTTTACCTGAATTTCTCATCTGACACTATGGAAAATGAATTGTGATTACCAGGAGCAAAAGTCCCTAGTCCCTGACCAATTCATATGATCCAGTGTGAGAATTAAAAATAGTTGTCACTGGAGCTAACCAAAGAGTTTTGAAACAAAACACTGGAAAGTGTTGGAAAATCATGGCTCATGAAAACAGAAGACTTTGATGGACATATGAGGATATGCTACTTCCAAATAAAATTAACTGAGGGAGAAGGCAAAGCAATGCTTGCAACTCTACTGGAATGAAGCATGTCTACTTTTCATTTCAGTGCAGTTTTGCTTATTGCAGCCCTCTCTTCAGGGGCACAAAATGATTACAATGAAACGGAAAACTTTATGAAATGATCCAGATTATAAATTTCTTTGCAAACTAATTTCAATGAGTTTGCTTAGTCAAAGGCTTTGTTAGCTTCCAGAAACCTACTGATCGAACCAAAGTATGCTTATTGTGAAACAGAATCAACTAAATTTGACAGAAAAAGATGATTTTAAGTGAACCAGGGGGAGCTATTTTTGGTTTTGTTTTAAATGCTAGTCTGTGTTGAACACAGCATACAGAGTTAAGGAAGGGCACAAAGCTCTAGCAACTGATATAACTGTTGGGATCTGCACAGATTTTTTTTAATATTTCTTCTTTTTTTTTCCTTTTACCCCTGCACTACTACTTCTTGCCATTTCCCTTAAAAGATATGGTTTCTTACCATCATATTTTGGCCAGACTATTCACAGAGTACAGCCAAATCCTTCAGTTCTTCAGTTTTGCTGTACTAGCTGTTTCAAATTTACTTTCAGTGGTAAACATGCCACAGTGGGGAACATCACCATATATCAAGTAGCTGTGATCAGGCAGATCAGGTACCAGTAATTTTCCTAATAGAGATCCAGCGTCAGAGATCAAGCACGAAGGATCAGATGTCTGCATTGCCACCGTCCAGAATCAAGTATCATGGATCAGGACTGTAATTGCAAGGAATGAAGTGTCATGTGTGGCAGAGCAGGGAGCAGATACTGCCCTGGACCTCAGTGCAGGGACTGTGTCTCCATAGCTTCACCACTGGGCGTCAAGGATTAATGCAGCAAAGGCAAAGGTGGTTAAAGGCTTGTTCTCTTAGGGGAGCCCAATGCCCTCTTTGCAAAACATTGATTTGGTCATATAGGCGTGTCTCTGGGCAAGCAGTACCTGCAATACTGTGTGTGCAGTTAATTTTTTTAGACACTGCTAGTCATGCATTTGACTTGCTGCTCAATACATAAATACTTGTATGTTTTTTAAGGAACACACCCTGAATGCATGTAGTGACAAGGGAACATCCCAAACTTGCATAGCAGTGCTCCTGAAGGGAGCTGAAGGGGCATGATTTCTTGAAGTGGTCCAGTTTGAATCTCAAGGACCTGTCAGTGCCCTGTACTCCTCTTGAACACGGTTATCACTATGCCTAGTGCTTTCAGACTTTGCTGAAACTGGGAACTGTAGTGGAACATGAAGAAAAGAAAAAGAATTGGGGAAAAAAAAAATTCTTCTCATTTGGTTCATGTTTCAGGTTTTTGAGACTAAGGGAAAATATCAGGGAACTAAGGTCAAGCCTCTGCTCAGTACCTATTTGCTGTGCATCCCCTTAAGCAAGTTGTGTAACACCTTTCTGACTCAGTTTCTCCATTTTTCAAACAGGGATAATAATACAGCAGTATCATTCAGACGAATCATAAGATGTTGAGAGCTTTGAGATTGGAAGGAGGCATCAGGCCATGAAAATGCAAAGAACTGTTATGTAGAAGGCTATCCACAGGAGCATCTTTAACTACGTAATCAGAGCTGGAGTGGAGTGGTTATGCATCACACTAACTGAAAGAACAATTATGCCTCTTTTGAGTAATGATAGTTAAAGTAAGCAATCTGTTTTAACCTTTCCACTTTCTGATGGAGTGCTCACTTGATTGCTTATTGCTACAGGAAAAATAACCCATAGACACAAAGCCACAAGTAACAGCTGAAGGGACATGATTTTTTGAAATGATCCAACTTGAATATCAAAGACCTGTCAGCTGTCTGCTCCTCTTGAACACATTATCACTGTCCAGAAGTACTTTCTGCAAAGCTGTTGATTCTTGTAACCTGGGTGTTTAGGCATGACAGAATGCCCATAGCAGCATGCTCCCTACCTCATGCTAACTCCACACACAGCATCCCTTAGGCCCTTGAAATATGAAGAAACTTTCAAAGAAGAATCACTGACTTAATCCATATGCTAATACTGTCTATATGAAGATTAAGTAGGGACCTGCTGTAGGTTCTAAATTCACATAATTTCAGCACAGTAACAGGCATTCACCTGCTTGAACAGGCTAATCCTCATCAAGGAAAAATTTCACTGGACAGGGGACAGTGAGGGAGTATTACACACAACAAACAATTTACATGAACCTTGAATGCTTTATTCCATTGTGAGACACAATAATTTACAAGTCTCAAATAGAGACTTAGAGGTGTGCTTTAATACGAATAAACAATGCAATTTGGGTTTTTTTGAGATTTCTCAGGCTTTCAGGGCTCATTAGAAATTGGAGAGACGGAGTTAAACCTGATTGCAAAGTATTTTGCAATCAGTGATTGCAATGATTGCAATGACTGAAATCAATTATTTCAGTCTGCTTCGCTAGTGCTGCTGTCCCCCTCACATCATTACAAGTCAGTCTGCTCGAGCTCAGGTCAGACTATTTGAGTACAATTACTTTAAAACTTCATTTGTTTTTTAAATACTTACAAAAGAAACTGAGACAACAAAATACAAAGGAGAAAGAGACAGGTAGATTGAAAGAAAAATAAATAAAAAATAAATTCACCTCTTCCACCCTCCCCTCTCTTCCCACCTTACCTCCCCAGTCTATAGGTAGATATAATAACCATTCAAAACATGAAACCCTGCAAATGTCTTTAAACTGGAAAGTATTTCAGTGGCTTGCATCCCGGCTTTCCTTCATCCAAGGTGGGATAGATGAAAGTCTCTAAGGGAGGCAATCAGAAGTGCCTTGTACTGTGATTATCGTTCACTCCTTATCTAGACAATGATCATCTGGAGGCACCAATCTTTTTTCTGCCCTGCTTCATCTTGAGCTGGGAAATAAGGTTGATGGATACAAGCAGCTTTAATTTTTTTTATGTTAATACACAGAGTCACAGATCTGTAGATTTTAGGATAGGATGAGCAGTTTATAATCATGTATTCTAATTAGCTTGCATTAGTTCCTAAAGATTATCTTGTGATTCCCAAGAATCCCTCGGAAAACAGCTTATTGTCAAGATGCCTAACACTGCTGAACCAAAAAAGGAAACACCATTGTCCTCAGGAATTACACATATAGGTTCACAGAGAACATGCAAAACTATGGTTTGAAGCTATGACACATTTTTATAGTGCTTGGTATTAAGTCCTTGGTATATGAGCCATCTGTAAATCCCACCTATTATTAGCAGGGATAAAGGAGTATGCCTGGAGCCATTTAAGGAGCAGAAACAATTGGAGAGAAGTGGACTTGTTATAGTTAACATTCATATCACTGAACACCATGTTTAGAAAGTCTCCTAAGCCCACAAGACTCATCACCATTTGCAGGTACTTCAGTTCCCAGCTAGCTTTGATATAAATGGTTTATAAGCCAGAACAGAGGGAGCCAGCTACAGCCATTATATCCTTACATTTCATATCACAGGTCTGAACCTTTGTCACTCCAGCACCTGCTGTGCTGCTGACAACTACAGTTTTCCAACTTTTCAAGCTGCTCTGACACCATCAGCATCTCTTCAGAGGTCCACAGCCTCTCAGAGAGGCATGAAACCTGATGTCTGTGTTCCACTGCCCAGAGATTATCAGCAAAACCTTACAGGGTGAGCAGCATATGCCTGTCACTGCAGAACCAGCCATGGCTATGTCTATCACCAGTTCTTCACCTCAACTCCAATGTGAGCCTTGGTTTTTTGTCAGCCTGGAAAATCAAACAAATGGGCTATTCTTAAATATATTTATTCCACAGCTATTAGAAATATGCACTCAATTTCCAGGCTTTTGCAGGGTTCACAAGGAGTAGGCTACCAAGAGATTCCCAGGAAGTTAACTGGCTCCTTGCCAGCATGGCACCCAAGCTCCGTATCTCTTAGGACTTGAATATTGCCATTTACAAGCATAGTTGCCCCCTTGCAGCCCAGAGTAAGGAAAGCAGAAATGTGGTCAAGAGGGGCAACAACCTCTTTTCTTTTACAAGGACAACAGGGTCTTTCACTCCCAGGCACTGTGCTTGTGGCAAAGGTAAGGAAAGCCTCTCTAAAGGAAATGCAACAGCACCCAACTGATCTCTTTGGGAAGGATTTATGACAGAGCCAGCCCAAGCACAGTTTGCAGAAGAATGTTTCATGCTTTACCTTTCAGTGGGCTGCTCTGCTGTGTTATTTAATTGCTTAGTTTGTTTTCCAAATTTTAGCCCATCTCAAGCAAGATGAAGTACTCCATTCTGACAATCTCTCAAATACCATCCCAAAGAAAGTCAATGAGAATTAAAGACCCGTTATAACCAGCAAAAACGATTCAAAAAGTCAGCAAAAAAGATTTCTTTTGCAAATTCTGAAACCTGATCTTCATACCTGTTTCTTCTGTTTCTCTATCTAGATATTCCCAGGAAATGACAACTCCCATTGCAAGCTCTTTGGCAACTCAGAATACATCCACTCCAGTCACGCACATGTGAATTTACATTCACAGCAGCTGGCTGAAGTCCGGTGATTTCTGATCCCTTGCATGTCTACCACAGAGCACATTTACTTGGTATATGAAGTGTAAAAGAATGAAAATCATCTGGGAAAGGCAAGTGATTCCTGTATCATATTAACCCCAAAAAATTTCCTCCCCACCCCTATAAAACCACAAATGACCTGACATCTTGACTGCTCTTTGTAGAATCCAGATCCATTTTCATTCCTGAAGATAGCTCTCTATTTTCTGCAAGGAAAGGTCTGTAATGCTAAGAAAAGGAAGTAAAGAATGCCAATCACTTGACAGCAATCAGGCTAGTCTATGCTGCCCTTGTATAACATGGAAATATCTTCCTTCCACCCCCAATGCCATATTCCAGCATCATCAATTCCAAAAATCTACTCTTTCATACTGTCTGTGAGGTCTGGGCTAGCCAGATGGCTAAACCACTGCAGAATCAACCCTTAACATAGAACACTGAAGAAGCCAGCTTAAGTGAAATGGAAAAAGTCCTCAATGAACAACATATGAAAGACTTTGTAAATACATGTGAAAGCCAGAAAGGCAGATATGGAAGGAGCTGAAATAATTTGTGAGCACTGAGGAGACTACAGAAAAAAAAGATTTCTGAGGGTAGGAAGACCAGAACTGATCTCACGCTACTATACCGGGAAACACATGATCAGCAAAGCCTCATACAGCTCATATACAAAATGGCTCCAGTATGACTGTTGTCAACTATCATCAATCCAAAAAGCAAGATCTTGAGAGGAGAAAGGACAGAAAGAAGAAAAACCCAAGATTTTTTTTAGAAAGCAACAACAGAAACAAGGCACAAAACATGATAAAAAAATCTGAATGTAATATGCTGAAACCTGGGCTGAAACCTGCATCACCTAAACCCTCTGAGCAATGGCTTTCAGACAAAATTGGGATATTAGCTATGTCATTCTTCCAAAAAGGTTTTTCACCACTGGAGGTCACTGTAAACTGTAGTTGCTCTTTATCAGTCCCTCAAAAGATAAAAAAATAGACTGTACGCAAGTTATCTAGGATCCACATTTTGAGGTGAGACAGAACTGCAATATCACTTGCAGAGTATTTGAAAGATACCCATAGCTAATCAGTGAGGACTTCTCTTTGCTGCAGACAGACTTACTCTTGTTCCAGCTTATTGCAAGCAGAGCAATTGGCAGACTGCTGCGAGTTTAGACAGGTGCCTGCATATATACAGGGACCAGTTTTGCACGTCAGCCTGCCTCTCTTACCAGTCTTGCAGACACTCTTCCTGAACATCAGCAAGCTAACAACAGGTAAGGTGATGGGAACACAGTGGGACACCTACTATTGCAGCTCATAAAAACCACAGGGATTTTTTTTAGAAAACAAATCTAGGATTATCTGCATTAGGATCTCTAAAAAAAGACAAATGTTTGGCAACAGTTCCTAATAAAAACATAAGGCTGCTAGGTCTGAAGGTTTACATCCTATGTAAACCACAGATCACAGTTCATCTGAATGCAATTTTCTTCCCTGTTTTCATTTCATTCAGATGACCATTATTGGGAATAATATTTCAAACAATTCCTAGCCCACCCCATTCAATCAAATAGCAGTGCATATATACCACACGTTACAGATTTTAAACTGATGCTCAGACAGTAAAGGGATGTTAGTCCAAGTTCCTGTCTCTCATATTGTAGAAGTCCTACTGATATGAATATCAGAAGGAACAGCTGATGTTCACAGAAGATGCTGGGTCACTTTCAGGGAAAAGAAGTATGAAAGCACTGGAAAAGAATAAAGACAAATGCGCCTGGCTAGTTACAAATGGCTTAAAAAAAAAAGAAAACCCAGCTTCATAAACCAAAGACTTTATATTTCAGGGATACAGCTGAAACTCCCATTTGACCACAATCCTGACAATGAATCAGTGGCAGCTGAGCAAGTTTTATCTGAAATGCACATTTTATTTACTGCAATTCCACTTTTTTGGTGGGGAGAGGGAATAATCCTAATGCAGGTTTCTTTATTTTCTTCTCAGTGAAACACAACAGACAAGTTCTTGGCTTGTGCCAACCAGAATAACTCCAAAGGAGCTTGGCCTGGTTTGATCTAAATGAAGAACTTCTGTAAAAAAGAAGCAATCTGGGTCTCTAACAATTTAAAAAGAAATTAAAAAGAGGCCAGCTTTTCTTTGCTCCTCCGATTTATCTTTTACCTTTTCCTTTATTCTTTTGCACTTTAACCTATTTCAAGGAATCAGCAACAGAAGGCTTATCACACAATCCGTGGTACAGAGGAATCCTAACAAAAACCAAACCCTTAAGAACGAAGCTTGAAAAAATCCTCTGATGTGATTAAAGCATTATACTGGTTGAGCAAAGGCTAGCTACAAAGACGACTTCACTGAACAATAACTTCATTGCTTTGTTGTGTCATTCTCCTTTTGTTTTTATTTACACATAGAATATGAGCTCTTTGAAAGACTAATTGTCTTTTTACTGAATGTATGCTCACACAGCAACAAACACCGAAGGAAGTATGCCTTTATAAGCTGAGAAGAAAAAAAACAGGATAGATATTGAACAACAGATAAAAAGATGCTCCAAAGCAATGTTTTGGGTTTTTTTCCTATAAAATGTTTATTTGGCATAAATCTTAGTGTTTTATCTGACACTCAAACTAATTCCCATTCCAAATTCATACTGATAAAACTTGTATATAGCACTACAGACATGCACTTCTCTTCCTCTTGACCTTCCTTGCATTGATGGGTCCCTATAAATTATTAAGGTTTCCAAGCTAAAACACAAAATGCAGTTTCTAAAGTCAAATGTAAGTGAAAGATAACGGGGGGGGGGGGGGGGGGGGGTTTTTT
>JAVJGG010000030.1:13461166-13477565 GCA_035590195.1 Aviceda cuculoides | reverse complement strand
TAAGAGTCTAATTTTTTTTTTGGTGTCTGCTGAAGATTTTGGAAAACCATTCATAGTTCCAGACACTGCATACACTAAGAGTATGATTCCAGATGCAGGAGATCCTGGGAACTATGGGAGACTTGGCAGGCCTGGAAATAGAGCTTAAATCATTATTGCCAACCCATATTCTTTCAATTAAGCATTCCACTGATTTTGGAACACAGAGATAGCTAAGAAGCCAATTTTCTCTAGCGCAGTCACATGATGCTGAAATGGAGATGACTGAAGAATTTGTGGGGAAAAAAAAAACATCTCCCACATACTTGGCAAAATGCTAGCTTATGACATGAAGGCTTTCATACAACATGTGTCAGAGAATACAATTCCAGATATAAGAAACAGGTGAGAAAAGGAAGACATTTCTTTCATTGCAAGGGGGTCACTTTCTTTCATTGCTGCAGTAGCAGTATGCCTCAGGCCCCGGCCTGGAAGTCAGAAAGTCTGGCTTATTGCCCTGCTTCTGTCACAGATCTGATGGGTGACCTTGGATGCTTCTTTCCATCCCTCTGAGCCCCTGCTTCTCCATACAGTTCTGTAAAGGCCTGCCTACTTAGACTGTCAGGTGTCTGATGTGACAGCTGCCACTCACAGTGTCCATAAATAATCTCTAATGCAGTGAAACTTTGTATTGGTTGAGGACATAAGGAGCAAATGCTCATCCTGAGCTGGCCTCCTGAAGTATCTAACCATGCATGAAATTACTGCTAATGAAACAGAGGGACCACATACAGCACAGGTATGAGCCAGGAATAGTGCAAAGAGGCATTACACAAGCTTTCTTCACAAGTTCTGTGCAAGCCCTCATAAACATCTTGAATCAATCTATTGCAATTGGTGGCAGCCAGAAAATATTTCATAGGGATCCTTTAAGAAGATAATCAAATAAAATCTGTTTGACTTATTAGGAACACCAACCATGAATTCCTAGCTAAAGATTTTCATGCTTGTTCTCTGGAGTAGCTGCCTGATAAACGTAAACAATGTTTAGTAAGTGACTTACAGTTGAATGTACAACTTATACTTGTTGTACAACTTTATTATAAAGATTTGTAATACAGATTTTATTATGCAGCATTATGTGTACAAGGTGTTCCCCTTACAGCAAGGAAAGCTCTGTAAATACTGTGTTTAACAAACCCAGTAACTAACGTGACAGGAGAGGCAGTAGTTGTACATGGAATCAGGAAAATGAAGAGAAAATGCCTTCAAAAACCTGGGTCATTTAAGCATTTGGATAAATCCATACTTTTGCATGTGTCTCTATTTTAACAGACAGTGAGTTAGTCTACAACTAAAAATGAACCATGTACACAGTGGAGTTTAAAGATACAGACCTTGGATGTAGTGCTGGAAAGCTGCAACAGGGAGACAGATCTGCCTTTTAGTGGCTAGAATATTGTCTTGAAAGAAGGATAGCTTAGAGGATTAGAAGTGACTAAAATAAAAATACCTCTTACAGAAACATAACTTATTAGTTTTAGTCAATTTGTCTGATTCATTTGTCCTAATATTCTGAATTTTCTTCATTCTTCCATTTTAGTGGTGCTATATAGATTTATGTTTAGACACCGCAATTCTTTAGATGTCCTTACCAGCAAGCTACTTTTCCATACTGTACACTTCTATTCTTATAGAACAGGTTTCTTATGAAACCATAATAAAGCCCTGTTAACATATGAGTTGGAAGAAATGCATAAGGTAGATATAAACAGAAGACCTAGGATGCCTCTGGCATGGTCTAAAACATGAAGGACCAAGAGGCTTTAGGCAATTTCTCCAGACCTAGAACTACCAAACATGGGTCTACCACAAATTTCAGAAAGACAGCAGAAAGTGTTTGGTTTGACAAAAGCAACAATTCTCTTGGTGAACATGTCCTTTAAAATGTAATGATGATATTAAGGGCTGTGGCATCGTCAAAGGTCAACAGAAAATCATCCTGCACCTTGTTGTCTCACTGCCAATAGTTACGATAAAAAAGGCTGTAATTTTCTCCTATCGTCTTCAACTACAGTCACTATTTAAGATATGAAGTCAACTAGACAGGCTCATAACTAGATAGGGTCATAGCTGAAATTAAACCTATATGCCCACGTATCTGCTCCATCACTATTTAGTCCAGGCATGGAGTTAGGGAGATCTTGTGTACCAATATGTCTGCTTAGTCAGCCTTGAAGAAAGGGAACTACAGAAAAATACCTCTTCTCTTTTTAGTATCAATAACAAATTCTTTTACATGTATTATAATAACATCCTGTGTGCTTTCTTTAGCATAAGGTCATATTATAGAGCCCCATTTTCATCTCTCTCAGGAATTCCATTTGTAAATGTCAGTCAAGCACTTAAAAGTACTTGACTACATACTACTTAAAAAAAATCCTCCCTTATATACTATATAATGCATGCCTAAAAACCAGTTATATTTTCATTATAAGCAATTAAGGGATTTGTCTAATTCCGTAGTGAAAAATAAACCATTTTCAGCAAACACGGAAGGACCAAACACCAGGAATTACACTGGACTGTCTATATAAGGGTAAAAATGAAGATCCTCAACTCCTCAAAAGGTTCATTACACGTGAGGTTTCTGTTCAAGGTGACAGAAATGAGACCTCTCCTATGTAAGGGCCCTTGTTTGGAATCCTCGTGCTGTGCTCAGTACTGGAAAGTCACTTTTACTGCACCGTGACTTCTGCTAAACGTGTCCAGAAAACATTGCACAAGGGTGCCAGAAGAGAAAGGTCACACACAGTTTGGACGTGTCTCACTGCACGTCCGTGTATATTACAAATTGGCTGGGTAGGTAACTTGTAACAAGACACCTTTGAATGATCATGGGCAAAAGAATTCTTTGCTAAGCCATGCGTCTAAGGTCAAAGAAGAGTTTTTAATGGAAGACAGACAAGGTTCAACATTTTTTACACTGAAATAAGTATCTATGCATTTGCTGTATCAAAACTGATTTGATTTTCATATGTTTTAACAGTCACGTATTTCAAAGGTTATGATAAACCTCTCACCACAGTATTCATAGGACCTAAATAAAAACCAAGGAGAATGAACTGGGGGAGGAAGGAGTGAATTGGATGTAAACAGGCACCAGAAAAATAAAGAAAACATGTAGAAGCTGCTACACATTTTTGAAATTTTAGATCCTGGACCAAATGGTGTGCAGGACCTTTGCAAAGTAATCAGCATTCATGAAATGGCTGGGATCCAGTGGGCTGAGGGTTTGAAGGCACACCTTCCCTCACATCTCGGCATATAGCTATGTAAAGAGGATACTAGACAGAGTCAGCAATTTCATTTCCATATTACAGATGTCTCTGTATGGATGTCACTGACTGAAAGCATGACCTGAGGAGACTCTTCGTCCATGTCTATACCTGTTTCTCATTTGCCTTCTCCCTTATCCAGCTGTTCAGACAATGAATTCTTTGGAGTGGATCCACCCTGTACTGTGCCTCACAATCTCAGTTATGGTCTCTGCTTGCTCATAATAGCACACATAATTATTACCAAAGGCCCTTTGCAACCCACTGAACAGATACAGGCTTACCAAAAGTACAGTTATCTGCCACTGGCAGTAGTATTCTGCTGTAGTATCACATACAGAAAGGAAATGGATTTACTGAAAGTTACTTATAGCTCTAAATTTTCTCTCAATTAACACTCCTTTGAGGAAGGAGCATCACGACCAAAGGGTAGCACTGTTCCCTTGCACTCCTTTAGGAAGCTAAACATATCTTCTCCAGAACCACAGAAAAGTGAGCCAGACCCATAGAGCTCTTTAGATCCCATCCCCCTTCCTTCCTCACTTCAGGAGTTCAAGGAAGTACCATTCTCAAATCAAACTCTGGCAGAGATCACCAGCCTTTCTGTTCACACCAGCCATGTGTCCAAACCTTCACCGGCCTGAGAGCCACAGGACACATATCAGCATGCAGAGGAACAAGGGAGCTGTAGGAATGGTTTACTTGCAGTTGACAACAAGACTTTCTAGAAAGAGAGGGGGAAGGATGAGTCTGGAATGGACATGCCATGGGGTCCTGAGATGACACAGCAATCTCAGTCTCAGGCTGCTGTTGGCTCATTTCCTCCCAAAGCTAAGGATTCAGATTATCCAGGAGTCCCTGCACAAGCACAGCCCTACTGCCAGTCCCTGGCAAGGACACTTGCCCTGCTCTTGAAATACTTCTGAGTCCATGCCACCTTTCTATGTATGAGGACTTACGAGATAGCCTGGGAAACTTGCACTTCATGAGAGAACTTTTAACTCAAAAGAACAAATATAAATTATATGCAGAGCAATCAAAAAACAAATGTCTGACATGTTTTCAGTTTAAAAAGTGAGTTCATGACATGTGCAACAAAACTGGCAAAGAGCTCTGACTGTCACTGGCTTATGCGAAATTCTGGAAAAAATACTTTAGTGCAGATAAGGACTAGAAAGCAATCTTTGCTAGTCTTAACACAGGGTATTTTTGCCTTTCTAAACTTATATATTTCTTTTGTTTAAACAATGTTTCCTGTTAAGAATTATTCTAAAAGCTCTTGAGTTGAAACATGACAGGTCATCACTGCATTGTATTGCTTTCTGGGAAATCACAGCAAACGTACATACTGTCTTTGACTGCAGCATCTAGTGATGTAATAATTAGTGATGCTACTTCTTTGGGGAGATAATGCTACGTTCACTTGACAACAACAGGAAAATAACGGGCATGAGCCTTACTGGGGATCTCCAAGTTCCACAACAAGAAGGGCTGGCACCCTTGCATCCACCGTGGCCAAAGAGGGCAGGCAACCTTGCGGCAGTCCCTTATACTGCACCCAGTAGAGGTCAGTAGAGGATGCATCATGTTTTAATGGCAAGACAAAGCATTCTGTCAGCAAGGGCAGAAATGCACCTTCACGAAAAGCACATCAACTGTCTAGGATTTACTGTCAGATAGACTCTTGTAAAAGAGCTATATGTGCCGCTCCATGAAAAAAGATAGGTTTAATTGGTTACATCCCAACACAAGCAGCATTCATCCAGTTAAACAATATCAATACTGACCAGTGAAATATATCTAACTTATTAAAAGTACATCTACTACCTGTGCATTTCCAGATGCAGGGGTCTCCTTCTTTCTTCCACAGCTTAACACAGTCCACAAGGTGTGCCAGAGATACGAAGCCAAAAGGCAGAAACTACCTGCAATCCAGGCAGCATTTCTTTGAAGGGGCAGATCCATCCCTTTATTTTTAAACAACTGATTAACTTGGTTCTCCTGCTCTAGCAGATGCAATTTGGCAGGCACCCTCAAAACCCTCCCCAGCTCTGTAAGTACCACCTAGCTAGACAAGGCTTGGACACACAGCAGGATCGCATCTCACACTTCAACACATTCCCTTAACCTATAAGGAAAAGAAGTGATGGCATACTGACAAGTGTGAAACAGGTGCAGGGATCTACACAAGATGTGTATTGCATGGACTTGAAGGGCAATTACTCTGACATCCCAGAACTTCTCAAATGAAAGCAAACTGTTAGCACAACCCATTTGCAGTTAGCAGTTCAGGCCACTGGTCATCTTTTTTCCCCTTCTAATAGGCAAGAAATGGAATAAAAAAATCCCCCCAAACCCAAAGAGCAAAATTCAAGACAATCACTTAAAATGTGTTGTGGTGCACATGCACAGGAAGGTCAGTTTGAAATGCCATGGCTTTACTGTCTGCAGTCCCTTCTGTTCCTGTGTTTGCAGTCTATCTACTTTGCTCCCCTACCTAAACCACCACCCTGCAGAAAGCGGCTCCTAGCTGTCTCCCCATCTCATATCCAGCATCTGCTCACCTGCCAGCCATCAAGTCCTTGATTCAAAGGATGCAGGCACCTGATCATTTCAACCACATGGATGTGAGACTCTCAATAGCATCAAGGCATCTTCTTTCCCCTAAAACTTCCAGAAACAGATAGACTGCTTCTGCTGAATTCTCAGATTCAAATTCCGCATGGAAAATTTTGGCTTGAGAAACCAAAACCTGGGAAATTTTTAAACAACTGAAAACAGGATCTTAAAACTGGAAATGGTAAGCAACTTCAATCAAAAATCCTGCTACCAGCTCCATTATAAGCCATGGGAAGCTGGTTTACTTCTAGAGATAGAAAACTAAAAATCTGATGAACAAAGCATGCCATGGTTTATTTTCTTAAATATAAGGACATAGATAAGTATTGTGAAGGACCATTACAAAAGATCTTAGGTCTATACATAAGGAAGGAATCCTTCTATATAAGGATTACACATCTTTCATGCAACAGGTGCCCATAATTAAAGCACGCTAACAGTCACTGTGGAAGATGGAGTAAGAAGAAATGGCGCCAATTTTTCTCTGCTTATGTATTTATCTGATCAGAAGTGAAAAGCAAAGAATTTAGAACACTCCCCCTGGCTGTGGAGAAATACGAGTCCCAGAAATCTCAAGTACTAAAAACTCACAAATTAAACAACAAAAATTACATCATTTGAAAAAAAAGTCAAGAGATAAAAAAATTATGACTGTTGTCCTTTTCTTAGTCAGCTTCTGGCTTCTGAGACTTCAGAGCACTCTCAAGTCACATTTTCAGTTATTATGTAGTTTTGTTGGGGAGGGTGGGTTTAGCTGTGGGGTTTTTTCAGCTGGGAAACCTTGATACTCCTCTTTTTCTTTCTGAGACAGACAGACATATATTCTCACAAGCATGGGAACTGGGAGCATTAAATAAAACAAAGCTGCCTGAAATCATGGAATCACACACATTACCACAAGATAATAGAGTGCCATGAACTTGGGACCTGAAGAGTGCACTGCAGAAAGGATATTCTGTAAAGCTGCACCAGGCTGAGGCTGGCAACACGATGCCTGATGACAGCATTTCAAGCAAGCTGAAAAGGAGGTTGGTAAAAAAACCTGGGCCCAAACTTGGCTGAAGTCCACTTACACTTTTCTGACCATACCGAGCCAAGCTTTAGACATGATGTTTTGATTTCAAGGCTGAAGAAAGCCTCGGGGGTTTTGAGCTCTTCTTCATTAGTTAAGAAGTCTCACTGCAAATGTACAGAATCCCTTGTAGGATTTTGTTAAAGAGTTGTTCTTGGTTAAAATTCTAAAACAAGAAATATGTTTCTGTCAAAATATTTAGATCAATATCTTGAATAGTGTTTGGAGGCAGAGAAAAAATTTGGGGGGTTAATTATGCAACAGTGATCATTTTTTATGCTGTTCAAAATACTGCCATGACTCTGGACTCCTCTGGAAAAAGGAACTTGCAGAGGTATCATTACCACCACGGTTGTTTCCAACACAGAGGCTGCAGAGAAAGTAACTGCTAGAGAAATTGTGGTGGTGGTCAAGGGGGAGAAGGAAGGCTCAAAGGAGACAAGGCTAATCACATTCTGACTGGAGACGAGGGATTAGAAGACAATTAGCATCCCTGGGCCTAGCTTAACTGAACACCAAATATTGAGTATATCCAGCTGGGCTAAATATTTAAGTTAGTCCTTAAACTGTTTTCAGAATATAATCAAAGTGATAGTTTTGCATGGAAAATTGTACTGCCAACTCAAGAAACAAAATACCAATGAGAGGAATTTTTTCCACCTTTGTGAAAAAAAAAACAGAAAAAAAATTTTAAAAATCAAGAAAACAAACACCTTTCCTAAATTGATAGTACTCCAAATGTCTCCAGAACTTCAAAATGAACAGGCATAGCAACTATCTATTTAAATAAAACTAACTAATGGGAGGTTTAATCCTTATTAAACTATTGTTTCCTTAAAAAAGCAGGACTAAGAAGCCCTGAAATACAGCAGTAAGGAAAGAGCAGCTCTGCTTCTTGCCATTTCTGTTCTTTCAAGGAGCACGGCAAGGGCAGTAGAGCTACTAGAGGTTATTGCTTACACAACAATAAGTTGCAAATAACAAAGTCACATTTTTTTAGCAAATGTTAGGATTCACATTTATGTTCACTAATAATGGGAGAAATTCCATTCTGCTATCTAAGACTGTGGTTTAACTAACTGAATACATCTCAGCTTATGAACTGAACTGCAGCAAATTACTAGAGTACAATTCTGGAAATGTAAGGTAAAATCGTAGTAAAAGAAACATTTAAATAAATTAATTTTACCAATGCCTTTTCTTACCATTTTGCAGCAGACTGTAAGTGTACAAACAATCAGTTGCCACTGCTCAGTGGACAGCAAGTAATGCATTACCCACAATAGTTCAGCTGTATCTGAGCTCTAGCTAAACATCCTTCACAATGCTTACACCTCCAAGAGAAAGCTTGCTCATGTACATGCACAGGGAGCATCTCTACTGTCATAGCACATTACCCAAATAAATGTACTGGAACCACATAGAAAATGAGTAAAAGAGATGGATGGTAAGCCAAGCTAATGGCCAAGCCTTGTAGATGCAAAACAGTCAGATACACATACCCTATAGTTACACTGTTGACTAGTAATAGCTTCAACCACAGGAACTGCAGTTGTAGCTGTAGCTGTCTAGGTTGCAAGAACTTTAAGAGCAGCGACAGTATGCTCGCAGAGAGACCCTGAATTTCAAATCTCTTTCCCTGGGTGGTCTCCAGAGTTCAGAAAGCTTTGAAGCTTCGCTTAGACTACATTTAGCTTTTGTTGAATGTTTATTTAATATTGCTGTCCTGAAAAAGTGGTCATGTAATTATCATGCAATGTGGGTGGGTTACTTCTGTTATTAACTTGGTATATAGGAGTCTAGAAGCTTCTATAGTTCTGAACATTACTAACAGAAAAGAATCAAGCTGCACACACCTGAATCATGGAGCCGGGGTTTAAAAAATAAGTCACTGACCCTAAAAAAGATACAGCATTTAAAACCGAACAGTCATCAGAGAGAGGGAGTTTGTGTCCTAATTTCAGATAGCGATTCAAAATTGAACAATTTGAATTGCATTCTGACACCGACCATTAACCAGGTAAGAGCCAGAAGGAAGAGACTATGGGTTTGCTGACTGACAGCATGCTGCTTTGGTTGGGCCATGAAGAAGCAGTCTAGGTGGGGAACGTGGAGCTCATTGGGAGCTAATGCAGCTGGGTAAATTGAGTGGTAGCTTCACAATCAATTTACCTTTGCATAAGGTGATGCTGTTGTCAAGAGAGGTGTTTTTACCTTCTTACACCTGCTTGTTCCTACCCTGTGACACCCCCCCCCCCCCCCTTGGACCAGCACAACCCTTTGGTGTGGATATTCAGTGCAATAGGTCAAGGACAGATGTGGACTTTTATTCTTTTTTTAATCTGGTACTCACACATGAAAACCATTCCTACAAAACAAAATGTCTTTCACCTGTTAATGTATAACCTGAAGAAAAACTTTGTGTTCATTCCTGAAGACAGAACTTAGCTGAGACACAAAGACACGTGCTGCCACCTGTACAACGGGGGGCAAGAGGACATTCTGAACAAAACACATGTAAAACAGGTAAAGAGCAGTTTTGTCATGAGTTTTTTTGAGTCATTCTCTTCAAGAGCAAAATGGTTGTGGAGGAGAGCTGGTGTGGCAAAGAGTGCCATCTAGAGGACAGCAACCCTACAGCTTCTTGACAGCACCAAGACGTACATCACACTGTAAAGTCATTTATTATTCATAACTGATGGTCAACAATCGCTGGGTTTGTTTTCCCTAGTTGTATTTTAATGGTTCTGAAAGTATTTTTTTAATTAGGTTTTTGTTTTTACTAGGATATACTGTACTGAAAGATGAAAATTGTGTTTGCTTATTTTATAAAAAGTATATCTAGAAAAATAGTCGTTTTGAGGAAGGGGATCATTTTCTTCTTTAATTATAATCAGTTTCAGACAGCATTATTTCTTCCAGCAAGTACACACTTTCACGACTCTTCTAGATGGTCTCTTGAGTTGTACCCCACTCCCATTGAAGGGAATAGATATTTTGTCACTGCTTTCAAAGTGAGCAGGGCTTCATCCACAGAAATTACGTATGTATGCCCACAAGCATACACATGTAAACGCATACACCTGAGTGAAGTTTACTGTATTTCCTGCGAGCACAATCTTCTTTCCTTCCTATTCTGATCAGTACAATAAAACTGCTCATCAGGTAAGGAGACCAAGCTAAGACCTTTCAAAGGAAGGTCTTGGTTTTCCTTTCATCAACATTAAAAGCACAGCTAGGTCCCAATTCTGTATCCCACTGAGAAATTCCTAAAAAAAATGTGTGAAAGCTACGTTTTAAAAGCTTAGGAGAAATATAACTAATGTTCATGTATCTGGAAACCTCACTCCAGTGAGGTATATTACCAGAGTTCAGTTGGACTGCCTTTCACCTTTGAAGTTTTGTCCCCAGGAGACTGATGAGCTAAAATGGGAATACTGAGCTATTCCTCCAGCTTGCAACTAGCCACCAGCTGTTCATCTTCTAAATGTATTCCTTTCTCCCCTACTGCACCTCCAAACCCTCCCTGCCTTTTCTTACAGCACTCTGAACAAAGAGCCAGTTCCAACCATTAGACATAAGAAGCAAACATCAAGGCAATGGGTTAGAGATTTTGCAGCAAAAAGTGGGGAAAAATCCCACCACCTCAGCTACTATCTACAATTCATCATCAAACTAAGATACATTAACACAGGCAAAGCAGCAATCATAGCCTTTTTCCTGACCCTAAAGAGACAAAACTCAGAGAAAGAGCCATAGGGCAGCAACAGCAGTTTTTACTTTCTCACTTGCGTTGCGATTTTCACACCGGAAAAGAACTATCTTAAAAGAGCCAATAGCATCCTCCAAAGCCCGACCACCCAGATTTATTTTTTTTAATTCTCATTTTCACTGTAACACTAAATGAAACTCTCTAAAATAAACACATCCTACTTATAGGAGACATGCTTTCTTTGTTTTAATAGACAGATCATTTTCTTTTCTCTACAGAGTAAAAATTGTAGTAGCTTACTGAAGACTGGAATAATTTTGTACAAAGGTGACCCAGCAGATTAAGAAATGTCAAAAATTCAGCTTCTTCAGTTGTGAATACAAATGAAAACATCATGAAATTTACTTTACAACAATGTTCCAGGGTACCATCTGAACACAAAAATATTCAGAATACTTGAAAAACTGCTCTACCATACCAGCACAATCAGAACACAAACAGCCACAGCGCATATTTTTCAAGTCTCTTCACAAACTGGTGTGTAAAATTAATTTCTCATTGCCCTACTGCAAGCAGATTTTCTCAGTTCTTGTTTAAATGATGTGTCAATAAAAATACTGGTTCCTCTAGCCTATCCCATAGAAAGAGCATAATACAAGGAAACGTGTTGCTATTTCTAAACACATTTTGGCTGATCACAGAATCATTTTCCTGCCAGAGACCCCATACTACGATGCCCAGGACTGTTCTTACTGGAGACAGGTGCAGCACAGAGCTACACTGGACAACACTTGGCCCTGCGAGCATGGCATGCAGCATGTAACCATGCTCCCTAGTTAATGGGAACCAAAGGACAAAGCTGCATTAGTTTCTCTGGGAAATCTGCTCTTTCCATAGGATTCATTCGGTCCCCACTAACTCCAGAGCTGTTACAATAGGTGAAATGCTTTCAAAACATGAATCCAACAAAATCTGTTTACCTTCTGATTTTGAAGAGCTGTGGAACCACACAACTTCTTTACAACTTCTGAATATAAGTCCAGCTGTAAATAAACCCCAGAATAAACACACATGCTTTCTTCTATGAATCAAAAAAATTACAAGATGCTGACCAGTCTCTCACAGCTGCAATACATTTTCACAGATGATAATGAAAAATTCAACTCTACTGGGAAACACACATAGTAAACTCTTTAACTAGCTGAAAGAAGAAAGGAACAGTGCTTTGGGAAGACAAAATTAAGTATGCAGTTAGTTAGTTACCTTTTCATCTTCTGTTCCAGGATCTGATTCACTGAATTTTTTTTCCTGAAAGCTTCTAGTCCTCTCCATTTTTTCCATGCTCTGAAAAAAGGCTGTTTTTTCCAGTCTGTTGCTGTTGTATCGTGTATTGATCTCTTCCAGCCTGTTAATCTTAAGTAGCTTCATACTATGCCCAGTTAATTTACTGTCTGTTTTCCTCTCCACCTTAGATTCGTAAACCAGTGAACACTCATAACTTCTGATTTCTCCTCCCTCTTGGCTGTACAAATGAAAGACAAATAAGAGACATCAGTGTTACTTATGCATTTTAGCTTAGACAACTGCCGTTGTTGCAATACTTTGTATTTCAGCTCTCTCTCCTTCATACTCTCTGAACCAATAGAGAGTTAACAACACTAGCTGTTCACAGATGTCGTTCTACCTACTCATGTACATTCAACACCAGACAATTCAAGCAGACTACAAGACCAATGTAATTTAATTTGTTCATAGAAACTCTTTAGCTCTGTCAAATCAAAACATATTGCTGTTGCTTGCAGACCTTGCTTATGGATCACTCCCCACTTTTTAACCATTTCAGTGGTTCCCTGTTGCTCAATGTGTTCTCCTTCTCTATGTTGCAGTTCCAGCAAGTTGATAGGCGGGGACCCTATTATTAAGTCCATTAGGATTTTAGATATTAAACAAAGTGGTTTAGGCCTGAACACAGTCCTTCCCTCTCTCCCCACTATCCTATACCACGGAAATAGGCAATTGACAAAATGGTGGTGATTTCGGGTCGTCTATTGAAGGCCGCAGAAGAGCACAGTCCTCAGATGGGTTCCTTTACACCGTAGGCCTTCACTATGTGCCTAGCACTTACATGAGGTAGGACCATCGAGGCTTGTCTAATGGTAAGATTGGCTGGAAAATTATTGCAAGTTAAGCTGTTAGTTTTGATTAATTCTCCGCAGAAGGGCTTTTATTCTACAGCAACGTGGTGGGTTCCCCCCACTGCAAGTTACACTTGGAAAATACATCCTATATGCACAACTAATTTTAAAAGAGTAAGAGAAACTACTCTAAAATTTCACTTAGCAACTCTGCGTAGATCCAGGAAATAGAGGACAAAAACGTTTTCATTGTTATTATTGCTACTGTTCCTTCACTGTACTGCAAACAAAGCTACAAAAGCACAGTGCTAATGCTTTAGCTCTAGAAAGCTGAATCCGGGCAATCTCATTACACAGCTCATGGTTTTCATTTTAACTTGCATAAATACCATAAACTATATGGCATAATTAAGAATGTACATACAACCTTACAGTCATTAGCAGCACAGAGAAACAGCTTTCTGTGTACAACCAAAGACCCAATTAAATCAGTTATCTTTACCCAAACACCTTCCAACAGAAAATGTTCCTCACTGTGTTTTGACTCCACATCTGTGCACAGGCAACAGGTTAGATATATACCTACATCAACTAACTGCATTGCCCATAGTTAGCCCTCCAAACTCTTCCCAGAAGTGAAAGATGCCACATGCTATCACGTGTAACACAGGAGGCGGCTTGCTAGTGGTGATGTTTATAGATGATGAATAGCAAAGGACAGTGCAAGCTTGCAGCTTGCAAATAAGCCTTCCACAGAGATTCCTGCTACCATGTTATCGCAGCCCTAGAGCATGCTGTTAATGAGATGCAGGGACACCAGCATGGGACTGTAAGATATCCATCATCTGAAGAAGTCATGTGCCCAATATGTAAAAATGCCAGGTCTGCTGCTTCTAGCCTCCATCACCAGCTTTCATAGCTCTAGCATCCCTTTCCATCCCCTTCAGGTGAAAGGACACTTTACGAAATTTTCTTCCACCACTTCTCGAGAGCAGGTTCTTGAGTTTTCCTAAACGCACTGACAATTCCAGGCGACATACCACAAGGGCTCAGTCTAACCTTTGAGCCATTACCCTACAGATCCTTTGATCTACTCCACATCAAGGGGTGATGTAACATACTCCAAAGCTGTCAGAAAAAAAACGATTATGTTTCCAGATGCCCTACCGCTGCCTCCATGTCTCCAGCTACTCAAATCCCACAGTGTTTTAGAGTGACTTGGCTGTGAAGACCACTTCTGGCCTGATGGCCTGACATGACTGCAACCAAGGAAAGTTGATTCAGGCTCTCCATAGCTCTTCCAAGAGCACATTATCCTCTAGGTTATGATCACCAAATGTGGCCATCCATCTAATGAGAATGACATGTCCTACTGAAAGTACATGTTGTTCCTTCAAGCTGACCAATGGGTCAGTTAATGGGAAAACATTAATGGGATGGCAAGCCTGAAGGCATTACTGGGCTCTGTTACCAAGCAGAGACTAGGACTGAATTCAAACGCGATTGCCCTCTCCCCCATTATTACCTTAATATATCTCTGAAACAATAAGCTAAACAACAGAAAGTTTCTGAGGGGTACACAGAGAAATTTGTTTGCAAGTGCCTCCTCCACAGTCCCAGAGAAGCAATCCCACTCTGGTCATGTGCCACTGAGCAATGGGAAGCTATAGCCTTCCACCTTACTAAAAGGAAAAAAAAAAATGCTCAAATGGGTGTTGAGCTCTGTTTTCCCCAAAGCAGGATCACTTACGTCCCCCAACTTTGGCCTGGAAGACACTTTCTTCTGCGTCATCTTCAGCAAGCCAATCTCTCTCACTTTAAGCAAAACGGCTTGCTTCATGAACCACATCTTCACTTACATACTTAGAATCCACACACACATCATAAAAATACAGAAACTTGCCTAGCTGTATGCACAGGGGGTATATACCTACAGTTCTACTCCTTTTTCTGCTCAATAGCAGAAAATAAACAAATTTGCACAATAAAAATATAAACAATAAAATAAGGAAATTTGCACAATGAAAATATAAACAACACAGTAAAACTTTATAAGACAGATTAGAAATAGGCAGGCAAATAGGTCATCAGCCAAAAAGAATCCACAAACAACCCCTTTTTCTTTCACCATCTATTTTTAGATCATAACCCCTTCAGCCAGAATTAGGTTTACATGACGGGCTGTAAAGCGCTTTGCTCAAAATGCAATCCTTTGGCCTCCATCTTCAGTTCAAAGACTTTACTTCTGACCCATTGGCCATTTGCAAACCAGCCACTTTCAAAATTTAAGCCTGGGGACTTGTACCGTTAGCCAGTAGCCTGACTTGTTTACCTCCTAATACATCTTGACATTAGACTGACCTGAATTTTACAAGCTGGGAAAGATTATGTAACAGTATATAATTAAACCTAAATATATAATTTAAGAAAGAAAACAAGATGTAATGTGGAAAGAATTACCAGTGGGTCAAGTTCAGGTGGTAAATTAGGATGCTAATGGTACCACTTACTATGCTTTTCTTTCAAATACAACCTGCTCTGCATTATGCATAATACAAGAGCTGTATTTTCTTTATTTAAAAAAAAAAGAGAAAAAAAAAATTATTGGTAGCTCCTCAACCGAGAATGAAGTTTTCCCATATTCCAAAGAATGACCAAATGTACCCCCAAATACACAGACCTTGACAATACTGGCCAGCGTGACCCCAAAGTAGGTCCACAGCCCTTCAGGCCATTTGAACAGGGCCGGTGTGGCCTTGCTCTTCTCCCACCCGTTCCCCAGGCTTGGCTGCACAAACCCATCGAGGCAGTAAGCTGGCTAGAAACCTGCACGCCACAAAGCCAACCGGGACAACCCTACGCTGCCCTGGAATCACAGCCTGGGAGACCACAGAGGTACTGCACATCCCACATAGATTTTTCAACCTCTTATGTCAAGGTAGGAAAAACAGTAGGACGCATTACAGGCACAGCTAAGGGCGGACGGGCCTCGGCCTCTGAGCCATTTGCCCCGCAATGCCCTGGGAGCGCGGGAGCAGGTGTGCTCCCCTCAGGCCGCCATGTTGGTACCTGTCCACAGGGGCCTTCCCGCCCCTTCCGCGGCGCCAGGGTTGCGGAGGGCTCGGTGGGGACGTTGTCCCCTTCCTCCCCTGGAAGCCGGCGAGGCTCTCTGCGAGGCGGGAAAACGGCGTCCACCTCGCCCCGCCGCGGGGGCGGGGAGCGGGGCCGGGCGGACTACAGCTCCCGAAGGGCTGCGGGCACCGAGGTGCCGGCGGCCTCGCTTCCTGCCCCGGGCTCGCCTCGCCTCACGGGCCGGCGCCGGGAGCTGATGGAGGGCGCCGAGGAGGAGCCGCTGGTGCAGTGCCCCGTGTGCCAGCGGGAGCTGCCGGCCGCGCACATCAACTCGCACCTGGACCGGTGCTTGGAGGCCGAGGAAGGCGAGGCGGAGCCGGGCTCGTCCCCCTCCTGCAAGCGGCCGCGCCTCACCGCCGCCCCGCCGGGGAGCCTGGCGGCGGGGGAGCCGGAGCAGGCCCGCCCGGCCGCC
>JAVJGG010000030.1:13393481-13461066 GCA_035590195.1 Aviceda cuculoides | reverse complement strand
CCCGCTGCCGCAGGGCGGGCGGGCTGAGAGGACGGGCCGGCCGGGGGGCGGCGGGCGGTTCCCGGCGTGTATTTGGGATCCTGTGGTCTGCCGGAGCGGAGAGCCCCTGCCTGGCGTTTCTTCAGTCAGCTGGGAAACGCCCCTCTTCCTCTCGGCCGCGGCGCAGGCTCTGCCCGCGTCTGTGCTAGGCCGCCGCGCACGGAAACTCATGCCGGGAAGAACCGTCCTCAACCTGCCTCTCACGGCGTTCTGCACGGGTTGCCACAGGCGTGCGCGGAAGGCAACTGGGTTATGCCGTTCTCCGTGACCTCCTCCATTTCCTACCCTACCCACGCCAAAACACTGAATTATACGGTTAAATTCATTCCCTAAATCTCCTAAAATTCTGGCAACAAGGTTTGAATGCTGAAAGCTACAAGTACAGAATAAAAGGGAAGGTAAGCAAGTGGGCAGGCTCAAACAAATGGCTGCCCCCTCACAGCAGTTACTCTCTCTCGTGCCAGATTCCTTCCCATTAGCTTTCCCAGGAAGATACTCTGTCGTATTTCAGCCCAAGACATACCACATCTCCATCCATGTGCTTTTCCCACACACTTTATATTTTGCCAGATAACAGCACTAGTTTTCCACTTCTCTCTTGACACATTGCCAACACTGGGAAACTAAAGTCGGGGTCTCAAGTAGACATTGACTAAGTCACCTCTGGTTACCTTTTTACTTAATAAACCTGAAAGATCAGACCAGCTGACACACTAATATGGGTGCTCGGGGTGAGAGGAGTCACCAGAGGTGCTTGTTCCACTCCACTGATTAAAAAGGAAATTCAGGGAGACACTTCAGTCTGGTCAGAACATTAGGACAGGTAACCTCTTTCCCAGGATCCAGCAACTCCATCCACCAGGCTCAAAATCGTTAAAGCAAGCCACAATCACAAAATGCAGGTACAGAAAACACCTAGTTTCTGCAAGGCAAGTGTTTTATTTGAGAAGTTCACACGTACTTTCCAATGTAATATGTGTATTTTTGTTGACATTAATAAATACTAGTATGCGTGCACTTTGCTGTTTTCTCAGACCTGGATCTTCTAGCTATCGGCTACGATTTCAACTGTATTCTAACTCTATTATTCCACTTCTCCGCTGTAATAATTTTATTAAGTGTTATAACCACACCGTGACAACTTCCCCTAATTGTAGCCCAAATTCAAAGGAAGTAAAAAATTTTAACTATTTGTATTATATTTACAGAGAATGAAATGCATTTTTTTAAATCGTATCAATGACAACATCTAACTTTAAACTTTATGAAATCTTTATAGCACAGCCATTTAAAGTTGAAAAAAAAGTCTAAACATATTTGAGCATTTTTGAATATAATATTTTAGGTATTAGTCATGACAACTGTCTGAAGCCTAAATACATAACTTTGGTAATTCTTATTCAAATCCTCTGATTCACATAAGCATTCATTGGACTGCACTTACATTTACTTTCTCTACCACTTTCTTCCATTAAAAAAAACACAGATCTGCTAATGTACTCTAGCTCACATTGTATGCCAGTATCATTCTTGTACAGTTTTCTCCCCAAATTCTCATTGCCTATGTTTTCTGTAAAAATAAAGCAGTTAGGAATATTAAAAAACATGATAAAGCCATCTAATTTGACACTGTTCCTTCAATAATCAATCAGTGGCAGAACAGATTAGCTTTGCCTACTGTATATTATTTTCTAAAATTGAAAATACATCAAGCACCAACCAACACAGCAGCAACAGATGCTTTCTTGTCATCAAAACACCAAGCCTCCCTCCCACTTTTTACTCTCTTTGTAAAAAGGTATTTAAATACATTACTATTATAGCATAACACACTAAAATATCATATTAAAACTATAATATGCTATTATCAATAAATCACTGTTTTATATCAATAAACATATTGCTACTTCTCTCCTATGAGTGAAGTGCATCACTCCATCCATGACAAGTATCATACTAAAACTATGATATTATCAAACTTGCATGGTAACAACACACTTTCTGACCATACACTTAATTACCAAGGAACTACAGACATCCTTTTTCCGAAACACCACTGTAATTTAATTTCTCATAGCAAGAGAAAAACAAAAGCATGTAAGTAAATTACATTAAATTAAAATAAATATTAGAAATGTTATTAATTACATATGCTTGCCAAGTGCAGTCCAAAGGGCTTTGTCTACTCGTTAAATCAAAAAGAGAATGTTTTCATTTTCAGATTCATAGAATCTGATTTAAATTTTGGATTAGGACACTTAACATGGGAAAGGAAAGACAACAGAAATATAAGTGGGAAAGGGGATGGAAAGAGCGACAGAAAACTAAAACATAACAAAAAGGGGAGACGTAAGGAACTAGTTACTACTTCCAGCACCACAATCCCACAACAGTAGGTCTCAGTAATGAACTGCTGATAGAGCAGCAGCAGAAGTGGCAGGATGCAAACTTTGGAAATGCAGCAGCTATGAAGTGAGACTCTCTATGGAGAGTAAGGTTAGGCTACTGTCATGCTACTTTTCCAACCTAGTGGAGTCTTCACAAACAATGCAGTCCTTTCCTTCAGCAGGGTATGAATCTGTGCTAGTAAACTAGTGTATAAGTTAAAAATTACGCAATCACTCTTAACATTTAGTGAGGCTCAAAAGTGTACTAAGCCTTTTACATGTCAGGTGTTTTACCATCAACATTAATTCCTAGTTTTAGTTCCTAATTACTTCTGATAGCCAGGGGCTGTTCATTACTAAGGGACTATGTCAGAATTTCTCAAACCTACCTAGTTACTTCAGAAGCTTTCTCATTACATTTAGGGTAGATCCCCTGTACCCCGTCCCAAAATGGTTCCAGTGGTTTATGTAATTAAAGAGCTGATACAATTTGTTTCGTTTCTCAAATCCTGGAGCTTTGGGTATTTTACTGTGATAGGCAGAGAAAAAAGAGCTGCTAAACCCACCAAACATTCCAGCAATGGCCAGTTCAAATTCTGAATGGCCGTAGAAGGAAGCAGGGTCAAAGATAATTGGCCCAGAGTCGTCCTCAGCCACATTTCCTGCCCACAGGTCCCCATGCAGGAGAGCAGGAACAATTTCTACATCACAGAACATTTCAGGAATCTTTAGCTGAAAAAGTATGAACAAACACATAACAATTAAAGAGTTTTGAGGAAAATATTAAATTAAATAAATCATTGTAGTATATGACTAAGCTGGTCAAATACTGCCTGTTTTCAGTCCTCATGGAGTGCTCTTGAAGTTGATGGCGACAAGCATAAACTTAAACTGTAAGCCAGTAATAAATGTTCTTGATTGTTCTTGACAAAGCTTACCAAATCGTCTAATTCACAGTCTCTTATCAACATCTAGTATTAATGTATTGTTTCTAGACATGGATAGTGTTGGCAGTCACAAGAAATATAAATTTCATTTAAATTAAAAGGTTTCAGTGGCAAAAACGGCAGCAGTAAACATCTGTACCAATTAACTAGAATTAACGAACAAATTTGTGATGTAGAGCTTGCAGAGGAATAAATTCCTGGCTGTTTCCTAAGTACTGCCTGGACTGTGACCTGACCCACAGTCTCAGCTGTAAGCTTAGACCAATAACAAAAAAAAAAAAAAAAAAAAAGAAATCTGCCTGGGCAGCAGAATCTTACCTACTTTGTAACAGCAAGTTCTTAGATAGGATTTACCATCTTATTGTTATTAGCTGGGTTCTAAGAAATACATTTCAGTGCTGAACTACAGGTTTATTTTCTATTTTTCTATTAAAAAAATGAAAGAGCAACATGAATTCTTTTCAGCTGACAATGTTGCTGGACCAGCTGTGAAGCTACTTCAGTTACTACTGTTCATTAAAAGCTATGAAAATCTCTTACAAAACACTTTTAAAATTCCAGTGATACATATTTTCTAATATTCTAAAAATCAGATTTAAGACATGGCTCATACTTTTAGCTGTGACCAAAGTTCTCTGGCTTCTCTGTCTCCATAATCTTTTTCAATCAAATCCAACTGAGCTTGGAGTCGGTGACGAATGAAGAACGAAGGCCAATCACTCTGCCATTCATTCACCTAGAAAATATGATACAGAGGTTCGTAATAAACAATTTTAACGTATACACGGTCAGCATTAATAATGCATAGATATCAAGTTAAAATGTTCAATGCTGACACAATGGCCTAGACAACGTTAGTATGACCTATGCACAGTGTTATTAGACATTTAATTGATTGATTTTTTGGGACTGATGCTCTCTTCCATGCTTAGGTGGGGCTGTCTTTAACATGAGATCTAAGTTGAGGTTCTGGCTATTTTCATTCATTCAAATTTTCTGTGAGAGTTTCTGTGAGATCATTTCAGTTGTTCCATATTATATTCCAAAAATCTTTGGAAATGCAAAAGTATTTGTTCACTTTTATTGGGTAATGTGTTTCTAATTCGATGAAAAGTTGTACTTGTAGCAAAGAGTTTGAGACATTGAAAGTTCATTCGGTTAAATAGCAGAATGAAATTCTACCATATGCAGAGCCAGCAAATGACTGATTTTTCTCTGAGAGCCCTTTCCAATGTCTTATGTGATGTGTTACATGATGAGGCTCTCTAAAAGCAGTGGATTTTGCCATTTAAGATCCATATAGTAGGGGTTTAGAAAAAACAAAACCAAGACATGGTATCTGAAGGGATACCTATTTTATTAAGTATCACCAAGCTAAAGAACCACCACATAATTTCAAATTCTTATTTGATTCACTGTGTCTACATGCATTGTAGCAAGCCACACACGTTGAATAGTGATCATATTCCCTTCACTGTCAGGTCAGAATGAAACAGTGAAAGCAGAACTGTGATCATAATGAAACAAGCTTTTGTATAAAGAGTTTATAGAACCATATGAGTACATGTTAGCTTTCGCAGGCATGGAACATACCTGTGGTATATAACCACAGCAAGTGGGTGTATGGAATCCAAACTTATCCACATACTGAGACTCACAGTGACCTGCTCCTTTACCTAAGAAACAAAAAAAATATTGGGAGTTTTGAGATCCTTACATAGTAAAGTTTGCAAACACAGAACTAGATTTCAGAGAATAGGTTTACAAAATAATTTTAAGCACTTATTTCATGGTCACAACTCTCTCTAAAGATGGAAAGAAGTCTCTTAAACTTGAAAATACTGAACGGAAATGAAGGCACAATTAGTGACTTTTCTTCGGATAAATGAGTTTGGTATCTGGACTCTGTTCCTGAATGTCTGATTCGCAATCTACTGTTCTGACACTTGAACATGTTGCCATTAAACTTTACTTATTTTTGATTCATAAATTATTTGTGGCTTGCCAGTAATTTGGTCTTCACTCAAAAATAATGGATTATAATATGTCCAGCACTAAGAGTTGAATCCGGCCCATCCCTGAAGTCATGAGAAAGACACAGAAACAGACTGATGGTTCACATTTTAATACCAACAACTCTAGAAGAATAATTTGTTGTATAGCTTCCTTTCCCCCCCACCCCCCTCCCCCCATTTATGCCTTAATCCACTTTCCAAACAATAATGGAAGGTGTTTTCATTGAAATCAACATAAACTGGATCATGACCTTACACTGCTGAATTAGTTATCTCCAAGGAGCAGCAATTGTTGTATATTTTGCTACATATTTGAGTTCAAAAATGTAATCCCCAACATCTTTAAAGAGGAACTTAATTATGTGTTTACTATCTGGGACCATATTCTGTAATAAGCTAATTGTCTAAACCAACAGTAAATGAAAAAAAGAGGTTGTGTGTAAGGTCAAGGACATTTTAGGAGATTGATGGTAGATTAGGCTGAAAGGTTTAACAGACATTGAAAAAGACAACTCGTCCAAATTTTCAGTTTGGCTTATGAAATGTTGAAAGCTCTAACTATCAAATATTAGCACTATTTCTTACTAAAATTCAGTATCTGCATAATATTATACAACAAAGTATATACAAAATGAAAAACTAAAAATAAATTAATTTAGTTTTGTCAAGGTTAAAATTATATGTTTAAAAATTATAATAGTAATTACAGCTCTTGTGTATATCATGTACATTTTAGAAGTGTGGCATAGGGACAGGAGGGACATATCTCATGAAACAGTGTCCCAGTACTGAATTGACTTATCATTAAAATTATAATGCAATACTGCACGACAGCCAAATGAATTACTTCATTTTTGGTTAGTACATGATATTAATACTCTACCAATTGTGCTTCCCTCCTTTCTCAATTTCTCTCCAAGTTTCTGGTTATAAAGATGAAGATCTGCTATCTGCTCTCCAAGCTTTGAGGAATATCTGTAGGATCAAAATACAAAACGAAACTGAAACAAGACAAGTGAATGAAATATTACAGGGAAAAAAAAAAATCTCAATTAAATATGACCAAGTATATTTTTGGCAAATATAGTACCTTAATCAACTTCTCAAGTATGTAACAGGGAGCAAATGACTAGACAACAACTCTGAAGAAATGGGTTGTAACATAATAAAATGAACATAAGTCAATGCTCTTGCAAGAAAGGTAAACAGAACACAAGGTTGTATAAACAGGAGCATAGAGTGCAGAAGGATCAAGCAATCCTCCTTATCAGCTTCACATTAGTAAGCAGAGAATAGAACATGGTATCTACTTTTGGGCCTCATACTATTCTTATGGCTGGTCAGCTGATCTCAAAGTAAGTCTAAAAAGAAGCCATAGGCAAGGATCGAGTTGAGATTGCAAAATGCAGAAGACAGACAACTAAAAAACAGTTAAAATATTGCACAGATATCTGAATAGGAACTGCAAGGATGGAAACCAATTTCTTCTCCATGTCTAGAATGTGTAGGAATTAATGGGTTTAAAATTGCAGCCAAGAGGACTGAGGTTAGACATTAGAAAAACCTTTCCTAGGAATAGTGGGATGGATTGGAATGGACTGTTTGGGGAGGCTGTGGAATTGCCATTATCCTCCCAATAAAAATAGATAGGTTGGACAAACTGCCATAAGAGCCACAGGCATTACTATGTTCCCATAGAGGCCCGGAATGAAGCAGTTAACTCCTGAAGCCTATGTTCAGGAGCCTATGACTCCTGAATTCCATGTTCAGGTTGGTTGATGGACAAAATGGAATTTCATGGTATCCGTCTCTTAGCTCTTCCTCACCCTAGTGCCTTTGACCTTGTTGATTGACTTCAATCATACTTGAAGATTATACTTAGAGAAGCAGAGGTTTCAAAGACATAAGAAGCCTACAAGTTTAAAGAAAATTGACAGGCTGGGAAAGGAAACTCAAATGAAAAATCTCATGAGGGAAAGTTGGGCTAAACTCAGCCATTATCATATTCATTTCAGTAGCATCTCAGCACATGTGGACCAGCATATAAAGCTCTAGGGTAGCAATAGCATGCCATTTCTATTGGGGGTAGAGGGTCAGAGAAGAGCAAAATATGTGGCAGGAGTGTATACACACAAATATATAGATACATATATGTATTTTTTTTAATACATACACATACACACAAACATGGATCTTGGCAGATACAAGCTCTATCTCTGGGAGAATAGAGAGGTTCTTCTCAAAGTTTTCTGACTGACTGTAAGATATAAGAAAATATGCCCCAAAACACAGTAAAAAGAAGAAGAGATGTACAGACATACTTGTTGAGGTGCTTCATCTTTAGGTACTCCATGACAAACATTGCTCCTCCTCCAGGTAGGTCAATTATTTTAATGGGCTGAGGCACTCTCACAATATTAGTTTTCTGAATAGCTTCCAAACTTGCCATTTCCCCTTCGAACATTTTTCTAGCCTGTCAAGGAATAAGACTATCCTTAGGCTAAACTATGGATGTCTGCAACAAGAACCTTGGAAAAAAACAACCTTGTTTACAAAGTTACAAGGAGTTAATTCATCTTGATAAAAGAGTGTAGATGCAGCAATGTTTCAGTCCACACAGGGAGACTCGAGTACCTTAATTCCAATTTCTTTTTTTCCCAAATTCATTCCAGGGTAGTAGGATACATCACATTTCACCATGATTTCCAGCTGCTTATGGAGATACCAAACTACACAGACACAACAGTATCTCTGAGGATAATACCGAAGACCTCCTCCTTGAAAACCACAGAAGACCACTACTAAATGAAGTAAAAGATTGAATCCTTAAACTGGTTTTCCTTTCCATGCAGGTCAATGGCTACCAGATGGACATGACAGTAAATATGAAGCCTGTATTCTGCATTTTTGAAGTAAAGATGCTGTTCTTCACAGCAGTTTTAGGATGCGTTTGGTATTGATAAAGCAAATTCCTGATGCACTGTGGTGTTACAAAAAGCAATTAAGTATTCATTTAGTAATAGAAAAGTCAAGAGCTTGGCCTGAAAAATTGCAAGAATCTTACTCCTAGAAATACAAAAAGCAATGGGGAAGTTCGAAACCTCCGTAGCTTTAAAAATAATACATGAGTTTTAACATTGGCACCCTGTTTCCTCCCTCCCTCCCACTATTCTATCCTCCCAATTGAAACACAAAAAAGGAATGCAGTGAATGCAAATTCAGCTTTAGGCTTTTCCAAACTCCAAGTACTACAATAACAGCTCTGTACTTAACCCCCTTTTTACATATTGTAATGCCAATTCCTGTTGAGGGTTATCACATTGCATTATACCTCATTTTGCGTGACCTCCTGCATTAATACTTGATATAAAATAGACAACAGCTTTTAAAAGAAAACTGAAAGGAAAACTGCAATAATTAAAAGTCAGCCTGAAAATGCAGAACTCTAAATTATTAACAATCAGGTGCTTTTAAAATAAAAAGCTCTCTACATGCAATAATATTAGTAGATAAATATCTGCTAGCATTAACCTGAGATTTGTGGTTGATTTTAACAAATACTCGTCCACTGTCTGTTTCATAACCTTGGCTTTGGCTAATGTATCCTCCTCCTGAGCTTCCAAACGCCTTCAGAATGGAAGTTTTCAATTCTGTTTTCAGGATTTTTTCCATGGTAATTTCCAGGCTGCTGCAGCTGCTTTCAGCTAAATCCACTGCAAAACAAGATTAAAGGTTTGGGTCCTTCTTTCACTGTCACTCGCTATGAGTTAAAGGGCCACCCACCAAATAAAAAAAGAAAAATAGCAGCCAAAAAAAAAAAAAGCAGCAAATCCAGAGATGTTTCAAAACGTTTTGTTTCCCATAGGTTTTTGTAGCTATACATGAAAAATAAAAATCTTTAGAAATATTTGCTAGAATAAAACTGAGAGGTGTGCTCTGGGTCCTCTCTCAACTGTGCTGAGAGCTGCTGGTATTTGTAGTTTGGACCCGTTTTTCTTTTTTAAGCTCTGCGACCGCATTGTAGAAGCGGTCATTTTTAAACCAATCCACTAGAGGGAGTCTAAGTGCAACAATACAAATTGCGCAGATGAGTTGTATTGTGGTTATTTACGATACGAAAAACAATGTTGCAGTCCATAAGGATGAAATTAAATCATGCTGCTGACCATAAGTCAGCCACCAGAAATATGTGAAAAGGTTGGTGGTTTTTTTCTCTGTTTGTAGTTGCTTTGTGTGGACTGGAGTTCTGTTTTTATCATGGAGAGCTTTAGAACACTTTCCCTTCTTGGGACATAATTGGACGTCTTGTAAGAGACAGTCAAAAGATTTTTACTGCCTGAAAGTGCCCTCCAGTCAGTGAGACAGTAGGGTGCTCAGGGCTGGACATTATAAAGTGAAAATTCATAGTAAAAGCATCAAGTTGGTAATAAAGACATTTAGGATACTGTTCCTATATGCTTCTCCAGATTTAACATGATCTTTAAGATGTTATTTCACCTTTTTATCTCCTTTCACAATCTGACACAGAGAAAGAAGATCCCTTGGGTACTGCTGAATTCAGCAGCAATGCCTACCATCTCCCCGGGGAATTTCTGGATTTTGTTGCCACTGCTGCGCTGTGCTTTCATGTATTTATCTCTTTTCACTACTATTTGTTTGCATTGATTCATATAAGCTATTTGGTTCTGACAGAGAAAGGAATGATTACTGGACAAATACTAGCTTCATTTAGGTAGGCTTTTCACTACATTCACAAATGGTTCCAGTCCTACATGGAGTGAAACATACTGGTATAGTACAAGTTATTTCTCAAACAAGTATTTCACAACATAGCTCCTTATGGTACACAGAGGAGCTGGAACATAGCAGACCTCAAAGGGACAAACTGTCTAAGGAGGAACTTTTCTAACATCCAGATTTATCTAAGCAGGACATTGCTTACAGAGTAAGAGCACAAGCTGGAAAAGTGCAGCTCATGACCTGGAATCAGAAACAGTGATTCAAATACAGAAGGGTATTCAAGAACAGCAAGAAGTCCCATTCAAGGTTACGTATCATGGTTGGACATTTGCATTGTATGTCTAAAGTAACTACTGACTGCTTTGGCAATCCTTCTACAAAGTCCAGCTGCAATATAACCATCTGTCGTGGCTTAACCGCAGCCAGCAACTAAGCACCATGCAGCTGCTCACTCACTCCTCCCTGCTCCCAGTGGGATGGAGAGAAGAATTGGGAAAAAAAGTAAAACTCGTGGGTTGAGATAAGAACAGCTTAATAAATAAATTACAATAAAATAATAATAATACAAATATAATAACAATCATAATTGTAATGAAAAGGAATATAACAAAAAGCGAGAAATTAGACCCAAGAAAAGACAAGTGATGCACAATGCAATTGGCTTACCACCTGCTGACCAATGCCCGAGCAGCGATCCACTCCCTCAGCCAACTCCTCCCAGTTTATATACTGAGCATGACGTTCTATGGTGTAGAATATCCCTTTGGCTAGTTCGGGTCAGCTGTCCTGGCCATGGTCCCTCCCAGCTTCTTGTGCATCTGCTTGCTGGCAGATCATGGGAAGCTGAAAAAACCTTAACTTAGGATAACTGCTACTTAACAACAACTAAAACATCAGTGTGTTATCAATATTATTCTCACACTAAATCCAAAACACACTGTACCAGTTACTAGGATGAAAATTAAGTCTATTCCAGCTGAAACCAGGACACCATCACATCACTGACACACTAACTGTAAAATAGATTATTCACAAAATAGAGCTACAGAAAGTAATGCTGGGGAGAGGTAGAGAAGAGTCAGCACTTACTGTAGGTGTCTTAAGTATTTTGTCCATACACTCCCATGGAGCATTTCTGCCTAGAAAGTGAGCCGCAGCTACTAAAGCAAACAACTGTGCCTGGACCAAATAAAGCTTGAAGTGCAAGTGCTCAGCATGTACATTAAATCACAGTAAGCCAGTGCATATGCACTCAAAACAACTTGATTATAGCTGTAGATCTTGGACAGTTTGAGGCAGTCAGTTAATATGACTCATATGACTGATTTATATAGTGAAAATGCCAAGCAATCTGAAATTCAGGATGTATGAAGCCCTGAAAAGTACCCTACTATTAGAACAATGGTCTCCAACTGCTGAAAGGAGGGAATCACACCCTCGGTTGAAATGGAGCACCTGGGGAAAGGAATAAAGTTTTTTGGCAACAAAATAAAGGAAAACAAGCATGTACCCTTATTTCTGCATAGTGAAAGATACTCTAATTCATTTTTCTATTAACGTGTTAAAAAAAAAAAAAACCAAACTCAAAAGCCCCCCAAAACCAAAACAAACACTATTACTACTGAACCCAAAATTTTTGCAGTCTAGTATGCCATGGACTTCTGTCCTACAATTACCAGTGAAGACGCCAATAGTTACTGACTGTAACACTTCTTTCAGCATTCTGACATTTTATTTTTGGTTAAACCAGAAACAGGACTGTGTTAATCCAAATATATTGCATCACTTACATAGTAGCCAAGGGATAGGAAAGCCTTCTGTTTGCTTCCGCATTGGATTGATATTTATTTAGTAATGCACAGGTGAAAGGCCTGGTTTCCTAACATTTTTGTTCACATTGTTTCCACTCAAGCAACTTCGAACAATATAATTTCAAACACTGGAAGTAAAACAACTCAAATGCATCCCAGATGGGCTCGAAGGAATAGAGTGCTTGAAAAACCCACGTCAATGAATCCTCCTACCACAAACAATTCAGCACCATGGCCAGGTCACAAAGGAAAACATTAATTGCATTAGTGAGATGCGAGAAGATGGTGAGGAATTACAAAGGACTATTTACGAGAGTGTTGTTGGGCTCCTGGTTTGAGTCCTATCCTCAGGGTTATGCTTGTAGTGGAGTTTGTAACTGTTTCATTTCCCAGCTCTTTTCTTCTTGTTTTGCTGACAAATGCTTCTATTTAATTTCAAAGACTGTCCAGAAGACAGATATCCCCATGCATACCAATGAAGAAAAAGATTGTTCACTCCTCCTTTGGGAGTAACAGTATCTAAAGAATCACAGTAAAACAAAGAAGCTGTATAGAACAGTGTAAGCCAAGAGCAAGAAAAGACTTTCCATCATAAAAACCTCCCTGCCTTTGACAGAAGTTATAGTTTCTCAGTAAAGAACTATCCAAGGACAAATAATTCAGAGCTCCTTTAATCCTATAGATCTGAGCTTCAGCATAACTGCACAGGCTGTAGCTCTGTATACAATATCAACGATGTCTTGGGATATTTTAGTGAATCTTTTGAGATCTCATTTAAAAATGTGTTGAAAAGTAATTTAATATTATTTTACAAAGAAAAATAATAAAGCTATTGTGATTCTGGTGTGGCTTAGTTACCAGAAATACGTCTTCCCATTAAATCTTTTGTCACAATCAGTGCCTACTGTACAAGCTAATCATATACCACTTCCCACCTGCTTTCACTTCTGCTAGGACAGTCCAGCATCACTTAAAATCACCAGATGTATTTTGGAACAGTAGTGAAGATGAAAAGCAGGAAAACAGTGCCAGAGTACAACATTCATATCTGCAGGCAGTTTTTGCAGATGGTAGCAGTCCACGAGAATGAAAACAACAACAACAACAAAAAATCACACTGAAATGCAGGGTACATAGGAGCTATAAGCAATTCCGCAAAAATACAGATTCTTGCACAGAGGTTCAAACTGGATGTATTTTCACCATTAGGACAGTCAAACCCATAGAGGCTGCACAGCCTCCACCCTTGGATGGTTTCAAGACCAGACAAAGACCTAAGTAACCTGGTCTGTCATCATAGCTCATCCTGCTTTAAGCAGGAGATTGAACTAAGTGACCTCCTGAGGTCTGTCCCAACCTGAATTCTCCTATGATCCTAACCACTGAGTCCAGATTTCCAAGTCTCCCTTCCCCTAGCTCCTCTCCAAGGCAGAAGCTGATGTTACTAAAATTACGCATAAACCTATCCTAACCCACTAATTAATTCTCTAAGGAATAAATTTCAAAATTTAGCTTAAGAAAAAAGATATAGAGAGCTCTGGTTTTCAAAATATTAAAAATAAATGCCTTGAGATGCTTTAGTTTACATATGCCACACATATATTGTGATCCATCTTGAGAAAAGACTTAGAAACATCATGGTAGGATATTACAATTTTTTTACAATATACAAATACATGTACACTGTATAGTTAAGAAAAATTCAGTGGTTCTTTCATCCTTTTTCCTTGTCCAAACGAGAAAGGAAAGTGAGCAAAATTATAATAGAGAACCAGGAAATACAGAATGAGAGCATGGGTACAAGGAAACACGCTTGCCAGATTTAGAATGTATGGAGGGAGCCAAGAGGGAGGAATATATGAGAAGGAAAAGCAGAACACATTAGCTTTAAACTGTGAGAGAAAGAAAGAAAGAATACCAAAGGCATGCCTAGAACACACAATGCAACAAAATGATCAAAGAGGAGAATTCTAAGAGCAGTGCAGAACTATACAATACGTAAGGGAAAACCAAAAATTACCTTATAGAACTGCAGCAATTTCTTCTTAAGGGTCCACCAGCAGCCTGCCTTCAGAAGAGAAGAGTTCATCCCCTTCTCCATTCCCTGGTTCAACTGCTGTCTACAAGAACTCAAAACCAAGGGATCCATGGTACAGCAGAGCTCACTGTTACGTTCCATTTGTATTCCTCTCTACACCCCTTCCATTTTTAATTGCATCACAAAATAGCTTTGAAAAAGTGAGCATAATATCCCTTAAATTAAAAGTGTAAATACAATTGTTTCTATTTACCTAACTTGCATAACAACACAATTTTCATTCAATCACAAAAATATTTTGATTCAGTTCTATTAGGAATAGGTGATCTTTAAAGACTTACCATTGATCACTCAAGTCTATGACTGACTGACAGAAAATCCACCTTTATATCACTTTTAATCTTCTAATGATAAAAAAGTATTTAGGTATTTTAGCAAAATAAACATGGTGATTTGTTGAAGATTTGCAACAGAATGACCTTGTTAAATAACATCTAACTTTATTATGATGGCATATGGAAATAAACAGTTAAGGGATCTAACCAGATTGATTGCTGGCTAAAATTCCACTAAAAAGTATTTCTTCAATCAGCTGCTCTAAGCAGTGTTAAGTTTGGGTGAATGGCATAAGGATATGGGCATGGACATAACATTCCATCAACAACATCCAAACAGCTGGTATGACACATAAAGTTTGAAGGCACAGATAGGACCTCAAATAGTACTGTAACTGAACATATCAACACCTTTGATGACCATAATTGTCTAACGAACTGGGGACCTTTAACAGGTTAGAGCAAGTAGCTCCCAAGAATGAAGGCAAGCTTTAAAGTTTTAATTCAGAGAACAGAGACAACAATAATCAACTGGGAAACTTTTTATTTAGGCAACAAGGTAAAAGTAAAAGCTATTCTACCAAGCAAGTCTTTAAAACTTTTTGTAGCAAAAGTTAAACAGCCAGTGAGAAGAGTAGAATTAAGGAGAAAGCTATATCAAGTGATAAGTCTTCTCTAAACTTGCTTCCAATTTGTATAAATAACTGGAAAACCACCAACTAAAAACCCCACAGTAATCTGCCAATATCCAGTGAAAAACATTTTTTATTAATTGAAGTCATTCCCAAACACTCAAAACACATGTTAGGAACCATGCATCTCTCTCACCTACCTGGTACTCTTGCACTGAAATATCATTACCAGCCTACATCAAAAAGAGTACAATTTTAGTATTACCATCTTGCAGGTACAAGAAATAGCTGGTCTTCAAAGCTATCCTTAAAGAACTTCTGACAGTCATGTAGAGCTGCTGTTTTGTGAGATACATTTTAACTTCCTTTGGTTTCATGCCTCCTACCCCAAGAGCTACAAAGTGCACTTAGTGGGAACTGAAGAAAAATGTTAGCTTATGGCACCTGTAGTCTGAACTACAGAAAATTTATGTGAAGCCTGTACCATGACCAGATGGCATTATCCTATGGGCAATGACAACAGTCAAAAAGTACATCCTCTGTTTGTATTAGTGAGAGAGTGGTACATCCTCTGTTTGTATTAGTGAGAGAGTGCATCTTCACAGGATGCGTACACGTAAAGTGTCTTACCTGAAAAGAATGCACACTATTGGAAAAAAGCATAATCCAAAAGAGAAGAGCACGGTAGTTCTGGTGAAAACAAAATTGCTGTAGGTAAGAGCCCACTGACCGGCAAGCACAGAACAGCCTACAAGAATGCCATGTGGCACCAAAATGCACATGCCAGAAAAAATTATAAGCATTTTCACACAGCTCTGTAACAGAACAGGAAGCAGTCTTCATCCAATAGAATCACATTAGTGTAATGAATAGTAAGTCCAAATCATTTTTCACAGTTCCCATTATATAATTTTCTTGTTGACTTTCAAAATATTTTAACATTGTTCTCATGCACATAACTGGACATGAAGAGCTGAAAGAGTCTGAGCAATCTATTGTAAAGGTGGGGGGGAACAGCAAAAAGCAACGAGCAAGTTTTTTAGCCATCTCCTCAGTAACTGAGAAAAGCAATTTTCCGCTTCACAAACACTTCTCTAATGTCTTCCATTAGGGTGCAAATGCAAACCCTGGTATTTCTCTACCCTGAAGCACAATTGGTCCCTAAGAAAGAACTTCTTCCAAATCATTTACACGTGAGTGCTTGATTTGTGACCTTGCCTAGTCTTAAGCATACAATGCTTTCTTGACACTGACAGATCTTTTGTGCAACTGAATAAATTCCTTCCTTAGACACTTCCCTCATAAAAGTTACTCCCAACTATCCTAAAAAGGGATGACTATGTTACACTTGGTATTCAGCAGGAATCACTGATTCTAGGTCTTTAACTGTGCAACAAGGTCAAGGGTCTTGTAGCTTTTTTTAACATTACTACTCTTTTAGTTGCACCACCAAGTATGGGGTTTTCCAAGCAACTTAGGAAGTATTCTGCTTAAGCAGCAAGTCACTTTATAAGGTTTCTCATAATGTTTAGAGAAGACCCTCTGTACCCTGTACCAAAATGGTTCCAATGGTTCATGTAGTGAAAAAGCTGATAAAGCTTTAGGCGTTTCTCAAACCCTGCAGCTTTGGGGATTTTACTGTGATAAGCAGAGTAAAAAGAACTGCTGAAGCCACCAAACATCCCAGCTATTGCAAGCTCATACTCTGAATGGCCGTAGAAAGAAGCCGGATCGAAGATAATTGGACCAGAATCATCCTCAGCTACATTTCCTCCCCAGAGATCTCCATGCAGGAGAGCAGGAACAATTTCTACATCACAGAACAAACTGGGTATCTTCAGCTGCAGGGGGAAAAAAGCAAGACATGTAAGTACTACATTTTAAGGTGAATGACTGTAGAGTTTTATCTGCATACATGCAGAGCATGAATTGAAACTTCTTAAAAGCTAGTTAAAAAAACCATAACTTGAAACAGCATAGGACCTAGTGAACAGAGATGCTAAGAAAATCAAGAGCATTTCTATTTTTCATAAAAGCCAGTAGCTGAAGAATAGTCATCCAAATGTTTTTTAGCAAGAAAACAAAAAAATTAAGACTGCATTCAGTGCTGCAATATTGACCAGTTTTAATAACATCAACAACCACCCACTTCATCATTAGAAGGCTCAGGGATCTCTCACCAACCTTGAAGAGATTTCTACAAAGCAGTACCCAAATAGCTAACACTACAGTACTTAATCAGACACAAACCTTCAATGAATAGATAATGTGCAGAACAATACTGCTTATATACATTTCTCAGCATGACGATGTTACAGGGAATGAGAAATGTGAACTTGATCTAGTATTTCCCAAACAGTAAGGCAACGTGCTATCTGGCACACATTCACTTTGGAATATTAGCATAGGGTGATGTGGCAAAAGCCGTTATACCTTAGAATAAAGGGCATTTTAATCCCTAAAAGCTGGAGTCTCTTACCAAGAGAACCTGGAGCATACCAACCAACAGGAACTTTGTTTTATGAAAAGAAAATCTAAACAACTGATACCTAGCTATCACTACAATGAGAATTGAGAGAAATTCTCCTACCTGAAGTTGCGCCCAAAGTTCTCTTGCTTCCCTGTCTCCTGAATTCTTTTCGATCATGTCCATCTGGGGCTGGATTCTTTGCTTGGCAAAGAAAGTCACCCAGTCATTCTGCCAGTCATTCACCTGAAGGAACAGGATTGCAGATGTCAGTTCTGCACCGTGCAAAAGACATTTTCTTCTTTTTCAAATAAAGCTTTGGAGGATTATACAGCCTTTGTGCTGATACCATCCAGGACAGTAAATGCTACCACTTAATAGACTATTATCTTAAAATGTTAAATTAAGAGAATAAATAATTTTCTCTAAGCAATAAAAACCAAGAAATTGAAGAGCCATGAATGTCCAATGCAGCTGGAAGTGCTGTGCAAAGCACTACTTTCCTTAGCAGGCTCCACAGAAATAAATTAATTTCCATTATGATAATTTTGGTCCTTTGTCTCACTGAAGGGAAAATAAGATAAACTTAAAATTCTATCAGTCTGATGAAGTACAACCTACCTGTGGAAGATAGCCACAGCAGGTAACTGTATGAAAGCCAAATTGATCCACAAACTGGACTTCCATTTGCCCTTGACCTTTACCTTTCAAACCAAAGACAAAAATCCAATACTAATGACAAGATTCTAAGTATCTACATTGCAAATGGACCTTAAAAACTACACAAGGGTACAAAGCTGCTTCTACTGAGAATAAAAAAAATTGCACCTTAATACTCTTTTTGTTACAATGGTTGTTACTGTTGGGTTTTAAGTTTAAAGCTTGATGTAAAGCAGCTACATTATAACCTTCATAATCATATTTTGAGGTAGCATATCTCCTCTAATACCATGTACTTGCAGAAACTGTGGTTTGGGATCCCAAGGGTCTCAAATAAATGTTCTGCTTACAGAGATCCAAACAGAGCAAACAAAAGCAAAAATAAGATCCCCTGTCTGGGGGATTCATCCAAATCTATTTTCATAGTATCTTTAGTGGAAGAAGACAAACTTATCCTGAAATAACAAAAGCTATTTTGACCATTTTGTAGATTATTAACTAGGTTAAATATGCAAACAGCTGTGTACGGTACCAACTGTGCTTTCTTCTTTCTTCAGCTTCTCTCCAAGTTGCTGGTTATGAAGGTGGAGATCAGCCAGTTGTGTTCCAAGCTTTGCTGAGTGTCTAAGAAACAAAAGCATTCTTAGCAACACCGACACATGAATGAATCCACTTTTTGGTATTCCAGGAATTAATTGAAAAGATTTATCAAGGAAGTAAAGAAGTTCTGCATCTCTAACAAAGTACATTTTCAAAATATTCCTGTTATAAACACCTCCTCTTTCTATAAAGATTATGTATTAACATAGAACAAAATGTACTTACATGGTTGTTTCTGACAATGCAATTAAAAGTGAAAGTGAGCAGCAATGATAAATTTAATAACAATGAGAAACCTTCAACTCTAATTTCTGTGTGATATCACTTCTATATGAATTTTCAGTATCGTATCTGTAAGAAAAGCATAACAACATGTTATGCTTTTTTTTTTTTTTTTTTTTTTTTGGCAAATTGTCTTTGGGAAATAGAGCCAAGCAAGACTCATCCTCTTCCTTCTATCTCTGTCTCTCTGTCTTTGGCTTCTCCTCTCTAAAAGGCCTAGAAGATGGAAGAGTCAGGTGGGGCTTATTTATTTATTTATCTATTTTTAATAAAAGCATATCCTCTACATAGTTCAGAAAACTCTTGCAGTAATTACAAACAACTCTTACAGCTAGCTGCCTCCCAAGTTAACAAAAGTATATTCCTCTTCCTGTCTTCGACCTCTCAACATCTTTCCCTGTTCTCAAGGCACTGTCATTTAAGGCAAAGTTATTTCTTCATTTGGTTCCCGTTAACACAGATTGTAGCTATCCCCTGAAATTTGTATGCCAAATGTTGCATTTGCACACTTTTCATCTCAATCAGCCTAAACACAACAGGATTTCTCCTCTTTCTCTTGGAGCTCAGTGGGGGCTCTTCATGATTTAGAAATTCTGCAGATGAGCAGGATGAGGGATAAGACCTGAAGTTGGCTGCAGAATTTCTGAGATGGGGATAAGAAATTGGTCATCCCCATCTCCCTAATGGAACCAGACAGAAGTATTCATCATATTTTAATTTACTTAAGTGTTTGACACAGAGGAGGGCCAAAAGTTTGAAACTATGAGAATCAAGGTGAGGGTTGTAAAAATACTGAAATCAAGATGCATTCATCTGGGGAAAAGCCTCTGCATAATTTCTTGACTAGCAATATTAAACATTGGTTCTTACACCAAAGGCAAGTAGAGGTAAAACAAAACAGGTGATCAGGTAGGTAATTCTCCTGATTGTAAAACGGAACCTTACTGTAAAAATCACTAATTACTTACAAAAACCCAAACAAACCCAAAACTAAAGAAAAACCACACTCACTTCTTGATGTATGACCTATTTGCTAGGTGAAGATTTATTAAGTATTTTACACAGTTCTCAGCTGTGTACTTCCCAAATGTATCTTGACTTGCTTTAAAAAAAAACCAACAACATTCCTCTCTGAAAACAAGTGATTTAATTGTCATAATAGTCAAAATTTCTGGCTAAAGGAAGCAAGGATAGTACTGTGTTTTACCTGTTTAAGCCTCTCATTTCCAAATGTTCCATCACAAACAGAGTATTGCCCCCAGGCAGGTCTATAACTTTGATGGGTTTAGGCACTTTTATCGTCTGTGTTTTCAAGATGGCTTCCAAACTTGCCATTTCTCCCTCAAACATTCTTCTAGCCTGTCAAACATTAAAGGAAAGCGTTAGTCTCTATGATCACCAGTCCCAGGTAAACAAAGCTCTTTCACAAAACCAATAAAGGCTGTAAGTGTTAAATAAAAACCTTGGAGCAAGTGGTTACTGCACATACAAGATAGAGATAGATCCACACCACCAGACTTGACAGTAACTTTACAATTACAGAAATTTCACTTCATAAACCAACTCCATGGAAGTGACTTAGGTTCTAGCATTCTCTATACTTGTAAAAATAACTTAGGAAGTCTGTTTACAATTGAAGGAGTGCAAACTGCATATATGTAAAATGTAAGCAATATTTTATTAATGGATTATGCAGCAAACATCTAGAAAGCTATGTGCAATATACATGATCGGTTGAGAGACTAGAAGAATGGTGGTGACATTCAGAGTCTTCATGACTTCCTCAACACAGATTGCTTAGTGATATAGCCAATCTTCAAAATAACTAATTGGCAGTCCCTGGCCTATTTCTCTTGCCTCATGGGGAGAAAAAAGAAAAAAAAGAAAAAAAAAAAATCAATGATAGCAGCCAAATGCCCCTTACCACACTTGCACACAGAAGCCCTTAGAACCCAAGCCACTACCAACTGCATTTGCTTTGACGACATTCTGAATTTAGGACCTATTTCTGCAACTGTTGTCCATACTGAGTAAAATCTGTTCTCTTCAGTTGCTCCACTGACATCAGTGACACTAGTCACATGAAGAAATGCTACTCTCAAAGAGTTAGGCAGAGATTGCAGGAAAAGGGTATTTGGGAAACCTATGGTATCTGCTAAAAGCAAAAGCAAGGAAACATAATAAAATAGAAACAGAATACTAGCCCTTTAGTACTGATAAAAGAAACATTGTCAAAGGACAATTTGCAATACACATTGACTAAAAATTCCACAGCCTACAGAAAATCAAGAATGAAAAACTGCTGAATTACTGAGCCATAGCTTTGTTCAGAGGTAATCGTAAATACCGTATCTCTGTCTAAAGCACCATATTAGGTTAAAGTCAGCTGTTAACTTTAACAGAGTAAAAACCACAGTGTTTTCTAAAGGAACTGCTGATATACACCCACTGCTGCACACACAGCACAGCATTATAATAGTTTGGCAAAGTTTGCTTTAATCAGCACTCAGAATCCACGCACACGCAAAAGCATAGAAAATGAAATGATTACTGAATAGAAAATCTATCCAGATCTTTTTTTCTAAGCCCTATCTTCTAGCTAGCTGGATTGTATACCTAAATACATATTAAACAAAGGCCTAAGTGGAAGGCTATGTTGCCATCAATTCATACTACTTTTAGTCTAATATAAAGCAGGATAACCTTTCCGTATTTTCCCATGTTACCACTTCAGTGCATGCATCCAGCTGCCTCATAGGATCAGAAAGTGTAGACAAATTCGGAATAGATATAGTTGCATACATTTGTTTGCTATTAAAGGCAATTACAAGTCCTGACTTTTGTTCTTCCACTGAAGCTATTCATTTGACAGACACAAGCATAGAGTACCTTTAAAGTAAATTGCACCTGATCTCTGCTTTTGCAAATAACGATGACATACAGGTATGTAGCATTATATTTATCAAATGCAGATATCTACTTTCTACAGTAGCTGGTACCAGGCATTGAAAGAACAAAGCAGAAAATCTTGAAAAACAATTGTGGAAAATATCATTTATTGAGAAAAGCTCCTTCTTATGCGCAGGGAATTACTGGTTTCATTACAACAAAGAAAGATGCATACCCTCAGTAGATAACTTTACACCTTCCAGGTTGCTCCAGACACATTCACAGCATACGCAGCCACAGTGATACCACCACTACCCCAGCCATAACTGACAATAGCATGCCACTGCATTGCATGCCCTAGACAAATAATACTGATACCGCAACATCATCCCACCAGAAATGCTGCTTCCCATCCCTGTGCCTACCCCCACCGCAGCCTCCCCATCCCCGGGCACCCCCGCCACAAACCAGGCCCCAGACCCACAGCAGCGGCCAGCCAGAGCCTCACAGGACAGAAGCTGCCATACGAACCCGACCTCTAACCCCGCAGCAGGCCACCTCCCTGACACCGGCAGTCAAAATCTTACTGCCTGAGGCCAACTGGTAAACCTCACTCCATCAAGAAGAGGCCGGGACCGGCTGAGGCCAGCCCGCCTCCCATCTCCTCAGCATGACCACCCTCACAGCTGCCTCCCCGCCCCCACGCACCCCACCCTCGACCCCCAGCCCCCCCCCACCTCCGCCTTGGAGTTGCTCTTCACGTACACCCGACCGCGATCCGTGTCGTAGCTCTGCCCCTGGCTGATGCAGCCGCCCCCCAAATGCCCGGTCGGCCGGAGCACCGCGGTGCCCAGCTCCCGCTTCAGCGCGTCCTCCATCCTGCCTGCCGGGGCCAGCGCCGCACTGCGCCTGCGCGAGGCGGCTGCGCCTGCGCGGCGCCGCTAACGGGTCACGGGCAGGCGGGACTGGCAAAATGGCGGCGGCGGCAGAGGGGGAGAGGTTGGCTAGTGGTCCGGGCGATGCTGTGGGTACAGCCGGCGATAGGGACTAGCTAAGGGCGACAACTTTGTTGTAGGCGCTGGGGAGTGACCCGTAAGGAGTCGCTTATTCCCGTCTGGGGGAGGGAGAAGCGTAAAATCGCTTCTCAAGAAACAGACGGGGAGGAGTGGGGTGCTGGGCTACAGCGGCCTGGCCTGAGGGCCTCGGGGGAGTGAGGCGGTTGCGGCTCCAGCTCCGGAGGAGGTGAAGGGGCTTCCCTGCCGCATTGCCTCCCGCTGCTGTACGCGGGCAGCCGCACCCGGGAGAGTCCCTCGGCCCGGTGGGGTTGGGCAGGATGCTAAATAATGCCAGCCAAAATCCCAGCTCTGCTGGAACGTGTTTTGTACTGCAGGGAGCCTGTAAATATGCTTTTGTTTGAACTCGTTTCCCTTGGGCGTGTCGTGACTTCTTTCCTACTGTAGATGCAGAGGATGCCCACGTCATGGAAAAGATGTTGCAGTAGAGCGATATATATATATATAACAAAGGCAATGGAGAGTAATTTTTAAATATTTTGATTTAATTTGTTTTCTGGGCATTATAAAGGTACATGCTCAAATTCATTCTGTTCTTCAACAAGAATATCTTGCTGTTATTGGACACTGACCAGTGTAGGTCTGAAGTAAATTAACATGTTCTTTCCCATTAGAATTTGTTACATATTTAGCAAGTAACTTATTTAAAATACAAAATTCTAAGTGTAGAAGCTGGCAGAGTTCCTACTGATCTTTTATTTATTTCTTTGTTAGTACAAGGTTGTGTACTTTATTTTTCTACTATTTCCTTAAATGTCTGTGGTCTCACTGGTTACAATCAGTAATTCATCTTTTGTTATTTCTGACTACCTCCCTAGTCACTGTACTGATTTGTCTTGCTTGGGGTTTTTAAGAGTATTACTGTGCTGCCTGAGCAATTTAGATGCCTATGGATATACATCTGTTTCTATATAGTAGTTTATGCAAATAGCAATTAAGGTTAATTTAGAGTTATCGATGTATACTTTCAAATTTTAAATTGGATTTTGCTTTAGAAATTTTCTTTTGGGAGTTTAATGCAGGAAGATTACAGCTCAGAGTCCTCTAGTAGTTCCTGTGGAGCAGCAAAACAGCACAGGATGGAAGTTCTCAATTTCCAGAAGTCTGTGTACCTTTCCTTTTCAAGAGTTGCTATACAGCTTTCATTTTTTTTTTTTATCTGAACTTTGTTCATGTAGAAGCTCATATTTTGACTTTGATTTCTGGGTCTACAGCAGTCCTGGCAGACTTGCCGTAAATATTTTTGCTAGGCTTCTACATTCTGACTATTTCTAGAGAGCCTGGACAAATTATCAATGGGCTATGTTTTCACCAAATCCAAACCTTGTGAGATCTGTTAGACTTAGGAGGTGTGCTGCACAATCCTTGTGTGTGTGCAGCATGTATTTACTTTCTTGGAAAGCACTTGATGGGTGAATGTAGTTGGGAGCCAATGAGCTACACATTTTGTGCACAAGAAATTTGACATCTTTAATTTGTCAGTTTTACTGCATGTACCAAGACTATTTGTGTGGCAGATTTGTAACAGAAACAGTGCTTTTTAGATGCACGTGTTCATTATCACTCTAAAAAATCCTGAGCTGACGCATGATAGCTGCAGCTCGGGCTTTTAGCCGCTCTAAATATGTCATGAGCATGCTAAATCTTGCCTGCAGAAAGTTGGTTGGATGGTGTGTATTATCTTGTCTTTTCACGTAGCAGAGCAGGGATTTCGTTTAACAGTGTTGGCTGTAGAGGGCGTTACAATTTGTGGATGTGACAGTGATAGCCTGAAACCCAAGAACCTGTGGCTTATTCAGAATCAGGGATAAATTATTACCACAGGAGTATGGAAACACAAATGAGAATATGTTTTTGTATGCTGGAATGTGTTTTCTGACACATATTGGCTCTCCTGATTCTTTGCGTAAAATTAGCCTAAACCCATGTTGCAAAGGTTGGATTCAGATGTCTGCAATGGTTGATGAAGAATGATTGAGATTATGCTGAGGAAGGCTTTAATTCTCCATTTGGAGTCTAGGAATCAACAGCAGGTGCTGTGGAAAATAATGCTGTGAGTTTTCTTCAAACTTTCTTATTCAGAGACCAAAGGAGATTTGGTCCATTCTGAGATCAAGGAGACTTGCTTTCTCTTTCTGTAGTTTTTAAAGAACTATGAGATAGGAAGAATTCAAAACCCACATTTTTATTAAATGACAATTCTGCAACTCTTGTAAAATTCCTGTTGTGTCTGATTTTTTTTTTTTTTTTATTTCTTCTTTTGACAAAGCAATTAGAAACCAAATAGAATTTGTTAAATAGATTTGATGGAGTTAAAATAGAATGAAACCTGTGGTTCAGTCTTCAAATACTAAGTTGTAGTAGAATATTCCATACTGTCAGTAAAGAAGTTTGTCATGCTGCACTGAAGAACAGCACAATGAATGCTGTAGCAGTAGAGACCAATTGCCCTTAATTCTCTAGAATTTAATTGGGTTGTACTTCTTTGATTGCATCCGATCAGATTGGACGTAACAGAAGCTGGGCCAAAATTCTAACGTCAAGCTCATTAATTACACGATGGACGTAATCTGAAGGACGAACTGTCAGCTTGCTTTCCAAACGAGAGGTTAAGTGTTCTGGCAGAAACTCAGCAAGACCCACAAGACATTGCATTCCTAAAGATATTACAAAGCATCTGTCTGCAGGAGGCATGGGCTCCCAACTCCTGCAGACATTGAAGTTCAGTGAGAGCCAGGATTTGGGAGCTGCTTCTTCACAGAAACCCTTTTCAGTGCAAGTTACAGCTCCAAGCCCTCCCTAAGCCTGCTGTATGCCATCTTCAGCCTCTGTGCCATAGATTACTGTTCTCCATTTGAAATAAACTATTGAGTCAGGCCCCAAGCATACTTAGAGAGGACTACAAAAAAAATCTTAGCCATATACTGAAGTTGTTCATGCAGTGTAGGTCTTGCCTGCTGTGTGAAGGCAGTGTGTACCACAAAAGGCCATGTGGCAGTGTGGGTTGACTTTGTGATAATCCTTTCTTCCTTGCCTCTGCTCTTTTCCCCCATGTATCATTTATTCCTATTTGAGTATTTTAAAAAGCTTGCAGTGTGCTATTTGAACGACCTTTTTCCTCTGCCCTGTTGGGGTTCACCAGCAGTATTGTTCTGATGCATGCTGGCTTGCCTGCAAGATCCACAGTGGTTAAGTTTCTGTTTAAAATAGTGTTTCTTTCTGTGGGGGAGAAGACAACTGGCATGCTGGGCTGCAAATTATTTGGTGAGTCATCAGTTAATATACACATCCTGAATAAAAAAGCACTGCAGCTGCTAATTTCTGTTTACTTCTTGACAGTATGTACAAGAAGAGAAAAGGTAATTGGTATGTGTAGCCTTTTATTGGTTGGTTTATATATATAAATGGAAAACATGCATTAGGGCTTTTCAGGCTCCAGGCCTCTATTTGTGTGAATGTATGAGAAATGTGCTGTGGGCTCTTTGTCTTTTTTCCTCTCCCACATCCATGGATAGGCCATGAGGGTGGATCAGGAAGGATGTAGGACTTTCCATTACGGAAAGAGATGATTTGTAAGACACTCATCAAGATCTGGTGTTAGTGCTTGTTTTTCTCTCTTTCCTTAAACATAATTTGCCTTAACAGAGAGAAATGTTTTTTGTTTGTTTGGGTTTTTTTAGATTCCTCAGGTCAGCTGTATGAGCAGGTAAATGGAAATGGAATGAGAAGTTCTATTAAAATAGCAGACTGAGATAGACCTTAGGAGCAGAATCTGGCCACTGCTCTGATTATGCAGAGACATTGGGATCGCAGTCATTGTGTGTCATTTCATTTGCAGAGTGAATGCCTTCATGGATTAGTTTTCAGCAGTTTCTGTAGTGATTTCAGGGGCATGATTTGGGGCAGAATCTGAAAGAAAGTGTGACCAAAGCCAGAGGACTTGTTCTTGCTTGTTGCAGAAACAGAAATCGGAGAACTTTCTTCCAGAGTTTACTGGTTTGGCTTTATCTTCCTCTCTTTTTGATGCAGACTATGCCAGATTGCCAGTAGGTTTTGTTGTTCACAAATTTCTGCCCATCAACAAGAAGTTCAGTGAGAATATTTGGGAGTTTGTATCATTTTAGTAAAAATGATAAGAAATGGTGCTCTTTGTGTGGGTGAAAAAGTGGGGGGGTGTCCATAAATATAGCTGTTTGTCTTTTTTTTTATCAAGATGATATTATTATTATTATTATTTGCAGTTCTGACTCTTTTGTTAGCCTAGTTCTGTATGGCACAGTAAAATAGCAATATACATGTCATTATTTCTCCTTTCAGCTGCCCTTAACCAGGTTATCTTAATGCTTGAAAGTAGGTTAGCAAATGCATTTTCTTTTATATTATTCAGACAAGTGATGGGTTAAAGATTTGTGGGCGTATTCTAGCTCACTGGTTCCTGTGTAAAGTATAGCCATGAGCTGCCCTCAAAATAAACCTGGGCTTGGCATAGATTTGTGTTCTAAACATGATTACACATAAGTGTCAGATAAATGGAAATACTCAGGAAAGTGGAAACATTCCAGAATTCTGCTATTTATAGCATCAAAACACATTTGAAAAGCATTAGCTCTTCAACAACTGAGAAACTCTTCATATTTTTTAATTTAAAAATAAGGGCAAATGACCTTTAATTGCCAGGTTCATTGTTATGAAAATGCTTGGGTTTTTTCTCCACTCTTCCTTAGTGAACTTTTGGAAAAATCAAACACACAAAATTTCAGTTAAGCAAGATATAATGATTAGTTTGTACGTCAGCATTTTTCTTAGAGCATCTCAAAGCAGTCTGCTGAAATTTGTGTTTAAAATCCCATGACACTCCTTTGTAATAGTTGCAGCAAATAGCTTTGATAGGTCTGGAAACCTGAGGCAGAAAGAATTTGAATAAGTTGGCCAAGTTCTTAAAGAAAGTCTGTGTTAGAATCGGTATTAGAGCACTGGATTCCTGATGCCCGATGCCCAGGGCTGTACTCCAGCTGTCTAGAAGTTGCTTCCACAGGAAAAGTACAAATGACTACTACAACTGCATTTAGCCTATCTCAAATTAAAAACTGAAATAGAAGCTCTGACAGATGATGCATCTGGAAGAAGAGCATGTCTCTGTCTTTCTATATGTAGACCTTCAATAGTAAAACAGTGGAACCTGTGGAACTGTAATTTATTGCTGCAAATTTATTATCCCACCTCCAACAGAACTTTGGTTCCATAAAGCGATGACTGGATTATAAAGAGGTGCAATTATTGGATGCATGAGTATGCTAGAGTGAAAATTGCCTGTCTGACACTGAGAATGTGGTGCTTAGATGTCCAGGGATAAATGCTATGAGACACTTTGTATTCTTCTGTTTGCACTGGATTAAAATTACTGAGGAATGATACAATGATATTCACAAGTTCACATCTTTTTTTGCAATCCTGAAATAAGCATGTTAAGACTTTTTTTTTTTTTTAAGAGACCAGTAAATTGACCTTGCATCATACCCATACAAACAGACTTCATTAGTCAAGGACTTCTTTGTTTTTCTTGAGTAGAAATACAAGGTATAGAAATACCTCTTTCAATTTAAGGCTTATGTTTGACTGCAGATAATGCAGAGTAAGTCTGATGTGTATGGTGTATTTATTTCCTCAGAATTAGATGTGCTTTGGGCAAAGCGTGGGTGTGGAGTGGGGTTCAGTAAAACAAGGACATAAAGACCTTTCATGAAGTTGTCAATTTTGTCTGGAGTGATACTTTGTGCATATAGCTCTATTTTTGATGTTTATTTCTGTCTGTCTTTGTACAAATGTGTTTTTATACCAGTTTGATGCTACTAGATTTTCTCTTCATGTTTGGGAATTACTCTGGGTTAACATGATTTTCTTAAAGAATTTTTTTTTAAATTATACTTGCTGACAGATGTGCTACAAGCAAATGACAAGAAGGTCATAAAGGGACTAGTGTAGAACTTAGGCAGTAAACATGCATTAGGATAAGGTTTAAGTGACATTTTCCTGTAAGCCTTTGTTCAGTTGCTTGCAGTTGTTTCTTACTCGCCCAACACCTGGGGTTAGAGGTGATGCACCTTGTTTTCAAAACCTGCTGAATTTATTTTAATGGCACATGAACAGTGAGCATTTACTCCAAAGACAACCCCTTTCCCTCGGCTTCCTACGTACTTCATTTTAGTATATGTTTTGCAGTATTGATAAGGGTAGGCATTTGGGTTTACATGCTTCCATCATCAGACTGGATTACAGGACTGGGAGGAAATCTCAGGCTTGCTGACATCTTGGCCAAGTCTCACCCCCATTTTGTACAAATACCCAGTACTGTTTGAATGTGGATAGCAAGAGGGCAAAGCCAGCCATCACTGATGTGGATATGGTGAAAAAAGAACATGTCTCTCTTCCAGCTATGAGTATCCTAAAAGCAAGACGAAGGTGTGCAGAGTGAGTGACTTCCAGGGCCCATAGCTACAAACTGCGGCTTTCCTTCTGCGGGACGGTTGTGTGGTTCCGCGTTTGGGGTGGGTGCTGCTGCAAAGATGTTCCTTGTCCAGAAACTGCTATTACTTCGCAGAGGCCTCCCACCACCATTTCTCCACGACCCTACCTGAGTCCTGGGGCCGTTTGTCTGCCTGCATACCCTGTAGTTATTGCAAACCCGGGAGAGAAGCTCGCAGCAGTCGTGGCTGCAGGGCTCCGTCCCGGTCCCTGTCGGAGAGGCTGGGGCTCGAACCCGCGGCCTCGCTACTCAGCTGCAGGCAAACCTCTCCCGTCCAGCGGCGAGGCGCGACTTAGTGCGATTGATGGAGGGAAGAACCAATGGCCGCCTTAGAGCCCCCTGGCAACTGAGCCGCTGTGTCCCGCTGGGACCACGAGGAAGGGGGCGGTGGAGGTTTGGTTTCCCCCAGTGGAAGCCGAGGAGGGCGGAGCCAGTGTTTTTCGGTGCACCAATAGGCGAATGCAGGGGCCATTGCAGCGCTCCCGTAGAAGCGGGGGGCGGGGCGGGGCTACCATTCCGGCGCGCCAATGAATGCTGAGGAGGGCGGGGGCGGAAACGCAGCGCCCAATAGTGCGGCTCGGGGGCGGGGCTCGGCGTTCTGTCAGAGCGCCGCGGCGGCGGGCAGAGCCCGGGAGCCCCCGGCAGGAGGAGCGGGGCGGGACGGGAGGAGGCCGCCGCGAAGCCGGAGGACGGAGGCTCGGCGGCGGGCGGCGGGGCGAGCCTGGCGCGGAAACTGGAGGGGAAGCCGCTGGCCGAGCAGCTGCGGCCGGACACGCTGGGGGATTACGTGGGGCAGGAGCGGGTGCTGGGGGCGCAGACCCTGCTGCGATCCCTGCTGGAGTCCCACGAAATCCCCTCGCTTATCCTCTGGGGGCCACCGGGCTGCGGCAAGGTGAGTGGCGCCGCCGGGCCCCGCCGCCGCTCCTGGGCCCGGCGGGGCGGCGATGAGCGGCCAGCCCCAGCTTCACACCATGCAGCTGGGGGTGGATGTTCGGGCCCTTCCGTCTCTTGTTTCATGTGGCTTTCGAGGCTGATGAACTGAAAGGGTGGGACCTGTTTATTTTCGAACCCCATCTTTTTTTTCTCTGCCTTCTTGGTTTCTTCAGTAATGCCTTTATGTTGTCTGATGCCCACTGGTTTTCACTTAGATTACGAAAACACAACCTGCCTCCTGAATAAAATAGAAGTGGTTCACCCCCACCAGCCCTATGCCTTGCAGCCTATACTTTGGTTACACAGGCCCCTGTTGATTTCAGATAATTCAGATTTTGTAAACTCCAAAGCCATTACCTAAAACACCACCTGTGTTTTAGGTAATGGCTGAGAAGCTTAAAAACAGCAACAAAATAGAATCCGTAAAAATACCTAGGATACCAGCAGATTACAACAGCACAGTTTGCAAGTGTGGGGTTTGCTTTAGCCCACAAATTCTAGCCACTGGCAGAAGGCAGCTCTGCTGTGGAAGGGACCTAGTGTTGTGACCAGGCACTCACCCAAACAAACACTCTGAAACTGATGGATCTTAACAGAATCTGACTGCTGCCTGTTCTTTGTTCTGCCTCTTTTAAGATACCAGGGGCAGACCGCAGTGAATCCCAAAAAGCACTGTAATTACAGCACAGCAGTGAAAGGATCCACAGCTGTGGTGAGGGAAGGACCAAATGAATACCTCAGGTGTGGTCAGGAGAGAACACTCAAAAGATCTTGCCTTCATTTTGTCCTTTTTCTCTCTATTTCAGATTGGGGTGGGGAGCAGGGGGGGAAGCTAAGCAAGCAAAATACATGGTTGTTTCTGTCAGTCTAATGTGTGCACAGTGCTAAGTTTTGCATATTATATATAGATAGATGCCTTGGCTATGTGTGAGAGCATGTGTGGGAAATCTGGGATAGGGAAAATAATGACTAATGAATTAATGCTTGCAGAGCAGTTAAGGACAAAGCAGCAGCTTGCTCTTAGCATACTTACTTTAAGATAAAAAGAGCCTTCATGTGAATGGTATTTGAATAATAATGCCAGTTAATCACAGTTAATAAGGAGCAGGTATGAAAATAATTGATAGATGAATACTGTCATCAATGATGCAACAGGTTGTTTAGGCTAGATAACATACACCTGGAAAGAACCAGCTGATGAACTCAAGTAATTGCCACTTTCTTTAAAATAACAAGGTAATATCAGAAAAAGAGAGAGAGAGATCAGAGGAGATGAGGTAAAGAAGGGCTATTTCTAAAAACTTCTTAAAGGGGAGTTGGATTGACTGAAGCAAGATTGCTAAAGAGAGAAGTGGAATTGAATTCTTTAACAAATGGGAGTCTACCTTATTGAATGAGTAACATGTTCAGGGGCCTGCTTCTATATTTATTCATACTCTTCTGCCTTTGATTTCTTGTTATCTGTGTCAAGGGTGTCTGCTTGCTGTTTCTTGAAGCCTGTTTTCCTTGGAAAAAAATGCTGTTACAAATACAGTGGTAAGAAAGCAAAGGCCGCATACAGTCTGAAAATTGGAACTTAGTTCAGTGGCCTTTGGGTTGTGATCTGATGAACCCACCTTTTTCTGGCTATGGAAATGCTTTTTCATGATTTTGTGACATCTTACGCTTGTGTTTCAGGTCTTCTTTAGGAACTTTCTGTGGTACTAAGACCATCTTTGAATAATGGGTGATCTGTTTCATGCCTATAGTAACACAGCTTTCACTCTCCATTCTCGTGACCTGTCTTCTTCACCCTTTTGCCTTATGCAGAGTTGCATTTAGTAAGCTTGCTGCTCACAAAGTTTAAATTATACTGCTCATCAGTCATCTGACTTGCATCAAGACTGTGCCTTTTGCCCTATCAAGGAACAGTTCCACAATTTACCTGTTATATTTTCTCTTTTAAGGTACTTAAGCTGTCAGGTGGCTTATCTCCTTTCTCAGCAAACAGTTTTGAGGCTATATGCTTTCAGCTAGCTCTTGATGGGCCGTCCATTACTGGCTGAATGAGAAATACCTAGTGCAAAGAGTTGAACTTTTCCCTTCACCCATGCTTATCAATATTTCTAGGATGGTGCTAGAGTACAGTTTCATCTCAGGTCTTCTTCCCCATAAATCATATTGTCTGTCTCAGGTAAATGGCTGAAAGTTCTACCCTTTAATTGGATATTTTTTTATTAAATTCCTGTCTTTACAGATTTAACATGCAAGGCAAAATAGTCTCCCTAAAGATGGAAAAAGAAGTCTATGGTTGCCTGCCTGCCTCATTCACTTATTATTTGAGTTGTATGTATATAACATGCCTAAGAAAACATTTCATGAGGAAGTAACCTGAAACAGGTGGAGGACGGACAGATGAAAAGGAAGTCTATTTCTCTTTTCATGTGAAGAATCATATAACTTAGTGCTTGAAACTTGAAAGATCTTGTGAAAGATAAATAAGTATTCTCACTGTCTCAGGACCTGGTTGGACTGATAATCAAAAAAGTCTGTTAAATACAGTCTTTTTCAGTGGGGAAAAATATTAAATAATTATGTGTTATGTAGCTTCAAATGTAACAAGCCCATGTGCTAAGCTCTGCCCATCAAAGAAAATAGCCTTAGATTAGAGGGTAGGTGCTAAAACAGGAGTATAATTAGATATGTTGGTCTAAATTCAGAAGTGCTGTGTAAGATAGTCATAGACTCCATAAACTTCTTCATGCTTCTGCTACCCAGGAATCTGGTTATTGCAGCCCGTCTATGTTTTCTTCCATTTCTACAGCCAAATGCCACACTAACCAATACTTCTTTTGAAAAGGGTAGTGCAGGACTAGGTAAAACCAAACAAAAAACCCCAGCTGAGGACAACTGAAGGTGGAATTAATCCTTGGGGCCAAATTTCAAATTAGTTTATGTATTATTTATCAATCTGGACTTTTATAAGTAGTGGTACAACAGGCTTTTTCTAAGCAAGAAGAGAATAGTCTTGGCTATTAAACTGCTATAACTACAGTATTTCATATTGTAGGTCAAGAGTACTTTTGGAGAACTTTTATAATGAAAGTAATAAAGCTAGGTACATGAGTAAAAATACGTGTGCTTTGTACTGCTCTTCCCAAGTTGATTTCACCCTCAGCTGCACTTGAATATTCAAGGAAGCACAATCAAAATTGAAAAGACAAAATCAGAGTACTTCTGTTGTGAGTTTCTTTTCTTCTGAGTTTCCATCTGTATTGAGCCTTCTTATTTTAAGGGAGCATGGTCTTTGTACTTTTGTCATCCTAATTTCTTAGGAAGACAAGGTACTCTAGGTGAAAAGGCTTTGACTCTGTTTTTACTTTTGTCACTGTTAAGTGTGGAACACACAAACATATTTTCTGCTTTTAAGAAACTGACCAGACACAGGCCAGAGGAAGAAACACTGCCTCAAAGAGATGCCATGGTTATTAACTTAGGAACAGTTAGCTTGTTCATCCTGACTATGCACATTTTTAAAAGCCTGTATGAATCTTAGTGTAATACAAGTAGCCATACTGTGATTTATGACACCTTAATGCAGGGATTTAGATTTTTGCTTGTCTGCCATGGAGCACCAATTTTAGTAAAGAGTTAGCAGGGGGACACAGTGTAACTTGAGCACTGAATAATTTTGCTGCTACAGATACGGTTTAAGCCTTATAAACCTGAACATTCTGTATTTAAATACAGTAAACATTCCTTCTTACGTTTGTTGTTTAACAAGGAAAAATGTAGGCAGCAAGTGTCTGAAACCTGCTCCCTACAAAAGATAAGACAAAGAACACTCATGCATGGTTTTCTGGGGTCCATATCTGCAATGTAGTACTAAGGTAAAATACGCTGTGTTGATATGAGTGCATAAAATTAAAAACCCCAGTAAGTGGTCTTTGAAGTGTCTATCAAATCTCCTTTGAGTTTGTATTTATTTCTAGGACTCCCTTATATTTCTTTTCTTTTTTTTTATTCAAGACTTTGCTATATGAGACATTGAAACGCAGACAGCAAGTCCAACTTACATATTTTGCACCCCGCATATTTATCATCCCTTCTCTCCAGCATTTTCCGTTTTACTAATTCAAGTGATTCCCTAAATGTCTGTTTGACTACTTGAGTGTATTTCATCTTCTCTTATTCATACTGCTTAAGGTCTGATTTGAACTGTTTGAAGTAATGAGTTCTTCTGATTGATTACCGTTAGATTATTAACTGAAAATGCATGGCTTTACAGTAGCGTAGAGCGGAAGTCCAAAACAACTCTGAAAAATTGGTTTATCTTTGCAGTTGCCTGGGAGAAGTCTTCAAATACAGCGTTCTTGGTTTTGCTTATCCCAGTCTAAATCAGGAATAACTTAGGGTCGCTCTCTAGGAAGAGGAAACTGGAAAAGAAAATACGATTGTATTTGTAAAGCAGTTGGAATATAAGGAGACAGATCTGGATGCAGCAAATGGAGGCACAACTCCATTTCAGTAAATATTATGCAATGACCTTGCATCTGTTTATGTTTGGTTGGACTTGGATTCTGGAAGTGCTGTAAACCACATGCTGTGGCTGTTGTTCAGTGACACCTTACTCCTCCAGTAGTCTCACAGTAGGCTATTTGGGGTATGAGGAACCAAACAAGATGGGTAAGAATAGCATCTGCCCTTATACAAATGCCAACTGCTGCCACTTTTGATTGTGTTTATAGACAGTGTCCCTGGGCCACATTCATCTGCTATCCTGCCAGTTTCCTTTAGACACAGCCTGGCTCTTCTCCTGTGATGCAGTGTGGTAGCTTGGGGTCAGCTCAGCAGTGTTGGCTAGGACAGACCCCAGCTTCTTAAGCTACATCCCAGGCAACTGCTCCCCTGGCTGGCATCCAAGGATGCTGGCACCGCTGGTGTCTCACTCAAGGCAGTGAAACAGAGCGTGGCCTTTCCTGACTGCTCGTCAACCACGGTATGGCCCTGGTGCCCTCAAAGGGAGCATTGAGGGTAAGGAGAGGCTGTTGATGGCAACACCGTGTAAGTAAAGGTACGGAAATCCTGGCCAGAATAAAGGAAGAAGCAAAAATACAGGGAAAGTTATAGTCAGAGGGCAGCAGAAAAACGCAGGATGCTAGTTCAGAACTCTGATAACATAGTTTAGACCCTGCAAGTCCATAGGTGTAGCTAGCATGTTGGGCTTGTGTTTTGCACTAGGCTGTCAGCTTTTTGTCATCCCTGCTGCGAACATAATTCACACCGTGGTTTGCTCTGGAACAAAGCAGCAAAGTCACTTGATGGGGAAGCCTAGATGCCAACTAGATTATCCCTGCTCAGGAATAATCCATGCTGCGCTGCAGTGTATACAGCAGTGCAGATCTGTGCCAGATCTGCTTTGGTCACTTAAACGTGGTCTAGCAGACCATCCAACCTTCCAGACTTGTTGCAAGAAGTACATATGTTGGAAGGGCCCATTCAGGTGCAAGGAGAGCTCTTGCACCGGTGTGTTCCCATAAAGTGTAGCATGAATGTCAACTCCTCATGAAAAGGCTGTGAGAGATGAAAAGGGCTGTGAGGCTGGAACAGGACAACTGTGAGCTGTTCTGCACACCTTGCAGGAGCTCTTTGACATGACTGCTGAACACAGTATAGATGTAACTTGAGAGACCATGTGTTTTCTGTGACTGACATGTACAATGGCTGTTTTGCTAAATTTATGCGATTTAAGAATGAATAAGGAAAGTCTCCATGAACAGGCAACCATAGGCAGATCCCTAAACAAGGTCTACCTGATCTTCCACAAGCGTGAGGTAAGAATGACCTTAGGTTTCACAGTCAACTTCTTAACTGGAGTCTTCTTGACTATGACCTGACCATATATGCTAATCTCTTCCCAAATTTTTCAGTTCTGCTTTCTGAAGAGAGCTAGGCAGTACCACTCTATTCCTGGAAGGGCCTTTAGTGAGCTAATGCAGTGGGCATAGTTTAATGGCCTGGTAAAGATGTGCAAAAATGAAAAGACCATGTTACTTCTAAGCAGGTAATGTTAGTCATTGAACATCAGCATCAATAGGATGGGCTTAATTTGTACTTGCTTTTTACTGTTTTCTTCCAGCCATGGGTGTGAGGTTGCATTGACTAGTGGCAGCACAGAGAATAGGGAAATAGGTATACTCAGAATTGCCCAGTCAAGGAAACTTGCATATATACAGAAAATTCTTGTCTCTTGGTACAAACATCTAAGTAACCAAAACGGCAAATGTGATTGACTTATCTGCTCTGACAGTGAGAGGTATGTGGAGGCAAGCACACTTTGTGGGTTACTTTCATTTAATCCATAACTTGTATCAAAGCCTGGAAGAACTGGTGGCATAGTTGCTGGGAATGGGCTTGTTTGGTTGTTTTTTTGGTTGGTTGGTGGGTTTTTTCTAAGTTTCAGATGGTTTCAGCCTTTGGGAAAGGATATTCTCATTTGGACTGACATGAAGAAATTTGCAGGATGGTGGAGCAGAGTTTCAGTAGTTAAGTGTTTGTTCTGTGTGTAATGGATCTGGAAATAAATGACCACAGGCTCAAGTTGAAAGTGTTATTCATTGGTGAGTAATGGTTCATGAGTTTCTTGGTAGATATGTTTCCATGTTTCAGAACAGCTCCTTATGATAGCACTTTTTCAGCCTGTCTAAACAGATAAGTCAGTAGGGTCTTGCAATTTTCAGCATAAAACTTGAGATGATAGGTGTGAATTTGGACAGTTTGGTGGGAAAATGGAAGAGAACTGAGAATGATTTCTGGAAGGAGCAAGGTTATCACACTATGAGCTTTGTAAATTGTAGTTTTTAGTGAAGTTAGCAAAAGGTTAGTTTGTAGGATCACTCCTGTTCTCATTGATATAAATACCAGTTAGTTCACAGGAAACAATACTTCTGCTCTTCCCCATAAGGAAAAAACATGATCTAAAGAAGAAACACCTCTATAATAAAAGCAGCAGAATATTAACTTGTTTAGATTTCCACTTCCTGCTTGTTATGCTGGTTCTGATGTGGATATATTCGTTCATATGAAATTGCAATGTCAGTGTCACTATTTTAAAAGACTTTTTTTCTAATGTAACAATCAAACCTACTTCAAAATTTATTTCAGATGATGAAGGATATTCAGTGTGTTTTCTTCTGCCTTGTTCCATATTGGATTTTTAATTTTCTTCTTAACTCCCAAATACATTGCTGCTGAATTTAGTGAGAGGAGCTAGGGGTTTAGCATACTAGTTGCAGTTCTGTGATAGTGCCTTCAAACTTTGGCTACCCTGCTAAAGTTAAGTCTCCACTGGGTTATGTGTTCCTGGGTTATAACCTGATAGTAACAAAGAGGGAGAAAACAGTGTAGCGTGTTACTGGCTTTTGCTTGAGATGGTAGGAGAAAAAACAGTGTAAAAAAAATTGAGCTCATGGGAAATAATAAGCTTTCAGAGGAACAGAGAAAGTTTATCCTGTATGCGATAGGCAGTTTGACTTGCTAAATGATTGTGCAGAGCAGAAGGAAGAGGCCATGAATGTGCCTGACCATGTCAAGCACTGCTTTTGAAAGGCAATGTGTGTTATTCTTATTACAACCTTTGTTGACTTGGAAGTAGGCAGAGCAGGAGAGGGACATGCTGGTTGAGAGCTGTGCAGCATTTTTCAAATAGATTCTTGGTCTGATAGTAACTTTCAAACAAATCCCTTTGTATTTTTTTTTCCTAAATTAGGGGTAGAAGTATGGACTCCTGTGCATGTGTTTAAAAACAATTCCTCGCTGTTTTTTTTTTAAATAACAAAACTATCTGTGACCTGGTGATTGAGGGCCAAGGTGCAGTATGAGCTGCCAGGTAGAGCTACAAGAAGAATATCCACTTGATTCCACCCTGCCAATTTTAGAGAAGGAAGAGGTACGTTCTTCCTTTTTCATCCTCACATTTGATGTACTGAGGGTTTCCATGCATGCAGTGATTTTTTTTTTTTTTTTTTTTTTTTTTTTAAGGCATGAGTACATCCTCTGAAGGTACATTGTGAATCAAGGCCCTTTTGTAAGGAAACATCAACTTTGGTTTTATTTTGTTAGCTTAGTTTCAAAGATAGTTTTGCTTTTGGTTTTTGGTTTTCCAGATCTTCCTGATTTCTGTAGGCTTTGCTGCAAGCACTTTCCAGCATGTCCTTCCAGTCTTGTCTTCTTCAGTGATACAAAGAGGGGAGGGGCTGCTGCTTTGAGCTCCAGGGGATGAGAGAGGATCTGACGTGGGATGAGGGAGTCTTGTATCAGGATGTGAAATGACACCTCTTCTGAAGACAATCAGGAAGCCCTTACTAAAGCTAAAGCAAAACAAATGATACATCCTCCCGCTTAGCCTCCCCTTTCCTATCTTGGGCCGGTTGCCATTTCAGGGACGAGGAGATCCATTAAAGAGACAGAGCAGTGCTGCAACCCCACTGGTGGCTATGTGGTAGGTGGTTGCTCCTGCAGCCTCCCTGCAAGAGGATCTGGTTGGCAGCACCTACTGCCTTAACCTCAGTACTTGGAATATCTTCTGAAGCAGTTTTGTTGGCACCTGCCCCACTTCTCATCTGCTGAGGCTCTTCAGTTTCCTTGGGCTCCTTCTTTAATAGAAGAGTGAGCTCAGTGGGAGAATTGCCTGTTTTTCTCTAGCTGTACTTTCAAACAGACATACACTCAGCTTGGGACATGCAGATACACCTGCCTTTACTAAGGGCTGTGAAGAAAAGTCTGAAAATTATGCCTGTGATGTTCAGGTGTAGTAAATCTGCCTGGGAGGTAGTGCTGGAGGTTGCTTTTGTGCTTTGGCAGGCTCAGTGAAATTCCCTGTAAATAAATAAATTCTGATTTGAAGGAGTTGTCTATAAGGAAAGAAGAGCAACATAGTCGCTCGCTAAAACCAGCCAACAGTTTGTTCAGTCAGCTGCCTTTTACTTCTCTGGGCCAGCATTTGATTACTGTTGACTATTTAGATTTAGAGAGTTATCTTTTCTTAAGTATATGTAAAATTTTTCAGTACTAACATTCTCATGCTTTTGTAGAGAACTGCTGTCTGATTCAATTTCACTTTTATGTGCACTGGAAATAGAAAAGGCTTTAATTAACAACATTGTAGCTTTTTATTTCTTAAATGTGGTTGCATTGTAAACTCTTCTGCAGGTATCTTGGGGTAGTCCAGTTCTTTATCCATTAATATATTCTACAGAATAACTGCACAGCAGGTTGCAGTCAGCCCATCTTCGGTGACAGGAATGTATTTGGTGAAGACTTCTTCCATGGTAAAGGAGACAGCTGTCATTGCTAGCCTTTTCAGTATTGATACTGAATAGGTCTGGTACGTAAAAGTGCAGGCATTAGAAATGCAGCGGTGGAATTGGCAGCTACCTCCAGCAGAAAGTTTTTAAGTCTTCTGTGTGCTGGAATAGCATGAACTAAAATACCTTACTCTATAAACTGTCAACACTGTCACTATGTCCAGAATATATAGCTTTGGTCTTTACATATTTTCTTCAAATGAGTACTTTCTGGGTCCAAAACGGTTTTTACAAAGCTTTCTCCTGTTGCTGTTTCAGACTACACTGGCACACATCATAGCCAACAGCAGCAAAAAGAATGGCACGAGGTTTGTGACACTGTCTGCCACAAGTGCCAAGACAAATGATGTTCGAGATGTCATCAGCCAAGCCCAGAGTGAAAAAAGACTCTTCAAGAGAAAAACCATTCTCTTTATTGACGAGATCCATCGTTTCAATAAATCTCAGCAGGTGTTGTACTACATTGCTTTTTGAAAAAAGCCTTTGCCAGCACTTCTGTAAAATTTCCCACTTTGCCTTAAGGTGATAGCTTACTTTCAGCTTTTGATTTTAATATTAATGTTGTTAGTAGATGAACTAGGGAGAAACATAAAAATTAAATTCCATAACTAACTTCCAGTCAATGTTTAGTTATTGTGATTCAAAGATTTAAATAAAAGGCTGAGCTATACTTATAGTTGACTTACATACTGGGCTTTATATGATGTTTTTCTAATATTTTGTTTCTGCAAAGTCACGTTAGTAAAGTTTGCTGCACACATCTTCATTTCAGCCTCCATCCTGGGGGGTAGCATTCTGCATTACCTTTAAAAAGGTCTGGAATGTGAATGTGCCTAGGGTGGGTGTGCGTTTAATGTTATCCACTCTTCTCTGCGAGAAAAGAGAAGAATAAGGCATGGCATGGTACTTTGCGATAACACATTGCTGCAACCATCACTTGGGTAGTTTTTTTCTTTTTCCTTTCCTAGGTATAAGTTTTCTTTAGTCATGCCATGGAAAGCTTAAATTCTGTACTACAAGTTACAGTTTTTATATGGAACCATACTGCAATCTTCCTATAGTTTTCTGAGCTATCCTGTAGGATTATGTAGGGAATTGTAGACCTAAAGGTTCATTCGAAGAGTATTTCGAAGTAGCCTTGCTGTTTATTATATTTGATAAAGCATTTTCATGATATAAACCAAGTCACATAAATAAAGTACAAATTTGCAAATTTTGGACACTTTCTTTTCAGCTGATAGGGTCATACTCAGTGCAAGCATGAGTTAAGGTGAACAGCCCATAATGTGCTGTGTGCATGAAATTAAATCATTTAGATAGCTGAGCAGATGAGCTGCCTGTCAGTGAGGTTATTTGTCATATCAAAGACTCACAAGACAGAAAAAATGTAGCCTACTCACATGGGATGTTTTGGGTTGTCATTGATTGAGATCAGCTTTTTCTGCTTCCCCCCCATCCTCAGGACACTTTCCTTCCTCACGTCGAATGTGGGACGGTGACCCTGATAGGAGCAACCACAGAAAACCCTTCCTTCCAAGTCAACGCCGCTCTTCTGAGCCGATGTCGGGTGATCGTCCTAGAGAAGCTCTCAGTTGAAGCAATGGAGGCGATTCTGATGCGGGCCGTCAGGTCCTTAGGGGTCCAGGTTTTGGGCCAGAGCGACCAGCACAGCAGCTCTGCGACTGGCAGCAGCAGCGAGAGCTCAGAGTGAGTACTTTATGGGCTGCAGGGTATTAACACACACAGCCCGAGGAATTGACTGCCTGCCAGGGAGAGAATGAAGCAGTTGAGGGGTGGGAATAGAAACCCTAGCCACTTCTGATAGTAAAGAAAAGAATTGGCAGCATATGGCAGGGGTGGGGGGTGACAGGAGAGAGAGAATTCAAAGCACTGTCTCTTCATCCAAAACATAATCTCACCATCTGGATTAGGAGAGAGTTTTGTACTTGGATCTGTAGTTCCTGATTCACCCTCCCAGGATATTTAAATCTGTTCTGCTGCTGAGGATTTTATGTGGAAGCCTGTAGCTGGGTCTTTGTCATGTTCTAACGTGTGTTACTTCTTGCTACTGGTTGTAAAAACATCATGTTACCATTAAGTGGTGGATGGGGCATCCCCTCTTAAATTAATTTGGAAGTGCCCAACAAAACTTTGTTTTCTGAGAAATTTTTTTACATAGGATCAGGGGGGATACTACTGTTCTTTAGATGCAGGATAAGTGCTGTGATATGTTTTATGGTATGCTGTGGCAAGAGGGGGCTGTTGCTGTGAGGTGTTAACAGATTGTTTTAAGAGAGACTTTGTTTTTCTCTGCTCCTTGTTGTCCAAGTCAGGTAGAGTCACATTAAACATTTGGGAGAGTTTTGGAAAAAAAAAGGTCTAGGTTTGTCCATAAGGGATGTTATCTGACTTCTGAAATGGCTAGCTGGCAAACAAGAATAATGCTTGGTACTGCGCTACTTTCTACAACTTTCTGCAACTTACTACACTTCCTTCATGCTGAAGCTTGTCTGTACTCCTAGTAATTTACAGTGTATTGACATGGTGGTAATTGGACAGGCATTCCGTATGAAATAAATGAGAGGGAATCCACTTTGTCCTTTAGCTTTGTCACAGAATGTAAGCACTAAGAATCGCTAACCTGAACGCCAAGGTCAGGGCAGGGAAGGAAAGCTATTCCCTTTTTATTTTTAGGGTACCCTGCCTCATGGTTTACTCACTTGTAGCTTTTACATAGTGTAGTAATGTGAATTTTAGAAAAGGGCAGTACTGCATGTCAGCCTTAACGTAATGGCACAGCTGTGGTTGTGGCTACACCCTGACTGGGATTTGGAGACTTTCCTTTCTGTTCGGGATTAAAGTACAAGGCATAGTTTCAGCTGCAGTTGTTTGGGTTTGGGTTTCGCTAAACTCTCCGTATCCGTAACCTTCCGTTAGCTGATGATTTAAACAGCACGGTGTGGTGCTTCATCAAACTGAAAGAAGTCTGGCAGGCAGACTGACAGACTAGTACGGTTTCAGAAATCTATCCATGGAGAGAGAGGGCCCTGCTTCAATGGCTAATGTGGGGAGCCAAGCATTTAAAAATAAAATCGGGATTCAGAATTTAGGAGTGTTTGGTGCAGTTGTGTGTTAAATCTTTCTTGTTCCTGCTGCTATCTGGTTCTGGTCTGTAGTTGATACATCTTGCTGCTGATGAGTTTGGGTTTTTATAAGTCATCCTGTTCCTTCCTGTGGTTCCAGGTTTGGTCTCCTTGTTAATTCCTGTTTCTTGCTTCACTGTCCATACCATTTCTGCTCCTTCATTTCCTTTCCACCTACTACTCTGCAGGAGCAGCTGTGTCTCATCTTTTACCTCTTCACCTCCCTGCCTCTGTGAAGCAGGGCTGTCATTAGATGCAGGCAGATAACAGTGTTCATGCTGTCCTGAGGAATAAATGAATGTCACCAATTACAGTTGAATTGGTTGTTCATTGTGCTTACCTTTGTTCCAGAGTTGGAAAAGGAGCTGTAAGGCAGCATGTCCCCAAATGTGGGGCATGCCCACTTTGAAAATGCTGCAGAGACCTAGCCAGAAGGCACAAGAGATGTGTACATTGAATTTTGGATTTCATTTCCCATGTGAGTCTCCCATCCTAAACCACGGAAGTGTAGTATGAAGTCCTGCATGTGCTGCTTGGCCTCAGTTTGTCAGATGGTCTTGGTATCACATCACTTGTCTTACATGATGGCTGGCCTAGATGAGATTGATGAGATCCTTGTGGTCTCTCCTATTACTTTGAGGAATTAGGTGAGAGTGAATCTTCCTTAGTCTCTACAGGCATCTTCTGTGCTCGACAAGAATGCAGCTATTGCTGAGTGATTCAACAGGTTTTATTGTCTCTGCACTCCATGCACATGCAGCAGTTATCAAAAGGAGAGTGTGCTCTACCCAAATCTGTTTCCTTAAATTTTCTTGGTGGCTTTTTCTTATCTTGCTTCCACCATTGCTGCAGGTTTCTGATAAGGTTAGGTCACCTGGCTTCTCTTTCACCCTGCTGTGGCCTTTTATTGCTGTAAAGCTAAAATAGAACTAGCAGGAGGTGTTACCTACTTTGGTATCTTTTTCTTTGTTATGTCATCAGGCTCATAAAGCTTTTTTGACAGTTTTTGTATTAGTTACTGGATTTCTTTAGGATAAGATGTGCTTTGTGTTATATTTTCATCAACTTTACTGCCATCAAATTGTGCCTGTTAAAGCCTGCAGTAAATTAAGCTGAAAGATGGGGGAATATGAAAGGAAGAAACATACTCATGAAGAAGAAAAGTAAGGAGAAGTCAATGTTAAAGTTGCTTTATATTGCTGAAACTTTGCTTGTGCTTTCTGCAGTTTATGCTGTCTCAGTAATAGCACAAACTGTTCTAGGTGTACACTGATACACTACACTTGTGTAAGTGATGGAGGAAATAAAATTCTTCTTTTCTTGGCTTTTTATTTTTATCATTCAAGTGCTGCTTTCAGAGTGGTATCTCTTACTAAAGTCAGACTGTAAACTGGATGGTGGATTAATGTATTTGAAGTTAGATAGCACAGAAGGTACACAGCTGAGGTAAACGAAAGGATCCCCAGTTTCCTATCGGCAAGCCCAGACATCATGCAGTTCAGATTGTTAGGGGCTGTATTACAAGTACTGACAGGTTTTGAAGTCACTGGTACGTCAATGACAATGTTGAAGATGGACTTCCTTTGGGTCTTCAGTGTTCAATACCTTTTCAAAAATTATTGCCTTTTTGGAGTATCCATCCAATTTCCTTGCAGGAAATAGAGTTGCTGGGACGAGAGGTGACATTCAAAGACAATGTTGTAAGGCGGTGAGCAATATATACCATACTGCTGTATTTCAGGTGAAGAACTGTATTTGCCTGTAAAAGTGTTGCAGTCTGTCAAGGTGTGAATGTAGTGAGAATAATTGCACTGAGAAAGTAAGAAAGCATCGATTTATATGTGAAAGAAGCAATGGGTACTTTATCTCATGTTCTGCTCAATTATATTTAAATCTTTCATCATACAGGTTCTCCCTTGCTTGGACTTCCTTATGTTTACTCTCTGATATCGCTTAGACCCTCTTGTCATCAAACCCTCTTGGATCAAACACTGCGGTGTTGGACAGGTTTAAAGGGTAGTTCATCATACGTTTCAGGTTGGTTCTTGGCACAAACTGTCTTGACGGTGTGAAGATAAGGAGGAATTGGAAGAAGGATTTATTATCCTGTAGTGGTAGTTTTCCATTCCTTAAGCTAGTATATCACCTTCAGCTCAATGAGTGATGGGTCCTGGGGCTTGTTTATGTTTTTGTCTCCAAGTATCATCGGTTACAAGGTACCAACATTGAGCATTGGCATCCAGTGGGTGTTCAGTGTTAATTTTGGAGAGTGAAAAAAATACAAGATTGCCCATCTGCAAGAAGATCGGGAGCTTGGGAAGATATCAGAAAGCATGGGAGTTGCTCTGCCTTGCAGTTCTAGGGTGTGCTGAAGTTGGGTTAAGTGGAAGGGTGTAGGGCACTGAGCTTCTGAAGACAAGATGGGCTTAAAAATGTAAAATACAGTGAGTGTCTTTTGGAAGTCAACGTATTGGAATAATAGTCATCCTGATTTTGAAGTTAGGCTCCTGCCCAGTGAAGTTAAATCATTAAAAAAAAAAAAAAAAAAAAAAAGATTTTAATTTCTCAGCTAAAATAACATTTTATGTTCAGAATAACTGAATTCAGTTGTTATTTTGAAATACTGAGTGTGAATGGAGCTGCGATTATGGAACAGGGAAGCATTATGTTATTTCCAATCAGTGATTCTCATCAATATGCTGTGCAAACAGCTTGCATGTGGAAATTTTCTCCATTTATTCTTGTTCTTTATCATGTCCTGTATGCCGTGCTATTGTTGTAGGCATGAACTGGATCAGCCTAATACATAATACATTATTTGGAGCAGAATTTCCATTACCAATATGTTGTAACTTGGATTTCACCATGGAAGTGAACAAGACCGTTGCTTTTAACTAGATTTTCCATACTTCCTTGTGCATATTTGTTTCAGTTCCTGTAATACTAATTACTTGTGTTGAGTCAACAGGGCACTTAGAGTCCTATAGTGAAATGGGAAGAGGAGACGGGAATACAACTAAGCTTTCTTGCCCAGCTTCTACTTAGCAAATAAATGGCAAAAGTGCTCTGAGGCCTCAACTTTGTTTGAGACAGACTGTCCTTAACTTCTTGCAAGTGTAGTACCTGTCTTTTAGTGCTCTCAATGCTTCCCCTCCACTTGCAGTTGCTGAGTGCAGTTGTGAGTATCAGAGTGAGGAGGCCTCAAGCTCATGGTGGTGTTCTCTGCAAACAGCAGGTAAAGAGCTTAGTCTTTGCAGGTGAAACCTTCTCTTCAGTCTGCCCTGCTGGTGTATCCAAAGTGTTTGCACAGTGTGCAGCATGTTTTTGTTCCCTGTTGATAGAGCTATTAGCAGCAGGATGTCTGTGTGTAGTGCCTGCTGGGTTTTTTAAAATAGCTGTTGCTTTCTCTACTGGCTTCTTTCATTGCGTATAGGAAAAATCTGTATGTAGTGCTGAGGGGTGAACGTTGCTCCCGGATTTTAAAGGAATTTGATGCATGAGATACTTGACTGAATAAGTCCCTGTGCTATTATATTCTTCTGCTTCCCCATTCAAACACAAAGATGGTGTTTGAAACACCTTGGAGAAAGTGTGGTTATTTTGGAGTGCGATTGTGTGCACGTGTTAATTTTTTTTCCTAGCTTTATCAAATACATGAGAAATAAGGAGATGGAAATAAAAATATGGCAAAATGCATATGTGTATATAGATAGATTTATTTTTTCCCCACAGGATGTGATTCCTGCTGCCTTCTCTGCAGCATGGGTTATAGCTCTAGAAGACATTTGTTAGCCTTCACTTGAAGTGGTGTGGATTAAGATTGCAGCTCTACAAGTTTTTCCCTCTTACATGTGGGCATGAGAGGGCTCAAATACTGACTGTTGAAGTTTTTCCAGCACCTACTGTCTCTTTCTTTTGTGTGACAAGTGCAAAGTTGCTTTGCAAGGAGATAGAGGAAGCATATAATGAAGATTAGTGGATACATGTGTCCGGGAACCCTGGTGTTGCCTTTTTGTACACTACTGCTAATGACAGCAATAAATCTTTCTGGTGAATGAAGTGCAAGGCTGTTGTGAATCCTTAATTATTTGGCACACGAAGGCTTCATAAGAAATTGCCTGTCACGCCAAGCTTTGTATGTTAATCCCTGCTGATACATGTAACTCTTGATTTTTAGTCCAGTTACTAGAAATGGCTAAGTTAGGGCCATTACTCAATGCCATGCTTTAACTCCGCTAGCTGCTGTTTCCAAATCAAATCAATTGTACCCTCTGCCTGGCAAACACCTTAGCTGTTACCTTGTCTACATAACTAAAGTTTGAGGGTCAAATCCTCAGCAGTATGCATGTGAAATGTGCAGAGATGTGTTGGTTTGCATGTGCCCCAACAGTAGGGACCACAGCCTAGCAGATGAAAAGCTGGAGAAAGAGCTTGAGGACTTTGTTACTTACCCAGATTTTTCACAGACACACTATGAGATCTCGGGAAATCCTTCACCCGCTGCTGTATTTCTCAACTCTTCCCATCTTGTTCATTTAGCTTGTGTTTTCACTGGAATTTGGCCTTTTTCATGTGTTCGTATAGTCCTGGCACACACTTAAGAGTAGTAGATGGCAAAAACAGTGACTTGCTTGCACTGGGATGCCTGTTGGCTCTAGTAAGGTATTTTTTTGTACCCCAGTGACTAAGTTGTAATACCTGTTACCATTTAAAAATAAGAATGTAGGATACATATATGCTTTACAGTGTAAACAGTCCTTCCAGTTGTTGCTTTTTAAAGAATATCTGATAGCAGCTGTTGTTGGGAGTTAGTTCAAAGCCTTATGCTAATTACTTCATACGTCACTATATTCTCTCACATGCATTTGTATAGCTTCCAACCTTTTCAGTGTCTTTCCAACAAGGACTGTGAAGTGCTAGCTATGAAACGCTGATGGAGTAAAACCTTGTGAAGTTCAACTGGCTGTGCCAGAACTGTGCTCTGGCAAAACCCTAACCCTAGTTTCCGTTGAACTTGAGATGAGGGAAAATAAGGGGATTAAATAGACGAGAGCTCCTGCCCTACCTTTTTCATGTGCAATTGTGTTTAACGTGCACTGGGACAGGAGGAAGAAGGGTAGAGTCCCACAGTGTTCTCCCAGGCTCTGCAATGCTTAATCATAACAGAATGAGTTAAGAACAAAACTTAAACCCAGCTGTCTCTCGACAATGTTTGTAAAGAAATGCTATCTCTAGCAGAATATGCAAGGAGAGGAGCGTGCTGGGGGGTAACAGTGTATGCTTATTCTGTTGCAGATTCCCGGTGTTCATAGAGGAGAAAGCTCTAAATACCCTAGCCTACCTTTGCGATGGTGATGCGAGGACTGGACTGAATGGACTTCAGCTAGCAGTTCAGGCCAGGTTAGCAGCAGGGAAGACCACTCCTTTGAATATTACCAAAGGTGGTTCTGCAGATGGCATTGTGATAACAGAAGAGCATGTGAAGGAAGGGCTACAACGATCTCACATCCTGTATGACCGAGCAGGTGAGTACCTGATATAGTTTCTGAGATGCAGCATTCTCAAGAGCTGATAGCCACTATAATTTCTGTTTCTTCTCCCCCTTTCATACCAGCTATGCTTGTGAAACAGTGGTTGTACTCAAATTTGGCCTAAAAATTACTTTTCCTTTACAGTGTAGCAGGCTCAACCTGGAAATTCCTCCTAAACGGGGTTTCCCCTTACTGCTTAGGAAGCACAGGTTAGCCAAAAGACATATTTGCTGCCCTGCAAACAGTTGCATGGTGAAATTATTTGTTTTTAATGTTATTAGAATATTGTCTTCTAAGAGGGTTGCAATGTGAAGAGGGAGAATTAATTTGATGAGGAGATTTGTTCTTGGAGGGTTGGAAATCTTCCATTGCATTTCTACTCCTTTGAAAGTCTTGGAAGTGCTCACATTCACAACGATATGTTATGTGAAAACTTGAGAAGTTTGCTTTATTTTTAGAGTTCCTTATTAAGGTAATGAATTTTGTAACTTGCTTAGGGCAGGTCACATAAATCTAATTGCATTTAAGGCTTCCTAATGTGATAACCACTCTTGCCAAATTTGTGACTTGGCAATGTTAAGCATCACAATAGTTGCCCGCTATACCATTTTATGCTAGAGGCTTAAAAATCAGAGCATGAATATTAGAGATTTGGTGAATCTCCTTGAACACATATACTAGTTCTTCAGAAATACTTGAATCACTATGCAGTATAGTATCAAATGATTATGCCAAGCAGTATTTAGAGACAGGATTGAGTTTTGTTTTGCCACTGTTGCCTGATACACTCAACTACCTGTCACTACTCAAAACCTGTGATGAGTTGGTAGTAACATATATGCCTGCTTGCAGCCTTCTTGCTACAAAGAGGAGATGGTGGCTCATTGTCAGGAAAATGCGAGCTGGGCAGATATTGATATGATGGCAGCTGAGAAGTACAGGGTAGGTAGGGGGAGGGAGAAGACAAATTTTATAGTATCTGTGGCAGGAAGAAATCATGATTAGGAGGAAGTGGAAAATCTGACCAGTTTACTGGTGCGAGTCTCTTGTGCCATTTAGGTCCCTTGTGTGTTTGCTGTTGCCTTGTGGCCACTGTCATACAGAACTCTTGGCTGTGTCCATTGCTCCCACCCCTCCTATGCCTATTTGCTCTGTTAAAGATGGCACAGAGTGCCTCTTCCTGAGGCTCGTGTCAAGTCTAGGTAGGTAGCATGTGTCAGCCCCTTCTCCATGACAGAAATCCTTCCGAGTTCTGTGTAGGGCATTTTGTTTGAGAAGAGATTTTCAGAGAGGGGAGAGAGCGGTGAAAATTCTGTTTTTCTTGATTGTATGAATGCCAAAGAGCCTGCCACAGATATTGTCACAGTAGCAGGTTGCCTGAGTACATGCCTTTAAAAAATTTCTGTATTCTGTGGAGTAGTCTGTGTCTTGGTTTACCGCTTTTGTCCATGGTAGAGATAGCTGTTTGTCCTTTTATGTACAAAGGGCTTCCGGATAGAGGCTACTATATAAATAAAGATATTTTTGTAGCATGTTTTAGCTAATACATTTTGAATCACAGTTGTGGTGGTGGAATCTACAGTGCTCTAATATAAAGTTCTTCAGCCTTATAAAGTGGGAGAGACATGATACTGTCTAGTCACGGTAGCAGCAGCATACATTTGAGTGTAGTGTGTTCATATAGAAAGCGCCAAATAATTGATTAATGTTCAGAGTTGTGTAAATACCGAATTTTGATTTTATGTAGTTATTTTTGGTCACCTTCTGAAAAATTTGCCAAATGTATATAGTTGGGCATTCCTTTGTATATTTTCACCAAGTAATCTAGGAAGGAAATTATTCATAATCCAGACATTAGGCTATTGTTCTGATCTGTGTGCAGACATGTAAAGACAAGATCTTTGTGCAGATATTCCATGCATTTTAGCTGGAAGTACAAAGAAACAACTCTAGTCAAATTTCACTGCCAGCAACCACCTGAAGCCCTTGCAGTGTGAGAGGAAACAAACTGTTTAGTCATATTTTAGCTTTTAATTGCAGTTTTTTAAATTCTCTGATTTTTGGAGAAAATGATGCAGCAACCAAATTAATTGAAGTTTACAGATGGACAGCTAATAGATTTTTAACAGAGTTATATTGTCTCTTCTTCCTCATATTTTATGTCTCTCTGCTAATGCTGATTTAATAGCCAATACCAAAGATAAATTTCAGAATAATTGCAGGATTTTGTCTCTCTATCTATGTGGTAACATACATTCAGTTACAGTAAAGACTGGGAATGTGTTAAGCTGAAGTTAATTTGTTCTCTAATCTGGAACATGGTTGTTCCTTCCTCTTCTGTGGAGGAGGAAAGAGAAGGTGTCTCACACCATAATGTTTTTTGCCAGCTTTATTGTTTTCTGCTGGACCAGAGTGAGAAGTCTTTTTATCCATGCTGTTGCTCTAGTCTTTCTTCCAAGGCTTTCTTCTGCCCTTTATCAATGATTAGTTGATGTTTACCTTTGGCTATAATAATGTGCGATGGGGACTATGTTTTTACTTTCACCCACTACCTTATAAATAGGGTTGCTTAAGAAGTCTAGATATTAATTATGGTCAGTGAATGAGGCCTTTTCCCTGTCTTCTACCAATAAGACTTCAGATAAATCAACATCTTAAATTAGCTGGAAAACTCTTCGTGAGCACGTAAAGCAATTTAGGGGCATAAATCAACAATATTTATGTGTCCGTATACATTAGACACTAGAAAATCCTGTCCTCCGCAGAGTCTCTTGTGTAGTATCTTGTTTCTCTTCGGAAAGGTATTTGCCTTTGTGGGAACAGCACAAAGCAAATGTATTTTGATGCCAAAAGCTCTTTAGAGTTTTGATTTCAAGAGGCATCCAGGATGCAGAACAGCAGTGATCGATAAGTTGGCATGTGTCTGTCTCTCAGCTGAATTGGTAGGGCCAAAATCTATATGTCGGCTAACCAGCCTGAGAGAGCTAATAAATAAAGGTTTATAAAAAATTTTCTCAGATTTTTTTTTAAACGGCTTCAGGTATCTCGCATAGAATATATATAAACTGTATTTTTTAAAAAGAAACACAAAATCTCTTTGTCCAATATGTAAAACTCCATTTAAAGTACAACTGCACAGTTTTTCTGAAGAAGTCCAAGTCTAGTGTATAAGTATTATCATTATGTTGATGACGCAGTCACCAACATTAACTTTGTGAGGAAGGAGGTAAAGGGAGAAAACTGCCCCTTTTCTCAGTCTACGTACTCTGAAGTCCCCTGCAGGTATGTATCTCTAGTCCCAAACTATGTGCTGGATTCCTCTGCCTTTTCAGCTGGTATCCCCAAGCATGACACTTTACAGTAGCTCAAACAGTGTATAAAAGCACTTCAGCAAAAAAATCTGAGTGAGCGCAACCTCTGGAGATATTTAAAGGCCGTCTTCCTTACTTGTAAGAGACCAAGAGACGCCTCTTCCAAGAGGATGATGCGAGTTCAGCTGTTTGGGTTTATTGCTACTAACTCAAGTGTTATGACAGAGCACGGACATGCTGTTTGTGTTGGCACGGGTGATGACTGCATACCACAGGGCTCTTTGTGTGGAGTGCTAGCAAAAATAGCTGTCTGCCAGCCTGCGTATGCCGGCAGCGCGTGTGTCGAATTCCCCACAGAACCGCACTCCAGCGTGAGCAGCGAGGCAGGAGATGGACTCGGTTTCTGACATGGGAGGTGGAGGTCTTGCTGGCTTTGAAAGGAGCAATTGCAGCGGTATGGGGGCTTTAGTTTGCAAACTCATGCATGCGGCCTTTTGTTTTGCAGGGCCTACAAGTGACAGTGATGTGTTCTGATACGGCCCTTAGGCTGTAAATCCTTTTAGCCACAGGAAGAAGAGAAATATTAACAGATGGCCGTGCATGCGGCCAGTTGCCTTTGTAATACACAGTTAGCTGTGAGCCAAGGAATGCTAGGCACTTTAAAAAATAAAAAAAAAAAAAGCAGGTTGTGTGGAAAGTCTAACAATATTGCAGCAAAATACCTTACAAGTTTGATTAAAAGAAATGCATCTATTTTTAACTGTAGCTCTAAAAGATCTTTGTTCTCCTCGGAGTCCATATCTAATCTTACGTTAAACTTTAATGATTAAAAAAATTTTCTTGTAATTCATTCAGTCTTCACACTGCTTATTTAGTAGTTGGGCATTTTAAGGGGGTTTGTGGGTTTTTTTGTTTCAGCTGCTTACAGTTTTCAGGACCCTTCCGGCAGTGCAGGTGTCCACAACTGAACTCAGCATTTCTTAGGGGTTTGCCAAGGCTGTGTACTGCAATCCTGTTTCCTCCAGAAGTGTAATGTGCCATCATTGTATATCCACAGCAACATTTCCTTTTTTTCCCTATATAATACAGCAAACTCATGTTTGATATGCTGGACACTTTGTTTTCAGGTTTTAATTGATGTGAAATTTCTTTTTCTAAAATATCGCTAGTGTATAGTACTGGATTTCTCCAATTCTTCCATTGTCTTCAGAGCTGTGTGTGTGTCCAAAAGCAATGATCAGTGGTTTGTATAGGAGATATTTATATAGTCGTCTTCCTAACTGTTTAAAATATCTGTATTTTTTTTTTTCTTTTGAAGTAAAGGTCATTAGGGTACCAAAACCAACTTGTTTGCCTTGCAATGTTTAAAAACAAAAAACACTCTCCTTTTCATCTTCATTTGCTTAGTTACGCTTACGTAGTTAGTGGAATGGTCCATGTGGCGAAGCACGAAGGTGTTGAAAACATTAAAGAACACCATAATCACGTATACGTAAAAAGAACTTGAAAAAGCAGGTTATATTTACCTGCTGAGATCTAGTAAAATATATTCTGTTCCCTTAAATGCATTTCACTTAATTTTCTCCTGACAGCTTTGTGTATCTCTTCTCCCCCATCCTAAATAGGAGAAGAACACTACAATTGCATCTCTGCCCTGCATAAGTCTATGAGAGGCTCAGATGAAAACGCTTCCCTTTACTGGCTTGCTCGAATGCTTGAAGGTGGGGAGGATCCACTCTATGTGGCGAGAAGGCTGGTGAGGTTTGCAAGTGAAGATATAGGTCAGTATTTGCAGTATTTCATGTTGGAATATTATGTTGAATGAAGATCTGCCAGGCTTCTGGTTTCCAAAAATCGGCATTTGAGTAAAAACCAACCCTGAAACTGCTATATGCAAAATAGGCACAAAATACTGAAATGTTCCACATCCAACAAAAACTTCGTATATGCAGATAGAGACCTGCATGTGGTGTCATTGTGATGATTACCTATTGCAGAAGAAACAAAGTTTTTTGAGGTCAGGTTTGTGGCAGTGATTGAATACATACCAAAAATACGTATTTCAGGGATGTCTGTTTTTTTAATGACTCTGGAAGGTGAATGCCTACCCTGACTTGCAAATTTTAGACTTGATGTCTTAAAACTAGGGAGCCAGCTATCTTGATCGATGTACCCAAAGTAACAGATGCAGCAACACGTTTAGCACATATGTGGTAGGTGAAGAGTTATAAGATCTGGGGAAGCTATGTCTCTATAGCAATATTTCCTCATTTCTTTCTCACTTTGGAAAAGTAAGCAAATCATACACTGGCAGCTACTGCTCAGGCTGCCACCATGTGGCAACAGGTTCAGACTGTAAATCATACCCATGAATTAGACCTTTCTTTTGGGGGGGAGGACAGGAGGAGGAAGGCTGTTGATGGAGGGAGTACATCTTATGTACAGCAAATAATTGTACCAGAAGTTCCAAAATCTGAGGAAGCAACTTTGAAATATACATGAATAACCTTCCTTCTATACAGGAGGGGAAAAAAAAGAAAGAAAGAAAAAAAGAGACCATAACTAAAGTAAACTGACTTTAACCAGCTTTTATCTGATCCCTTTTTGTAGGGCTGGCAGATCCTCTTGCTTTAACACAAGCAGTTGCCGCTTATCAAGGCTGTCACTTTATTGGAATGCCAGAATGTGAGGTAAAGGCTTCATTAATTCACTGATTTGAAAGTACTGCAAATTGTAAAACCTAGTTGTAATTACAAAAAGAAACAGAAATTGCAAGGACGAGACAAATGTAGTTACTTGTTCATTCAGCATGCCCCTTCTCTGACAAGTAAGAGACCATTGTAGATCTTAAATAGGTGCTGTAGTTTGAAATAAATTCCCTGCATATTTGTTGTTAAAATGTGGTATGTGAACTAATGTAATTTTGCTCTGTCCATTTTTTTTTCTCTGTTATAAATGAAGTAATATATTCTGATGTTCTAAATCAGCTATTCTATCCTAGTAGTGAAAATCATGAAGAATTGTGTTTCTGTAAAATAATAATATTTATGTTGCAGCAGCAGGCAGAGGTTAGTTTAAAAACGTAATCCCTGTCATACTACACAAACCACCTGAATAACAGACCTTTTCCCAAAGAACTTAAAAGTCATTTAACATTCTCCCTTTTCTTCTTTCCAGGTCATTCTAGCACAATGTGTAGTTTATTTTGCCAGAGCACCAAAGTCTATAGAGGTATACAGGGCATATAACAATGTCAAAGAATGTCTGAGAATGCACACAGGACCTCTGCCCCCTGTTCCGCTGCACCTGAGAAATGCCCCAACAAGGCTCATGAAGAACTTGGGCTATGGTAAAGGCTATAAATACAACCCCATGTACAAGGAACCTGTAGAGCAGGACTATCTACCAGAAGAGTTGAAAGGAACAGACTTCTTCAAGGAACGAAAAACGTGATGGCCTTGCTCTGAATGGGTTTTGATTTTATGACTCGTGTATTTGTACTGGAATGGAAATTCCCCTTTTAGTTTCAGCCATCTCTTACCATGGTTGAAAGTATTAAGCCACTGAGCCTTTCCGATACTTTCTTATCCTTCTGGTTTTACTACTGTTATTCTGAAGGTGTTTTGTAAAGAATTGCAGTTTAGGCAGTATGAAGGACTTGTATTTCTGGCTCCTGCTGTGAGACAAGGAATATTACTGTGCTGCTTTTTGAAATCAATATCTATTTCAGATTTGAGAAATGTTTATTTTCTAGAAAAATGGTAAATTGTACCCCCTTGATAAAATATGGTAAACAAAATATAATTACAGTGTAATTCTTGCATTTATGATATTCCAGAGGCTAATTTTGTACAACAACATTTATTAAACCAATAAAGTTGTTAAAAATAGCATCTATGCATTTGTTTAAATATTCTTAGGATAGCGGTGTGGTTTTGAAAGTTCGAGGTTCCTTAACTTTATCATCCCTACTTTCCAGACCAAGTTTAAATAATTTCGGAAGTAGAATAGTCATGAAAAGAGCTAAATTATGTTAGGTTTTGAACTTGTATCACTTAAAATTTTTATTGTGTGATAATCTTTTGGGAAGTGCTTTTGGAAAGGAGATTACTGGTAGCGAAACACTCTCATGCATTTCCAGTTGTGCTTCAGGAATTCCATTAGCTTTGAATTGGAAGGCTGAGATACATAAATTGACTTACTGCTGTTATAATAGAAAGTTTGGCTTCCTCTTCCTACTGAAAACATATCCACATCCAAGATTGCTGTTGACCGAACATTTCAGTAAGCAGAACATATGGTCATGGCAGTGTCCTGATGTTGACAGCATTCTTTCACTTAAGTGCTGATTATTTTTCTTCTCCTCAATCCTCCTTAAGTGTGCAGTGGGCCAGTGTGCTGAAAAGCCAGCAACTGCTAAAACCGCATACGACTCGTGTGACTGTGCTAACTAGCAGTTGTGTAGCAAAAGGGGACTGTGTTTGGCTAGAATTACAGCAGATAATTAGCAAAGAAGATTTTCATTACTGAAATGCTGAGCAGCCACTGGGGCAACTGTCCACACTTGTCAAAGTGCTGTGGAGTAAACTGGCCACCAGTGATGGATGTCTGTCTTGGCTGGTAAGTACCACTGACCATTTTTCCATTCTTATTTTCTTCTATTAGCAAAAAGAATGGGATGACCTCACCAGATCTTCTTAATTTTGCTAGTACCTACTAATGCTCAAATCGAATACATTACCAAGTTTTACCTAAGGGAAACCCCAGACTGTAGTTTCTTGTCTGCAGTTGACAGAAATCTTTACTCGAAGCCTTAACTTTCTATTTACAGCTCTTCTTTTAGTTATTTAAGACTCGATCAAACTTCCCTTGTTGCAACAAATTGTGTCCCAGATGTTGCAGCAAAAGTTGCAGAGAGGTTTTGCAGAACGGTAATCGTGTGTTTTGCCCCATGTGCTTCTCTAGTACTCCCCGTTCTGGAGCAGCTTGGTGTATTCAGGGTGGACATGATGAAAATACTCTGTGGTGGTCTGCACTCAGCAAAAACTTGTTGGAGTTTAGCTGACAGAGTCTCTATCAGCCAAAAAGTCTGTGGCTGTAGAGGCGACAGCCAGTCCAGCTGTGCAGAGATTATTATTTTCTCTGCAGCATCTCCACCGAGTTGCTTGCAGGCCACTGCAAAACTGCAGAGACAGTCTCTCCTGTGTTCTCAGTGCTCCCGTGATGGTCCTACCTCTGTCCTGCAGGAAAAGTGCAGAGGAAGAAAATTGGCATTGCTGAGCTTGTGGCTGAAATGAGAAAAATGAACAGCTGCTGCTGCATGGAGAGAGTGGAAGTGAGGCACTAAGAAAGCCTGCAGGTAAGACGAAGTAATTTAAAAGCAGTTATTGACTGTAGCTGTTTGTCCCCTTAAATGTGGCTTGAAAATTTCTGCATCAATAGGTGCAAGAGCTGGAGGTGGCAGGAAACCGCAACAATGCGGTGTAGCCAGTGCAACAAATACCTTGGGTTTCCAGCAGAAGATGGTCTAGTGGTGATACTTACGCATTCTCTGTAATCGATGTGAGTTGTGGTTCAAGCAAATACAGATTTTTCTAACCCGGTCTGACTAGACTGTGGGTTCTCCCTTTGTAAATACTTAGTCTGTGCTCCTTTCTCCCGTTAGCTTCTAAGCAGCCGTGCGTTATGCATACAGTGCTATACTGCAGGTTTTCTCTGACGAGGCAGTCCTCCATCTGTTATTTGGAAGGAGACAAAGACCCATAGCCCTATGCAGAGCCTGAGTCTTTTCCTCATCTACTGCCTCACATCTCCATCTATACTGTGTGACGTGATACATAAATACTATTTTATAAGGTATTGTGATATTAAGGAAAACAGATGCGGGATCTATTCCCCACACTGCCCTACTGACAGCGAGGCTATGCCTGTTTGCGGACCAAATTGCAAATGCTCTAAAACCTGCAGGAAAAAAATGTTTAGGTCAGATGTGTCATGAAGGTAATAAATGAAGTATTCTGTACTAGCAGATAAGGTATGACTTAAATGGGTATGTGGGGATGGAGATGTAGGCATTGCCTTTCCGGTAATTTCACAGACAAGTTATGCAACAATAGAAATTGCAGAAGATTGTTATTAAGTACCCACAAAGGATCATTCCTTATTCCTCATATTACAGAGACAATACCATAACTGTAAACTGTTAAGTCTCTCAGCTGTCTAGCAGGGGCATTGCGTTTTATCTGGTAAAAAACAATGGAGATGGCTGAAATCATAATATGAGTGCATTTTTTTTTTTAAATTAATAATTACAGTGTCAGTCCCAAAATAAAAATTAACTTGACTTTTGAAAAAAGCACATGAGCACCTTCAGGGTAGCACTAGAATCGTAAAATACACGACTCCAAAAATTGTGCTTGAAGGGGAAGAATTTCTCTTTGTAAAGCTTTTCCACAACCTTTCATGATAGCTTATGATAGCCAGAAGATGATTACTCATGGAGCTCTGAGATTAAATGCCAGGTGTCTGACCAGGGTCATACATCTACTACTGCAAGATGTAAGGCTTTCCATTTCTGTGAGGGCTTAGATATAACCATTTACATTCTGTAGCATGTGTATGAGACGTCATTGCCTAGAACAGAGGATATATTGGTTAGTTATAACCTATTAGTGGACTATAATTATTTTTTCAAGACCAGTTTAACTCAGCATTTACTTAGTAACAAACACTGAAGAAAGTAACAAAAAGATGGGTTTATTTTGCTTTGCTAGGCTAGTATTTGGAGGACATAAAGTGTTGCTATTTGGGTCAGATATTAGAGGACATTCCTGGTGCATGCTTATGGAGTAGGCTAGGCAGAGGATTTAGTGATGAAGAATACCCACAAAGTGTGAAGACAGGTTTAGAATTACTAGCGAGATATTTCAGACTCTTATTCTTGGTAATGTTAGCTTTTATATATTGCAAGAAATTGAAACTACCGGGATAATTCAGCTGTAAGATATGTCACAACTATTCTCTTCTGGGGCTGGACACACATTGCCAAAGGTTTTGGTCAACAGCTGCCCTGTCTTGTCTAAACAGTGGGTTATAAAACTGGCAGTAGGCGTGGTATGTCTCCATAGCATCTGATGAGGCCCAAAAGCTGATAATACTGATAGTTTTTGAAAGCTTGGAACAAAGTGTCTTTCTAAAGATGAGCAAGTCTTTTGACGAGCTTCATTTGTGTAAATTTGCATGGTTTTTTTTTTTAACCCATAATTCACTTGTTTCTGTTGTTTGGTTGGAACTTTCTTGTTGCTTGAATTAATGCAGTAATTAATTAGATTAGTGTTTTTATCCTGCTAGTCCTCTGAAAGGCATATGGAGAACTAAGGCAAGATGTGGTCATGGTAAAGTCACCCCAGAAGTTTAATGGACTTCAATTCTTACAAGTCCAGGTTAGCAAAAGTTTTCATAACTGACAGATTTGAGCCAGGGGTCTTGCCTGGTGCTCACCTGGGAGCTTTTGAGCACTGTATGGAGGAACATGTGGGCCGGGGGGAAGCAGGGCTACAGGGCTCCTGATTGCACAAATGCAGCTGAATCTCCACGGAGGAGTAATGGAGTGAGGAAGCACCCCTGAAACGCTGGTTCAAAATAATCCGAGCAGCCAGGACTGCTGCGGTCAGCACCGGCCATGAGGCTGAAATCACAGGATTGGGATGGGAGCTCTGGGACAGGTCCCCACGAAGCAGCTCCTTCAGGACTGGAGCAGAACAGCAGTGGGGAGTCCTCCCTCCCCGATCCCCGTGCCTGCTGCTGAGACAAGCGCAGCCTGCAAGAAGGGAGCTGAGTAGGTGCATGGGGTGAGACAGAGTCCCGGGTTTCCATAAACTGTATGTTGTTTATTTGATGTGGGAGACGGGAGAAGGGCGTTTGATCAAGCTGTTCCTGTACTGGTCGCAATTGCTTTTTCGATGTATATGGTGAGTTTCGCATGGTTCTTTGTACTGTTTCCCATTTTCCCCACCAAAAGAAAATAAAAAAATAATAAGTAGAACCTGCTGACATTACTATGGAGACTTCATTAATAATTTCCCAGTGGCAAAAATAGTCTGGCTAGGAACCTAGGTCAGTTCTATTTATCGTGCAGATGAACTCCCCAGTGGACCCCAGTCCCTGGTCTCTCCCATCACCCGAAGGTCACAGAGGATGGCCACGGCTCTGCAGGTTTTCTGCCATGTTACAGGACAAGAGTCAAAGTGCTAAAGGGATTTCACTAAGTCCTTACGGAGTGACTAATACACAGGACAAACAAGCTTGCAAATGTCCTACACCAGGGGATACTGCCAACATTTAAGCCACTAGCTCAATGGTTACATGCAGTGGATGCACACTAATATTTTTCCTTGTGACCGAGTTTACTGCGTACTCTGGGTAGGATGCCTTTTCCTCCTACTACTTCTCCCTTTCCTTGGAAACTATCGGTTGTCTCCCCATGCCCCAGTTTCAGAGCAGGATTAGTCAGGATATCTTTTCCAGTGCTGGAATAAATCTAAGCAGCATGTGCTTTCCTTCAGAGGGCAGCACAGCTTGGCAAAATGTTCAGAGGTGCTTTTTCATTCCTCAGCCACCGGTGGGTTTTTCTCAGTCCTGTGTGAAAAGAGATTGCACCCCTCAGGAGACCTCTATCAGCAGTGCAGTCTGATGTGCAGGTTACTAAAATGTTGGCAACAACAAGTTCAAAAGCTATCGTGCCTCATGGCCTGTTTCCAAACAAAGTATTATTTCACTTTTCCCTTCTTCCCTATGGTAATTAGCAAGATGCTACGCTGGAAACGGAGTGGCTGCTCCCTGTTCCTCCCTCCCACTGATGTGCATCTCTTCTGTTCCCTCTAAAGAAGGTCATCTCCACTGATTGAAGAACTCCATGCTCCATCAAAAAGTCCATCAGGACCAGATGCCCTCACAAATGGACATTTCGCCCCACACCAGTTCCTGTCGCTCTGGAACAGACCCAAGGCAAAAATGTCCATTTCATCTCATGATGATGTGGAAAGTGTCTGCTTAGGATTGGCAAAGCTTCTTTCAACAAGCAGAAGCCAATCTCCTAGTGAAATTGCTCCAAAAGCACAAGATGAAAGAATGAAATTAAAAAATAGTGGAAGTGTATTTCTTTGGTTTATGGCTTTTGAGTGCCTGGGGCTTTACCTTTTGAAGCTCACTTAAGGGCAAGAATGGTCTCTTGTTCAGAATCAAATACTGATATACTGGTGTATTCATCATCAGAGTGTAGGGCTTTAAGGAAATACCAAATATTACACTGTCACCAAAAAATTGGGGGTGAGATTTATGATCTGATCAGGTGACAGCTGCTTCTACTGGAGCTTCAGGAGCACCATCAAAATCTGACATACCACGATCTCTTTTTCTCTTATAGAAGTTTTTCCACTAAAGCAACGCAGACCATGAGAAAGGCCATGCCATAGCCCATGTTGCGGAACTCAATACATGTGAGAAACAACTTGTCCTAAGTTGACATACCAATGTCAAAGATATGGATTGCAAAACCAGAAATATCAATTAAATAATGCCCCCAATGAATTCTATTGCAGTTTTTTAGAAAATTATCTAATATTGTTTCCATTATTTAGCTAGCTTGACTCTTGCAGATAAAAAAAATGGATGATATAGCTGGTAAGGAGTTGTCCAGGCTCTTATGTTAAATATTTTTGTGAAATCATTACTTCTATTTTATTTTTCTTGTACTGTTTTCCATGCACAAAGAATTTAAAAACTCTGTTAACCTCTGGGCTGCATTTTTTTTCCCTTTTCTGTGAGTGTTTTCTCTTGTGTTGAGAGAAAAGTTCTTGGCCAAAATGACTGTCTATCATATTCCATGATAGGACTTAAAAGTGATTATACAAGCTGGTTGTTTGAAGTTCTATTTAACCTGAAGATACAACATTTTCTGTCTTATGCGATGAATTCATCATCTGAATTGCCAGCAGCCACTGCGCATGTTCAGCACATTTCCAAACAGGTTGTGCTCTCCAGGACTTTGGCTGTGGTTTTTGTCTTTTATTAAGTAGTCGAGGATTGCATAGGCCCCTTACTGAATATGGATAGGAATATGTATTTAGTTACTACCATAAGATGATATGATAGAGCTAGACAGGTTCGCTACAGTAAATAAAAAAACCAAAACCAAATACCAATTTCTGATTTCAGTTGCATCTCTATCTCAATAGGTTCTAATGAATTGCACTGGTCTTATTCCTGTCTAATGAAACTATATTAAAAAAATCAAGACAAATATCTGTCTCCAAGACATCTGCGGACTTGATCAGGTTTATGCACTTTACCAGGATTTTAGTCATATATAAATAAGAAAAAAAAATTTAGCAGTGTAAGTATTACTAAACATGCTCTGAGTTTACTCATCTATGTGAATTTATCTCTAGGATAAGGTGACTTAAAACCCAGAGATGACCGTCTTCCTTATCCACACGATGGTAGTTACTTTCTAGGAAGAGCACCTGAAATGGTATGATTCAGATAGAAAGCAGCCAAATGGTGGTGGGTGGTGGTTTTTCTTTTTAAATTATCAAAATCAAAGGGCTATCGTGAAGAGTCTATGTAAGCAGTAGTACAAAGTCTGGCTTGCTCATCACAGTGAGCAACAGCTGCTCTGGGTTTTGCATTGTTATAAAGCCTGCTCTGCTTAGGAGTGGCCAGAATGGGGAGCGAACTCTCTCTGCTGTAACCCTCTCTTCCACTGGAAGAAAATCACATGTTGTCTTCTCAGACCAGCAGGCTGTTGCAAATTGATTTTGAACAGGGAAGTTTCATGCTCAAGTACTTCTCGGTCCCCTCCTAGGAAGTTTAACTGCAGTCAGTCTGACTTTTTAACGTTGCAGTCCCCTGGGTTAATATAAATGAAAGGTTTTATATACAGAAAGTATTTTTTTGTACATTGGGAGTGTGGGTTTATGACTGCTACTTAGCTAAGACTAAGGCTAGGCTCCTGATTTTATATTGAGACTTCTGATGTGATGTTCTCTGATATCATATGTTGTACCTTTAACTCATTAAAATTACATTTTCTTCCTTTTTCCTCAGTTAAAGCATCTCATACTGAAAATTACCATTCTTTGAACTCAGTGAGACCTGTATTCATTCAGTAGTTCTAAAAATAAAAAGTCCTTCACATGAGCTAGCTGAAGCAGCATTTCATTTTTTAGAAATGTGAATACAGCTGGCATTCCAGTTTTCCCTGATGGAGTCAGCCCTTGTAAGTCACTTGTTCTGACAGGAGTACAGGAAAAAAAAGGAGTATTAAGGAAAACCACCTGCAACCTTCTTGTTTGGGACATGAATTATGGGAGGGGAGTATTTGCCAGTAGGCTTGCTGGGTTTTTTTAAAAGGTTGAATGTGAAGCTGCCTTCATTGAGATTCTTATTGCTGAGGTTTTATTTTGTGCATCCTGTCTTTAGAAAGCCAAATTTGTCTCAATCTAATAGTTCAATTGCTGAATACTGAGACCAAAGTAATTAAATACGTGAGTCTCCTCATAAAGCTACACTGATTTGTACTATTATGCAAGGTTTTATCTTTCTTCTGATGCCCTGTTAATTACAGCCCTAAAAGCCTTCAGACGTCATGTATCTTGCACGCATTGACTGAGTTTAAGCATGTAAAGATAAGGATGTAATGACAATGGAGTTTTTGAGCCTTACTCTAGCCAAAACCCAGCTATGGCAGCTGAAGCTTTATTTGCGAAAAGGCTGAAGATGAAGGCCCAGAAACCCAGAACTAATGCCACGTCAAACCATTCCACGTTTTTACATGGGGTTTGTGCCAATATTTTTCTCACTTATTTGTGAAGCATTGGGTTTCCAAAGCATCCGGCACAGAAAGGGTTATGTTCACGTCTGCACTCTGCAATACATGCTCTCCTTTACAAATTTAGCAGAGCCTTTGCAACGGCGGTATTGCTAACACACGGAAACACGTTTACTAATGTGCAGACCACGTGCTTGTGTCATTGCGTATGAACCGTTACTCTGCCTGCAGGTGCTAGCAGCTGGGGTCGTTACACTTGCAGGGGAAGCCGATGGTTCATGCAATCATCTCTTCTACTGAGTAATTTGTTTTTCAGTATTTTCACCTACTCTGAACAGGCCAAGGACTTCAGACAGCTGATCACACCTGCTGCACCAGTGGTTTTCTCTGGAGCTAGCCTTCAGGTAGACAGTTATTTTTGTACTCTGAGATACTAAACTGCATGCAGAAATTTCCATTTGGAACATGAGTTTAAGAAAAATACTTCTATTTATTTGTTGCATAAAGAAAAAATTAATATTTTGCAATTATGGAAAGTTTGCAATTATAGAAATTATTGTGCCCCACTTAGAACTGAAGTTGTACAGGTAAGTATTACAGTACCCAAGATACAAGCAAATAACTTCCAGAAATAAACACAGAACACTAACAGTATGTAATTACAGTGGCTCCCAGGCGTATGGCTGTTGTACAGTACAAAAGGTTTGTGTATAAAAAGGTAGTGGAAGTCAGCTCGGTAAATGTTGAATCCTTGTACACCAAGAGACACATCAGATATTTACTGCAGACTATACACAGTCATCCTCTGGGAAGCTGAAGCATTTTTTGAGGATTACATAGATTCTGGCCAGAATCTAAGGTCATATTGAAAACTTCTGAACTTGCAGAAAGGCACCCATTAGCTTCAAGCACCTAAAACCTCAAAGCCCTGACACCTTTTCCTGTTTTCAATAACTAAAATGGCACCAGACTATAAATTTTAAAAATCCTCTTTAAACATGTCACCTGAAGTTGTTATTCTTCTCCTCCTCATTCAAAAGCTGCATTGCGGGTTTTCTGGCTAATGACTGGAAGGGGTTACTTTTGTTTAAATAGCTTAATCCTTTCTCTATTAATAGATGTTTCTAACAAACGTTATCTGACCTATTTCACAACAGAACTGGGCAAACTCAGCTGTTTAATATCATGCCTTTTGGTGCCTAGAAGTATTTTATTAAGGTATCATTGAAAAGCAAGACTTTAGGGGAGGAAGAGCTTTGCAAGAATATCCTAGTACACATGCATAAGGAATGACTGGATTATTATAAGTTATTGCAACAGGGGGCTGTCAACATAGAGAAACCCCATACAAGTATACATACAGGGCAATCCTGTGCTTTAGAAGATGCACATTTCTTCCAAGAGTATTTCTACTTCTAGTCCAATTTCAAAAGATTTTTTCTGCCTACAGTTAAGATTTTCTTAGTTATTAAGGCTTATGGCAATCTCAAGGAAGAAAAATAAATTGCTTCTCAGTTTCTCTGGGATTGTTTTAGTGGGAAAGGCAGAATCTCAGTCAAAAAATGACTAGGTACTCAAGACAGGAGCATTAACTTTCTTGGATCAAAATCTAACTCATTCAGGAGCAAAGCTTTCATTGACTACAGCAGCAAATGCTAGGTTCTCTTTTATGGAGAAGCATATCTGCCGAAGAAAAGTATGCTTTGCGTTGGGTTGTGGCGAATAAAGAAAAGGAAAGGATGGTCAGCATTGAAATCCTCCTCCATAGCCATGCAGAGCATAACAATGCCAGCGGTGGCAGCTGCAGCTTCCGTGCCTTCCTCATTCACTTCTACAAAAGTCTTGTGCACAATTTTAGAGAGAAAGAGGTCACGCGCCCCTGACATTCCCGACAAGTCAGCCTTGCCACTGTCAAATATATCCAACAAGCCCATAGCGGCTAAATCTGATTTAAGGTCATAGCTTTCTTCTAGCTTAAACTTTGGCAAGTGCACGTGAACATCAGTGGAATATAGATGCTCTGGACATGTCCATTCCTGGAGCTTCTCTAAGGTAAGCTGCTTTTCCAGCTGGAATTAAAAAGACAGAGATCATTACATATCACCGATGTAGAAATATTTCATTTTCAGTAACATTTACAAGGCTTTATACAGCACTATATGACTATAAAGCAACTATACAAAAATGACCATACACATATCTTTGATAGCTCCATATTGATCAAAAAAAAATGCTATTAAAATTAAGTGAAGTCAGTGCAGTTTATACTTTACAAAGTAATGCTTCTTGCCGCAATGTACAGAAGGGGAAAACATGCACTGATAGCAACTAAACCCAGTCATTCTTACTGTTAATCTAACTAAATGGAATTACATAATTAAAAACAAGTAACAAAAATAATGATTGAAGAGCTCAAAGAAGCTGATGTATTATGTGTTCCTGGTCATTTAGTGGGAAACACTGTTGCTACTTTAAGGCTAAGAAAATACTGACAATGAAAGAAAAGTTCTGTCATTAAAAAAAATAAGTAAAGCAAGTTAATTCCCACAACTTTGTTTTTGCAGTCTCCCTCATGGTTCAGTTCAGCAAGCCAAAGGACACGTGAATACAAGCTACAAAACCAGAACCCAACTTCTCTTCCTGATACAGCACATGCACGTGTTCTTTAATGCAGTGCTAGTAGAGCATTGTCTAAAAATACGCTTGATAGATCTGGGGCTCTGAGAACATGGGTTCGTTAAGGCTTTAATTTGGAATGGCTGAACTTATCCATTAAATAACTGCATTAGCTTAGATGGGTCACCTTCTGCAGTCCAGTGGAGTCATCTTCAATGTCATCAGGTAACAGGATGATCATACTAAGTTCTCTTCCATCATAAGGCAGCTCTAAAAGACGGATCTTCACTTCAGGGACGTAACCAAAACGAAATTTCTTTTTCTGATACATCATTTTCACTGTCTTTCGTTCATTCTGGATGGATAAAAGGTACCAAAAGTAACAGTTAAGGAAATACTAATTTAAAGAACTGATAGGAAACAAATAAGTTAAAAATTGCATTCTAGCAAAAACTCTTCCTCTATTATATCAGGTGATTATAAAACTACCATCATCAAACTCTCGACTGCCTGTTTAATAAGTTTCTTCTGAAGACATAATGAGTTTGTACCATATTTCGTTCTCCTTGGCTCCTATAGCACAGACCTCACAGAAACTGAAACAATTTCTTCGAGTTGCTGTACCTTTATATTGCTCTAGCCCCCAAAATGACGTTAAAAGTCAACAAAGCTTGACTCTATTCAGCATAAAGTAGATGACTGTGTACAGTGTCTTGAGAAAACAGGGTTTAGCCAAAATGTGCAGTTATTTCAATGCTGTTTACCTAGCATCACAAACAGGCACAGTTCATAGCAGCTGAAACTGCTAGCGGACAGAAACTCTGCTAGGCACAGGCAGGGTCCCAATCTACACGTGAGAATTGTCTCTGACACTATTTCAGCAGTGAGACAACAAAATAGCTTCCTGAATACAGAAGAATATTAAAATCCATAAAAAACTCTTTTGGGTGAACTGAAAACATTCATTAAAGACATTCTATTTATATTTTTTTATTATTTTATCTGTAAACAAAGCTTCGCTTTAGCACCTATATTATTTGACCTTTTCGTTGGATATATACTAGCACGATGTATCTGTATTACCTTATTTAATCGAAACGGCATGTCAGTGGTGTCGGCTTCTTTAAATTTCTCTGCCCAGTTGCCTTTGAAATAAATAGCATTCACCAGTACAAGCTTGGTCATGTTATCAACTGAGCCTTCAGACAGCAGATCAGGGATTTTACCTTCAGAGGGGGCAGAAAAAAAAAAGTCACAACAAAATCTTGTACTAAGTTGCTGGCATATAAAACATACATGAAGAAACTGATGCCACATACAAATATAGAACTCTAGTCCATTCCTGTAATAAATTGTCTTTCAGTACCTGTCACCTTACTTCATACTTTTTAATAGTACACACTACTATAACTTTTGATATACGGTAATTTGATGTAATT
>JAVJGG010000030.1:13369362-13388284 GCA_035590195.1 Aviceda cuculoides | reverse complement strand
CGAAGGGGAGGCGGCGGCCGCGGGAGAGCGATTAAAAAGAAAAAAAAAAAAAAACAACAAACCACCCAAAGCCCAGGATTGGGTGTTTGGGTTTGGGTTTTTTGGGGGGGGATGGGGGTTGGGTTTTTTTTTTTTATTTTGCCCCGTGGGACAAGCGCAGCGGGGCCGCCCAGGGTAGCACTTCTCTGTCTTCCCATCATGCTGCTCTATCTATGCTCAACTTTGAGGTCACGGCTACCTTTACTTTGTTAATGCGTGGAGGGTTCTCTTTGATTTAACCCGATGTTTTTCCCCATCCGCCAGGAACACAGCCCTCCCCTAGTGCCTCTCTGGGCTTCGGGTGCAGAGCACCAGCCCTTTAACTGGAGTGCAGTGGTCCCCCCTTCAAATAACACTTTTCTTGTCTTCACCCCAGACAGCTGAGCCACTGCGCACTGAATTAAGCGCAGGGCAATGCAGCAGCATGTGGAGGATGACCCCCGGGCCTTGAGTGGGAGCTGTGCACAAGCAGAGCGGCAGCACTGCAGCCCTGCCCCAAAACCAACGCTTGGCTCGGGACCCCTTCACTGCAAGGCCCCCAGGTAAGCACCTCCAGTTGGCAGTATTCCAAAAATCCCATGGTTAACAATGAATGTCAACCAAGCTCCGTAGAAGCTTGTACCTTATCAATAAATGTTTTCTTCATGCTACAGATAAAATGCATAATTTATGGTTGGGAAAAAAAGAGACAAGAGTCCTACAGCATTTTAGGTCTTTTATTTCAGGAACAGCAAACTAAATGACTATTAGGAAAGCTACTTCATCTATGTCTTTGGTATTGTTCAGTTAAAATAAGATGTTTAAGAGACTGTGAAAAGGAAAAATATATAACAATCGCAAAAAAATAAAGCTTTGTCATTCAAATATTGCATAGGCACCATACGCTTTTTCATTATGCTCTTTGTTAAAGGACTAGAACTAGGTGATGGGTAATAAACCCAGGTGTCCTGTGGGGATAAAACTATGATCCTCATCCCCTGAATACCCTATAAGAGCATCTGGTACAAAGACATACTTTTATTTCCATTCTTCCCTAAGTGCTTGTCCAGTTATTATAAAAAAAAGGAAAAAGAAAAAAGAAGAATCTGTCTAGTCAGGATGCTTAGCAACACTTGGAACAGACTGCCAAAGACTCCTCTCATCTCTGGGGAATGTATCAAAACATTAAATAGATGAGGAAATAGATGGAGACCTCTGCACTCAGGTGCACAGTGCAAGAGCTGTTTTAAATGGCAGTTGCTGTATATGTCTAAGTAGCTCTGTTATTCTATCCAAGCCTGAGATGAAGACCACAGAAGTGGATTCAGGCACAGTCGAAAGACAATTGGTGCAAAAAGAGTAGCCCTATTCTAAAGAAACAAAGTTATTGTGTAACGGCAGCTCTTCTGGCAAGGCATCTCCTTTTTAGGGGGAGCAAAATCTGCCACAGAACAAAATGCTGGAAGTTTTGTTGTGCCGGATGAAGAAGAGGAAGGGATGATCAGCAGTGAAATCTGGAACAATCATTGCGCAGCGCATCATCATCACTCCTGCTGTGGCAGCTGCCGCTTCAGTGCCTTCTTCATTGACTTCCACAAAGGACTTGTGAACCACTTCAGAAAGCACCAGCTCATTGCCAGCTGAGATTCCCGAGAAGTCTGCCTTCCCCAAATCAAACGCATCGGGCATTCCCATGCTGCTCAGAAGGGGTTTCAGATCATAATCTTCTTCCAGTTTAAATCTGGGTAAAGATACCCTCACCTCCGTACAGTCCATCATTTCAGGATTGATCCAATCTATCAGCTTCTCATATGTAAGTTCTCTTTCCAGCTGAAGAAAAACCCAAAATTTACATCATTAAAATGAGAAAAGAATCAGTTTTACACAGCCAAAAGTAGTGATTACCATGTTTGTTTACATCACAGCTAACCTCTGCTCCTGAGGAGGGGGTCAGGCCTTAGTCTGGAGCCTTGGGCTAAGGAGGCAGCACACAGCTTGACCAGTAGTGATACAAGGCATGACCATCACTTTGGGAGCAGGGAGGTGAGGGACATTTCAGCTAGTGCTGAGTGCCAATGACATCACAGCTTTGGAATTGAACTGTAGGTCTATATACAGTATCAAAACTTTCTTCCCTGGAAGGATACAGACTATCTTTGCGTTTAGCTCAACAACTTACACTTTCCAAGCCAGTAGATCCATCCTGGATTGCATCAGGGAGCAGGATGATCATGCTGAGTTCGTTACCAATGTAAGGGAGCTCAAGGATTTTGGTCTGGAAGTCCCCAATATAGGTCATGTTAAATCTACCCTTCCTGAACATCATCTGCACAGGTTTGGTCTCTTTCTAAAAATAAAGAGATGTCAATAGTTAGTATTGAGCTCGTATGCTAGTCTCAAAATGCAAAGCAGGCATCCAGTTAGGGCTTTTTAGAATTTGACTAAAGAGAACTAAACACACCACAGAGTACAGCCCCACCAGTGTCTTTCATAAAGCAAGAGATAAGAAGTAAGGATCCCTGAGATTTAATTTTTAATTACTAGTGTGGAAATGTCTGTGAAGTTTCCTTTAAGGCAGAGAGGCAAGGACACATATTTGCTCACTTAAAAACTAATGACAAGCACTAAACAGAGCTGGTAAGAAGCAGGGCCTGTGTTCCTTGCTTTAAATGAATACAAAGTAATTTCAATGCAGGTACTTTCATTTTTAATCCATGTGGCTCCAAATGCTGTAACAAAGATGAATGAAAATATTTTAAAATGATACTAAAAACGCCAAGAAAGTGAGCACACTATTTTGAATTCTTAAAAGTCACATGGACAGTAAGGAGGGGAAGAGATGCGTCTTCTCAATTTCATTCTCTGCTATCTCCTTCCATTTTCACATGGAGCATCAGTTACTATTGTTTACATAATTATTTTCTTCCTTTTCAGTTAAGAAAGAGCTTCATTGCTTTCTCCCTTACATTCATGAGATAACAATGCAAGTAGGTTTTTGTTTTTAAAGTAAAGCCCATTGAAACAGTGTCCACAGCAAATATGGCAGAAATTATTTTGCAGCAGCAATAACACATGAAAAGTATGGATAAGCAAAGAAAAGCCCACACAGCATGTGAAAATCATCCAGAAAGTCATAGGAAGTACAAGAGTCACAGAAATAATGTCACAGGAAAGACTCCTGGGATGTTAAAGTAACTCTTTGCTACTGGACAGATTGCAAAATAACTCACTTAAAGCTTCAGATTACACCTGGGATTTCCAATTCCTCATTTGAGCCTACTCACACACTCCTGCAGCTCATCAATGGCTTCAGATTACACCTGGGATTTCCAATTCCTCATTTGAGCCTACTCACACACTCCTGCAGCTCATCAGTGGCTAGTCATTTGTAGGATGACAATACAAACTTAATCCCTTTAGTTTTACAAGCAAAGAGATTTACAGTTGTTTGCCTGAGTTCCTTGGGTTAGCCAAGGCAGCATTCCCCCACCTGACATCTTACAACTTTCTCCAATAGTTATCTGGACCCCAAAGACTCTAATATTAAAAAGATATATAATATACTCTATATTTACAAAGGAAAAGGTAAACTCAGAGCTAGGCTGGGCCTTATTTCAGGAACATTAATATTTAGGCCATGAGCTCACCATAGCACAGTACCCAATACAGAAATATCTCTGAATTTGCCTTAGGAGGAAAAGGAAAGAACCTTATGCAAATCTGTAAGCTTAGGTTTTCTGTGACATCTCTGTAGGAAACTGATGCCAAACCTTCCACATGTGGTAGCACTACACAATATTCCATCACAAGTCAAAAGGCAGATTATTCATCTGCACTGCATGCTGTTGGTGTTGCATCTTAAAATCTGGTCCTACATTTGCGCTGGTCCAAGGAAAAGAAAACTGAATAGCATATCAAAAAACACCCAGGGAGAGAGCAAGGTGTCAGGAACCAAGTCAGTCCAGTGGTTTCTCAAGTGCTACAGTAGGTAGTAAGGGGTGAGCAGTAACATTCCAGAGGGGTATTAGCAGTTTCAAGCATTCTTAGATATATATCACTGGGGGAGTCAGGCATGAGGGCTTCAGTTTTGCATAGTGTTTGTTTTAAGCAAGTGAGTTAAAAGGAAGTCATGTTACCAGTTCTTGTTAATGACATGCAGAGGCATACCCAGAGTTTGAGGTGATTCTGAGGGCAGCCATGGCCTGCTAATGATAGTAGCCAAGTCTTCAAGAGCACTGATCTACTAAAAGCAAGAAAGTATAGCATGGAGGTCTTCAAAGCAGATTTTTTTTTTTTTCATTTATTTTGGATCAGTTCAGTGGTAGAAACACAGCAAAAAAGCACTGACTGAAGATGACTTACATTCAGAAGTTTCTGTACATGTATAAGTGCTCTTTTCTGCCTACAACCCAAAGGAAAATTTCTTTTCTTGTCCACACCAGTTTTATGCTGAAATAATCAAGTTCACTGACTTCTGTGAAATTGTTCACAACTCTCAAATAGCCTGACAGCTTCACTCAACTGTTTTCTTCTCTTCAGTTCTGTTAAGTTCTATAACTATGTAGAGGGCTACCACTCTCAAACAAGAAGGATAAAAGGGAAAAAGAGACAGAATGAAAGAAATACTTAATTGTTATATTAAAGTTTCCAGTAACTACATGAAACTTAACAGAAACTAAGCAAAAGAGAGTGTTCATATTAAAGGGAGGGGGTACAAAGAATTTCATACGGCCTATCCAGGGTGACCCTGTGCTTGAATGATTTTTTTTTTTTTTTTTCAGTTAAATGTATTCATTTCAGAGTACTTCAGAATAACAGTGTATTGTCAGCATTTTAGCACATCATACCTCATTAATCTGAAATGGCATTTCTGCTGTTCTCTCTTTGTTGAACTGCTTTTCCCAGCTGCCTTTGAAATAGATGGCATTCACCAACACAAGTCTGGTCAGTGAATCGAGAATCCCCTCTGCCAACAGGTTCTGAATTTTACCTTTATGATACATAGAAAAAACCCACATTTTTTAACAGTTTGACATGTATCTAATTATCATCTAATATACTATCTACTCTGTAATTAATACACAATAGACAAGACAATTATGTACCAAACAAGAGCAAGAGCTCGATGTTTGTGTTTTTTTAATTCACAGCATTATATCTTGAAACAGCTGTTTACCCAAGCCATGGCTGCCATTAGATACACCATGGCATTTTGCAAAACACTCACCTTCAGTTCTTTCCTCTACCCAGCCATTTATTTGTTTTCTGGAATCCTCCCAAGCATGTATGAAGTCAGTCTGTTCTAGTCCAGCATGGTAGAATTTCTGACTCAACTCTACAAATGACTAACATGGACATTCAGAACAGCTTTTCAGCAATGTATTTTACTCTCATTCAGCCACAGATGATTCTTAAACACACCAAGAAAATCTGCCCACTTTCCTCCCCCAGCTTCATATAAAGCCATTAAGTTTTGTCCGACATGTTCCTATTAGGTTCTATACCACCTATCTGAACTAGGAGTTGTCCATTGTATGTTAAGTTAAATGGCTTGTTTACTGTGCTACAAAGTTCTACATAACTTAATCGAGAAATTATGTGACTAGGTTTTTTTAGGGGGGGAGGTGTAATTCAGAGAGAGAACATATGATTTTGTAAGCTTCTCTCCACATAAATTTCAATGTTAAACCTCCCAGACCAATAGAAAACTTTTAGTTCAGAGGGTAAACTGATCTTTCTTAGAGACGAAAAAACATACTTTCTCTCTGATTTAATATAGTTAGATCTTTATTACACAGATCCAAAGTTTTAGAATACAATTCATGTAATTATCTGCTAGACAAATGAAACACTACCATTCTTCATAAAAAGAATCACTGTAAATCATGCCCAGAGGAAAACAAAACAAAACAAAGCCTTACATCTTCTTGCTTCTAGGGAAGCACCTAAAGGCACATGTATAACACAATACCTATTATCTTTATTCAGATCTTCTCATAAGGAAGATATTAGAAGTCACACACTCCTCTCAGAATGATCTCTGGATGACTTACGTAACAGAAAAACTACAAAATACTGCCCATGCTGAAGAGCAATAACAATTCTTTTTTCTCATATTTACACACGATCAATGGAAGAGAGATATGTCAACCATTTGTCTCAACCAAAAATATGAATTGATCACGGAACCATGAAGATTTAGAGTGAATTTTATAGTGGTCTGCACCAGTTGTGCATTCAGATCACAGGTTATCTAAAAGGAGCTTCTCCACCAACTTCAGATACTAGGCTCTGACGCAATCTGTTGCATTGGTAGGTCTCAGCCTAGAAAATTTGGGAAGGAAGACCCAAAGCCTACCTTTGGCCTCCAAAGAAAACAAGTAGCAAATACATTATACTGAAAAACACCACAAATTTAATGGTTACTTACTGAGAGAAACTCAAATGTCTTTTCTCCATAAAGTCGGTTAGCAGTTTTCAGTATATATTTGGTGTTTGGATCATTAATTTCAGCAAGAAGCGATTGATACCCATTGTGAGCATCCTTGGCTTTGTTCAGAGAAAGCACCTGTAGAAAGACAAACATCCTCAGCAGAGACCATGCCTTCTCTAAACACACTTGCTTCAGTACAACTCTAGGGTTTTTTTAATAACTTTTGGGTTTAAAAACTGTGACTTGACACCAAAAGATTTCTCATCACACCTTCCACCTGGAGCTTATCATGCAAGTGACATATGATGCAGCCAGCCAGATGTTGTACAAGTAATAAATTAGGGAGCAGAATAGTCAGCAATACTTAGTTTCCTTTGCTCAAGCCAAGCATCAGAGGATCAAGGAATGGCTGAGATGGGAAGGGACCTCTGGTACAACCCCCTCTGCTCAAGCAGGGCCATCTACATCCGGTAGCCCAGGACTATGTCCAGACAGCTTTTGACTATCTCCAAGCATGGCAATAATATAATACAATTTTAGATAAACTTTTTAGATTTAAATGAAAGCAAAATATGTGTTTATACTCCTCTTCCACTTTGCAAAAGAGGCAAACTTAATAACAAAAGTGACTGATTATGCATTTAATACTGTCAATTGCGTATGTAAAAAATATGCCAAGTAGTATTTGCCACCTGAGCAAGTTAAAAAAAACCCAAACAAACAACAAGTTGCAGCTACCATTCTGACATGCATACAATGTTCACATTTTAATTTTTTTTTTTTTAATGTGCCTGGCTACACTTTCAAAACATGTGTAATCTGATATTAAGCCCAAAGAAGAAAGTAGAAGAAAATATTTTACATAGCTAGAGATTCAAACCTACAAAAAAAAATCCATGTACCTCTTAATGACATGTTAAAGGAAGGTCTCTGTCTTAAAAAACTAAAACCACAAAAACCCCACGCGCACACCAAAAACCTCTTAATTTCATACCAAAGGAAGCTCCCCCTGTAAAAACATTAAAAACAGGTACTGCTTACATACATACCAAAGAAAGACCTCTGCTCTCCAAGACCAGAATGACAATAATAGTTTAGCATAAGTGCAGGTCACAAACTATAATGCAGATTTGTCGTTCATATGGTCCTACCAAATTCAACACACTAAATTTGTTTAGACATACCTTTGCTATTTGGGCTTCGGTATTACCTTTTGAACCCAGCAAAATCATGGACAAAGCAGAAGAAATACTAAAAGGAGAAAAGAATAGATTCTTCCCTCTTTTGTTCTCACACAGCTTTCTTAGGAGGTCGAGTGCAAAAGTGGTATTTGCTGCACAGAGGCTATCCATGGTTCAGAGCCTGGGAGATAAAAAACACAAAACAAGAATGGCTCAAATTTATTTCAATACAAGCTCATAAGTTATTTGTCTTTTACATTTCCCAGTATAAACTATGTAGCAAATGCCATAATTAGGTTGGAAAATTATCAACTCACTGAAAAACTGATTTGGTGTAACAAGCACCTTAAATCTCATAGTAGGCACTTGAGTTCTTTTAGGGATTTATTGTTTGCTTTTGTATTTCAATCCCATACCTGTAACAGAGACAGCAATTCCCACTGGTGTCATTAGGCTCTTCACTGGGTAAATAATATTACATCTTTTGAGATGATCAGATACAACAACGTTTTGTTTAGGACTTATTAAAACAAGTCTTTTGACTTCACAATTATTTGCCTTTACAGGAAAGCCAGAGCAAAGAGTTAGGCATCAGAATGGCAGAATTATAAACTCTTACCTTCTGTAAGTCTATGTAGCTTCAGTATTACCTTCAGCTTACTTATACGTGTGCACGCTGTGTTTTAAACCTAACAGCCAGTCTGGGAGAAGTCAGGAGAATGATTTGACCTACAAGATTAAAAAAAAAAAGAAAAAAAATGTTATTTGGTCAGCATGACAAATCATTGTAATTTCCTGCTGTAGTACAAAGAAAACTCAAAGTCTATTTCAGTTCCATTTTATTGCCTGCAACACGGAAACACATACAATAAGAAAAACCTTCTTCTGGTTTTATGGTACATGCACCCTTCGACATGTGTAACGATGCCTGTCATACTCTACATACATCAGCTGTGTAGGTAGTTAACTAACCTGAGATTAAACCACACACCTATAAAAGAAGCAATAAATACTAGATTGCTGAGTTAACTACAGGTAAGATATCAGCCGGTAGTAGAAGTTTCTGTGTTTTGTTCTTCCCTTAAGGCAGTGCCTAGTGTTGATGTGTTGCTACAAAATACAAAACTAACACCTAATTCATACTACTGATTCATTATCTCAAAATGGTGGAAGGAACAAGTTTCTGCATGCATCATTTTTCCACCCAAGAAAATTTCTTGCTGGTAGCTTTGCTATAAACACTAGCAACTTTCCTCCCATTTCTCTTCTCCCATAACTGGGGTTAAAAAAAAAGGCAAGCTTTGATGGAAACAATCTTCCAATTCTGTCTGAAACGAGTAATTTAACTACATGTACTTTACAGCATAAGTAGGAGGCACTTAGCATTTTCAGTTCGTGTTGGTTACGGTGAAGACTAGAATTTTCCTACTGTCCCAATACCTGCAGATTGCTAGCAGTAAGGCTTTTTGACCTGGAGGTCAAAATGCACAGGAATAATGACAACAGCAAGCAGTTATCTATAAAGTTTCTGTAGGGCTTCCACGGCAGGCAAGCATTTACAGACAAAAGGATGCAACTCACACTAACTGCCTACCTGAAAATCAGTGCATTTAGCCAAACTGTAAGTAATATTTCAACAGCTGGGACACAAGGCTAGGAATTATATCTGTACAGTCATCCATGCTTTCCCTGCAGTTCAGGAATAGCAACATTAACTACCGATACCCTTCTCATCAGAGCAGTTTTGGAGATAATACACAACCTCCCCACTTTAAGGAACAAAAACCATATGATACAAGCACATATCTGACAGCCAGTCGTAAACGGTTCGCTGCGAACCCCTCGGTGCTCAGAGGGTTTGCTGACAGCAACTCGTTCCTCGCTCCGGTCTCCCCGCAGGCTCTGCGGGTCAGCAGCCAGGCACTGGCCTGCAGGTTTCTGGATGCCCTGACCCTGCGTGTTCCTGCCACCCTGAACTTGAAGCATATATCCCCAGCAGCAGACACCTATGCTTCAGGGCACCCTCTGTGGACAGAAAGGCTGTATCCAGGTTAAACGGCTGATCCGCACTGCAGTGTCTCTTCCCAGCTGCCGGTTTTACCGAGGGGGAGCCCGCCGAGCGCAGGGGGCAGCTCTCCCCCGGCCGGCAGCCCAAGAGACACATGGCACCAGGACGACGACAGGGATCAGGGCCCGCTGTAGGCGGACGCCTCCCCACCTCCCGTCAGCTGCCTCAGAGCAGTCACAAGGCGACCGTTGCAAACACAACCGTGGCGGGGGGGGCTCTGCCCACCCTCCGAAGCAAAGCCGGCGTTCTGGAGGGGAAAAGGGGGCAGGCGGCAGGGCAGGACGCCGACCATCACCGCCGGCTGGCGGCCCCCGCCCCTCAGCAGCGGCCGAGGGGAGCCCCGCAGATCTGACGCCGCCCTAGCAAGCTCAGGCACAAAAAGCCAGGGGCTTGGCATGCCCCGGGGCGAAAAGACTCTCCCTCCGCTCCCGCACTGGACCTGGCATCCTAAACAGACGTTAAAACTCAGCATTCCCGGGCTGTCCCCCTCACTCCTACGCATAAAAAGCGTTCCCTACGCACCGCTGCGACTCCAGCGGACCAGAAGCAGAAACCACGTCACGGAAAAAAAAAAAAAATAACAAAAGCAACGCCATGCAGCCTCTACTTCTTAAAAAACAAGTTAAAAAAACGCAACAAAAACCCCAAAAACCACAAGCGCAAGCGTCCCGTAGAAAGCGGCAACGGCATCTCCAGGACGACGGGGCCGCCGCACTCACCCCACCGGGCGCCGCGCTCCCGTCCTGCCGGGGCCCTTCCCTCTCCCCGGAAGCATTGCCCTGCTGAGGGAAAGGGCGGGAGCTCGGCCCTCTCCTCAGCCGTGCCCCGGGGCTTAGCCGGCAGCTGTGGTGGCGTTTCCCCGTTGGCCGTCGCGAACCGGGAAGCGCCGCAACCCCTCCGGACAAAATGTCCGCCGCTGCCGCGGGGAACCATCACAGCTGCCCCCTCCTATCCCACCCCCCTCTCTTTATATCTCTGCAGGCTTCGCCTCGCCACAGCTGGTGGGTTTTCACCGCTGCATCCCTCTTGTGGCAGGGCGGACAGAAAACACTTGTAGTCTGTGAGGGGTTATTATTAATAATAATTATTTTTGAAGCGGGGGTCATTTTGAACGAAAGTGAGCTCTTGCTGTAGCCAGAGACCCTGCGGGCTCGGCCCATCCTTGCATACCTGAGGGTCTGAGTGATGCAAACAGCCCTTATAGAGGTGTATTTTTAATTTTTTTTTTTTTTTTAAGGGAATCAGTGGAGTGACTTGATGCTTATTTGAGGTTAAATTGGGAGCTGATGAAGACTTTACAGCTAGGATGTGGAAGGAAGGCAAGGGGGTGGCTTACAGGCCTTGGGGAGGGTCTGCCTCCAGCTGTAATGCAAGGACCTAATTAAGGGCTAAACGGGAGCCAGGACTAACTGCTGCAGGCTGGGACTAAGTGCTAAGACTGCGTCTGGATCAGAGGCTCTAGTCATGAGGGTGAGGAGAAGGGACTGCATTAGCATACATTTATAGCCACTGCTGTGAGGGGAAGGGATAGAAAAGCCATAGCTAATAGTGGTTAGGACAGAGCTACCCTTGATGGCCTGGTCTGAAAGACAACCAGGATTGCTCTGCGGATGCCAGGCATCGTGCGCTGCCCTTGGCACTGTCATGGTTGTCCCTTCAGGGTAGGAGGGCAGTACAGGAGGAGCTGTGCCTCAGCCCCTGGGGTGTGTGGTCTGATGGAGAAAGGGCTCAGGTCCCGCTCCCCCCAGTTGCAGCAGGAGTTTCAGGTTTTGGTGTTTGCCTCTGTGCTGGCGAGTGAGTGTCTCTTGCTCTGCAGGGCAAGGAGTAACTCTGACTAGGGTGAGCAGAGTCTGCCAAAGAAGAGGATGGTTTGTGACTTGTTGTGTCTGATGAAGAAGAGAAAAGGGTGGTCGGCTTTAAAAGTCATTGTTGGTGCTTTTGATCTCAGTACCAGGACACCTGTTGCAGCTGCTGCCTCAGTACCTTCTTCATTGACCTCTACAAAAGCTTTGTGAATAACTTTTGAGATGAAAAGATCTTTCTTCACTGACATCCCTGTGAAATCAGCCTGAACTTGGTCAAAAGCATTTCGTATCCCCATGCTGCTCAGAGTGGATTTAAGGTCATAATTCTCTTCCAGCTTCAACTTAGGCAGGTACAGATCCACTTTAGCTTTCATCATATTGGTTGATTTGGTCCATTCAGCCAATTTCTCATAGGTCAACTCTCTTTCCACCTGCAATGAGTTGAGGAGGAAAATAGTTGGAATGCAGAGGACAGAGACAAGACATGCACACATCAGTGTCTTAACGCTCATCAAGAACACGTAAAACAAAGCTCAGCCACTAGCAGTGGGTACAGCTGGAGTGTGTGCTACATTCATAAGGCATGATCCTGCAAAGTGCCAAGTGACTTACACTGCTGTTTATTTTCTTAAAGGTGGTGAGGTATAGGCCTGAACCCTCAGAGTAGTTAATTATTTTTTTTCTGGTGTGAAGAATGTTGGTTTTCTGCGATGTGTGACTCACAATGATATTAACAAGCACTTGCTATGTGTATATATGGATATCTTTTCTTTTAGTAGTGGTAAATAAGTACAACGCGTGGGACCTCAGGTACAAATAAAAAGATGTTTTCCCTAATCTGTTTAGAATCTGAAACTGATCCTAGTGTGGTCATGAGTGGCTGTTGATACCTTCTGGGTTAAGGTAGTCAGCACTTATGAGAAACCTCACCACAAAGTATCGGGTACAAATCTGGACTGCAAATGTCATAAACATGAATTAATGCAGCCCTCAGGAGAAGATAACTGCAGGGCAAGGTGATTCAGATTTGGTCCTTGCTTTCCTTGTGCTATTATGGCAATAGAATAGAAAAGAGGACACAAAATAGGCTAAGACAGGGGTATGGGCACAGTTTTTAGATGTATCCCTACGTAAAATACTATGTTTGCGATGTTATCAGGTGCCCTGAATCCTAACCTGAGAAATCATGGTGTTACAGTTTATGAAACAAAGTATGCACACATCAGAACCTACTCTACTGTGATATTGAAGCTCGTTCTTCCTCACTCTTTTAATCTGTTTCTGTTACTGTCTCATAGCATATGTGATGCAACAGTAGGTCAGTTTTACCAGCTCCAGACCAGTAGTGTTATCATGGATGTCATCTGGTAGGAGAATGAACATGCTGAGTTCATTTTCCACATATGGCAGTTCAATGATCTTGAATTTCATGGTTGTTTCATGGAGCATCAAAAATTCATCTCGCAGAAACATCATCTGTACTGGTTTAGTCTTGGTCTGTGAAAAAATTCAGACATAAAAAATAGTGTTACTTCATTCCTTAAAATGGACGATAAAGTTTACTTGCTTCGTTGAACTGAAAGCAAAAATTTGTAAACAAGTACAAGACAGCAGTATTTGGATACTCGGTACCCTTTCCTTTTGACAGTATCACATACACCCCCTTTTCAAAGTCGTTGGGATCATTAGCAAAAATCAGCATAGACACATATGCTATCTACCTGCTAACTGAATAACATGTAATATATTTCTCATTTTAAAATAAAGGAATTTGATAAGCTGTGTTTCGTGTTTTCTCCCAAGGGTTACATTTTTGGAGTGAGGGCCTTGATTGGGGGGGGTGGAGGGGGAATGTTGACTTTTTTCCCCTAGATGGCATCAACTCTCTTGCCTATTTTATCCTTCCAGGCAATACTGGTTATCTCACTTTGCCTCTGAACCATATTTTCTGTGATCTGTGCTGGCTTTTCCTCTTCCCCAAAACATAGAGGACCGGATTACCAAATGGAATTGGATTACCCAATAGTCTGAACTCCTATGCTGTATTATGTTCATAGAGCTTTTATTAATATATCCACTCTCTCCTTTACATTGTTACATTTGCATGCAAAAGGTTATCTGTTTGCAGGCTTTGCTGTTGGGTACCTTGTGAATTAAACCCTCTCTGTGCACCAATGTATTGGGTTTATGTCGCAAGGTTTTGGTAGCCGCAGGGCTGCAGGGATGGCTTCTGTGAAGAGACATCACAAGCTGCCTCTATGTCAGGCAGAGCCAGTTTCAGCCAGCTCCAAGACGGACCCACCACCGGCCAAAGCTGAGCCAGTCAGTAATGCTGGTAGCACCTCTGTGATAATATATTTAAGAAAGGGTAAAAACTGCTGCGCAACAGCAGCTGGGAGAGAGGAGTGAGAAAATGTGAGAGAAACAACTCTGCAGATGCCAAGATCAGTGAAGAAGGAGGGGGAAGAGGTTCTCCAGGCACCAGAGCAGAGATTCCTCTGCAGCCTGTGCTGAAGGCCATGGTGGAGCAGATATCCACCCTACAGCCCATGGAGGACCCCATGCCAGAATAGGTGGATGTGCCCACCTGGCTGCAACCCATGGAGAGCCCACACGCTGGAACGGGCTCCTGGCAGGACCTGTGACCCCATGGAGAGGAGCCCATGCTGGAGCAGGTTTTCTGGCAGGACTTGTGACCCCCACGGGGGACCCACGCTGGAGCAGTCTGTTCCTGAAGGACTGCAGCCCGGGGAAGGGACCCACGCTGGAGCAGTTTGTGAAGAACTGCAGCCCGTGGGAGGGACCCATTTGGGACGTGAAGGACTGTATCCCATGGGTGGGACCCCACACTGGAGCAGAGACAAAGTGTGAGGAGGAAGGAGTGGCAGAGACAAGGTGTGATGAACTGACCCCAACCCCCATTCCCCATCCCGCTGCTCTGCTGTGAGGGATAGGTAGGAGAGTTGGGAGTGAAGTTGGGCCTGGGAAGAGGGTGGGGGGGGGAGATGGTTTATATTTGGTCTTATTTCTCATTAACCTACTCTGATTAGTTGGCAATAAATTAAGTTAATTTCCCTAAATTGAGTCTGTTTTGCCCATGATGGCAATTGGTAAATGATCTCCCTGTCCTTGCCTCAACCCATGAGCTTTTTACCCCATTTTTCTCCCCCTGTCCTGTTGAGAAGGGGGAGTGATAGAGAGGCTTGGTGGGCACCTGGTGGCCAGCCAAGGTCAGCCCACCACAGCCATGTACCATGAAGGATCCTAAAACCATACATGTAGCATAGTAGGTTTCAGATATACAGTCACATCACCAACACAATCGCTTCACATTTCCTGGCATACAATAGGTGTTTGCACTCAATCTATGTCAAACAAGATATGTGCTTCCATTGACAACTAATTTTGCTTGCCTTTGACACAGTCCAAAAATATGCATGCAGTCAGCTACTGTGAATTGTCAGCGCATGATCGTTTAAATACTGTTAGCTCAATAACGTGCCCTCAGTGTATACTGAATACATCATTCTCACGCACTCACCTAAAGTTAAACCCCCATGAAAATTCCCTCTGAGGTTTTATGCAACACCTAGGGTGTGTGAGGAAAGAAGAGCTGGTTCAGTTTCCTTGAACTCAGAGCACAGACTGTGTCCCAAAAGCAGAAAAGAGACGTAGGTGTGTAAGCATTGCTCTCAAAAGCGACCCACTCCCTTTTGAAAATGGGACCTTGGTGCTTAGGGAAATTTCCTCTTTTCTTAAGCTACGTGACCGCAGTGTTCTCAAGTGTTTTGATACTGAAGAGCTATAAATTGAAGTGAAAATCCTATTCTCATGCATTTGCGTAAATAAGATAATGCTGACTTATCTTCACTATGGCAGTTCTCACTGAGTTTATACCATCTGCCCAGCTATGAGTATTTTTGCAGTGACATACGAAATGCAGGTGTAATATTTAGAAGTTTCTTGCTCTTCGCTGATAGACACATTGACATAGGACAACAGGCATATAGACAAGGAATTTACCTTGCTCAGTCTGAAGGGCATCTCAGAAGTATTTTTCTCTAGAAATTTCTTTTCCCAGTTTCCTTTGAAATAAATGGCATTTACTAAGACCAATACAGTGTGAGAGTTGAGAGATCCTGCAGGCAGCAGATCCTGTATTTTCCCTTCAAAATCAGACAAATAGAACTGTTATTCCAGTGTGACTGTGTAACTCACCAATTTTAATTGTGCCTTCTCTGTGCCTACCTATCTAGCAAAAATGCTGCATTTGGGAGGGTCTTTTACTGTACGTGTTTTAGGGTGTACATATGGTAAAAATGGATTTTGAGGTATCTCTCTATTTTTTTTAATATATTGCAATTTCATTAGTAAATGGCATTGGAAAGTGGGTAAAGTGGCTAAAGTGGAATAGCTTGGATGTTCTGTGAAGCTGGTTGCAAGCAGCTGAAGAATGCAGAAGTAAACCCCTCACTAATCAGAGTGGAGCCACTCAGTATCTACCTGTGCTTCCCTCTGAACAGAAATCGTTCAGAAGAGGCTACGGCATGAAGAATCAAGGGAAGGACCTTGTAAGGAGCAGCAGTTAGGTTTGGAGAGAGGCATTCTTCAAGCTATTTAACTGCACTTTGCTCATCACCCCCCCTGAGTTTCCATCTTTTACGGATCCTTGGCTGCAAGAGCAATAAATGTGGAAATACCTGTGATTTGAAAGTGAGACAAGAAAAAAGCCATTAGAGTGATACTTACTCTCAGTTTCATTTTCAACCCACGAATTGATAAGTGCTCTGGCTTGTTCTGCATCTGTCTTAAAGTTTACAGCTTGTGGCTTTGCATTGTAATAGCTTGTAATGAGCTGCAAGAAATTCTGAAAGATAGAGTTGGAAAATATATGCTTATTTAGTTAAATTTGAGTTATAAAAATGTTAGAAATAATTGCTTCAACAGATTATACAATCTACTAATAAACAATTGAAAAAATATAATTTGTTTGAAATGGATAACCCTTAAAATAAGGTCTGATACATTCTATGCTAAATATTAAGTAAGGACTGATCAAATTTCAGTCTCAAGGAAACTGATAATTAAAATATTTGTGTTTGAAATACAAAGTGCAAATACATAATTTTGAAATATCGCATGAAACAAACATTCTTCAAAATTTTTTTTTAATTTCTCAAAATGACATTTTACATCATTTACATACTTTTTTCCTGCTTTATGATGTAGAGTTCAGTACAAGAGGGAAGAACAGTCTCATACAAAGTTGAAACAAGGCTTTTAGTTTCCTTCAGAGGCAAGAAACCTGAGAAGAGTTTATGAAAACACTAGCGGAGGTATAAAGGGAATGTTCTGGTAGAATAAAGTCATGACAGAAAAGCAGAATTAACATTTGCATTGCTGTCTGCTGTGAAATAGTGCATGGAGATTCCCAGCAGAGAATTCTCTAGGTTCTCTGTAAAGCATAGGTACGTGAGATTATGGAGAAAATGAGCAATAAGTGTTCAGAAGGACAAATTACTAGTTACTCAGGAGATCAAAACAAAATCCAAGATCAAAGAACAGTAATCTCATTTAAAATCACCATCCAAGAAATTGTAAGATGATTTTAAAAGATTTCAAAGATACAGGTAATTACAAACTTGTGAGTCTGTATGGGGAGAATGAACAGCTCTAATGGGCATATGTTTAAACATGATGTATTGGAGGAGTGTTAACAGCATTTTGTAATAGGAAGTCCTAAATCACAAACCTGTTAGAGTTTTTTGAAGGTGTCAGGAAGCATTTGAGTAAGAAGGTTGAGCCATTACAGTCTATCTGGATTACCAAAAGGCATTTTGTAAGACTTCTCACCAAAGGCTGAGCATCCATGGGACTACACAGATAGGTCTTGTTTATTTAAATGACTGGAAACCAAGAGTAGGAGAAAGTAGTGTTCACAGTGAAGGGTTGCTACTACTAGACTACCACAGGGATACCTGCTTGCATCTGTGCTAAAATATTTATTCTATAAAATACAGGTCTCAGTATTTACATTAAAATAGATATTTATTAAAACATTTATAAATGATCCAGTGAAGGGTACACTACAGAGAGTGATTATTACTGTTCAGGAACGAGGTGTTGAAGCTATAACGGGCAGGTGCATGAAAAAAATCTGCCCAAGAGTGGCCAAAAAAGCAAATACAATTTTGAGAGTTACAAAGAAAGGAGTAGGGAACAAAAAAGAGAGTATTAGAGTGCCACTGTATAAAGTATGGTGTGCCCATTGTCTGAATTCTCTATGCAGCGCTGGCCTCCCCAGTCTCAAAAATGCTAGGTATAAAAGATACAGAGACAGGGGACAAAGATGACTGAAATATGAAGAAGCGTCCTTCAGAGGAAAACCAAACCAATAATGATGCCAAAAGGTAGCAGGCTCAAAAACCACAGGTGCTTCCTATAGTTCAGCTGTGGAACTCCTGGTGCTGAGGGTTGTGGTAGATTCAAAAGGCAAGTCTGCAAATTCATGAAAGAACAGCTCATCAAGGTCTATTAAGCAGACATTCCCTCTGGCTTGGGAAGTCCCTGAGCTGCACATCGCTAGGTGACCAGAGCAGATTCTGGAGAAGCATCACTATACTGTGTGCCTTGTCCCCATACACTTCCTAAACTGTTGACCCCTGCTGGAGACAAATGGACCTCTTGTCTGTGGAAGGCTAGCCCTGTATGGCTGTCCTCATGTTCTCCCTGAAACCACAGTGCCATCACATGGAAAATTTTTATCATCTCTGTTGATGATCCCTCTTAATGTCAAAATATTCTTAAGTAAAAACGTTCAACTCACGGGCAGTAACGGGTAGGTCTTTTCCTCATACAGTCGGTTGGCACTCTTCAGCAAGTAGGCGCTGCTGGGTTTGTTGATGGCAGACAGGAGCTCTTTGAAGCCAGAGTGGATGTTTTCAACTTGCTTGTGCTCAGGATCCTTGGAAAGAGACACCAGTCAATAAAGAATTTTTTTTTTTTTCCTGTCTAAAGTGTTGCACCTGCTGTGGTTATTTAAAATGCCCAGGTTGTTTTAATTAAAAAGGAATTTCAGGGGATTGTTGAGGTTTAACCCCAGCCAGCAAAGGAGCACGATGCAGCCACTCGCTCATCCATAGATGATAAGAGAGATAAGAACAGTTTAATAACTAAAATAAAATATAATAATAGCAATAATAATAAAATATAGTAACAATAATAATAATTGTAATGAAAAGGAATATAACAAAAAGAGAGAGAAATAAAACCCAAGAAAAAACAAGTGATGCACAGTGCAGTTGCTCACCACCCGCTGACCGATGCCCGAGCAGCAATCAGCCCCTCCCGGCCAACTCCCCCCAGTTTATATACTGAGCATGACGTTCTATGGTATGGAATATCCCTTTGGCTAGTT
>JAVJGG010000030.1:13349485-13369262 GCA_035590195.1 Aviceda cuculoides | reverse complement strand
ATAGAAAAATATAATAACAATAATTGCAATGAAAAGGAATATAACAAAAAGAGAGAGAAACAAAAACCAAGAAAAGTGATGCACAATGTAATTGCTCACCACCCGCTGACCGATGCCCGAGCAGCAATCAGCCCCTCCTGGCCAACTCCCCCCAGTTTATCTACTGAGCATGACGTTCTATGGTATGGAATATCCCTTTGGCTAGTTCAGGTCAGCTGTCCTGGCCGTGCTGCCTCCCAGCTTCTCGTACACCTCCTTGCTGGCAGAGCACGGGAAACTGAAAAATCCCTAACTTGGGATAAGTGCTACTGAGCAACAACTAAAACATCAGTGTGTTATGGACATTCTTCTCATACTGAATCCAAAACACAGCGCTATATGATCTACTAGAAAGAAAATTAACTCTGCCCCAGCCAAAACCAGGACAGGGATGGAGCCCTTTCTTTGAGCATGTTGCATGTTTGCAGCACTATGTATAACTGGACAAATTGTTATCTGTCTGTAGGGCGATCATCTGTTTCTGCAGTGCTGCGTAGGCCTTTGGAGACATCAGCTGATGGTGCACCCAGGAAGTTGAATCTCCTCATTTCAGTCACGGTCAGGCCTAATTTTCAGTGTCACAAGGGCCCATGAAGGCAGCCTTGCGGCTTTCGAAGGAGGTGCTCAGTTCTGACAGACACTAATCTCAGGACATGGCCTTACCAACTATTCAGATTTTCTCTGTTCGCACGCGAATTTTGCTGTTGCTGTTTTTTTGGAGGGAGCCTGTCCTGGATGTCAATGTTGGTGTTTTTAGGGAACATGAGCTTGCTTGCCAGCTGTTGCCAGCTGTTGCTTCCCTAATGGAGGAATAAGCTGCTACCTGTCAGCTGCTGCCCTCCAGCCGCTTGGGTGCAGTCTCCTCCTCCATGAGGCCTGCATGTGAGACACTGAGAGACTGTGCCACTGACTCATGGAGACTTGTCCTAAGGTTGGTCAGGTGGCATTCCTTGCCCCGGTCTTTTCTCAGGAAGGACGCCTGGGAAAGAATTTGGTAACCAGAGGGCACAGGGTAGGAGAGGTTGGGTTTTGCAAGGGGCTGGGAACAGACTGAAGAGGTAATGGAGGGAAATGCCTGAAGGACCAGATTAGGCAGACTTTGCTGCAACTCAGAAAGTCAGTGAGTTGCTAAAATGAATGTGGATATAATGATTCATCTTGAAGATTCATCCCCTACCACCTAGGGAGAGAACGATATGCCCTCCTCCCCCCTTTTATTTCCTTTTGTCTAATCTAGTTTCTTTGAGCTTTTTTTTAGTTCCTGTGCTAAAGAAACATGGCTTGTTTGAGTTTACAGACTTTTTGGTGCTTAGGGAGTTCATTTAATGAAAAAGATCAGGGCAGTTCCTCCTGGTGACAAGTCTCTGGGGAGCTGATGTACAAGGGTGAATTAGCATGTGTTAGCTTAAAGGGGAATTTTGTTTGCCTGATGTGTCCATGTATGAAAAAGGTGGAAGGGAATAAAAATTGGGTAGGGCTGGAGTCAGGTGTGAATGCAGTAGTTGTTATTCACTACAGAAGAAAAACCTTGAAGCTCATAAGAGAGAGAATTGTCCTAAACGCATTAGGACAGTTGACTTGTTGATGTTGCCATAGACCAGCTAAAACCAAGTAACACAGTGTAAGGGTCAATCAAAGTGCTGTTAGTGTCTCAGTTTGGCTTTTGAAGGCCTGGTACTGTTATTTGCTTGTTTGCTTTTTCTTTTTCTGTATATAGTTCTCACTGAAGTGAGACAGTGGATACAGACTGAAGACAAGCAAATGTTAGAAGGCTAAAGCAGTAGTTGTGATGAACTATCCCTTTCTCGGAGAATTTTTTCTTTGAGTCTTTTGTTGTAATAAATACCATCTTTGTTTTCTTTGGTGTCCCCAGAGAAGGCCTTGTTGTCTCAGACGAACCTTCTTCTCCTGCAGTCTGGTTAAAATGAAGAACCTGTGATGATGATAAATGTTCATAAAGACAGCTTGTTTTTTGAAGATAAATGTGCCCGAGTGTTATGTAATCATATTAGTTTTCTATGGTAATTCACCAGTCATGCCTAATGACAATTAGTCTCTTAAAAGTTACTGAGGACAAGACTTTACTCTTGATTTAGTCTCTATAACTGTATCATTATTATATAGACTTTAGTCACATTTGCTGCTTAATAACAGATCAATATCATGGCTCAAATATGAATTTATTTAGATAAATGATCAGTTCATGCTTGGCTACATGGAATTTATTTTCAGATAATGACCAAGCACAACAAAGAGCATAGTGCAGTTTAGAGTCTTACTACTGCAACAGAAATGTAAAATTATACATTTAATATGTTTAAGTAAATGCGTGTAACCTGAAAAAGTACAAGGCCGAAAAGTTCTGCTAAAACAGACGTAAGTGAAATCATATTTTCAGTACTAGTACATCTTCATTATTTGTGGGAGGATTACCTCATTTATGGACTATGTCACAAGCAAAGGTATTTGTACTGCTCCTGTGCAGCCCAACATGTGTTCAGCAGAGCTTACTAACTTTGGAATGCAGTAAGAGAAAGCAGATATACTGCTTCCATAACCAGCTGGGGTCTAGAAGCAGTGATTTTGTCTATGGCACTCCTTTTTCTAGATTATCTTATCTCCGTATTAATTTTGCTAATAAAGCTGTCTCTTACTATTTGAGCACTGTATCAGGTGAATTATTCTGTTCAAAAGGCAGTTAAAATAGATGGTAGAGTTCCAAGCAAGACCAGCAGTAGTCTCTAATGTCAGTAATTTCCCTCCGGCAGACCACTTGCAATGCTCTGGGAACTGTAAGCATAAGCTAAACGTAGGGGTAGTGCAGAGCAGGGAGATCTTGGAAATAAAGTGGAAGAGCAGTGACCTGCTGGACTGCTGGCAGCGTGAGTGGGGTTATTTGCTGTACCCAACATTATGGCAGGTCACTGTTCTCCCATGTTGTTCCTTTCTGTTCCCCATAGGCAGACAAATAATGCAATTTATGTGGGAACCACCTGTAAGGTGATATAGTGCTAATTTCAGAGCTTACCTCAGCCATCTGGGTTGCAGTGTCACCTTTTGCACCCAGGTAGACCATGGCGAGAGCAGTCGCAATACTCCAAGGAGAAAAGAAAATGTTTTGGCCTTTGGAAATTTCGTTCAGCTGTTTGTAAAGGTCCAGAGTGAAGGTGTTGGTTGACACTGAGAGAGACTCCATTGATGCAGCCTGAGACAAATGAGTGTCAGAGAGGTGACGACTGCTTCTTCACTTCTTTTAAGAAATGCAAAGCTGCTGGTGGGAGATTGTCTGCACCCTCTCAAATACAGTGTGAGGGTGTCCCTATAATGGGTAAAATACTGCACAGAGACCAAGTCAGCTAGTGGGTCTCTTTTTAAGACCTGCATAATTTCTCCCTTCCCCATCACTTCTCAACGTCCTAAGCTTTTTTATTTATTCTTCATCAGATGAGCACAATTTTAGCTAGAAATCTTTTCACAGACCAAACTTGTTTCAAAACCCCATTTGCTTAAGTTTCATAGAATTATTCTTTGATTCTGAGAGAGTGAAACAGAATCATTTCTCACTGTGCTGCTTTGAGCTTTTTTCTATTTCTTTAACTTCCTGTGCTACTATTTTCTGCGGAAAAAAGCATGGAGGATTTTTGTGATTCACTGCATGTATCTTGAAGGCTACTAGAGGGCTGTAGACTTTTATATGTTCTTGGTGTAGGTAAACCCACACTTGGAAGCTGTAGCTAGATTTGTAAATTACTGTTTTTCGAGTAAACTCTTATATCTTACATACAACCCCAAATAGTTCCTGTTTTCAACAACAAATTTTCGCTGGTTTTCTGCTGGCTTATCAGAACCTGGGTATTTTCCATCCTTGTTCTGCTTCTTTTTCTGAGTATGTTTTTACAGGACAAAACCAAAGCAAACAAAAAAAACCAACCCCAGGACTAAACTGATTTTCTGTATGTGGATCTAGAACAAACCTGTGCTTCTTATTAGCATGTTTTAGATCAGTCTAACACTGTTGACAATATCAGGTTAAATTCAGAAATTTCCATTGCCTTCACCAGTATAAGGACTACTAAAGCATGTATAAAAGGCAGGGTAAGATGGCATCAGGTGAAATGTTAAGCATTATATCAACAAAAGCAACTGGACATTTAAATCTATCTTCACCCACAATTTACATGCTTAAATCAAAAACTGCAGTCCTCAAAGCCTGTTGCCATGCAGTGTTAGAGATGCCTGGAGTCTCTGGGGTCCTGGAGTTTTGGTTTCAAAGCCTTCCAGGGCTCCACAACTGCTTTGAATCATTCTCCTCAGGAGTGCTTCAGAGGTGAATGCCCTGCAGCCCAGCTCATACCTAAGCATTTTTAGGACCTTCAAGTCAGGTATCTCTTACTGCTGTGCCTGGAGGTGCTGATACTCCCAGAGCATATCTAGGGAAGAGGGCTGAGCTGAACATTTTTGCCCGAAGAATTTCAAACCAACATCTCCGTCTGCTGTTCCCAGAAAGTACCTGAACTGAATCTGCATCGAGCAATCAAGCATTTCTCAGGCTTGAGAGAGAGAACATGTGTGTGTTTCTGTGAGGTCCTCTGGTCTACTAGCCACTTCGGTCATCTGGGAAAGGAAAAGTCTGGATGCCTGATCCAGTAGTTATTTGATATTAATAAAGCAGAGGCTTGAACCAATACACCCCACGCTGAGCATCCAAAACACTGCGCTACAGAGGCGTGCTGTCTTGTGTGCCCAGTTCCAGGATCAGTAGGAGTGTATTCTCTCCTGCAGCCTGTTCCCAGTCCTCTGATCTCAAACCAACCAGTAGCCTGGTGATTAAGGCACCCTTCCTACAGGTGAGGAAACTTTCTGCCCTCCCAGGCTGTGTAGGTTTTGCCCAACCTGGCCTTGCATTCTGACCACTGTGCCTTGGCACAGGGTTTTCCTAAGGGTTACGCTTTGTGCTGGAAGATGAGCACTCCCACCCCCTGGGTAACTTTTACGCCATTATTTAAGTGCTAAGTTCCAAAGAATTTAATGTGAATTTTTAAGACTTCCAAAGTAAAGCTAGCTATTTTGATGTGAATATTTACGCTACCTGAAATCCTGAGGGAGAGAAGAGTTAAGATCTGTCTTCAGTCAGGATCAGTGGCAGTCTGTGAGGCAGTGAATAGTTTGGGAAATGTAGAAATGTTTGCACCTCCCTTTTCTTCTCTACATCCTCTTCTCGTATTAATGTGCATGTTCCCCCATTTATTCCTGCTTCTCCTCTCTATTGCCTCTTTCAGAACTTAGAGAGAGAGAGACCTCCTCAATTCAAGGCCCCTGTTAGTGGATGAATGTCTTGAAATGTGAAGGCCAGTATGCCTTTCTCCCACAAATGTCCTCCACAACCTTGGCGTTTGGCCTGCAAAAAAATGTAGGAATTGCAGAAAATAATTCAACCACCCTGTGTTGGTGAGGGACATGCTGAAATAATTTTACAGCTTCCTTTTCTTTTTACTCTACAAACTGGGGAAATTAATAGAAACTAATCTCAAAGATAAGGCTAAAAGGGAATAATGAAATAGGCTGTTAGTCTCATTCATCCTGTGGTTAAATTTGAGAGGGGAAGGATTTGAATACTTGCAGCCCTCAGGTCACATAAAACCCTTATTTTGTGATATTTTACATTTCTGCTCTTCTCTTTCAGAAAGCAGGTCACAAAGGAAGCTCAGAAGGTATTTACACAGTCACCTAAAATAGGTGATGAAATAAGAGTGGACTGGACTCGTTTGAACTGGTGGATGTTTTACGAGACTGCTGCTCCTAGCAGAGGACATGAAGGTGCTTTAGATACCTACAGGCCCTAACTGTACCAAGCTTATTATTCCCCTGCGATGGATTGAGGGAGTTTGGATCATCCACCAAAAGCTGCAAAACTGCTTGGAAGCTCTGCTTGTATTGATTTCTTTTACTGAAACTGTTTGTTGTTTCAGAGTAGAGAGCCAAAACAGCAGAATGTGTAAAATTTGATATCAGCAAAGGTGTAATACAAAACAGTTACATGTACACAAATGTTTTACTTTAAACCAGTGTAATTAGCAATTCTGCTGGTTTACTCTGCTCTTATCTGTGTGACTTAGATTCAATCGCATTGCTAAATTTCCTTTGCAATCATTATATGTCTTTTCTGTGACATTTATGGTCAGTTAGGAATGGCCTCTGCCCAGTAGTATGACACATGGAGAGTAAACCAATTACCAGCATGCAGTCAATCTACAGAGATAAAGCATCAGTATAAAGAGTACAAGTCCATATTTTGAATTAGAATTACATTTGTGTGCTTATATTCACTTCAAATCTGACTGGTACACATGCCATACAAGGTTTCTAGAGCAATATATGTGCCTCTCTTTTTTCACACTTTTTTTTTAAAGAGCATGCAGGTTTTGTGCCTCTTACTTTCTTGCTTTGGAAGTGTATTAGACACTATTATGTTTAGTTACGTGCTTAAGAAGTGTTTCTGCTATATATCTAAAACTGCTGTTGTCTATTTTTTTAGCTAAATGAATAAGAGAAGAAAAAAACCCAAACAACAGTTACTGGCACTACAAGCTACAAAGATTGGCCAAAAATACAGGAAAATGAAGAAAGGGTACCCAAACTGTGTAGACACTTTGTGGTATACTCTTGCTGCTGCAAGATCCTGTTTAGTAAGAGAGAGTGGAGTTTCAAAGGGGAGCAAAATGGCCAAAAAAGAGGTGCTCTTGGTCTTGCTGTGCCAGATGGAAACAGTGAATTTCTGCAACCATGATGGTAGAAACAAGGTTTCACAGCATCACAATCCCTGACTTGTTGACCTCAAGTGGATTGACCTCTGACAGAAGGTCATAAAAAGTCTTTTGATAAAACCAGTCATTTTCCTCTGGCATACTGATAAGGTCACTTTGACCCTTTTTGAAGCCATCTTTCATCCCCATATTGCTCAGCATGGATGTGAGGTTGTATCTTTCTGCCTGTTTGATTGTTGGTACTCCCGTACCTGTACTCTGTAAATGGTCCACTCTGACTGGACCGTTTGGGCATTTCTTGAAGATCAGTTCTCTTTCAGTTACATCTAGTAAAAAGCAGCAGAATTTACAATCAGTGCTAGACTAAGTCCAATTACAGATTTTTTACTCTGCAGGAAATCCCATTCAGCTATGTCCCTCTGGAAGAAAATGAGACCAAGTATCACATCTGTTGCAATAGAAGTCTAAAGGGTTGGACTATAAATAATATTTTAAAAGGATTTTCTTGTGCCTGTTATGGATGGCAAAATAAAACCTTTAAAAATATGGATGCATTTGCATTTCAGTTCTGAAGCAGGGGGGGGTTTATGTGTCCTTCTTGTCTTGAATACTAACACTACATGAGCACTGTAAACTTTCTTGTCTTTACTATTGTGTGCTGTGTCTGCCATTTCTGCTTGTCATGAGGTCAGCCTACCATAGAGGTGCCAGGGATTATTTTATGAAGCTGAGATTTGCACTGGTAGGAAAAAGCCCCATCTTTCATTGCAGGATAAACTGAAAACTTGTTAATCTACTGTGTTTTGACAGGCATGGCATCACCAAGTGACAAGCAATCCATGCTCACAACATGTTTTTATTGAGGCTTATCTCAGCAGTTTCCTGTAAATACTTCTTTCTTTAGTTTTCAAAGTCAAAAATTGCCCTTCAGGAATGCCTGAGACTAGAGCAAAAAGTCAGGAAAGGGAAAGACTTACTCTTAGCAGAGGAAGACCTGGTTCAGGAGCGTTTAAAGAAATAGAACATACATAAGTCCATGGGGCCCGATGACTTGTACCCACAAGTGCTGAGGGAGCTGGCTGATATCACTGCGAGGCTTCTCTCAATTATCTTTGAAAGGCCATGGTGACTGGAAAAAGTTCCTGAAGACTGGAAGAGGGCAAATGTGGCAACTGACATCAAAAGATTCAGGGAACTACAGGCCCATGAGCCTGACCTCAGTCCCTGGGAAGGTGATGGAGAAAATCCTCACGGGAACCATTTCCAAACACATGAAGGACAAGAAGTTGATCGAGAGTAGTCAGCATGGATTTATGAAGGGGAAGTCATGCTTAACCAACCTAAGCCTTCTAGAATGAGTTAACTAGCTTGATGGATGAGGGGAGAACAGTGGATGTTGCTTACCTTTACTTTAGTACAGCTTTTGACACTGTCTGCTATAACATCCTTAAAGCCTTGCTAAGTTGACTACTCCATCCTGACAATAACCTCGCTGTTTGTGTTTTTTACTTTTCTTTTTTGCATGGCCTTCACTTGTGTGCTTTTCCACACCTAAACAACAAACTTCTTAGTAAAGCTGAGTCATTAGCAGACAACTGGGCTGCACCAGTATAGGTCCTGGATGACAGACAGCTGAACCCTGAGCTGAGGGTTACGGGCAAGGGAGGGCACTGATTTTAGAAGCAGCACTTGGTACAGGGAAGAAGATGCAGGTATACTTTGTTGGGTGGAGACGTATTTCCAAATAGAGTATCTTTTGTGGAGATGGAGTGAGTTGTAATTATAGGTGGAATTTTGCTGAGAGTAAATGTTTTTACAGTAACTCCCTCCTGCATTCAAACCTTGTTGCCTTAGATAATGTTCTCTGATATGTGGTTGCTGAGTACTGGAATGGCTACAAAACTTTATGCTATTCTTTTTGGCCACAGGAAAGCACAACCGCTGCCCTCCCAAGCCAATGGAGGGAACCACTGCCAGTGCAGCAATGCTTGTTCACTATTGTGCATGGGCAAAAGGGATGCCTGGAAGCTGCTCTTCTGGGCTATAGGCTCTACTCAGACTTTTTATTTCTGGTGTGTTGTGATGGGAAAACAAGACTCTTGAGTAGATCCGGGGGGTGGGAGGGTGATAGTGCAATAAGCAGTGGTCAAAAATGGGAAACTGAAAGCTTAAAAAGAGAAGTTCAAATGCCTTGACTCAGTGAGCAAAAACTTGCTCATCACAGACTTTGATTTGGTATGTTTAGTAAATGCCTTGGATAACATGCTGAATAACAGTGTCTTCAGGGCTGTTTGAAGCCTAATGGAAATATGACACTAATTGTGTCGGCTGTGTCAACTTTGTCAACCGGGTTGATTTGGAGTGGCAAGAATGGAAACGTGCTCCAGACACGCACCTTACATGATGCTCTCAGAGAACCAGGTAAGCCAGTGTCTTGAATAACACAAACACAACTCCAAGTTCATTTATTGGATTAAATGCGGATCATGGTAAAATTATGAAGTAAAGCATCAAAATCTCACTGGTGTTTCTGTCAATACCATGACTATCTTTGCTGAGATGCACTCATAAGTTACATAATTCATCATAAATCATTACATGAATCATACATTGATCAATGATACAGGTAGCAAGGCAAGTGTGCAGATATTAGCCAGGAAACAGGTATAATTAGGTTAAATTAAGCAGATTGGAATCCTGGAGGTTTTAGATTGCATATCAATAAGAGGTAGCAAGAAGCATGTTGCTCATAGTTTTCTTAGCATTTTTGCTGATTGGAGCTCTCAGCAACCTTAACCTACAAAGTTTAGAAAAATGAGGGAAAAATGCAAGGTGATTAGAAGTCAGCAATTAAATGTTAAACCATTTTCCCTCGCCACCTCATTTTTTCATGAAGCTGCAAGGGCAGGAGAGAATGAATCTAATGTGTCTATATACACACGGTGAGAAGACAGGGGAAGATAAGGGGCATTTTGAGATTATTCTGGGTTTGTATTAAATTTTGAAAATTTCCAACAGTCTTTAAATTTGAAATAAACATAAGGAAACTGCATTGTAATACAAATGCAAGTTTCCCAGTGAGGAAAAGAGAGCATATAGAATTCTACAGGGTTTTTTTTTTTCTTTCAGGGATTTTTTCCCTTTCTGGGACATTCAAGAGGATGAACTGCATTTCCCTTGAAGTCAGCACTTGGCATGGGGCTAGATGATGGCCTGTGTGGAGAGGGCTTTTATGGCTTCGCCTTACTCTCGGAACAACAAACCAGAAGAGCAGGTTTGATGCAAGGGAGCAAAATTCTTCACTTTGTTTTCTGTGGAGGGCTGTCTCCTTAGGACAATGGAAAGGAGCAGTAGAGGGATGATCTTTGAGGGACAGGGTGGTCTCTGGCTGCTGCCTTACTGCCAGGGGATGGGCGTTGGGGAGAAAAAAGACATATATTTCAGTACATATGGCTTAAGGTTGAGCTTTTAACACTGCAGTTCACATTTTTTCATTGAACGGTGAACCTTAGGTGCTGCCTGGGAGCAAGTAATAACTCATTCTAGGGAGAGCAGAACCTGCCAAAAAAGAGGATAGTCTTGGACTTGTTGTGTCTGATGAAGAAGTAGAAAGGGTGGTCAACCTTAAATTTCAGAACATGGGGAAAAAATGGACTTGTTACTCCTGTAATTACAGTAGCAGCAGCTGCCTCAGTGCCTTTCTCATCAACTGCAACAAAAGACTTGTGAATAACTTTGGAGATGATCAAATCACCCGTCTCAGCCATTCCAGTGAAATCAGCGTTGCCGCTGAAGGCACTGTGCATTCCCATGCTGTCCAGGTTATCACTGATGTCATATCTCTCCTCCATTGTGAACTTAGGTAGGTACAGATCCACGGCAGTTTTGGTCATCTTCTTGGAATCAGTCCATTCAGACAGCTTCTCATATGTCAGTTCTCTTTCCAGCTATCATTTATGAAAGAGGAGGAATTTGTTTGCAAGGAAAAAACAATTAATTAGCTATGAATTAAGCAACTGTATGGCAATTTAATGAATGAAACACTTTTAAAATGGCAAATTTAACATTTAGCTGAAAACATGAAATATAAATTGCTTTTACTGATGATCAGAGGCAGGGTGTACAACAAACATTTGAGACTTAACGCTACAAAGTTTTGAGTACCACCCCTGCCAAATTCATTGCAAAAGAAGGATAAGGCACTCAACACCTGCAGCTGCCATCCCCCGAGGTAGTTCTTTCCTCTCTTTTAATTCAGTCTTGATGTGAAGGTAATTGCCAGGAGATTGTCAACTGTGCAGCTGACACGGTTTGGTCCAGTTCCATAGAAACAGGTGTTAATATTGCACATGTTCCCTTGGCAATTTTAAAACAAATTGCTTGCAGAAAAATCTTTCGCTGCCACTCTGTGTCCTGGGCACTATGTCACCAGGGTTCATCTCAGATCAAATGGAGAAGAGCAATGAATGGTATTCTTGGCATGACAGACAGCAAGAATTTAACAGTCTTGCAACTGTAGTAACTACAGATCTCATTATTGCAGCAAATGCAGTCTCACCAAAATCCTAGTTTTTCAGATAGTGAACAAATAGGGGGGGGCAGGAGGGGGTGGAGCAAACAGGATGAGAACAAGATGGTGAATAAACTTCCAGGCCATGGAGAAGAGGTGTCTGTTACCTCAGGAAGAGGCTGTGACTGCTTGTGCAGTACAGTCCCTCCTGAATGTGCAATGAAGGGAGGTTTAACCCTTACAGATCATGTAGTATTGGGTGTCAGCCATGGGGCTGTTGAAGACCTAAGCATCTGATTACGCACAGCGTTGACTGTCTTCAGTTCTTACCAAAATAAGAGCACTCAGTGTGGAGGAACTTTCTTGGGATTAGATAAGTATTAAAAGAAATTAATTCAGCTAGCAGAGGAGATCAAAACAGCATATCCTCCAGGGGGGAGATACAGTTGCCAGCCTGTCTTTTTTTTAATGACTGGGTGGTGATACAAAATAGATGTAGCATACTTTTTTACCTGTTCAAGACCTGTAGTGCTGTCTTTGATGTCATCAGGAAGGAGGATGAACATACTGAGCTCGTGTTCCATATACGGCAACTCAATCATTTTGAAATTCATTGTTTCCATGATGAGAACTGGAAATATATGTCTCATGTACATCATCTTCACAGGCTTGGTCTTGTTCTGTAAGGTATTTTTTTATAAGTAAGAAATCATTCCTTGAAAGGAAGGATGATGATGACTCAGTGCAGTGGAGAGGAAACTTTTGTAAGCAGCTTTTACAACAGTGATCTGTCACTGATTTTCCAAAGCTTTTCTTGACTGGACAATATTGCTTATCTTGGTGTTTGTCCCAGAGCATTTTGTTGGGGGCTGAATGGACTGATTTTTCTCTTTTCCCTAAAACACACACGGCAGCCCCCAGAAGAGGGAGGAAGAGAGTTAGAAATGTCTGCAAGGAATGAGAGGATGGAGCAGGTATGGGACGTGGCCTTACAACACTACAGCAGAGAAGCGGCTACGGTTTAAAAAGGACAAGTGTTGTGCAGTTTTTCTCTCTGGCAATAAAAAGTGACTACCTGATTGCTCTTTATGTCACAGCCCTTAACAGAAGATAACACTAATGTCTGGGCCAAGGGGCTCAAGAAGAGAGGAGTTCCTGGCAAGCAGTCACCTTTGCAGGAGCATGTAACCTCTCGTAACATCTGCGTCCCTTCATTCAGGGAAGCAGCCGATGTACACATGCTAATCAGAAGGCAGAAGCTACAGTTGGTGGAAATGGCACAGAGCTCTTGTCTTTTGATGTGAGTTCATTGACACCTCTTCTGGATACATGCCATGAACATTTCTTCTAGTCTCGCCCAGCCGTGCACCCACTCAGGGTCCACTCTTGCAGCGGTATTTGAGCAGGTACGTTTGCGCCTAGCTGGGCTGCGCAGCACAGGAGCCCAAGTACTGTACTCACCCATGACATGGCGTATAGTTCCTGTCCATGAAGCTTGGACTCTCAAAATCACGCTTTTAAAATCTGCCCTTTTAGCACTGTCTTACAAAAAGGTCCTAAGTGACTCTAGTGCTTTTGGAAATGGTAGCTGTTATCTAGAGCACATTAACATTTACATGAGCAGTATCATAGTGTTGCAGTGAGCTGAGCACTGACACATTTTGCTGTAACCAGCTATTCACAGAGAGTCTAGTTACCACAGGGATACCTAAAAGACTTATGAAATGGAAAGATTTCAGCAGTAGTTGTTGTCACCAGGCTGTTTACCGTAAGAAGGGTACCGGAGGAGCTTACCTTGCTCACTTGGAAGGGTTGCAGTTCTGTATTTTCTGCCCGAAATTTCACTTCCCATTCTGCCTTGAAGTAAATGGCATTTACCAGGACCAGTTTGGTGGCTCTTACCACATCTTGTGAATTCAGCAAATTCTTGATTTTGCCTTTTGAAATCAGAAGAGTCAGGTGTCATTCCAGTGTAGCACAGTGAGGATGTTTTGACTGTTTTTTCTGTCAGTGAAGAAGTCCGTGCCTCCATGCCCTACTCCCTAAATTACTCCCCTGATACAAATCAGTTCGTTTGTTTACAGTTTCCAAAGCTGTTTTCTGCCCAGTTCTCCTCCCGGCTGACAGGGATTGACTCCTTCCCCCCAAAAAGTCACAGCTTCATGGCAAGCAGCTGGAAGCAGAAAGCCATATGCCGCCTCACCAGCTGGTTACGCCCGGTAAAAGGAGGCCAGCACCTCTGGCCAGTGCAGGATGGCCCAGCTGGGCAGGCCCCCCTCCCCGCCTCGCAGCACACTGGTCAGCAGAGGCGTTTGTGCCCTCTGCCCGCCCTGCCTGCGGTGCGTGGCTGCAGCGGATGCAGCGTCGGTGGGAGTCTCCCCAAGGAGCTCACGGAGCTCTGGATCAAGTATTTGAAGCTGCTCGAGTGCTGCTTTTTCTCTGTCCTCCCACGGCATCTCTGCTCGCTGTCCAGATCAGAAGGCAGGAGCCGGCTGCTGCGGTAGGACGTGGGGAAGCACGGGCAGCTGCCCAGAGGAAAGGGCAGGCTGGCAATGGGAGAGGAAAGGTGCTGGGGTTGAGCTCAGCTTACCCTCAGTCTGTTTTTCAACCCAAGCGTTGATTTCCTTTCTGGATTGTTCTGGTGCTGTCTTGAAGTTAACCTTGTGTGGCTGTGCTTTGTAGTAGTTCTTGCTGAGCTGTATGTAACTCTGAAAAAAAAGAAAAAAATAAACAGAAACAATAAGAAAGGAAGTTTTCTACCATACAGGATTTTTCAGTCCCAAAGGGAAGTTGTTAGCTCTTGAACTTTCTAATAGGTTCTTGGGCCTGGAGAACTGCAGTATCTTGCCTGTTACTCTCTGTTGGACTGTGAGTTAACAGTTAAGAAATAATGAAAGAACACAAAAATCCCTTCTTTTGTTCCCCCTTTTATTCGGAGAAGCGAGCAAGGCTGTGCACTTTCCATGGACGTGCTTATTTTAATGTCTCATTTACAATTGTATATTTTGGGTGTTCCAATAATAAAGCCATATGGCATGAAAAGGAGTCCCTGCACTAACGTCAAAGGGTAATGCATGCTTAAATACTGTGAGCAGACCGAATGGTGTTCTCCAGTTATCACTGGAATCCAGGGCTCTTATCTGCAGTATTCAGGGTCAGCTTCAAACCTATTCTACTGATGGCAAGTAATTAAAATGAGAAATATTTTTTGCGCCTTTTCTTACTCCTCTCGGAGGTTTAACTTACAAGGACTAATGGGAAGGTTTTTTCCACATAAATGCGGTTGGCACTTCTCAGCGAGTAGGTGCTTCTGGGTTTGTTGATGGCAGTCGTGACCTCTTTGAAGCTAGAATGGATATCTTCGGCTTGCTTGTACTCAGGATCCTTGGAAAGAGAAACCATACATTCAGCAATTGCATTTTTGGATGAAGTTTTCAAAACATGCTGTGATGTGATGTATGTGGGAGAAGGATTTGGTTTCCTCTCTCTTACTTTTTATTTTTCCAAGTTTACCACCACTGCGATTTACAGGGCTCTGTTTATGACTGGATTGACTGATTTGCCATATAGCAAACCTTTCAGACTATCCCAGTGACTTGTCCTTCCATGCTACTCAGAGTCTGAGTGAGTGAAAGGAACTGAACTTGAACCTGTTGGGAAGTATGTTGGGGTTTGTACTTTAAAGAGGAGTGCAGACAAGGAATACTGGACTCCTAAAGCTGTATCTGGACATTTTGATGCTGGAGATTCTTTATCTTGGGATTTCAGCTCTAATAGATACCATTTTTCTTCTCTTTGGTCTCCCCCGAGAAGGTCTGGCCACAGAGGAAGAGCCTTCAGCTCCTGCCGCTTCAGTGAAATGAAGAACCTGCAAGCAGAGTTTCCACGGGTATGAAACAGGCATAAAGGAACTGGTGTGACTTAAAGCCAAATGGGGATCAAATGGTTGTCTTGCTTTGCTCCTTACGAGAACTCACTGTGCTATCTGCTGCTTAGGTGACTAATCAAAGGGATGCTGAAGCTGTAGTGGATGTAAACCCCACAGAGTAACAAGGAGTAGCGCTGGCCCCCCCGAGCATCGACGCAGTGCTCCTGTCTGCGCACTGCAAGGCTGAACCCCTGCCACAGCCGTTGCTTTCAGCAATAGCAACGTGTTTGGCAAACCCAGACGGTTCTGCCCACGGTAATGGTACAAAGGCACCCGAAGGGGCGTGCGGTGACACGGAGGAGAGCGCTGGGTAGTGCTGAGCACCGCAGCTGCCTTTGAGCCAGCAATGTGCCCGTGTGGCATTAGGAAGTATTGGGTTGGGGGATGTGGAGATACCAAAGCCCTTCCTATTTTCCTGCTGGATTGTCAGGCAGTTCTTTAGGAAAGCATAAATCAAGATAGAAAGAGGCATCCTGGTCAGGGGAGAGAGGGAGGGTGCTGGGATCTGCAAGCCTCTTGCCAATTAGTCAGGGGCTACTGACATCAGCTCTTTGCTTCACAGAGGGAATATCTCATCTGTAACAGAATCATAGAATCACTTGATAAATTAGAAGGTGTAGAATAATTTAGAAGAAGTCAAGTTCAGAGAACCTCTGTGCTCAGCCTGTGATACCCACAGAACACCTTCTCTTAGTGGAGAAATAGGGGACCTGCTATGAAATGAATAAAATTTACCATTCACTTGCTACGTTCTGTGGTCTGCCATGGCTCCTTATGATTGTGGTGGCAAGTTTTTCTAACACTAATTTTGCAGCCAGTACAGGAGCCGGGTTTTGTATGGGGTATGTGCTTCATAGAGCAACCTACCTCTGCCATCTCTTTTGCTGTATTGCCTTTTGCACCCAGGTACATCAGAGCCAGAGCAGATGATATGCTCCAAGGGGAAAAGAAAATGTTTTTGCCCTTGAAGGTCTCATTCAGCTTGTTGGAAAGATCAACTGTAAACTTGCCAACTGATGTTGAGACCAGTTCCATTGCTACAACCTGGAAAGAGGCAAGAGACAGAATTGTATTATTTGAATTATTAAAATTATTTGTGCAGTGCATATTAGTGAGAAATGTTACATGTGCAATACAATGTATTGGCACTCACTAAAACTAATAGCCTAGCTGTATGTTTTATCTTCCACACAGATGCTGTTTGACACCTGTTAGGAGCAGCAGTTTCTTTTAGGTTTTTTTTGTTATCCAGATAATATTTTCCTATAATTGTACATATGTCCTCTTTTATACAGCTGCAGTTTTCTTTGTGTTTCTTTCTGCCTTTGGTCTTCAAAAATATGCAGATTTGTAAGCTGACTATTTTTCTTCTTTTTTGTCCTTAACTAATGATTTATCAAAGTAATGCTCCCAGGGGAATTTAAATGCAGTTTTAGTACGTAGGTTCACAACATGCCCGAGTTTCCCACTACTTCATTTTGGATCTGTATAGAATTGAGAGCTGATACTGAGAAGAATTTAGGCATAATTCTTAGTCTCATGTGCTTATCCTGGCCAGCCACCTATTGTGAGTAGTATGAGTAGCAAAGCTATTATTTGCTTTTAGATCGTTGGAGTTTTATTCATTATGTGTACCTACCACCCATTCTGTATGTTCCAGCAATTTTATTTTCCCCAGAAACTAGCAGAATCCTTGAGATTATGAGAATTCCAGACTTGAAGATATCTGCCTCATGTTGTTTTCCAGTCAAGAGACCAGAAATGTTGTTGTTGTTATTGTTGTTATTTATATCTATAAAATGTAGCAACAGAAATTGTGGGGCAGTCTCTGAAATCTACAGGTATTTATCAAGTGATTGGTTGCCAAACCACTACAGTTCTTTTGACAGTCAGTGTGCTGTCAGTACCACATCTGTACCACAGAGTGATTTGCTTTCCTTGGAGAACACAACCAAGAGAGCATCAGGATGGAGATTTCTCTGTTTTCCGCTAATGAATACTCCTGTGAGTCCCTGGCCTAATAATGTGCAGTGCTGTGCCTTTGCCGAATGAAAATGGCCTTTTCTTCACCTGAAGTATGGGACTCCTTTATCAAACTGAAGATTTTAATTTGTAAGACAGTTACTGCCCTAAGAAAACCGTCCTTCTTGTGATCAATTCTGCCTGAAATTAGCAGTTTTCATTAGCCTCACAGATTTATTTTCTCTAAGGGTTGACATCTAGAAAAACAGGAGGCAAGAATAATGCACAATAACACTGGTATATTATAATTTACCTATACAGTCATGCAAACCACAGATCACTTTTTAAAAGCTTCAGAAAAGTTACTTAAATTGGTTTAAATATTTACCTCCGATCCTGTGAGAGAGAAGACTTAGATCTTGTCCTCAGTCAGGTTCTGCGTTTGTGTGTTAAGCAATGAATAAATTTAGAAATATATTACTTCTTGCACCTCCCTTTCCTTCTCCCTTACGTCCAGGTTGTTTCCGCCTACTCAAAGCTCCTTTCTACCACATCCCCAAAAGATCTTACGTAATTTTGTCCTCTTTGTTGACCTTGTCACTTTTCACTTTTAGACATTTCAAAAGGACAAGGGAATTAAAATCTCAGCTCTATTGTTACACCACAATAGTCTACAGCAGAACAGTTTACCCATTCCAATGGTCTTCTGGCGTTGTGGAGACAACTGGTCTGTTGCTTAAAATAAATGACTGGTAAAAATGTTACACGACTAGAATGCTTGGGTTTGGTTTCTGGATATAAGCAGATATTGTAGGCCTGATTCTTCTCTCCAGCTTTGTGCAGCTGTGACTCCTCGGTTTCAAATGCGGTACATCAGCGTAAAACGCCAAGCTTAGTGACTTAATTAGACACTGGGTGTCCAGCTTCAGACTGAAGATCATTAGGAGCACAGAGAGAAGCAAAGCCAAGAAGGACTGTTCAGGGTAAGGAGCGGATACCCCGCTGGTTGTGTTGGTGAAGAAATCTCATTGCAGCCACGGCTGGGAATCATTTGAGAGAAACACTGCGAAACACAGAGCTAGTGCACAGTACTTGCATGTGCTGAAGGAGGGCAGGGACTGAAACAACCCCACTTGGAGGGGTCAAGTAAGGATGGAGTGAAAAATTACAATGGGGGCAAACATGGCACAGTAGTTGTCACTCTGCAGTCCCAGAAGGCAGCCAAGCTGCTGTTGGGTGGTGGAAGAAGGAGAAAGTGGTGGCAACAACTGAAAGACCCTGGGGGACAGGGGAAGGGGAGTGGAGGAAGGGAAGGAAACTGTACTGTGTGCTAAGCGTTTTGCTGCAAGGCTGATTACAGGAACAGAGTGGGTCAAGTCTTCTAAAAAGTGGCAGAAATCAATGTTGTGCAAGGCAATGAAGAAATGCCAGAAATTAAACAAGTATTTGGTTTAGTGCGATGAGTAAATCCTCAACAAATCAGGATAGGAGAAAGGTCAGCTGAATGGTTAGGTGGTGGGAAAGCCCAAGCCAGGAGACTCCAAGTCCCCAAGAAGTATGCTGAGAGCTAGTCCCTTTGCTAGTCAAGATGCAAGGATGACAGGCAGGATGAGAAAAGGAGGTGGCAAGGCAGAATGGCTGTTGACAGGAGAGAGAAAATCACACGTGGAAATTGAAAGGGACATCCAGAGGTCAACCTCCTGCTTGGAACAGGGCCATCAGTAGACAAGGTCAGCCACAGCCCTTCTGAGGATGGAGATTCCCCAACCTTTCTGGCCATCCTTCTCTAGTGCTGTGCTGCTCGCCCTGGGAAAAGGTTGTTCCCTAGTGTGCAACTCACCCTTCAAGCATTGTGGCCATTGTCACTTGGTAATGATCTGGCACTGCCAAGAGGACATTAACTCTGTCATCTTTGCAAGCATGCTTAGAATAGTTGAAGGAGAGAGAAAATGTGGCTCATATTTCCATTGATTTTAAAGGCCTGTGAGTGAATTTGGGTGCATGTTGTCATGGTTTTGTTCCTCCTTGGCCTCCCAGGTGTGGCTTCCCTGTCTTTATTCCTGAGGCAGATCAGGAAGTGCTTAAGAGGCTTGGCCATGGGGACGTGAAGCCCTTGCGTTAGGCGAAGCAGGGCATGGCAGAATTGCACCTCAACACAAAGGGATCCTGTGTCGTGTTTCACAGCTGAGACAGACAGAAGGCAGTGCTGTTGAGGTCATATGGGGATAGAATAAAGCACTTGTGTATTGGGTTTGGGTGGCAAGGTTTTGATAGTGGGGGGGCTTACAGAAGTGACTTCTGTGAGAAGCTGCTGGAAGCTTCCCCTGTGCCCGACAGAGACAATACCAGACGGCTCTAAGACGTACCTGCTGCCAGCCAAGGCCGAGCCCATCAGCAACAGTGGTAGCACCTCTGTGATAACATATTTAAGAAAGAAAAAAAGTGGCAGGACACACAGAAATGACAGTCAGAGAAAGGAGTGAGAACATGTAAGAGAAACAACCCTGCAGACCCCCAGGTCAGTGCAGAAGGAGGAGGAGATGCTCCAGGTGCCAGAGCAGAGATTCCCCTGCA
>JAVJGG010000030.1:13319304-13330518 GCA_035590195.1 Aviceda cuculoides | reverse complement strand
CCCTTTTGGCTGCCAGGGCACGCCGCCGACTCATATTCGACTTGCCACCAACCCAGACCCCCAGATCTCTTTCCACGTGGCTGCTCTCCAGCATCTTGTGCCTTAGTTTGTATGTATAACCAGGATTGCTCTGTCCCAGTGCGCCTGAAATACTCCAAATGAAATGCATTTGCTTAAACATGTTTTTATTATGGTTAAAGGAGCAAAAGAGTATGTCTGCAAGATCCATTACATATGGATACACAGAAAACAATTTTAATAGTAACATGCCATATTTGGTCATGATGATTGAGCCAAAAAGATTTAAGGAGAAATTAATTGTAAGATTTCCATAATGCGTCTTTAGAAAGTGAGGAAGAGCCTTGCAGTATCAGGAGCAAAAAGAAAAAGCAATTGCCTTGTCAGAGTAGGAGTGGTTGGTGACAGTTTAGAGTTTAATCTGGGAGCTTTTGAGTGACTAAGTCCAGAGGAGTCACCATGAAGCTTGGGCATAGAGAAACCTTGGCGTAATTAAAAGGCTGCATTTTTTTCCATAAAACTTCTGCTGGTAAATGGGGTTGTGTTTTTTCAGTGTGATGACTCGACACTATTATAATTAACTTGCACCAGGAACATCTCTGTTCATGCTTATGCTTTCTTTGGGTCCAATTTTCATTCCCTTAACTCTTCATCCATGAGTAGATAATATTACTCTGCAGAAGGGAAAGGCAAAGGGCCTCTGTTTTCATGGCATAATTTCTCTGACTTAACTTTTTTCTTTTTAAATAAAGCCTTCTGGTTTTAAAAAATATGGATGAAAGAGAGAGTGTGTTTCTTTATACCCTTGATACTGCAGTGCTTTGGATCTTGCTGTGAGGGACAGAAATTCTTTCAACTTTCTTCTTAAGGGGAGAAGCATCTGCCAAGGAAGAGGATGCTGTTGGTTGGGTCGTGCTTGATCAAGAAGAGGAAAGGGTGGTCAGCCTTAAACTCTTCAGAGACACTTGTAACCTCCATCCCAGCTTCTGTTGAGCCTACCACCTCACTGCCTGCTTCATAGATTTCCACAAATGCCTCATGGACAGCTTTAGATATCTTCAGGCTCTCTGCTGAAGAGATGCCAGAGAGATTGGCTGATGAGCTGAACAGGTCGGTCACACCCAAGGCCATTAAGACAGATGTGAGGTTGTATTTTTCCTCAATCTTCATGCGGGGGAGATACACTTTGATTTTCCTCTCTTCCATCATAGTAGAACTGGTCCACTCCATGAGTTTTTCAAAGGTGATTGCACTCTCAAGCTGCAACGAGACAAGCAAATGAGATCTCTGGGATGACAGCACAATTTCCCTTGTGGCAGTGCAGTATCAGTGGTGGGTTTTTTCTCTTTGACTGCTCTTGGCATTTTTTCTATGTATATACAGATTAATGTATCTAGGAGAGGAAAGCAAACTATGACTCTCCTCTGCTCTGTCCTGCTTTCTATTTCTTTAATAGGCTTAGTGTCAGTTAATTTTCTTAATGAGATGGCTACTCAGCAAATTTCATCTAAAGCTCTTCCCTATTCATTTTATTTTCTTGGGAAACATATTCCAAAAATCATTCTGTGCTTTTGAGTTGTAAGCTCTATCTACATTTAAGCCCTCCAAGTAACCAGGTGTTAATAGAAAATACCTGAACTATCAGTTATTACTGAGGAAATTCAGCTGTGTTCAAATGCCTGTTCATTTTTATAACTTAGATTCTTTGAGTTAGTGTACAAACATCTCGATGAACTCTCATTTATTGCATAACTTTTCCTATTCAGACTAACTACAGTTCTGCTAATGACAATATCCCATGCCTGTTTTCTGTTCACATCAACAACAGTACGTCATGTACATTTTATTTCCTGAAATTGCTTTAACCATTCCAGTACCCCCCATATTCAGTTTTTAGATAGTTTAATTTTTGAAGGTATGAAGGAAGTGCACTGAGCAGTGCCAAACCAAACAATAATTACAACTAGTAAAGCTAACATGAACTTCCTAGGAAGCTCCTCAGTGTGCAGGAATGGAGATATAAAGCCCTTGGAATTCAAGCTGCTGGAGTAGCAGCTGCTTAGCTGAGAAGAATCTGTTCTGCAGTGACCAATATTTAATCTACTAAAGCAGTTCCTTAAGCAATCCGTGCTCAGCACAAACTATTGCAGGACCACTGAGACAGCTGCATGCTTCTATGCAACAGTCTCATGTTGCCACCGTTCAGATCTGTGATGATGAAGTGTTCTAGGATAACTTAATTGTGAAGGGCTTTGCAGCACATAAATTTCACTGTGTTTATGGTTTTCTGAAACCCAACTGCCAGGGCCATACCTGCTCCAGGCCAGAGACATCATCAGGCAACAGCACCAACATGCTCAGCTCTCCACTGGCATATGGAAGCGCCAGGATCTTCATTTTCTCAGAAGGCATCACTGCCACTTTAAATGAACCAATCTGATACATCATCTGCACAGGTTTGCTTTTTTGCTGCAAAACCAAATAAGATAATATAGTTTTCACAAAGATTATTTGTAGAGTGTAGAAATGTCTACTTATGGTTAAAACTACTGATTGTTCTTGTTCAGGAAGATTATATAACTACTTGTCTGCTCTCTTCATAAATTCTAGAAGATGACACCTTTAAGGTGATGTATGCCCATGTACCTCAGTCACTTTGAAAGGCACCTCCTGGGTGTCTTCATCCTTAAATGCTTTTTCCCACACTCCTTTGAAGTAAATGGCATTGACAAGGACCATTTTGGTCTGGGGATCCACAGAGCTCGGTTGAAGGATATTTTTGATCATTCCTTTAAGAATGCAGAGAAAAAGAAAACATGCATATAACACATCTTACTTGGCAATCACAATCTTAAATGAAGGGTATAGAATTTCTGAGGAGGAGGGTGTAGGGCAGGGACAATGTTTTAGTTTTGCAGCTGTAGTCTTGTACTTCTGAGGTTGATTTGCTCACTGCTGTTGGCAATAGCTGTTGTATCCCTCTCTGTAAAGAATTATAATGAGAGATAAAAGACCAGAGATTTACTTGTTACAACATGAGTAAACCTGTATATTTTGTGAAAATGGGAAGGACCACTGGAACCCAGGATGGTCTCCAACCCAAACAGTAAACATAAAGAATTCTTGCTTCAGACCAAAGTTGAAAGGAGATGTCTATATAAAGAAGGTAGCAGAAAAGGAAATCAGAATTTTACTCTTTCTTGTTATACTTTGTTCTTGTTTATTCTGCAGTCCTTATGCACATAGCAAGCTCCCCCTTTAGTCCTTTCCCACCAGTAGCTTAATCATGGCCTGGTTTTCTCCTTCAAGCATGACACCACACCAGAGGTTGTGCGATTGTGAATATTTTTATTTCAGTTAAAATTCAGCATCTTTTATCTGAGTTTGCTGTTCAGGCCATGTGTTTCAAGCATGAGGGAAAGGAATGTTTTGAGGGGGCCAGAAAGAGACTGAAAGAGTGGAGGAACCACATGGAGATGCAGTAGAGTAAAAATACCACTTGTGGTATACCTCTTTCTATGCATTTCATACACCTTCCTACCATTCGTTAACTCTGTGGTTTTCCATTGCCCTATACCTGTTAAGATTTCTCAAGTACCTTATGACTGCATGCCCTACTCAACAGGCACACAACTCTGGGAAGCTTGAGGGCAAAGCACGCTGATCAAATGATATCCAGATTCTCAATATTAGTGTCAAACCACTTGTCAAGGTGTATAAAACTTATTCTAGTGCTATCCCTTTCATCAGGACTGGAAGTATTACATACCTGCAGAGCCCCTACAGATATATAAAGTCCTCTAAAAGGATGTGTCTGAGGAAAAAAAAAAATCATTAAATGATAGTTCCATATCTGGGAACTGATCTACTATCCAGGAGAAGGAATAGAGGGAGAGGTTTGGGGGTTTTTGTTTCCTGACTTAAGCGTTCTCATATGCTGTTCAAACATGGTGGCAGAAGGGAAAATACCTATGCTGATACTTGGCTTGCTCTTACCATTTGTCTGACTTTCAACCCAGGAATTGATGAGCTCTCTGGCTTGTTCTGCAGCTGTTTGAAAGCTGATAGTTTCTAAGCCTCCTTTATACAGTTCCTTCACACATTGTAAGTATTCCTGCAAAGGAAGAGCATGCAGTTTTCAGATCAGAATGTCAAAGGATTTTGCAAATATGAAATGCAAGACTGAAATGAACAGATATGAATAATCTGTTTATTAAGGCTAATCAGTAACCAATGATTTTAGTTCATAAGCATCTTAAAATTTGACGTTCATTGCTTCAAGCAAGACTATATGCTCACATTTTTAAAAATATCTTCCAGAACTGAGTTTCATCCAAAAATAGCATTCATTTCAGTTGAAGTATGGGGATTTTTTCATGTTGCCCACTTTTTAACTTTTTATTTTGCAATGATATTTTCCTTTAATTTCAGATTAAATGTTCCTTTCAATAGGAAAGCTTAGAATATTTTTGAGAACCTGAAGTTATTTTTCAGGTTTATTTTACAAGTTGAGAAAACAGTTGGAGTTAACCATTTCCAATAAAAGTTACGTTTATTAATTATACCTTGACATGATTGGATCATGCTTGTACTTTGCACAAACATCTTTTTGGCTAGGCACATTTTTTCTCAAGACTGTAGAGTTAGGGCTGTGATATAAAGAAGTCATGAATCCTGTCTTCTATATGGAATAAAATTTCTTTAGCAGAACCTAGACTTCTGACAGTGCTTTTGCATTACAGAATGGTACAGCTTTGACAAAGAAATACACTCAGATCAGATCTTAGAGCAACTCACCGGTAGGATTGGGTATGTCTTTTCAGCATAAAGTCTACTGGCAATGCTGAGTGAATAATTGTCACTTGGTTTGGTGATTTGGGTGAACATGTCTTTAAGTGAAGTATGGATGCTTACAGCTGTGCCGCACTGAATTGTTGGCATGAATACAAATAAAAAGATAAGATGATGTTATTCCAGTTTTAGTACTTAGTAGGTTTTTCATACCGTATGAGAAGAGTAGAGTAGTTCAGACACTTCTGCTTACAAAACTTGTTCATCCTGTATGTCTTGTTTCTGTAACTACACCGATGTAGTAATTTTCTAAAATATACAATTCTGTGCTGTTTTTCTACTGTAATTTCTTCATACCTCTCTCAAGGGGACTCTTAATTACCCACTGCAGTAATCTAGCTCCAGCAGATTAGGTAGGCTTTCCTCCATTCCCAACCAGTCCGATTTAACCAGTAACATCCAGCTACCTTGCCTAAGCATACCAATATCCATAATTTTCCCTATTTGCCAAATATTATTGTGCTGGGTTTCATCTTATGCTTGTTCTGAATCCGAATCCTCTGTTACCTCCCTTCTCTCTCTGTTGTTATGAATGCAGTGTTCCCCCAACTGCTGGATGCAGAGCACAAGCTGCTCATCAGAGAGGGGTCGGAACTGCTCAGAGACTGCTTTATCTGCTAGATTTTGCTCCCAGGAGAAAGTGACATAGAGAAGGACATGAAATTATTTCTGTACCTGAGATTCAGTAGTGTCTCCAAATCCTGGCATTTTATCAAAGTGAAGAACCTGTAATTGAAAATAGCAGTAGTTGAAATAAGAGGTATGATAAAACCAGGTTATGCACTTGAGATTAACACATGATATTTGAAGTAAACCTATTGGCTAATTGAGAAGCTGAATGACTCATAAGGTGCAATCCATCTGTACCATCTGCAAACAGCTGTGCCTACTGTTGCCTTTTTAGATGCTCTCTTTTTCTACTGAACATCTAGAAATCAGCTCCATTGTGCTATTAATAATAACTTTCTTCCAGGTAACAAGCTAGCCACTCTCTATGAAGGAAGTGAGAGCTGTAGGGAGCTCATGTGAAACATTTTGCAGTCTGGAGGCATGTTTTGGCTCTCTCCCTGGAGGTTTTATCTACTTTCTTTACTCTAAACAAAGGGCCACTTGAATGTGGGGTTCTCTTCGAGAATCCTACTGCTAACAATAATAAAATTAAAATTTAAAACCAGTTTCAAGATTTCTGGCTGATGCATTTGTTTAACACTGGGAGTTTGAGGTGGCTGCAGCTTTTGATAACTCTGAATCTAGATTTTTCAGCCTCTGAGCTGTGCAAGGGACATTATCATATAATTAAGTACTATGGCTCTATTGAGCAGCAGAAAGGTTTAAATCCTTAGTTGTAGCCTCACCTTATCTATCTGAGCCTTGGTGTTTTCTTTTGCACCCAAGTAGACCATGGACAGAGCCGAAATGATGGTCAGGGGGGAGTAGAAGATGTTCTCATTGACATGCTGGACTTTCAGCTCCTTGAATACATCAAAACAAAATTCTGTGCTTGCTGCACCGATGGAGCCCATTGTGAAACCAGTTTTGTCTAGAGGAAACAGCAGAAGTACAATGAAAAGATAATGATGGAATACCATACGAACACAGCGCAATGCACTTTAATAGTAGTTTTTAGGCAATGAAATATAAACAAGTGGTTTTGAAGTCATTCTGTGGTAACATGCCTATTGCTATGCTCACCTCTCTTGCATGTTAGAAACTCTGTATTCATAAATCTATTTCTCTCTGCATTTGTATTCCATTGCCTTTCTGGCAGTAAGGTTCCTCAGAGCTCTTAAATCTGTATGTGATTTCTGTTTACCTTTTCAAAGCAGTCAAACAACAATTGCCTGTACTTATTTTCATTCAGTGAAGGCTAGAATTCCTTGGTACTTTGTAGTACCTTTGAAGAAAACAAGAAAATATGATCTGTCTTTGATATACTTGCAAAGCTGGAAATTCAAAGTGCAAATTTTAGTAGACTTGCTCTAGGTTTGGACAGCTATAAGTAAAAGCAGAGGCTGGCTGACTATTTTTATTTTCTAGAAATAAATAAATAAGTGTAGTAAAATATGTATTTGTTGCACAGTACTTACTGTCAGTAGATCTTCAAAAGTTTGTATCTTTACCCTTGTTTTAGTAATGGAAGCATGGATAGACAATATAATTCATCTAAGGTCACCTAGTCTAGGAGAGAGACTGATGCACAAACTTCATATTCCACCCTATCGTGCTTTCAGATATAGCTTGCTTTGCTTAAATATATCTGTATGTACTACACTATAACCTTTCTGAGAAATTAAATTTTGTTAGTGACATTCAGACAGAATAGAAATTCAGACATGATAAAATAGCAATGTCTACCATAATACAACACTGTTAAATGAATATTTGTTTGTGGCATAGACCAGTAAAAGCTTTATATTTGTTACTGTCTGGGGCTACTATAAAGTGCTGGACAGTGTAAGTCCTGTGTAGCCACTATGCTTATATAAACCACAACTTTGGAGATCAGCATGAATCTAGTTTCCTTCCTGTGATTTATAAAAATTGTGGAAGTTTGTTGTCTTTCAAAATCCAGCCCCTTATGTAGGTGCTTAATGCTGGGATCTCAAGTATTCCTTTGAAATATTAAACTCCACCAAGGTTTTTAGTGACTATGCTCATGAGTACACACATACACTCACACACATGTTTCTCTCACTTTCCTTTCTGTATACAAGTTCACATTTATAGATTATGGTAAAGATAAGTCTGTAACACCCACACATGTTCTTATCTTGTGTAGTGTTCACCGGCTGTATTTTCCAGGGATGCAACTGTTAGAGAAATTTCACACTAAAATAAACATAGCAAATTCATTGAATGCCACAGTTTTGCTCTCAGTGCACTCTGTTGAACCAGAGGTCAATCAAGCAAACTTATTCTTTGGCAGCCAAAATCAAACTTAAAAGATACTGAATGGGAGGATTATGTGCTCTGAAATAAAATCATATTTTAAGCACAAAATAATATTTTAAGCACAAAAAATAAACTTTAAAAATGTCTTCTGAAAACAAATACTCAGGTTTTACACATAATAAAATAGTGTAGAACGCATATACATGGGTGAGAAGATTTGTAGAGAATACCATGTAAATATTCTGTCCTTAAAGATACAAAACACAACACAATAGTTTCTCTTTTTAAGTTTAGGCATAAACAAGAAATAATACAGTGAAAAGCTAGATTTTCATAGAGAAATGCTTACCTTCTGAGCTTCAGCACCAAAGGCAATACAGCTTTCCAGCTGTATGTAGACAGACTGGATGAGCCCTTGGGAATTTATACAGTCTGAATTGTGACCCACCCGCTGCTGCCCTTCAGAAGTTTGAACTTTGACACCATAAAAATAATTTAATGGGATTAGGTCATATTTTAGTTTCAATGGGTCCATTTTTGATTGAAGGGGGAGCAAATATTTTTTTTATTCTGTATAACAAAGTGTTTTCCACCAGTACATCAGGACTGTTGAATTGGAGAAAAGACTGGGAAATAATGCTGACATTCCTTTAAGCCTCATTTGCAACTAGATACTGGGATCTTAATAAAAACAAAAAATGTGAAAACCTTACTGATGGAAAATGTAATTAGCAGTTATTAGTCAATCTGTCAATAATTAGACAATTTGTTAGTGTAGTTGTAGTAACAGACCAGAACTCTCTTTCAATTGATCCTTTTTGAATGTACAAAATGCAGCTGAGCCATGCTAGACAGAAGATAAGTGAGAACAGGACTTGGCCTGATTTTCTACTAATAAAACTGGGGAAATAAAGAAGAGTGCATGTAAGAAAACCAATTGCGATGAAAGTCAAAAGCAGGCACATTTTATTTGAAAAGTTGGGATACTTAAAAAGATCTTTTGATGAGTGTGAAGGTTTTATAGCAAACTATTTTATTCTCAGGGAGTAATAGCAAAACACAGTCCCAGGCAAAGTAAAAAGTAGTCAATCCAAATGTGTTTGTGGTATGCACTTGCAATGTATCTCTCAGATCTTCCATGGGTAAGAATGGCCTGGCAGATGACGGAGGAACTGTGAAATCCAGCTAAGGGAATGTTCATGGTCTGTGGAACAATCATAATGTACAATAGCAAATATATTTCAGTTATAAAAGCATTTAGATTATAAAATCTATTGTTCTGTATTGAAATAATAGAATGGACAAACAGTAAAGAAACCGTTCTGACCTCTGTAAAGCACTATGTGATTTTTAAAAAGGGAGGGGGGAAATCCCAGAGTCAGTACGACATAATTTTTTAGAACATATATGGAGATGACTGTGATCTCTGTTAAAGAGAAGCAGCAGGTTCCTGTACTGCTGTCAAAAGTTTAGAAAGTGCAGTTTTCTTTGCCTCAGTCTGCTTCCTTTTGTGAAAATAAACGTGCCGTAGAAATCCACATTCTCCTTGCCGAGTTGTTGTTGCCAAGGCAGTCTGAGAACTTAAGCAAGACCAGATTGTAGTGCAAGTGTTGTTTTTTGTTAAATCTCTACTCCACAGGTATTAGCCAAGTGGTTTGGTTTGGGTTTTTTGTTTTCCCACAGATAGGTTGACAGATACGTATCTGTACTTAAGCACAGAATAATTCTTCTCACTTTTTTTTCAGTCAGGCCTACTGCTTCTGTTTCGGGCTTTAAGAAAGCCTAAAAAGCTTGTCTGCTTTTTCTGATGATAGAAGTGTTTCTCAGAAAACATTATGCCTACCTGTAAAATATGTACCAGTATGCTGATGGAGAAAAGGCATGGAGAATGAGTCTGTCAGGTGTATTGTTAATCAAAAATCTCCACCACCTGGTCAATCAAACACCCGTAACAAGTTGTGTACATGTATTCTACTTAGCTCTTTGTATCTGTTTGTTAATATACACAACTGAGACCAGGTGGTCCTGCCACACTGAAACATCCTGGTGAAATTACAAGGAAAAGAAAGACAGTTTTGAGGCAAGGAACTGTTTGCCAGCCAGCCAGGTGCTGGAGAAGACATCCAGCCTCAGAGGGGTGCTTCCAGACACTTTAAAGCATTAAGACAGTGCTACCATAGCTGAGAAGAATGGTCAAAGATCTCCTTACTGGGAGATAAGGTGGAGGCAGATAGGGAGGCAGTCAGGAGGCAGTATGAGTAGGAAAATTTCAATCTTTCTAGAGGCCTGGTCTGAGAGCATGTCACATAGATAGAGCCAGGGGACTGGGCAGCTCAGCTAGTACCTCAATTCCTAGCTCACCTTCCCCTGTGTTCAAAGCGAGAAAAACTGTAAGGGTGAGGAAGCCTTGTGAAACTAGAATATGGTGGGTTTTTAATGGAAACTCTGAGAGAAGCTCTAGCCTTGGCTGAGTTGTCAGATGGAGGATGATCCTGAATAATTTCTGCCTTATGAGAGTCTCCACTACAGAAAAGGGACGAGTTATCCACTATGGCCAAAACTGTCAGCCGTTTTGTCTCAGCAGACACCAGGTCAGGCCAGTAAGGGCAAGAAGTTTCTCAAGTAACCCTAGCATAAATAATTAAGATTTTCTATTTCTTTTTCTTTTCATTACTTCCATTTTTATGAATATAGTTCAGTGTGTTGTCTCCTTTGGATGTTATGAATAAATGCTTTTATTAACACTTCACCATAAACTGTCTTAAGAGTGTTGAATAACAGGGTGTTTCTCACTCAACAGTTTGGTGTACCAGTGAGCCAAGGCAGTGAACACTTAAACAAGTACCCACACTCCCTCTTTTGTATCCACTGGCAGAGTGGGTCCCCATTTCATTTGTGTAGCTCAGGAGGTGGGGTGGTACCACAGACACTGGGAGAGGCAGCAGTGTTTTCTAGTGCTAGGTGGCCAGAAGAATATTTGGCATATAATAAAATACAGGGAGGTGTGCCTGGACCCTGAGAGTCACAGGGAGTGTATCACACTGTGCTTTGCTTTTAAGCTTCTTGTCCACAAAATAATGTTTATTGCTAGTCTTTCAAAGCTGAAGACCAAAAGGCTGAAGAGAACATGCCAAAGTAGGCATATGCCGACAACTAAACTAGGAGGAACTGTGGACTCCCAGGAGGGTAGGGAGGCCTTACAGAGAGATCTGGGTACGCTAGAGAGCTGGGAAATCACCAGCTGTACAAAATTTAACAAGTGCTGGATTCTCCACCTAGGAAGGGGTAATCCTGGTTATACATACAAACTGGGGGTTGAGAGGCTGCAGAGCAGCCCTGTGGAAAGAGATCTGGGGGTCTGGGTTGGTGGCAAGTTGAATATGAGTCGGCGGCGTGCCCTGGCAGCCAAAAGGGCCAACCATGCCCTGGGGTGCATCAAGCACAGCACAGCTA
>JAVJGG010000030.1:13297887-13308460 GCA_035590195.1 Aviceda cuculoides | reverse complement strand
CTGCTTTCTTGCTGCAAAAACAGAAACGAGAGACGATGTGGCTGGGGAGCAATTTTTTCTTTAGGCAGGCAAATGTAGAAGCTCTTTGAAAGGGACAGGACTCGATCTTCAAGCATATTGCCTTTGAAGAAGAGCTGTGTCTCCATTTTCCTCTCTTGCCTGCTAGTGTGCCCTAGAAGCCTGGTCAGACGCAGCTCTTTCAAAATCTCCTTGGCCTTAGGGCCAGGTGCTGACAGTGAGGGACCCAGCTAAGTCACCCAACCTGTGACATCAATGGGTTGTATGTGTAACAGCCAGGCTGCTGGCTGTGTGAATCAAAAGCTGTCCTGGCCAGAAGCTGTGTCCATACCCTCCTACCTCTGTCACATTGAAGGGCACTTCCCGAGTGTCTTCTTCTTTAAATGCCGTCTTCCATATCCCTTTGAAGTAAATGGCATTCACAAGGACCAGCACAGTATCAAGATCAACAGAGCCTGGTTCAAGGAAATCTTGGATCTGTCCTTTAAGAAAGAAGCAGGGCAGAGAATGATAAGATACACCTCCTCTGCTGTGCACAAATGCCTGCAATGAAGGGCATGTGGGTCAAGGGTGCCACTTTGTGGAGTTTTGTTTTCAAAGGAATATGTAACCTGCTCTTGCTTGACCCACTTTTTCTAGACATTATGAGGAGAGGAAGACAAGGCTGTAGATTATGGTAGGTAGGGGAAAAAATCTGCTGCCCATTTTTCAGTGCTTACCATTTGTCTCTTTCTCCACCCAGGAATTAATAAGCTGTCTTGCTTCCTCTGTAGCTGTTTTGAAGTTAACTTCTTCCAGCCCTGCTTTGTAGAATTTCTTTGCACACTCTAAGTATTCCTGTAAGCAGAAGGATTGCAGTTGTCAGACTGATGAGAACATGAAAATGTACGAATGTGAAATGCAAGATTGTGAGCTGAAGCAGAATGGTTAAAAGAACAGTGGACTTTTACCCCTGAGTTTGAACATGTCAGTCACAGCTGTCTTCCTGTAACTGAATCTTAAACCTGGACAAGAGATACTATTTAGGTCTGGCACTTTTTTTCAGATAAGACTCTAAGTTAAAATTATGAAATATTTTCTTCATTTGACCAAAACACTTCCAGTTTAACAAAGATTTTTAAGAACAGGCAATGTTTGTTTCCTTCTCTTTGTGCCCACTTTTTATTTTGAATACTGTGTTCTTACATTCTTTGGTTTCAAAAACAAAGCTTCCTTTCACTGGGAAGATTTAATATTTGGCTTTGAAAAAATCCAACTTTGACTATTTCAGTCTTCATGCTTTCAAGTTATAAAATGTATTTAATTTCCTTTAAAAGTTACATTTTTTCATTAAAAGCTATTTTCTAGCAAATGAACAGGAATCTTGATTACTCCCTGTGACTGTCACGACACAGGCAATTTATGCCATTATACTTTTGCCTGGCCTCTACCTAACAGCCACAGGAAGGTTCAAACTCATCTGAACCAGTTCCCCTCATGGCTCACAACCACCTCTTCATCAACAGACAGTGGGCTATTGTTGGCTGTGCTTCTCTAGGGTAGAGTCACAGGGGCTTTATGGGGAATCTCACTGAATTCAGGTCACAGTACAACTCACCGGAAGAACAGAGTATGTTTTTTCAATGTAGAGTCTGTCAGCGATCTTAAGTGAGTATGTAGCATTTGGCGCGGTGATGTCTGAGAGAAGATCCTTGAACAAATTGTGCATGTATTCAGAAGTTCCACACTGAGGTGATGACATGAAAATAAGAAGATACATTGCATTAGCTTCTTATCTAGGAAATAAGACCTTAAAGGATTGTCCCTATCAGTTAAGAGTCATGCTACAGTGCAGTCCTCCCCCACCAAGGGCTGTCACCTCAGGGACAGCAGGTGCTGTGGTGATGGTGCATTGAATCAACAAGTTCATCCTTCTCGAAATCAGTCCCCTGAAATGTGCTTTTTGTAAGAGTGCAGTTGTGTTCCTGTCACTGAGACTTCTGGGCTCTTCTCTACCCAGCATCTTCCTGCCCTGCTTTGGAGTCTCTCAGCTGCAAGTCTGGCTGCTGTACCCTGGCTGCAGGTGCTGAGCCCCTTTCACGCGCTGTGTCCCAGCAGCACTTGCCCAGGAAGGCACGCTGGTGCCCAAAACATCCTGCCCCACACCATCACTTGTTCTGGTGCAAGATGTGCAACCTGCCTTCTCTCCCTGGTTTTTAACAAATAGGTGAGTGACACCCTTCTTTGCTCCCTCCACAGGTCTCCTTGGTTTAAGAGCATTACGATAGCTTTTGACAGGGTCTGAAACTGCCAGCAGGAGCGGCAGAACAGTTCTAGATTTGTTATGAGGAGAAAATAAGGCAGAAAGGGAGATTAAGTTATTTCTCTACCTGGGAGTCAGTAGTGTCTCCAACTCCTGTAATGTTATCAAAATGAAGAACCTGCAAGACAAAATGCCAGTGATAGAAATTACCAGCATGACCAAAAATAATGTGAATTTGAGATTTACACATGATGCTTAAGGTAAAGCTGTTGGCTCAGAAAAAAAAAAAAGTGCTAACTGAGAGCATAGATGAACTAAAAATTTACAAGTGAGCTGGCAACTGGTTTGTGTCCTCTGTGGCTTTCTTGGGAACTGTAAATACCACTCTTGGCTTAGGTGATATTTTTTCTAGTGAATGTCTAGAAATTAACTGGCTTACATATTATGTCCTGCTTATAACAGTCTGTCTTCCTCTCTTCCTGGGATTTATCTTTTTTACATATTAAAAAAAAGAAATCTGATCACATTATCTGGAAGATGTCAGAGTTTAGAAAGAAAATCATGTAGTAAAATTTGCTGACTGGTAGTCCATTTTGTTATTGTCATTGAAATATTTTTTTCTAAATAACTCTCGATCCAGTTCTCCATTTTGTGACTTTGGCTTTCTTCTTGTACATTAAAACAGGTGAGAACCTCATCAATCGATAATATATTTCAGTGGAGTTACTTGGAAGGAACAACAAGCACAAGCAAAGGTCACTTTACACCAATGTAAGTAACTTACCTTCTCCATCTGAGATTGAGTGTTACCTCTTGCTCCCAGATAGACCATTGCCAGGGCTGAAATGATGCTCAGAGGGGAATAAAAGATGTTGTCATTGGCATGGTGGACTTTCAGCTCTTTGAATGCATTAAAACAAAATTCTGCATTTGCTGCACTGATGGAGCCCATTGTGAAATCAGTGTTGTCTAAAGCAAACAGAAAGAGTCTGACATACTGTGAAGAAATATATTAATTGTAGTGCAAGAAAGTCAGTGCACCTGAACCCCTGAAATTGGTGCACAGCGTTTTTTTCAGTAAAGAGAATCCAGTGCTGTGGATTTAAAAGGCAGACATGCTTTCGGATTCATGAGCAATCAAAATGCTGGATAGCTACCAGTTATGCATAGGCTGGTGATTCTTTTATTTGAAGCTTGAGTTCTCCTTCTCTGTACATGTATATCGTGTTGTTGAAAATGTTGCAAAGAATATTAGTTACCTTGAAAGACGCTTACTAACAATCTTTTCTCATCTCTTAAGGAAAAAAAACCACATATAGATTTGTTCTCAGAATCTTCTCTTTTTTTGAGACCCCAAACCAGGTTCTTCACTATAGTTTTTATCATCAGTTTTAAGATCAGTTAACAGACCAGCCCCCTGTGATCCAAACTGCAGGTAATTCTAGTATACAATGTGCAAGTCTGAAGCAACAGCATAAGTTTTGCTATATTTACTCTAATTTCAGGCTACTGTAAATGGAAGCTAGGTTCTCACACCACCTACTTTATCAGAGGTCTCAAATGTTAGGAACATTACTTTCATTTTTTTAAATAGGATAATGAAGGCACAGCAATGGAGACTGCAAATGATTTACCAAATTCATCCAGTTTATGACAAACATCTATAACTGGTACATTCCAGTCATTGTTGACTCAATTATATCTTACTCTGTTTAAAAAAAAGTTCTTTAATTTTTGTTATCACCTTTTCCATAAGATCCACCTTTTAATAAGACAGTGTTTGTTTAGCCTTGTGTATAATTTGCAGAGATCTTCACATCTTTGACATTTAAATATTTATTTCTACCCTTATTCTGACATTCTTGTAAAATTTTCCCTGTAGTTTCAGCACCTAGCATTTCATCTAACACTGAAGGGAAGGACTTTTTAGTAAAGAAGACAACACAGAGTAGAAAATACAGTATTGTAATATCTAATGCAGCAGTATAGTGTTTATACCACTTATAACTTCCCACATATTGGCACAAGCAGAGAGAAACTTGCTAGGGTGGAATTTCTCCTATCTCTTGGGGATCTTCAAGCAGTGCAAACTTTAATTTGTTTCCCTCTGTGGCTGCCACAGAATACAGAATACTCTGCCATATGTATCACAGTCCCTATGGAATCAATGCATTCATGTGACAGTCATCTCTTAAGGTGGGTTAATTTGAACAGCAGTGCATTTAGCTGTTCGCCTGCTAGAATGGATGCTCAATCTCTCTCTAGATTGAACCACTTCTACAGATGATATAAGGTAGATTTGTTGATTATTTACCAAATCTGTTAGCTGTTATATTTTAGGCTTTAAGCTCCATTTATGGTCTTGATGAAGAAACATATTTATGAAACAAATGCTTTTTTTAAAAAAAAACTTAGAAAATGTAACTATTGAAAACAACGGAGAGCTGCAGTATGCTGGGATCACCTGAACATGCTGCATTCCTTAATTTCATACAGAGAATATCCTCCATAAGCCCTGCAACTGAGCTTTAGTTGCATCCTCTGGAATTTAAACAAATTCAATTTTGTCTTTTAATTCTAAATGAAAAATTAAAGGGATAGAGGAAGAAAGAAGAAAGGCTGTCATAATGTATCAGCAGCTTTTCAATGTCAGTAAACAAAGCTTTAGTTCATACAAACAAATACTTGGACTTTACGCATGGCAGAATGTGAAACAGTAAAATAGTGCAGAACATGTCAAGGTGAGATGAGGTTTCTGCAGAAGACATCCTTTAATCATTTGTTTCTTCAACTTATATTAAAGGTCATAAACATCAATCTTTTTGTAAGTTTTGTAACAGATATTATTTTTTAAAATTGCAGATTAGAACTTAAATCATAATCAAAGGAAATGCTTACCTTATCAGCTTCACCTGCAAAGGCAATAGTACAGTTTCTCAGCTGTACTTTGGGCAGACTTGCCGAACTCCTTGAAATATATCTTGTATGATGTTGTGACACGCCCCACACTGCCTGTTCTGTGTTTACCAAGTAAAGTGATGAATGGAGCTCAATGTCAGACATGCACTTTTACTCGGAGTAAGTCCATTCTTTAAAAAAAAAAAAAACGCCTAAATGAAAGGATTTTGCCCTAAAATCTCCAGAATGGAAGATTTGTTCATCATAGCATGTGAAACCTTGCAGAAAAGGAAGGAGCATATTGAAATAGCTGAAGCAAAAATAATGATAAATGCTATACATTGGAACTTGACTGTAAGTATGATTTGGTTATGGCAGCAAATAGTGTGGCATAGCTGATCAAAATAAAACAAAAAAAGTGAAAAATGCAGTCTTGCAGAATGTCTCTAAGGAATTTTGAATTAATTTCCTTATTATTCCTCTGTAATTAGTACTGACAGGCCAGATCCCTCTCAGATTCACCATTCTGTGAACTCAAAAAATTTGGTAAGATCAGCACATGCAGTACTGCTTGCTGTTGTTTGCCCACACTATACTCATTGCAACTCTTCTCTCTCCCCTTGTTGGATGGACTACCAATATCACTAGTCCTTCTTCCCACCAAAATCCATAGCTCTTGCTGGGGATTGGAGAAACTTCTGCTACCAAGGAACTTGAGAAAGAGCACATCCCTCAAATGTTAGTTGCCAAATTTAATAATATTGAAATAGATTATTCTGCAAAAACCTGTATGTAGTTGTCTTGTGCCACTTACAGCCTGCATTGCAAAAGACAAGACACAGTGTTTCACAGCGCACAGGTTTTTTTCATGCTAGAGCAATCTAGCTCAGGGAACTCAAACATAGTCACAGTCTGCTCAGCACATCAGTGGAACAAAACTTTCAGTGAGTATATTGAGAGAATACAAATTAATTTCAAAAGCAGTATTCGGAGCATCTGTATAGAGAAGAATTACAGAGCTGAAGAAAGGTGTGTTGAGGAAAGACGTGTTGAGAAGAGAAAAAAGATAAGGCGTCTGTTTCTTTTTAAATTCAGGCATCAGGATATTTAGATCCCAGTCAGATGCTACCAGAAAAGGATTTGAACTCGCTGCTAAAATTCTGAAGTGTAGTTTAAGGTGACTTGTTCTTTTCTATAGGTCACAGCACCAGATGCTAGGTTCAAAATGTGCCTTTTGCACATACAGAGACCATTCTGACAGATCTTCCACAAGCAACTTCATGGCACATCAGGTGAACAAACGAGCTGAAGAAGCATTCATGGTCTGCAGGACAGTCATAATATACAATAGCAGGCAGAAAGCAGTTGGAGTTCCTTTGATATAGAAGAATGAACAGACAATAAAAGAAACTGTTTTGACCTTTCTAAATGCCATGTGATTTTAAAACAGAAATCCAAAGTCAATACACAAAATGCCTCTGAAATTGTCTAGAACAAATTATGGTTCTGGAGAGGACAGGTGGCCTCTTTAACCCTTTTAGATGTCTATGCAAGTGGAAAGCCTCTGAATCATCCATACCTTTTTCCCTAATACAGTTCTTATTAGTCCCATTCAGCTGAAGATGCTAGTGCAATAATAACCATGAAGAGCTCAGTCTGGACTGGTGTACTTACATATCACTAGTACTTTACATAGCACAGTGTGTAGCCCAGGCTGGTCTGCTACAGCCATTGCTGTGCAGCAACAGTGCTTTTGAGGAAAGATCTTTAGGCCTTGCCTCATGTTGGTGGCCTATCATCACCAATCTATTGTAAAGAGAATGACCCATTCTCTCACGGGAGCGGTACATAAATTGGTCACAACTGTTGTGAGTCCCGTTTAGCTGAAAATAGTATCACCATGCTGGTGGAAAGACAGGTCAAATGGGTGAATGTGTCTGTACATGGTGAATACTTTTAATCACACACTTGGGAGTGCTCCCTAAACTGAAAGCTGTTCCTGCAGCTGCTGCCCCTTCTGCCTTTCCTGCTTAAGACTGCTTGGTTTCTGTTCAAACAGGCTTTAACACTCACAGCCATGGTCCATTGTTGTATACTTTACAGCTCAGAAGTCAAAGGGTTAGCCAGTATGTTTTACCCTATCACTTCTAACTTTTGAGTATGCCTTGAATCTTTTTCCTTGACAATCAAATTGTCTACTGGTACTCTCCCAGAACACCATATGTAAGCCACCTTGGCATTTGTGCACCATCTGTCTGAATCACATCTGGATCATCATAGAGAGACTGTAACTTAATAGTTACAAAGATTTCCAACGAGTCAGTATAGTTGTTTCATAACAGCCAATCTGCAGCATTAATGTTGTTAGCAATGACATGGTTTTCAAATACTTCTGAGTTGAATATATTCATTAATGAAAGGAATTTTTTGTTCTGCAGTAGAGATGGGGCAGTACACTCCTCCAGAAGCATGTTAAGACACAACCCAGGTCACTGTTTTTGTTAGCATTTCTATTTTTTATTGGTCAAATGAATGATTAATGTAAAGCAAGTTGCAGAAGCAACAAAATCATTCCACAACTAAGTTAAAATCTTGATCGTGATCAGCCATCAGTACATAATCATAAGAATATAAGAGGTGCTGCATAGTCTACTCGGTGACTTTAGATCTGTCATGGAGTCTAGTGAGATTAAGCAAACCTTCCTGTAGTTGAAACGATTCCTGGTATAAAAGATAATGTATTGCCCTGTCCAGTACAGCTGTGTAATGCAGCACGAACACAAAAGGATGTGTTTTGCCACATGTCCCTTTTCAACAATGCTTGTCACAAGAAAGAGGTCAGCTAAGGCTCTGCTGTCCTTTGCTCTGCCAGGCACTTCATTGTGGAGCTGTCCCTAAACCAACAGACTCTTGGATGTTTGAGCCTTTCCAAAAGGATATGAAGTCCAGGTCAGATCACAGACCAAATCCTCTCATCCAATCACAACAACCCATGCAGAACTCAAGATTTTGTTCTCATCCATGCTGCTGCTCTTTTGCCAGTAGAAAGGAGCATGTTGATTGTTTCATGTTTGTCTTGCTCAGAGTGACTGCCAGTGATTGTTTAGTTAGTTGCCACTGCAGACCTTGGTGCTGTAGCTATCAATGATGGTTTGTCTCTCAGTTGTCCTGTAGGACTGTGTCCTTTCTCCAGTCTGAAGAAAATTAGGTGTCTGGTCAAGCTCCTTCAGACAGGAGCTCATAGCCCACCTTGCACCCTTCTGCAGCAGCACTGTGCCATTATGAAGTTACCTGCAGTGCTGCCTTGATCGTTCACAGATTGTGACAGGGATGTGTGTACCTCAGTGTTGGCAGAGTGGATTCCTCCAGTGAAGGCATCTTCAGAAGGATCCTCTGATGGCCTTAGTCACAAGTTTCTCACACTTACTCACTGTAATTGCTTAGCAGCGCACACAGCATCCAGGGTCTGCTGCTATACAGGCTCTGGACCAGTGCACACAGCAGTCCCTTTATCAGTCACCACAGCATATGTCACGTCCCTTATTCGGCCCTCAAGTTCCTGGGATCAGCCAACAGCCAGGGTGAGGCTGTGGATGATCTCACCTCACCGGGTCCTAAGGAGGCAGCATGGTAATCAGGCCCTTACACCTGGCACAAACCCGGTGCAGGACAAGTGGCCACTGGCATTGGCACAACTAGTTTACTGGCTGTGCCATACGGAAGCTTAGTTAGCAGGGTCCCTCCCCACAGAGAATACTGTTCGTGGCAGCCTGTGACTGGCACTGCTCATGTCACCACGTCTGTCACTACCTCCCACCACTCACTGGAAGGCTGCCCACCATGCCAGTTATCTTGGCACACGCTCCCAGGAAAAATGGCATTATAATCTTAACACTCGGGTTTTTTTCAACACAGACATCCTTCCATGAAGCCTTCCTCTCCTTCAACTAGTAGCCTACTGAGATTCTTAACAATATTCCTGGCATGTTTCCTGCCTCCCCTGCAGGAAAAGGCTGCTGCAGAAAAGGAGAGAAGGAGAAATGTCACTGCACAAAGCTCCATGCCATCATGCTGGCGTTGCAGAAAAGAACTGGGGGTCCTGGTGGACACCAAGTTGACTGTGAGTCAGCAGTGTGTCCTTGTGGCAAAGAAAGTCAACAGCACCATGGGCTGCATTAGAAAAAGCATTGCCAGCAGGTAGAGGGAGGTTATCCTTCTCTGCTTAGCGCTGGTGGGACCACAGTTGGAGTGCTGTGTCCAGCTCTGGGCTTTCCTGTACAAAAGAGATGTGGATGTGCTGGAGCAGGGCCAGAGAAGAGCTACAAAGATGATGAAGTGATTAAAGCATCTGTCATGAGAGGACAGCAGGTGTTCATCGTCCCAGCGGCCAGGTCTGCCACCCCCTTCATGGGCAATACTTTTCCACTGCCCTTTAAATACTATGCCTCCTACCTGGTCTGTGGTGGCCAGGGCTTTGTTGGTTGCTTTGGTGCTTTGTTATAGGTTTGGTCCAGTATTGCTGAATTTGCATTTTTTGCTGCCTCCTGTTTTCCCTTTTGAGAAAGGGGAAGCTTTCTACTTGCTTGTAAGTTCCACGACTCCTTTGCTTTTTTCCCATTCCTTCGTTTTGACCTTTGTTTTCTTTCAGGAAACTACGTTGGTCACTGAGGCATAGCTTTGTACTTTAAGCACTTTCCAGTTTAATAATCATAGGAAGGCTAGTTTGCAAATGTAAACCTTTTCAAGTCTTCTGATTGTTTAAGTGTATGAGCTTCTAAATTTGACAGACTGGATCAACTGCTTCTGGCTACAAGAGATGAAAAAGGTGAATAAACTGCTTATGATAAACCCTGAGATGTTGAAATTTTGCATCTCTTGGAACTGCTCATATCACTGCTTTCATTTCTAAAAAACAAACATTGAAGTGGTAAAATAGCTGTTTTTACCACAAAAAACAGCTGAGTGTATCACAAATATCCTGATGATGTTCAAATAACGTGGATATCAAACCTATAGCACCAGCTTCTTTCCTCTACAGGTCTGCTTTTATTATACCACACTATGTGCTAATGTGGAAATAGCCAACATTAACAACAGAGTTCCTCCTCTCAAGACTCTCAGTGGGGAAACACTTTGCCTAGTAGTTGTCAGTCTACTTATTCTTTCTTATGCGTTTTGAGTTATATGATTTTCAGATTATTTCATCATCTAAAACGGCAGAGCTGCTGGAATAGTTGTTTCTTGAAATATTTTCCATACTAATTGTCAGTGCATCTGTCCCAATCCAATGTCGGGGAAGGTTTCGATACGATCCCAAGAGCGAGATTAAGATGCAAACGAGGTCAAATGCCATATACCCCAAACAGCTTTTTATTATCAAAAGTGTCAAAAGTAGAAAGTGGCGGCAATAGGATA
>JAVJGG010000030.1:13231854-13293643 GCA_035590195.1 Aviceda cuculoides | reverse complement strand
CTGCTTTCTTGCTGCAAAAACAGAAACGAGAGACGATGTGGCTGGGGAGCAATTTTTTCTTTAGGCAGGCAAATGTACAAGCCCTTTGAAAGGGACAGGACTTGGTCTTCAAGCATGTTGCCTTTGAGGAAGAGCTGTGTCTCCGTTTTCCTCGCTTGCCTGCTAGTGTGCTCTGGTCAGACACAACTCTTGCAAACCTGACAGCGAGGGGCCCAGCTAAGTCACCCGGCCAATGACCACAGCATGTTGCATGTGTAGCACCCAGCCTGCTGACTGTGCAAGCCAACAGCCTGGCTTCCTGGCCAGGAGCTGTTTCTGTTCCCTCCTACCTTTGTCATTCTGAAGGGGAATTCCTGAGTGTCGTCCTCTTTAAATGCCGTCTTCCATATCCCTTTGAAGTAAATGGCATTAACAAGGACCAGCACAGTATCAAGATCAACAGAGCCTGGTTCAAGGAAATCTTGGATCTGTCCTTTAAGGAAGAAGCAGGGCAGAGAGTGTTAAGTTTCACAGCAGTGGTCTTGCATTTTAGAGGTCAATCAACATGCTGCTGCCTGACTTGACCTCCTCTTCAAAGGTCTGCATGTGGAATTCAGGTTCATGAGGATGATTTAATACAGAATGACTGGCACCTGGCCAGACATTTCTGCAAGAAGACAGGTAGGTCTGGAGTGGTATACATCCCTGGGAATATTTCTAACCAGTGCTTGGAAAAAGATTTATATAGAAAAGAAGGAACCAGAGAGGGAAGGAGTGATATTTTCTGTTTCTCACTCTGTTTCTTTCTCACACTTCACTCTGTTTTTGACTCCCACCTCAGCACGATAAATGTACACAAGCTCCTGAATCATTCCTTTCCCACCATCAGCCTAGTGCATGCATTACTTTCTTCTCTGGAAGCCCACTTCTTACCCATCCAGCACATCCTCGTAAAATTATGCCAGTATTCTAGAGAAGCTGGAACTAACCTTACATGGGTTAAGCTCTCCAGACACAAAAAGTGTGCATATAAAGTGTGCATATCCTGGCACTTCTGCCTTTGCCAGATATGTTTAAAACACATTGTCACTGCCACACAGGTGCCATAGAGTCATCCCTTTCCACAGGAAATATCCACTAATGGGGACATGAGGAGGAAGTTTCTCCTCTAATATTTAGTCTTTCCAGAAGTTGTTCAAATACAGTTGCAAGAGGGAAGTATATTTCAAAATCTTGTCTGGCCTTACCATTTGTCTGATTTTCCACCCAGGAATTAATGAGCTGTCTGGCTTGATCTGACGCTGTTTTGAAGTTGACCATTTCCAGGCCTGCTCTGTACAGTTTCTTCACACATTTTAAGTAGATCTGTAATGATAGCAATTGTAGCCACCAAACTAGTAACTTTTTAAAAACAGTATGAAGGTGAAGTAAAATATGGCCAAAAGGATTTTTATAGCAATGCCATGGTTAGGCTGTTCTCATTGCTTTCTTCCTGGAAGAATCTGCTAAAACTGGGCCAGAAAAATTATTCTGATCCATGACATTTTCAGATCCAACATTTTTATTACTTGACCAGTTAAGAGTTATATATTAAAATGTTGAAATATTTTCTTGAAGAAAGCCTGATCCAAAAACACCATTTCATGTTCATTTCAGAGTGTTTTATTATCATTATGTCAATTCCTTTTCTTTAGAGCATTTTTTTCCTTATTTTTAAAGACAGGAAATTTCTTTGATTTAGCATATTTGTACCTTTTGTTTTGAAAATGTCAAATGAAAGATTTTGACGCTTTCAAAAGTTGTTTTTGAGGTGAGGTTTCCAAGTTAAGAGGAAGTCAAATTTCCTGAAAAAACCAAACTACCTATTAAAATGAAAAGGCCTTGGGGGAGCAAGCAGGGAGAGGGGAATTACATTACCAAATAGTTTTGTTTATTACTCCATTCATTTTTTAATAGGGCTATCTTTTTCCTGGAATTGTTTTCCATTCAGGGTATTGTCAGGGCTGTGGCAAAGGGAAAAGGCGTGGAATTACACACCAGTGGAGACCACTGGATTAACAGATCACCTACTCTGGCCAGTCCTCCTAGATTACATGTTTATACAGGGTTTAGCAAGAAATCACTCTAATGTACAACTCACCGGTAGGATTGGACGTGTCTTTTCAGCATAGAGTCTGTTGGCAATATGGAGTGAATAATTGGCTTTTGGTGCAGTGATATCAGAAAGAAGTTCTTTAAACAGTATGTGGATATTCATAGACTTGCCACACTGAATTATTGATAAGAAGATAAAAAGGTATAGCTGTTAGCTTATTTTACTAGGAAGAGAATTATTTATAAGGTACAAATAACATGGGAAAACATGCATTTGGACATTTGCAAATGAACACATACTACAGTCTAAAAGCTCCAATATAAGCAACTAAGGATGTACAATTACTTCATAGCATATGATGACACTCATTCTAGGTGATAACAAGCAGAAAACCTCAGTGATTAATCTGAAACCATATGGCTCCAGAGTGAGGTGACAAAAATAAAAATTCAGGTGTCAGTGACTGCATTTGGCAAGTTGTCATAAATAGAGAGCCTCTAGTTCCCAGCTTCTGCTTGGATTTTCATGGCAGCTTTCTGCTAAAGCTGCAGATGGGAGAAGAGTGCTAGAAGACAAGGGAGTCAGGAAATGTCTCATAATATAGTGAAAAAATGGATCAAGCCCCCAGAAGAGTGTTCCAGATGACACAGGCTAATAGTGTGTAAGAAAAATGCACAATGATAAACAGTGTCTGGGACTTCATTTTATGAGAAGGAGAATTGTGTCGAACTGCTCCTTTCTAAATGCTTAATCAGGCACTAAACGCTCTAGCTGATATTATGTTTATTTTTCTTTATTAGAAAAAAACAAACCAAAACAACAAAAAAAAAAAATCAAAAAAACCCCAAACACAACAAAACGCATACAAAAAACCCAAACCAAAAAAGTGTTCTCATCCTTTGCAAGTCCCACCTTGTGCTTGTGGATCCAAGTGTATAGGCACAGGCCAGGGAGCATGGCTTGTGTTATCTTCACAGGGGCAGCAGATTAATATGGAGGAAACCACATGGGTGATATCAAGGTACTGGAACCCCTCATGGTGCTCTTGGGGTAGCAGTGGGAATTGGAGGCTGGAAATGTCCCTGTAGCTTTTGGAAGACTGTGGTTACTTTCCAGCCTTTGAAGCTTCCGGGCTTTTTTCTGCCAAAGCATCTTCCTGTCCCACTTTGAAGTCTCAGCTGCAAGTCTGACTGTTGCACCCCGGCTCCAGGTGCTGAGCCCCTTTCAAGTGCTGTGTCCCAGTAGCACTTGCAGGTGTGCAGATGCTCATCTACACAAGAAGGCAGCCTGGTGCCCAAAGCATCCCATCCTGTCCTGACACATGTTCTGGTGCAACACGTGCAGCCTGTCTTCTTTTTCTGGTTTGGTGGGAGTTTTTTGGTGTTTTGTTGTTTGGGTTTTGGTTTTGGTTTTGTTGGGGGGGGGGGGTGTTTGGGGTTTTTTAACTTACATCTCTTAAATTAAGAGCATTAGCAAAGGTTTGGGAAAGTGTTGAACCTACTTGAAGCACAGTCAAAACAGTCTATTCTCAGGAGAAAAATGTGAAAGAGAAAAAAATGTACCTTAGCTTTCTGTACCTTGGTCTGAACAGTTCCTCCAAGTCCTGCAATTTTGTCAAAGTGAAGAACCTGCAATTGAAAGTAGCAATAGAAGAAATTAAGTACATGAAGTCTACTGAGAGTCACTGATGTTTGTGTTGAAATTATAGGTTTGGACTACCCAGGTCTGATTAGTACAAAGATGAACTGAGAAGTTTCATGTGAGCTTTAAATCAGTTTTTTTTATTGCATGTGCTACACTGAAAATTTGTGACTATGATCCTCAGCTTAGATCTCTTCTTTTTCAGTTGATGGTATTCAGTCTATAAACCAGCTACAACCTTACTGTATTGTATTTATAACTGTAACTCTTGTTTTCTGAATGTTTAATCTTTTGTATATTACAGGTTGTCCTTTCCACCTGGAAAGAATCAGGTGTGTGAGATAATATAAGCTGAAGCAAGACACCTGCCTCGACCATTCTTCAAGACTGCTCTTTCTTAATGGAAGCCAAAGGCTGTTCTTGTCCTTCATGGGGAAAAGCAATGGTAAGTGAAAAGTCAGCTCCAGGTCTGAATCTCGTGGTTTGGAATGCCATTCTTTTTCTAGGCAGCTTTGAATCCAGTGCCAAATGTGAGAATGTGACTTTCTCCACTCAACTGGAGAAAGTCCCAAAGATGTAAATGGATAATCTGTTGCTGTGCTAAATGGGATCAAAAGGAGTTTGTATCCATTTATGTAACTTACCTTCTCCATCTGATACTCAGTGTTACCTCTTGCTCCCAGATAAACCATGGCCAAGGCTGCAATGATGCTCAGGGGGGAATAGAAGATGTTGTCATTGGCATGGTGGACTTTCAATTCTTTGAATACATCAAAAGAAAATTCCGCATTTGCTGCACTGATGGAGCCCATTGTGAAATCAGTGTTGTCTGAAGCAAACAGAAATATTACTGTATAGTGGTGATATGTAGCACTTGTTTTATTGTCAATAGTCAAGAAACTGCTAGTTCATTGCTGGTTTTGTGATGCTGAACCAATGAATGATGTGAAGCCCACAAATTCTGTGATCGTTAGAAATATGGTAACTCCTGACCCGTTTATCTCTGAATGCATGTTTGTTTTCTTCCAGCAAGATACTAGCTCATCATCAAGGTAGTATTTTGTAGTTGCCTTTTAGGAAACAGATAGTTTCATCTATGCTTCAATATGGTAAATACAACACTGAATGGATGAGTTTCCCTATGGTCATCCAGAGTACTCTGAATGATGATTGAGACAATGCAAGCTTCATATTTAATTTCTTCTGCGGTTGCTCTGGACCATGCTGTGGTTCTTTAAATCAAATGTAGTCAACTCACTATACTCTTAATGTACTTCTTACTGTTGCTTAGTACAATCAGTCACAAATTTGGAGGTTGCTTTGTTGTAGTTTATAGGAATAACGGGAGTAAGTTGCTTGGTAAACGCAGCCAGTTGCTTAGATGATGAACTATAGAGTTAGGGGGGTTCTTTCCTGTAGTCCCATTTCAGACATTTAATCTCTGCTGATGCTTTTTTGTTGAGAAAAAGCACAAGCATATGTATCACAAGTATGGGTTTTGGCAGTACACCTTGAAACAGCATAGAGCTGCATTCTTTCAGTCAGGTGCAATTCCTGTAGATGCAAATGAATGTGATATGTTAAGGATAGTCATTGAAACCTGTGGTCCTTCTCTCTTTTGAATCTGAGGCCAAGAAAGTTGCACACTGTTCTTGTATTTCTAAAACAGTTAAAGTTGGAGGAATAGCAGCATATCCATAGTTTGGAGCAGATGTGGTTGATTATGTGACCTGAGAGGCATCTGGTGCTAAACCACAGACTGTGTGAATTGTCATGCTGTACCTCACCTGTGTTCTCCAGAGAGTGAGACTGAGAAAAGAGAAATGCCTTTATTCCCAAAATAACGATTAAAATTGTAAAAGAACTGTTTTAATCTGACACCAGATTTTCAACAAAAAAGAGGTATTTTTACTCAAAGCTATGGTGTACACGCACTTATATTTTGCACACCTCAAAGTATTTGACAGTCAAACAGTATAAGATATATTGATAAGGCAAGGTAAAATTACTGTATATGCTGTCTTTTTACATATCTGTCTTATACTTACCTTAAAATTCTTAAACAAAAATATCAATTTTTTTTCCATATTAAAGAATACAAATTAGAAATTATATTTTACTTGGAGAAATACTTACCCCACAAACTTCAAAGAGGCACGTAATAATCCAGCTTGCCAGCTGAACCTAAACAGATTCTCTGAGCTCTTGTTGATATATATTGTACCATTGGAGACACTCCCACTGCTAGCCTTTAAGGAGTCATCTTTTGAGTCACTAACCTTTCGTCACAATCTTTTGATTCATTGCACTTTGAAACATTGAGCAGACCAGTCTTAGACTGGTACTTTATCTGCATCAAGACAACCTTTATTTATTGAATTAAAACCTAATTAAAAAAATTACTTATTTAAGCTTTTGCTGTAACTTATAAGGCTGTACCAAAGCAATCGTAGTTCAAGTCTAAAACTACGTCTCATGCAGTTCTTTTGAATTTACACATTAATGTGATTGGGCCATATTAGGTAACTAGAGCCAAATGAAAAACAAATGCAAAAAACTGAGGAAAAACAGTGTTCAAATATATCCAGCGAAACATAATACATTTTTAATAAGCCTAGCTGTAACATCAGACCAGGTGATTCTCACAGTCAAGTGAGCTACAGAGCCCAAGATATTACAGGAAAATAAGACCCAGTCACAATGCAGTGATCTGGGAGTGAGCAAACAGTTCCCACCACAGTCCATCGTTAATGAGCATCCATGGATATAGCTGAGGAAAAAGTCTTGTATTACCAGGAAGTGCAAAAAAGTGCATCAGTCCCTGAAAACCTAAGCTGTTTCTCTTCTTCTCATCTATGAGGCACTGTAAGTACAGAAAGCACTGTAACACAGTACTCCCACCAACCATGAAAGGAAAAGTGGATACTGGGCTAGCTGCTGAAGGTCTGATATATATGCAACAACCCACTACAGAGTCTGTGCAATGGAACAGAGGGAAGTTCCTCATGGACAGTGACCATCTGACATTGCCAAAATAATGCAATTCAAAGCGGAGCCAGCTGCAGGATGGTCATTCTATTCAGAGGGGGTTGAAATGGATTTTTTCCATGTAAGAACAAAGCCAAAACTTTCTGTTTATTTTTCAAGACCAAAATAGTACTGAGAGGTGTTTTGATCTGCCAAAATGCAGAAGTATGTTCCTGGAGTCCAAGGATTGGTGTGGTTTATAGGTTGTACTTGTCAAAAGTATAGCCACATCTATTTCTGTACCTAGGTGAGACCAAAGTTTTTTACCTGAGGTCAAACTATAGGATCCACACCATATGTGTGGAGGAGCGGAGAAGGGGTCTGCAGAGAAAGCGTGTGTTGCTAAAACTTTATTTTGATGAAAATATTCAGAGCAGCAGTGTTGGGATGAATTAGAGGTCTGAGGGTGGGCATGGCAGAGGAAGAGATTTGAGGAACAGTCAGGAATTACATATTTGCTGGGCTGTAATTCAGACCCCTGAGTACTGAGATATTCAGAAATGGATTTTAACCAGCCAGTAGGATTTAAATGATGATTGAGGGTCAGCTTTCAATTTTCATTCTCTGCAGGTCATGGCAACAAGGCCCATGGTACACGCACAGGCCATTCTCATAGATCTTCCATACCTACCTTTTTACTATGGCAGGTGAATAAACTACAGAATCTGTCTGCAGGAACATTCATGGTCTGTTAGACAATCATAATGCACAATATAAAATATAATTCAATTGTAAAAAGCTATTACTCTTTATTGAATAATAGATTTGATGAGCAGTAAAGAAACAAATCTGGCATCTGTAAAGGCCATAGGGGTGGATAATAGAAATCCCAAATTTGTACATATTAAGTCACAGAGCATACAGCAGTAGATGCACCCTCTGTGAACGGGAAAGGGAGCTGCTTTACCCTTAACAGTGTGTTTTGTGTAGGTGCACCCTCTGTGAAAGGGAAAGGGAGCTACTTCACCCTTAACGGTGTGTTTTGTTTTGCTGAAATGCATGCATGAAATGCAGAGCCTGATAATTGGAGTGGCTTTCAGGTTCCCAACTCAGAATGAGCTTTTCATCTGAGAGTGTTATGGCAGTGATGAGGATGGGGAAAAACTAAAGACAGTAAGCAGCTTTCCTCTCACCTTGTTCAATGTTCCTTATTCTGTGAACTGGGCTGCTGTAGCTTTTACTTTATTCTATCAAACCATTACTGCCTGAGGGCACAGGTTTTCTGTGGAAAGAGCTGTAGTGTGTCTTCTCTTATTCTCCCATTTTCACATATTCACATTAGAGTTCCAGCTACTGGTCAGCAGTTGCTCAAATATACCTTTGGGGCTTCCATGAAGAGCTTTCCAGGGCACTCACACTCCTCTGGTTCAATGTGTTTGTCCTGTGTGGACATCTGTGGAGCATGCACCTGAAGGACATAACTGGCCCTGCACAGACGGCCATCTCTCTGCCTAATGTCCAAGATTTTCTCAACAAACATTTTGTTGCACCAACTTCTCTAGAATAGGGAATGTAGGTATTTCTGGTATGTTCTCCCAACCAATATATTTGCTGCCTTTGTGTACTCTACATTTCATACCTCTGCAGCAGCATGATCACAACAGTCCTCCACACAGGTAAGCTGGCTGAACATCTGATAGCTGCTCAGTTTCTGAATTATGCTAGCTACCCTAATGTGAAAAACTACTTTGTCAAAGCAAGCAAGATAGTTTAAAACACCCAAAATAAATGAGCTCATGAATAGAAGAAGTTTGGTTCTGACAGTAGTCATGGACTGGGCAGTACAACTTCTCCAGAGTCTTCTGTCACTACACACCCTTGGGTTTGCTTTGTATTATTTTCTGCACTGAAAGTTAGGGCAAAAGAAGCAGCCTCTGAGTAGCTGAAAATTTTGATGCGAATGGGCTACCATACGCAGTCATCAGCAGACAAGTGCTCTTTTGTAACTTTGCCTAGTCAGGGTGTTGGACCTGGGGAAATCAGATGCTTTGCAGTACTACCCTCTTAGCTTTTGAATTTCAGGAGAAGCAAGACAAACAGGTTAAAATCTGCTCCATATCCATATTTGTCCCAAGAAAGAAGTCAACAAGGACTCTGCTGCCCTTTGTGCCTAAACCAGTTCATAGTGTTTGCCCTTCTTCCCCAATGCTGGCGTAATTGAGGAGATATTAAGCATCAGAAAAAGCAGCTCTTTCCAGCATTTCTCTGTTCAGATTTTCACATTTAATTTCTTACAGTTGCTCAGCAACTGTTGTGCAGTGTATGGGAGTAATGTTTGCTTATGCTTTGGATGGCCCATCCATCTGCATCATGCTTGGCAGAGGCTATACTGACATCTCTCAATGACCTTACATGAACTGAGATGTGGCCAAAGAAGTCCCACTTACAAGATTTCAGATGCTTTTTATACAGTCATGGTATTTACTGTGCTAGAGATGATCAGTTCTGTGTGGTGCACACACAGTCTGAGGCAGACTGTCATTGGTATTGGTGCTAGCACTTTTAAGACAACCAGCACCTTGTATTAAACTTCTCAAAGAGTCAGTGTGTCAGGTCTGGGGTAAAGTTAATGCCTAACATGTCCTTTCCCCTTCAGAGCTCATAGTAGCTAGTATGTCAACGTGTACTGTGTTTGCACAGCAACCCAAGGTAAAAGGAGGCCAAGCACATCCACCAGTCCTCTATGCCCCTTGATTGCTGATTGACTCTAGCAATAACTCAATTTGTTATAATAAAGCAGCAGTAAAACAGTGGCTTTTTTTCTGCTGCACATGCTTGCCAAAAGAAAGGAAGAGGCTTGCCCAGCTGCCACTCCTCAGGTAGCTAGATCTCACGCACTGCAACAGTGTCGTGCTCGTGGCGCTTTCTGGCAAGCGGCACTGCTCTTTGGCTGGTGCACACAGCTGCTGAGTAGCTCATCCGTGCAGCTCTGAAGGGACCTAAGTTTACCAGTGCTTTCTTCTTTTTCTTTATAGTATTAGTTCCAATAAATGGCATGTGAAGCAATACCTTGCAGAGTCTGAGTGCCTTTCTTACTGGGTTCATAAGGAACCAGGATTTCCTGGTATAAAACCTTCTACCTTCTATAGTTTGAAGGAAATAAGCACTAGTCTTCATACGGGAAAAAAGTATTACTCAAAACTGCGCTCTCTGGCTTTTTCAGTGGCGACCCAAAAATCTTCCTCTGCCCTTCTTGTCCATCCATAGCAAATCTTTTGAAGATATAGTAACAATTATGTAATACATAGGTACTAAGAAACAGTTTAAAGAAAAGCAAAATATCAGAGAAAACTGAGGAGAACTGCAACCATCAGAGAGATTAGAGTCCAGTGGAAAGGTGAATGTGTAAATTGTACTCGGCAATCAGACCATGGAAAGACACAGATCTGTCTCACGCGGGACAAATGGGCATTATCTTTCCATGGATGCTCATGCAAATAGTATTTGACTTTTTCTGCTTTGCTTTTCAGCAGTGTATGTATTTGTAGGCTGTGAGGTACACTGGCGTGGTTCAACAGGCTGTGCAGCAATGCTCGGCATCAAGCCTGTCCCTGGGGAAGAGGCAGTGGCTTCCCTTTCAGAATGGTGTCTGCTCCAGGCACCATACGGAGCCTCCGGCTTTTCTTTGCTCTGCAAGTTCTGTTGTTTGGCATTGCACATTTACAAGCAACAGTTCCCCACAGGGAAGCACTTGCTGCCAGAGTAGAGGGTTTTCCTTCTATTTTTAAGTAAACATCTCTGATTTTGTGGGAGCATTGCCCTCTACACTAGGAGCTGCTACCACTACACTAGCAGCAGGAGGCTACTTTCCAGCTCCTGGTATTTTCAACACATTTTTTAGATGTTTTATAAATTAAGATGGCAATTAGAAAAAAGAATATGTGAAGACAAAATAGGTATTTTTTTGCTTATGCTGTATTTTGTTCCTGGTTTTGAAATCATCTCGATATCCCTAGAGCAAGTTTAAAAAAAACCAACACAATACAAAGATCATAAATGACTACTTCTGCTGTAATAAGCTAAGTGACAATCCTTGTTTCAGCCACACCTTCTCCTTTGCTCACACGCAGAATTCCGTTTTCTGTTGTGAGTCTCATGCTCTTTGGAATAGCATTTTACAGCACTTGCCTTCATCACATATGCCATTAATTGTTTTTCTTTTAGATTTTATCTGAAAATATATAGGTCTGATTATGCAAGCTAATACGTTCCAACACTGTTCATTTCACTTTTTTTTTTTAATGTGACTAATTTATATTTGAGACAAACCAGGTATACACAAAATACTGATGGCAGTCATTGAAAAACATGCATGGCTGTTTACCCTATTCATCAGAAAAGCCCACAGCCTGTGTTTTGTGTTCTCTTCTCTTAGCAGCTAACTGATATGAAAACTTTGCCTCTACTATTTCAGGCTGTATTTCACACTGAAACTGCAACCATGTGAGACAGCTCCACAGACTATCATGAGTATGCTTTATTTAGCAATTGAATTTGTGTTGAGTACTGCAATTTACTGTAATTTTTCCTGCATATCTTGGCATTTGGCAGAGCCCTCTGAATCCACAGTTCTGAAATGGCACTATTATGTTCCCAGAGTTTACCTCCTTCCCATCAGCCAGTAACAGGAAAAGGAGAGTGAATCACTGAAGAGGTGGAATATTTTTCCTTTAAAAGCAAGTATTTTTATATATCTGTGAATTTTGGACATAGCCTGCTGCCAAACTGGGCAGGCTGCTCTCTTCTCTGTAACCCCTCGCTATGCCTTCCCACCACCTACTCTGCAACATCCAGGAGGTGGTTTTGGGAACTAGGTCATCAGCAAGCAAATTAACTTTTATCAGAAATTTTCCCCTTGATTTATGTCCCAGAGAACTGCTCATCACCAAATCAGGCAAGTAACAGTGGTATCGTAAGGGAGGGAGCAGAAACACATGGAAGGAAGGAGACAAGGGGAGCATCCTCCTCAGTGGCATTAGACTGGCTCAGCCATGTCCTAAAAATGCACTTTTAATTCCCTGGTAAAACCAAATGCAAGAGAGAAGCAGTACATGAGGTTCAGGTTTTACCTATCCTAATGTCAAGTTATCCAGTGCCTAAATTTAGCATGATGAATATTTAAAAATGGGAGGTAGACAAAAATGTCACTTACATTTTTGAAAGGATTACCATTATCTTTACTTGCTATATTAGACTACTCCTCTGTCCACTTAATTCTGCAGACTACTACATTTAATATTTAGTTTGCAGTTGTTTTATTATGATAAATGGAACAAATACAGGCTACCCATCTAAATACCATCACTATAGATTTTTAAATTAGTTTTTTATGCTAATGAGGAATAAAACAGATGGAGCGAGAAACTCATGGTATCTGAGGCACAAAGAGAGCTGGTGTTTAGAAGTGAGAATGGCTTATCGCTGCTTAAAGTTTTATGTGAGAATTAAGTGTCTAATTGCAGAGCAGATCTTGTCAGAAAAGGCCTTCCGTTATTCTGAAACCCTATTTTTGTTCTGTGGAAGTTTAAGAAGAAGTTGGAGAACTTTTTAGCACATACAGGGTTTCTCACAGAAAAAAAATAAGCAATGGCTCTCCCTTGCTTGAGAACAAGCAAAATTACACCAGAAAAGTCTTCTGCTTTCTCTGGTCTCTGAGAACAAATCCCGAGTGTTCCAGCTTGAACCATTACCCCCAATCAACCTTTAAGGGAGGAGTCCCACAGGAATACTTTGCTACTCCCATACGAAGTGGCACCTGTACAGAGGTTGGGTAGGTAAAGTTAAAAGAGACTGAGTACCTGAGTTTACCCTTTTAATGCAGATCCCTATCCTCCCGTCTCCTTGATGTGGAAGAATGTATCACTCATCTTTAGGACACTAAAATCATAGGTTCGCTGGAGACATAGTACATTAGGAAAGGCTCAAAGTAAGATTTTCTATGCAGATGTCTCTAGAGGCCTACAGCTCTTTGGCAAATATCATATAGTGTATTTTAAGGTAGATGTCATTTTATTAAGGCCTCCTAAAAGTAAAACATGCCTGAAGTTGATGTTAGAAAGGAAATAGTTAATGTCTTTTAGGTTTTTATCTCTAATTTGGCTCTTATCAGATAGTCTTTTTTACACCAAATTAACACATTAAGATAAAGCCTAGGCAATATGTGCTCCCTGTTTGCCGATGGGGATGTTAGTGGGCAGAGAGATCTGATTTCTGAAATAACCTCCAATTAAGGGGAGGAATATCTTCCAAAGAAGAGAATAGTGTTGGTTGAGTTGTGTCTGATGAAGAAGAGGAATGGATGGTCAGCTTTGAACTCATAAGAAATTGGGCGACACAGAGGTACCGCAACAAGCCCCATGGCACCAACTGCTTCCGTGCCCTCTTCATTGACTTCCACAAATGACTTCTGGATGGCCTTGGACACAACCAAACCATCTTTTGTAGAGATTCCTGACAAATCAGCTTTTCCCCAGTCAAAAACATTCATCACTCCCATCTCCTGGAGAGTTTTGTTGAGAACATAACTTTCCTCGATCTTGAACTGAGGCAAGTACACCTTCACTCTCAGCCGTTGCATCCTAGCCGAGCTGGTCCATCCTGCTAGCTTTTCATATGTGAGGGTACATTCAAGCTGTAAGGCAATATTGATAATAATGATTGACACCATAATGAATGGAAGGAAAAGATAATAAGGTTCAGCTTTTCCCACTTTACTTCAGTGTGGTCAGAAGACATGTTAAAGAATTGTCCTGTTTGCAGACTTTTATGTATGCTACTAGAGAGAAAAGGAAGTATTACCTGTTCTAGGCCAGTAAACTCCTCACAGACAACTTCAGGAAGAAGAATGAACATGCTCAGTTCATTATTAAAGTATGGGAGCTCTATCACTTTCATTTTTGGTTCCTCTATGATGGCCATGTTAAAATAACCTTCTTGAAACATCATCTGCACTGTCCTTCTCTCATTCTGGAACACATGAAACACATTAAACAGAAAATACAGAAATTATCACCCTAGTTTTAACTGGTTTCAGTATTGAGGTTAGAGTTGAGTCCAGAAACATTATTTACACTGGTCATGGGTTTAATGTACTTGTAGCATTGATGTGTTCTTCTCACTTAACTGTAGCTCCAGTGAAGTTATCCATTTTAGAAGCATAAAACCTACTTTTCCATTTCTACCGATGCCAGATTACTCTGCTCACAACTCTCTTGTTACATTCTTTTTTTTTTTCTGGCATGTCAAATGAGGAAACTGATGCATCTGATGCAACCATGAATCTAAATTCTTCACAAATAATGTATAACTTCTCGTGAGATAATTTGTCTTTAGCTCATTTTCTCCCAAGAACAAACACTATTCTGTTGGTAAATTGTAGCAGAGGAACAGAATCCTCAAATTCAGTCCCAAAAGTAGACTTTCTGAAACAGCATCCTTAGCTGTGAAATCCCCAACTAAGTTAGTGCACGTGCTCAGTGACTTCGGCCCAACCAGGATCTCAGCTGCATGAGACTCACTTCTGATGTGAACTGACAGAAAAAGCTACAAATTTGGTTACCAAACTGGATCGAAGACATAGCTTTCTATTGTTCTAGCTGAAGAGACCAGTGTTTTGTCTTGGGATAGCAGAGAGGAGGAAAGCTCCCATTTGTTGTTATAGGAGACAGACATCTGATTTTCATCCCCCAGCTGTTTCAGTTCCTGCCCATACTGTACCTTGTTCAGTTGGAAATATGTTTCCTTAGTGTCTTCTTTCTTAAATTCTACTGCCCACTTTCCTTTAAAATATATAGCATTGACCAGGACAAGCACAGTAGAGGGATCAATAAACCCAGCAGAAAATAGGTCTTTGATTTTACCTTTAAAAATAATGAATTAAGAATTACTAATTTGTTTGGGCAATCTGCTGCATTTGACTATTAATAATTATTTCTGTAAATCTGAAAAGTAGTATAATACTCTCTAGACAAATAACAAAAAGTTTATGTACAGCTTTTGAAGCCAGGAACTCAAGGCATTTTTGTGCTTCTTCCTACATTTATTTCCTATTGAGCAAAAAAAATGCAGTAAGTGTTTAAAATATAAAAATCTTGCTACCTTTGGGAAAAAAAGGTGGAAACTGAAATTCAGACATGATATTCCTAACTGATTCAATTGCAAACCAAACAGCCTGCAGATTTTCTTCTTTACCATTTGTTTCATTTTCCACCCAGAAGTTAATCTTCTCTCTGGCTTCTTCTTCAGTGTATTTAAAATTAACAGGTTCCAGTTCTGCTCGATAGAATTTCTTTGTGGAATCCAAGTATTGCTGGAAAGTACAAATGACAGAAGTTTATTGCAACATGATGATTTTTGTAAGAGATAATTTCATAGCTTCAGGATAATTCCGTGTAGTAGATCAGCAAGAAAGAAATGAGTAAAAAAGGTATATATAAGAAATTGACTGAAATAACTCCAGCACTCGGTTTTTAGAGAACAATTATTTATAAAAAAATGTATTTGTAAATATATTCTTCTGTATTTGCAAGCAGCACTGAGCAGCAGAAATGTCTCAGCACAGTAAAAAATATCTAAGATCAAAACCTGGTACCTTTCTTTAAGCTTATATATCATTGTTATGCTGACTGCTTTCCCCCAGCCACCAAATGAAGAAGATTGCCTTATTTTGAACAAATAACCAGGACTGATAATATCATGATGAGATATATGTGTCTGTATATATACATGTTACTCTGTGTAGATATATACACCGTAAAACTTATAAGTTGTAATAAGTATAAAACTTTTCCAGGCTGCTGATCATCTTTTTCTGGCTCTGAAAAATCTCTCTTTACATAGAGTGCCGAGTTTTGGAAGCAAGATGAAATCTTGACTTGAAAAGAGAAAGGTGGTTACAGAAATAAAACGGCACTGTTTCTAGCAATACTCTTACAAACACCTTTAAGGCTGATTTCCTGAGGAAATTCCACTTAAATTGACAAAAATGTCAAAGATGCTACTTTCCTCTAAGCCTTGCTTGAAAAGGCAGCAGGAATCACAGAGTCCCATATTCTCATAGACTCTGAAGGAAAGGTGGAAGGGTGAGTACAATCATTTTACTAGAAACACAGAAGACACTGGGGGAGAAAAAAAGTCTTCTGCTGGTCACAGAGCTTTGTTCCTTGGATAGAAATGATGCAGCAAGCACCAGCTCTGTTAGACACCGGGTGTGTGCGGCAAGGATATATTGATGGTGATTAACGCCATCACATTTTCTTGAATGCCCAGGGAGAGCTGTTACCATAGATCTGTTTCTTTATATAAAAGCTTTTAAGTCATGGCTTCTCAGTGCTCTGCTGTTCCCCACATCTAACCACTGGGCAACTGAAAAGGAAAGGCTCCCTGACTGCAGGAGCTGTGGAGTGCAGTCATTTGGCAGCATACCCTGACAGTGCTGTCATGTTTCATTTCCCTTTGTACTTTATGATGGAAGAAATTCTGCTGAGCTCGTAACTCCCAGGAGCTGTTAAAATGGACACCACAGCCACTTACCTGGAAGAATGGATAAGTAATTTCTCCAAAAAGCCTGTTGGCAATGGTGAGAGAGCAGCCTGGTCTGGGTTCACTAACTGCAGTCAACAGAGCCTGGAACTGGGAATGGACTCCTCCAGCTTCTTCACACTTCAAACAGAAGTTTCATGGTAGGCTTGAGCTTTCCTGTGCAAAGCTGGACCTGAGAGTGAATTGCAGCCTCTCTCTCTATGAGAAGCCTGACTCCACCGAGTTGATATAGGCATTGGAATGAATGCATCAGGACACCACCTCCAACTCCCCCTGTACCAGATGTACAGAATGACAAAACGATTCCCCTTCAGGCCCCCACTAGTCCACCTCCAAATCACGTTGTATCCTAAAGTGATGTGTTTGAGCACACTGAGCAAAAGTCTGCTGGCTTAGAGCCTGGGAGGAGCAAGCTCCAAGGTGCCTTTGGTATGTCCTGTAGAAAAACATTTGCAGGTGACAATTTAAGCACTTATCACATTTTAGATTGGTACTGCTGTTTTGGTTAGAAACCTGTAATGAGAAAGCTTAGCTGTTGAAATGTGTGATCTCGCAAGGGCTTTTAAATAACTAATAAAAGAACAGTAATAAGCAGGTCTGCAAATCTAGACAGAGAGGCTGCTCAACCCTGCTATGCTTTCTGATTAAGTGATCGTTTGCAAGGAAAAAGGCTGACAAACCAGTACTTGTTGCTTCATCTCAGAGCTGCAACTCTCTTACCTTCTCAGAAGGGTATCTGTTTCCCTGGCTTGGACTGCTCAAAACTTCACTGAAATGAAATACCTGCAATGTAAATGTTGGGTGAATGCAGTTGAGTGACAGCACCTCAAGCTAAAAGAACGTGTTGCAAGCCTATCCCAAAATGCAGACAGACACAGTCAATGGGAAAAGTCTCGTTTGCAAATGAACAAGAAGGTTTTGTAGACGGTGAGCTCATGAAATCTTTGAAATCTTTCTTCTTAAGAAAGAAGACTTTGGGTATCCAGAGAAGGCAGAAGAAAATATCAAAGGGAACCACCACTTCTGAGTCCTGGAGAGTGGAGGGATACCTCCAAAACACTTTCTTTAGCACTGATGTATTCATTGAAAGATCAATTACTGTAATAGTGTTTAGTCTGAAAAAGTTTGGTATTAGGAATAGCATAAGAGAGGGTATTTTTAAAGGGCCCTCTGTATGCATCACTCCTTTGGATGCTTAGGAACTATATCAGATGGTACTATCAGCCTCTTGGCTCATATCTTGCCACCATCCCCTTTTCAGAGCAAAGGAAACCCACCTTCTCAATCTCTTTGAGTGTGTTGCCCCTGGCTCCGAGGACAACCATCCCAAAGGCAGCTGAGAGACTTAGCGGGGAGAAGAAGATGTTTTCATTTCTTTTTCTTTTGCTCAGCTCTCTGAAAAAGTCAAGACAGAACTTGGCATTGGCTGCGCTGAGAGAGCACATTGTGGCGCTGCGATTGCCTGCAACAAGGGAAACAAAGATTTAGGCTTCTCATCCTTACACCTGCTATGCTTAGATGCCTTGGTAGAGCACAGTAGGGTTTTCTGCAGTAGCGTGTCTGAATTGTTCAACACTTCATGGAAGATTCCTGATTCACCATGTCTGGGATTTCACAGCGAATCTGAAAACTGGTACCCTGAATGGCAGGAGAAACACATTTTCAGAAGCAGTATTCTGAGTTCAGCTGTTTCTCCAGCTCAAGCAATAGCTATGGCTTTGTTACTTAGCCCTAACTTTGTTCTAACCACAGTCCCAGCTCACTTCGTGTCCCAATCTTTCTTGCCTCAAGTCCTCTAGGCATAGCACTTATTAATTACAGCCCTTGATCACACCTCACTCCCTGTGTGTCTCTCTACAAACTTTGTGTGTATTAATCAGCTGTGCCTCACGTACTGTGTCCTTCTAAGGCTGGTTGCTTAACAAGCATTTGACAGAAAATTGAACTACAGATAGGCTCACTTAGCAAGATTTTCAATAAAAGCACATTGTGTATTAGTGGAAAATCCTAGTCACATTTTTTATTTTATCTGCAGCTTTAACCCTTTTCCCACATATACTTCAGTTACAATCACAATTATTACTAGCAGATGACCTTGAATGTTCTCCAAAACTCTTCACATCTTACACCTAGGACAGAGTTCCTTTCTTATGAAAGCCTTTTCCCAGTGCCTTCATCCAGTAAAATGATGTAGAGGCATCTAATGCCTTAGAAAGTCAGTATTTTAGAGTTTTCACTATTCTAAGTCAATTTTGGTTTGATTTTTACTGACTCTGAATAACTTTCTCCACAGATGTGGAAGATACCTTTCCCCCATTACGCAAGAATTAAATTATCCATATAAGTAAATAAATTACCAGTCTGGGTCATGCAGAAGAAGTGGGAAAAGGTTTGGTTTTAATCTTCTTTAGAAACACACATAGTAAAGCCATTGTACAAGTTAAGCACAGCTTCATCACACAGCCCATACATTTAAATGTAATTCAAAACATTGCACAGCATCTTGAAAACATTCTAACTTCCTCAAAATGTTATATACAGTATATATGTGCTAAGTAGATATGTACATCACTAATATACATCTCAATCTTTAGATATTTCATGGTTATGTCGTTTGTAACGTAAACGTTAGAATTAAAGGTCAGGGAGATATTTACCTTCTCCTCAGGACTGGTGGTGTCAAGTTGACTGTTGAGCTTGATGACAGGGCCTCTGGAGCAATGGGATATAAAGCCATTGCCACTCCCAGTGGCAGCATAATTTTTGTTCATGATGAGTCACATTCCTTTCTGTTGCAACCAGTTAGTACAACTAGGGGACCTTTTGTGGAATCTTGAATTTTTCCTTATCCCTAGGAGTTCAGAAAGAAGCCACAATTTTAAATGCATACTGAGATGTAAAAAAAGCCTACCTAGTTATAAAAAGGAAAGCAAACTCCTAGAAACAAAGGAGATTTCAGGGGGTTTACCTGTAAAAAAATAAATTCTACAAAATTTGATGTGTGTTGCTGTCAGAATTGGCACCGTCGAATGCAAATATATGTTTTTGTAACAGAAATTAATTACTAAAACCTCCGCAGGTGGCACAGTAGCAAGGGAAAGAAAAATATAAAAGTTTTATATTAAAAATATAAACTATTTACCTGTTTGGACAATTGTGACATAAGGCAGTGGTTCAAGAGTGGAGGTAAGGCAATTCCCTTTGCCTGCTCCAGTTCTGTGCTTCTGAAGACTTCTCTCTTAAAGATCCCTTCCAGGGAGCTTTCCCTACTTGTTTTCTTCCTCAACGGGCAATTTTGTCCTTAATGGAGGACAGGAACTTAGCCATTTGTTCCAGAGTTTGTTGAATATCCAGCAGCTTGGACGAACAGTAGCTTGCTTTCATTTGCATGACATCCTAGAAGAGCGGGCACGGTGCGTGCACAGCACGGCTGTGCCAGGTGCGTACACCGGGTATGTGCAGCTGAGCACTCTGAAGTCGTTGCAGGGATGCGGCACAGGTCGTGTGCATTCGTATCAACCACACAGCACGTGCAGACTAATGCTGGCACACCCGGAGTGCTATGCTTTCTGCAGAGACACTGCAGTTAGGGGCTCCCCGTGCATCATCTGCACCTCCTTAGGTTTTCTTGATGGAAATATGAGAGCTCTGTTCCTCTCTTGGGGATTCCTGATGTTTCTATTGTGCGTGGGGAAGGCATTTGTGGCACGAGGAGCAAAACAGAGAAGCTATCCCTGTCCGCATGGTCTTTTTTCAAAACCTTGCATTCTGCAGATGTGTTTACAGGAAAGCTGGACAAGTTTTGTCCAGGCAGGCTTTCCACAAGACGCTGATGTGTCAGCTAAGTTTAGCCCGGGACTTCTCATTACTCCTAATTTTTATCAGTGACCCTGAGGAAGTCTGTCCCTTGCCTTGTACCAATTGCTTCAGCAAGCCATAGGCAGCAGGGACAGAGCAACCTAATTATAAGTAGTACGCTTCTGGGGTTATTTTCCTGGGAAAAAAAATCTTCCTTCACATTTAGGTTGATACGATGTGTGGGTGGGCAACTATTTGCATCGTATGCAAGCACAAATACTTATAACACTGTTTTGTAACAAGCATGTAGTTATTACTACTAACGTATACTTACATATCAACCCGATCAGACACTAGGCTTCTCTGGTATTTAGGAAGCTCTGAAGGCAGTTTCATATCAGTCATAAGATACTCATGAGTTTATTTCTTTTCCGGTTTGAATTTTCTCATATCTTTTTCCTGGAGGAAATAGAAATTAAAAACATGCTCTTCATTCAAGCCCTGAGGGCAAGAGGGTTAGACCTGCACAGATTTTGCCTGAAGGGAAGGAAGCCATGGAGTCTGGTTTTACTTGCTTAATGTTGGGGCAAGAAAGCTTCCCAAATAAGTGTCTGGTTTGCTTTCCTGGTTTCTGCTGAGGAAGTGGCTGCTCTACACACAGTCACTTCAAAACCCAGCTCCTGATCCTGTTCCTCATGTTGTCACCTAAAGGAAACTGCAGAGCAGAACCAGGCAGATGCTGTTCCCTTTCTTGCAGTGGTGGGCTATTCTCTGTGTTCTTATCTTTGCCACTAGGCATAGTACATTTGGAGGAAAAATGTTGTGGAATAGAAGTGGAAAGTATGCAAGTAGGAGCAGCAAGATGCAACAGCTCTAAATCAGAATAGCATTCAGTCATGTCCCAGAATAGAAGGGAGATGGTTTTCAAGCAGCAAGACACAACTGTGTATTTCTCTTTCAGGAATACTGGCAATTTTGAATCCAAATTAATATAGTAAATGGGAAATTACAATCCTGGAGCACAATAAATTGTGTACTTTAGGCACAGGGGTGTGTGTTAAAGCCGCAAGACCCCTTAAGATTCATTCTTCTGTGTATGAATCTGTCAAGGTGAAGTTCAAGTTATCTAATGTGCTAGGAGAGTGAAACAATTCACTCCTAGCCCTGCTTAGTTTTCTGATACTTTCGAGCTCTTACCTTAACTGTCTTAAAGAGGTTTCTTTGTTGTCGTTTGTTATTTTTCTATTTCTTTAGAAAATGTTCATATTATATTTTTAGTTACCCTGAAGATTAACTGTCACTCCATTGCTCCATTTGTTGCAATCATTTTCTGTCAGTCATCAAATTATAGCTAATGAGGTAGCTGGACTGGCATTAATTCCCAGAAAGGAACATTTTCTGCTGCTTTTCTAGTCTCTTCCTTAGACATTTTCTGCTCTTCTAGGTTAGTACAATGCAGGTTAGAGAGTGCTTTAGACAGGCATAGCTCTCTTATGGGAAGGTCTGAGAAACACAGGGAGTTTTGTTCAAGTAGATTGAAGGATCTCCTGTCTTGTAGGTTCTGAGGAGTTTCAGTACACAAATGCCTGCTGGGAAAGACAAAGCTATAGCTCATCCTGACTTTGGACAGGGGGCTGGACTAGGACTCGCAGCACCCCTGTCAGCCTTGTGACTCCCTTCTTGCTCTTGGAATAATGCACAGGGTCATTGCTGGCCAGAGGAAAATGAAGAGGATTGAAGATAAACATGGTAGTCCCAGAATCAGGAGACTTATCTTTATTCCTTTCCAAGGATAAGCCTCCTAACAGGAAAGGATAAATAACAGGAGGATTTTTTTGAGGGGTTGCAGAGAAGTAGTTGCTGAGATGCATTGTATGGAAAGGTAAGAGCACTGCAAGTACAAAAGAAGTGACAGGTTTTCTTTCAGCCAGTTAGACTACTTTGGAGACAACGTAGATTTCAAAGACAGCCCTTTTAGCTGGTGGTCAGATGCTTATCATGGTAAAGTTGCTTTCAGGCACAGAGGAGTGGATCACAGACCGAGTTGCTTCCTACCCCTAAACTTCCCCACATTTAGGTAAGACTGTAAATAGTGTCACATCCTTAGGGACAAGTTTTATTCAGCACTGTTAGCATGTTAGCAGTCATTTTGGCTGAAAGTCAGGCCAAGGGCCAGGACAGAGAGAATGAAGACTTCTTTATATGATTTATAAATCACAAAGAGTTCTGATGACATGGATGAGATAACCTTAGGAAGGCCAGAACAAGGAACAAGAGATCTTCTCGGTGATGTCAATCAGCAGAACACCATTTCACAGCAAGAAGCAATGACTCACTCTGTACAGAACAGACCATCAGCATGTCCCTTGTGATTATTCTTTGCTGCAAGTGGACACACTGCAGTAAGCCTGGATGGCCATAGTTCTCCCTTGGCTTTTTTCTCATCATTTGCAGCCATATGCTTCCCTTGCTGTCAGTGTCTGCAGGACACAGCAAGGAAGGAGATTCTTGTTGAGGAACCAGAGGCTGATCTCAAGCTTGACAGCAAAGGCTTTTCTAGTCCCTTTCATCTGATAAAATGCATATTCTGCTACCACTCTGAGACTGCTCAGGAGGTAATTACAGAGTACCTGATGTGTCTGAGGTTGCCTGTGAGTAAAGGTACCATTGGATAAATAGCGTTGCTGAATAGCAAACACAGAACAAAACAAGGACTCCTGTGATTTTTACTGGGCCAAGGACCAAGGGGGCCCACCCTATTTGCCAGACATCTGCTATGTAATCATCACAAAAAATACCAAACCTTATACATCATATCAGAGCAATTAGAGTGATAAAGCATCTGTGGTGATCTACAGCAACTTCAGCATGACAGAAGAATACCTCTTGAAGGTGATGAAGAAGTGAGAGAGACTTCAGGTATCGCTGATCATCTCAGCTCATTTGGGAAGCACCACATGAGCAAAGTCTGACATTAATTCCTGTGATTCTCAGGCTGTATGAGTGAAGAACCTAGTGAAAAGCAAGTATCATCTTCCAAATTGCACTGCTGTCTGCTGACCCTCCAATGCTGAATTTATTGGCAACAGAGTGCAGGACTTGATGAGTGTCAGCTTTGCAGAGACTTGGGCCATTCATGAATAAACCGGTCATTCAACTTGCCAGGGAAAAGGTGAGCCCAGCACTGGTTTTTCCCACCTGAACTTCCTTCTGCACCAGAAGTCTTTCTGTGATTGCAATGGACCCCTTTATTCTCTATGGAGATTTAGACATGATGCAAAGAAGCATCCAAAAATTCTTCATCTTCGATTCACTTACCAGCATCCACAAAAAGCCCTAGCAATGCAGCCAGTTCTGCCTGTTGTTCCTTCTCTGCTCACACCCTTTCTCACCTGCTCATGAGCCATGACTAGCAGAAAATTACATTTGTAAGCAAGGATGCTTGCACGTGTCTTCCTAACTGCCTTCCACAGAGTAAGGGGTTATGGCTAGACAGATAAATATTTCTCGATGATGAGCCTATTTTATAACACCAGCTGATCCAGACTTCGTGACTGATCTCATTTACAGTATCTCTAACTATCATTACTTTTTGGCAGTTTAAATCATTTTATAAGCCAGGTCTTTTTACCTAAATAACAAATGCAGCCATTTTTAAAGCTGTGAGATACAGAATATCCAAAAATATTCCTCACCTAGCTCTACCTCAAGTAGTTAAACTTCCATCCATATCAATGCATGGCTTTTCTTGTCAGCCAGCATTGTGGGGTGCAGTGGTGAAGATAGTAGAAAACTTCCTTTGCTTTTTAAAAAGGGGGCTGGTTCTCTATAATGATTAACCACTGAAAAAGATAATAGATATTTTCATGCAATGGAGCTGTTGTTTGGGGTTTCTGAAAGTGCAAAAGACACTGATTTGCATTTTGAAGTTCATTCCTACAAAGGTACTGACTGGTTACTTTTTTTTTTTTAACAATAAAATGTATGCATGAATGAAAATTCTGCTAAGATGAAACATCGGGATTTTGGCATTTCAATCTGGCAACAGTCAATAGATGATATTGCAATGGTCTCTCCAGACACCAGTTCTTATTATTTCATTGCTAAGGGCCTGATAATCCTTCAGAGCAGTCATTCTGCAGCCCATAAAATGATGAAAACCCAGAGCACAACTTCAAAGTGAAACTTGCCTATCATAATTCTGGTGGACTTTGGAGTGCTTCGAGTGACAGAAATGGGAGTTAGGCATATTTATGCACTTGTGAAAAGGAAATTCCTTGATTTCTATCACTTAAGCATTTCTCCTTAGAATCCTCAAGCTTTTTTCAATGTTACTGAGGATGTTGGAGAGCGATAAACTCTCATCACAAACATTTATTGTTTCATCACTTTTAGAGGCATAGGTAATATCATAGAATAAGGTATATCTTCAGAGAATTGGGGATTATCACAAGAATTTATACAGTGCTAATTTAAATGAAATTTGGTGAAGAATTCCCAAACATTTGGAGAATGCAACACATTCAACCCAGGTCAGTGTTCATTTTCACATTGTTCTTGGAGCTGAGTTGTAAAGAACAAAGGACTGCTTGGAAACATTTTGTACCTAAAGAAATGGGAGACACTTACTGCAAAATCTGCATTCAGCCACTGGCCATAATCTACATGGTGTGCAGACTCCTTCCTCTGGGCTGTGGTACCCAACCATGGAAAATACAATGGATGGGCAATGGTTTTAGTATAGAAGAAGCTGATAATAAAATCTGTTGTCTATGTGGCAAATGAAGTTTCCAAGAGTAACATGGATGAAAAAGGAATGACAAATCCATTCCTACCAACAGATCTTGTAACAACTTTGAACAGATACATCGAGCAAATCTCTGTTGTTCTTTTGCAACTCCGTGTAGCCATTAATTAGCTTTGATTGGAAATTACAGAAATGTGTGGCTGGAAGGAGCCTTGAGATTGGCTAGTGCAGATGCTGCCCTAAGGCAGGATCAAAGATGTCTAGATCACAGTTGATAGGTGTTTGTTGAACCTGGTTTTGGAAGCTTCTAGACAAAGAGTTTCCAAGCCTGTTGTGTTTCAGTGCTTCCTTATCCCTGGAGTTTTAACTCATCTCTGTCCTAAATCATCCTGACTGTAAATTAGAACAGTTACATCCAGGCATCTTTAAACTTTGACATACGCTACTGTCAAGTCATGCAAATATTTATTAGTCAATTTATTCTTTGCACAAGATGTAGTATTCGGGAGTGTCTCCCTGGTCCTAAAATGTAATTATTGTAGACGTTACTCATAACCAAGGACTTATTACTACACTAATCACACTACCCAAAACACTGTGGATAGTTAGCTACTGAGCTACTTCAACAAATTATGGACTTGGAAACCTGAAATGCCCTTCAGGGCTGCTCAGCCCTGTAGAGCATTGTGTAATTTTCACAGTTCTGAGGAGAAAGGTATGCTTTTGGCCATCAGAGTGGATGTTAAATGTAATTGTTCTTCCTCATTCCCATGACAATCCTTGTGGTATGATTTCCATAGCTAGTCAAATTATGCAGTTGCTTGGTAGCCTAATATGTTATTAGCATAAAAGTTAGTGTGGGTATGTTCTTGCCAGTTCTTACAGGTAGTGAAATCATATGTATTGTGGTCCAGAAGTGGTAGCCAATATTGTGCACATATAGTTAGTGAACAAGTTTTGAAAACAAAATATAAAGTTTGAAAATACCCTTCCCAAGCTGCCAAGCCCTGTGAGGAACCGGCAGGTGTATAATTTGAAAACACAGGGTCAAATTTTCAGCCAATGTAAACTGATTCAGCTGCAGAGGAGGTGTGAAAAGAGAATTTGTTCCCATGGAAAAAGGTTCTTCTTCAGGCCATGGAATAATGTGGATGTGCAAATGGCATGTTTTCCCCATCCTGCCATGGAATTTGTATAATATATCATGTCATCATTCTGCATTCAAATTCCCTATCTACATGCCTGGGGTAACCAAGGACTACTGAACTGTCCTGAAAATAAGGTTCTCTACATCTCTCCCCATTTCTGCTTTCTCTCAGTTGTACTGATTTTTACCATTGATAAAGTTTTTGCTCTCATATTATCCTGGATAAAATTTGACAGCCTCTTCATTTCTGGGCTGCCTGTAACCCAGATACATCACCTTGTGAATACCAGATATTTGTATCCCGGCTGGCTATAAACATTTACGTATAATCTAATATAGAACCTGTGACCGGTATCACTTACCAACAACCTTCATAAAGCAAGATACTTTTACTACACAGAATAAGATATTAGAGAAAAGCTGACTTTAAAGCAATACACCATGTGAAATCTATTCACACACAGAAGTGTCTCATGCTGTTCCAGATGAAAGCAGATATCTAACTACAAAATGCTGATGCAAGGACATGAAGGGAAATCATGACACAACGCTTCCCACACAACTATCTATTTGTGGAACAGTGGAACAGTGTCCCCCTGGTACAGCAGCACACACAATGACTGCTGCTGGTGGTGGAAAGTACCATTTGACCCTTTTCCTAAACCTCCATCATGTAGAAAGTAAACTTTGCCATTAAGCCACAGGAGGTAAACAGGAGCTGGAATGCCATCAAATGCTTGTAGGGTGACTTCAAAGCTCTGATCCTGCCAGCAAGCCTTCTCATTTGAGAGTGGGGAAAGCCTGCAACTACATGTCTTCATTCACAGAGCTGCAGTTTACTATGTATTTAAGACATAGTTCATTTTTTTCCCCTGTGTTTGGAAAACAGCTACAAGATGTGCTCATAAATAGTCTAACCTCAGGGGGAACAACATCGGCCAAAGAAGAGAATGTTCTTGCTCGAATTGTGTTTGATCAAGAAGAGGAACGAGTGGTCAATTCTGAACTCCTGAGGAATGTGGAGGCCCAATGGTATTATAGTCACCCCTGTAGCAGCAGCTCCCTCAGTGCCTTCTTCATTGACTTCCACAAAAGACTTGTGAATGGGCCTGGAGGGGAATGGCCCCGGCTGTCGGGCCAGAGAAACAGCCCAGAGAAATCAGCTTGTTCAAGGCTGAAGGCACCCCTCATCTCCAGAGCCCACAGTACTGGTATGAGCTCACAGCTCCCTTCCATTCTGAATTGAGGCAAGTGTACTGTGATTTTTTGTGGATACACGTTCTCCATGTTGGTGCATTCTGCTAATTTCTCGTAGGTGACAAGGGATACACTGAAGGCAGGCCCTTCACCTCCTGAGCCACATGAATTTCTCCACTACAGAAGTTAGGTACCATTTTCATCTAAAAAAATGAAGTCACTCTAATGGCATTTTCAGGGATCCCTATTTGAATAGCTTGCACAAGGTCTGCTTTGAATGCATTCACTAAATGTTCTCTGGGGACTTGCACCTTATTCTGCCTCATTCCTCAATTTCAGCATGGGCAAAGCACATCATTGCTTACATCAAGGCAGTTCAGAGCAAGCAAAGAAAAATTCTAGCTGCTACAGAATTTACAAAAGTGAAAATAAAATGCCTACAAATTTTGGTTACTTCCACATGCATAGGAAAAGAGAATTTTTCTTTCAGATGGCTTTTGGGATGTACATGCTTAAAGCCAGCCTATGTTATGTTTAGGAGAACCACATCATTATTCTAGTGTTGCTTCTCCTTTCTGAAGCCATTTATAGTTCTGTGCATTAAACATGTTACTCACAGATTCTCCATTACGCATACGCAGAGAAATACAGTTAGGAAGTGTAACTTCTGAATCTGGTTTTCATAAAGCTTATGAATACTATGATGTAGTACCTTCTAGGAGTGATTATAATTCCACATAGAAAATGAGCATACTTTACCAAGAAAATAAAATCAAAGATTTACTAGGAGACAATTTTTTAATAAACATGGAATTAGAAGTCTAGATTATCCTGCTGCTGTTACCATGTGACTGACTATACAGCTGGAGTGGAATAGCACCTTGTACAGTACAGAAGGCATGAAACTAAAGTTACCATCAGTCAAGGCCAGCCTTTGATGTGTGGTAATTTTATATTGTATCAAATATTACATTATTATAATTAATAAATTATAACTGAATAAAAGTTAACCTATTTATATTGATAATAAATCAATGTAATAAATTATGTACAATTTATATTGTATATCATACCATGGCTGAACTTTGAATTTTAGTCCTGATAATCTGTTTATAATACCTTGTGCGGGTCTTAGCCAGAAGGTGCTAACTAGTAGCACTGCCACCCAGCTACCCTTCAGTCAGATGGTTGCGTATTTCCTCCCTTGCTCCTCTCTTCAAGGGGAAAAAGCCCTGGTATTATCTGAATATAAATAGATGCTACTATACATTTACTCTGCTAACTTGACTCTACTAGGCTAATGGAATAAAATATGGTATATATAACTCAGAAGCTAAAAAACAAGTGAGTTCAAAGCATTACTTCTGGATGATTTTCTGAAACCATCCAAGAAAGTGAGCTGGCGCTTCCATACGTGTGTTGGATGTGTGGGGTGGATGGTCCATGAGAAAGGTGATAGAAAGTTGATAAATACTGGAAAGGAGACTGGAAACTGGAAGATTTACAATGTGTCAGATTTTTTTTTTTTTTAAGGGTTGGGGAGATAAGAATATTTGTAAGAAATCACCAACAGGATTGTTTCTAAACATAATTTTATTACTGTTAGTATTTTTAGTAATGATACTGCTGTGTTCAGTCTTAAGCTCAGGAGGAATTACTATACTTACCTGAGTCTCTGTCTAAAATAGACTAGTCTCTAGTAATCCATAACACCAAGGTCAAAACCAAAAAAGACTGAGAGCCAAATTCTGAGAAGTTCCCAGAACAACTTGGGAAATAACAGGTCAAATAAATCCTACAAAGTAACATCTCTTGAAGTGTACCAGTTGAACCTTTTCTGGTTTACTTTTTAGCCTTTGGGGTAAAGCTTTCCCCAAGAGTCAAATCAGTGTTTAAGCTTTCTACAGCAGTAGCTCAGGGGGTCTTGACTCCTCTGGAAATTTAAGTATGCCATCTGTATTAGATTTGAAATACATGTTGAATTGGTTTGCAAAGTAAAATTTAACTCTCTTTGAACATAAGTGAATAATACAAATAGCTGTGTATGGGGTAGGCATTTCACTTTACTGCTCATAAGGGTCAAACTGATTTTGTGATTTAAGGGCCAAATTGTTGCCCTTCCGTCAGTTGATACCAGGCAAGAAGTGAGTACCTAATTCAGTGAGACGATAAGCACCATGAAACAGAGCATCCACAGCTGCTAACAAATCCTCTAAGAAGGGCTGTGGCCTGCAACTTGGAGAAGAAAGCTGAAACACTGTGCAGCCCAAATGCACCGTGCCAAATTTCAAGAGGAGAGGCAGAGACTTGCTGTGTGAATTTCTACTGCCACCGCTTGCCTCACACCAAGAGGAAACCACATGCAAAGTTAGCTCAGACTGAACACAAATATTAAAAGTGATACTGTAAAAGCGAAACTTTAAACACTGATCATGTCTCTAAATCCAGTCTCAGGCCATGAGCACTGACAAGTAGTATTTCTTCACCTTATAGCTTAAAAGCTATCTGTTTTGCCAATAACCACTATTCCAATCACAGTCGAGTTTCTCCCACTTCCAGTTCCAGTTGGGAGTAGGAAAACGAGGCAGATCCTACACAGTTCCATAAGTATAACACAGTATATTAAAGTCAATAGATTTTAAAATGTGCATGTATGTTTCAAGTCTAAGACACGATACCTAATAACTCTTGTGGCTTTTACCAACTCAGATATTTTGTGATACAATGTGGTTACTATAAACTAGTTCGACCCGCTGTAAATCAGTAACCGATCAGCGCTCAGTGGAGTTAGCCAAATCCAGCTAACCAATATGCAACACACAGAACCATAAAATGGGGTCTGGGTCAGAAGGGACCTTTAAGGACCACGTAGTCCAACCCTGGGGGCTCAGGGCAGAGCAGCAAATGCGTCTGAAGCTTGCCATTTGGAAAGGAGATGCCTGTTCCCCTGGTGAGCTGCAAGCTGTGGGGAGAGAAGAAGCACTGGACCTTGTTTGCATGGATGGGGACTGGCGGAGAGGCAGAGTTTGCACCAAGGGGAAAAAAAAAGTAAAAAACCCTATATTGCATAGACATTTGGTTTTTCCTTCACGACATTCGTCTTCTTTTCATACTTCATGAGATTGTGGCAGTAGTAAAACTGCTGCTAATGTGTGTACCAGAAATGTCCCGGACGCATGCCTTACGCCATGCAGGGCTCGCCACACGTCTTCATGGCTCCCGTGCTCTGGTGGCACAGGAACAGCCCAGCTTAGCCAGTGCTAAACAGACTTTTATTACAAACCTCCCCCTCTATTTCTTTCACTTTCAGGACTAAGCTCCTGCATTCTTTGCTGGTAGCAAGTGCAGATCCATCCCCCCGCTAACCCACAGTGTTGTCAGAAACTCCTGTTTTAAGTCAAGGGTGCCAAAAAAGGATATGCTGGGGGTTGGAGAGTGTATATTCATTTCTGAGAAAAGGTGGGAATAAAGGGAAGGGTTTTTTCCCCTGTGGCATTTGTCATTTCATCACAGGAATCCTCTTACCTGCGTTTCCAGAAACAGTGTTGATTTTTGAGGTTGCAGTGCTCAGAACTTCCCTGGGGAATATAAACACTGTACGATGACAGTTTTAGGTAACAAAAACATTGCCTAATAGGCAGACTGGGCTGCCAGCCTCCAGAAGGGAAACACGACAGAGCCTGGAGAACTACTGCTGCAGCTGTTCTGCACCTTCAGCTTAGACAGGCAAGAGTAGTTTGTTTATTTGACTCTTTTATTGTCCTGCTCCTGTCTGTTCTTGCTCAGTTATCACTCCTTATTTCCTAGACTTCTTATCCAAAGGGCCCAGGTAACTCATGGTGCATAAGCTATGGTAATCATAAATGCAGAATATGAGGGTGCTTTACATCCAAATATACAGAGCATGGCTAATGTATATTTTCCTTTTCATGGGTCATAAAGCATGTTGCAAATGTTAATGTGTTAAATCTCATGCAGAATCCCTCTGAGGAAGATGTTACTTATGTTAAAACAGCAAATTAGCAGTAATGTCTCCCTATCAGTCAGTGGCAAGTTTTATTTTTCTCCCACAGACTAAAAGCCTTCCCAGGTTATGTTTAACTGTGATTTCCATGATTTACACTGCCCTTTACAAAACCTTTCTTCATTTCTCAGAGCATAGAGAGACCCCCGTCTTTCAGATCTGCATCTCAGATTGTTAAAATTCACCAGACAGCAGCATGCAAGGAAGAAAACACACTTCTTGCAAGCTCATGGCTACAGTTTTCCACATCAGTAAATTCAATGGGGTGCTTAAGACCATTTTCCTCCTATTCTTTGAGACTGAGATCACTTGATTTATCCCCACATAAAAGGCAACCTTCTTTACTATGTAAATAATTAACCATCTTTAGAAATGTGTGTTTTCGTATCCTGTTCCTGCAGACACCGTGCATTCAAAATTCTCTTTGGAGTCATTTGAGAACTTACAGGACACTTAGGGAAGGTTGTCCAGAGGGGTTGTGGAGTCTCCATCCTTGGAGATACCCAAAAGCCGTCTGGACATGGTCCTGGGCTGTAGGTGGCCCTGATGGAGCAGGGGAGGTGGTGGACAAGATGACCTCCAGAGGTCCCTTCTAACCTCAACCCTATCGTCACCGTCATAAATATGCAGGAATGCACATGAATGCAAGAATACAGAAATATATGTGGGCATCAAGGAAACACAATGTTATTCATATCCAGTGAGGTTAAGGCAAAATTTACTCCTATTCTGGATTCAGATCAATATTTGCAATTCAAGGAGCCTAGTGGCAGAACATCCAGTTGATGGGTTCTAACCTAAAATGGTTGCAGAGATTACTCTGAAATACAAACTAGCTGTCAAAGGATTAAGAATGCATTGGGGAAAAAATACAATTTCTGGGTTTCATCCAGGTGTTTCTCACAATGTTAGAAAATGGCCCTGATTTTAAGGTGAGCAGAGTTTGCCAAAGAAAAGAATGGTATTGGTAGGATTGTGTCTAATAAAGAATAAGAAAGGGTGGTCAGCCATAAACACCTCTGTGAGAGGAAGAGACCTCCTCACAATGACAGCTCCTGTACCAGCTGCTGCTACGGTGCCTTCCTCATTGACTTCCACGTACGTCTTATGGACAACATTTGACAGCACAAGAGATTTTGCAAACGACATTGCAGAAAGATCAGCTTTTGATTCAGTGAAGATGTCAGTCATCCCCATCTCTTGTAATACCTCATTGAGGTTAAAGGTGCCTTCGAGCTTGAATCGGGGGAGGTATACCTCCACTGTCATCTCAAACATGTGCTCTGAAGAGGCCCACAGCATTAAATTTTCGTAGGTCATTGTCCTTTCAACCTAGAAGGGAAAAAGAGTTTAAAGTAGGCGGGCAGTTTTGAAAAGCTTAGATCTTTACCCAGCCTCAATTCAGACAACCAACTTTCATCCATAGTCCATGATATATACTGCCTTACCTGTTCCAGCCCACTGGTAGATCCATCAGCCATGTCACCTGGCAGCAGGATAATCATGCTCAGTGACTTCTGAGCATAAGGGAGTTCAAGGACCTGAGCACCCATCTCCTCAATGTAGCCTAATTTAAATGTGCCTTTCTGATACATCATCTGTACAGGTTTTTTCTCATTCTATTTAAAAGAAAATTATACAGTCACTTAAGCAATACAGCTCTTAACATTTAAACTTATTATAAGTGTATTATCAGTAGTCAAGGTTTCAGCAGTAATTGTTAGGCTAAACATTCTTTATTTCGTTGTGACACACAAAACCTCAGATTTGCCATGCATAAATAAAGGGGATAATTCTTTGGAGAAAAAACATTTCCCTGCAACTGATCGGATAGTGAAGTTGCTTAATATCGTTACACTTCCAAACAGGCTGATATTGGTTGGATTTGCAAGTCCTAACTTGGACTGGGATAAAGAAGAAATAGCATTGCAAGAATCAGGCTGTCATTTATCAGACTGAATGTTTAGATAGGAAGCAATAAATAGGTTAAGAGCAAAATCATAACCTTTCTCAGGCATCCTCTTCTAGGTCTTGTTATCTTGCCTTTTTTGTGATGGGGTTTTTGAAAGCTTTATAGAGGGCCAAGTTTCCTTTTACAGTTAGCTAACTTCTAAAGCAGAGGGAGAAGACTTTTGGTAGATGACATATTTTCAGCAAAAATTCTGCTAATATTGATTAGCATATGAAGAAAAATCTATACAGCTTCTCCCTATCTCATAGCTTCTCTTACTGCAGCAGTGCAGCAAATGTTCTCAGCTATAGACCATTGTCAATATCCATATTCAAAGAAATATTTAAAGTCACAAATATAAGTACCCAATACGACAGTTTCCTACCAGTGTCTTAACAATGGAATGCAACACAATAACTAGGAATACATGTTTTTCTGACCTTTTCCTTTGATATATGAGGAACACTCACAAGAGGCTTTTTCCCATACAAAGCTCTGCTACTTAAGAGCAGACCTAAATCTGTTGGGCTTTTTTCTTTTGTTATGGATGAGAACTAATAGAGTATTGGCACAACATATGGAAAGAAGACAAAACTGAATTAAATGAAAGTAAATGTTTTTGATTGTCTTTTTTGAGAATATCTTAGACTTAAAGGTCACACACAATACTTGGAGGAAAGTGCTTATTAAAGAACTAACCTTGCAACCATATTGGCAATACCTTAGTTTTAAACTATGAAGGCTTTGTTGATACCACTATGGCAGAAAAAGGGGCTAAAACTTAAAATATATTTAAAATAAACTTTCAAACGTTACAAATACTATAAATAAACCAAAATACCCTGTAAGAACTTCTCCTTTTTCAAATTGCAGCTGTATTTTTGTAGTTTGTCACTATCTGGCCTGGTTTGTTTGGTCTGTTTTAATCTCTCGAATGTGTAGCTAATGTTGAAATGTATTGAACATATAAACACCAGAATGACACCTTGGAGCCTATATGAAATGGGATGTTCAGGTTTGCTTCCACCCATGACAACTATCTGTAATGACTACTGTGTTCTGAAGTACTAATCAGGGCTAACACTTGTGTTTCAGCAGTCACCAAAGCAAAACTCTGAGTTATTGCAACTTCTGAGTCTTGCACATTTTTTCAGTAAAGATTATGCTTTCCTGTGAATAACCCTCCTGCCACCTCTACCCAACAGGAGGGGCAGGCTAAGTTCCCAGCACACCCACACCTCGCTCACAGGGCAGCAGAGCCCTGGACATTGTGCTTCTATGTTATGCTTGCTGCAATGTTCACAGTCTCTAGGGTAAATAATGTTAAGATTTACATGCAGTTGTACCTGGTTCAGTTTAAAATCTCTCTGTACTGTTTTATGTTCCTCAAACTTGTGTTCCCAGGATGCTTTGAAGTAGATTACATTCACCAGCACCAGCAATGCGCGTGCATCGATCGCACCCGGAGCAAAGAGTTCCTTGATTTTACCTAAAGGAAATTTTGGAATATACAAGTATTTGTTCATTGTCATTAAGAGGCTGGACTGAGACTCAATTACTTGCCTGTGAACTTAGTTTTGGAGAAACTTAGAAATCCAGTTCTTGGTGTATTCAAAGGACAGGGACAATATAGACAAACAAATGGTACATTCCTCTGCAGTGTTACCAGCCAGGAAGTACAGGGGAGAGTGGGGGTCACCAAGTTAGCCAACTGTCAGTGTCAGTGACCATACGTATGTGCCAGGTGACATTAACCACGGGGGAGATGGCACCGCTATCAATCACATATTTTGGTTTACATGAGGGCATGTTTGCCTTTGCACCAAATGCAGCAGTTAACCAACTGTGGAGATTTTGACTTTCGGCACAGAGGCTGAAGGAGGAGTTAGCAGGTCCACAGGCTTCATATGAGCACCCATAGCAATGATGGCTCTTAACCCTGTGCAAGGTGGCTCCTGAACCTTCAGCCTTCTTACTGGGAGCCAGTTGGGGTTAACAGCTCTTTCCCACACCAATCACAGGCCATTCTACCAGTACAAGGACAGGTTTGGTCAGGAGATGGGCAACTGAGAAATTACGGAAGCCTTCAAATCTATTTGCCTGTTCCCCAGTAAGTTCTGGTTTATGTTCAGCCAGAAGATTTAGAAAATTTTCATCCCACTGCTACTGCAGCTCTGGCAAAACTGAAGGAAAATGGCATATATCATGTTTAGTCTAATCAGCAAGAGCCAATGGCCCCTGTTGCCTTGTTAGGGGCAAGAGCTGGTAGATTGTCATTTGTGATAGTGAGTCTCGCTGGTGGTCAAATCTCTCATCTTTATGGACATTGCTCTACACATAACCAGATCCTCAGTCATCCTCCTCCTCCTACCTACTCCCCAGGCTGTTCCCAGTCTCACCATGAAGCTCACAGCTTCCATCCCCTGCTGTCCTGTATCTGCCTTTCTGGCTGTTTGCGGAAGCAATTTGTCTGGTCAAGCCTTATAGGTATTATTGCAATTATCATGCCAGGCATAAGGGTGGGAATACGAAAGTATCTGACAACAAACACACCTTTAATTCAGCAATAACTTAGCTCATAACCTACTCTAATATTTCAAGAGTGGATGGGAAGACAAGCTGTCTTTAAACATTATAAGATTGAACACCCAAAACCATGAACAAGTCTTTGCTTTTCATACCCTGGAATTTCTTTTGTTGAAGCAGTTTAAGAAGGCAGTGATAGTATGGCTACGGTTTTGCTTTGTTTTACCTTGTGTCTCACTTTCAACCCAACTGTTAATTTTTATTCTGGTGGCTTCAACAGCGCCATGAAAGTCCACTGTTTGCAGCATTGCTCCATACAGTTCCTTAGCGCACATTAGAAATTGCTGTAAAGCAATAAAGATTATAAATTTGTCAAATCTGTTAAGCACTTATTGCCTTTTGAAAAAAATCAATGGTTCAGAACTATTCTAGAAATGGCAAGGGACCTGTTGACTTCACAAGGCAAAATTTAATTTTGGAAACATCAACTACCTGAAGTTTATTCAGAGAATCTTTGAAGAAGAGATAATTATTCTATTGCATAGGCAAAAAAAAAAAAAAAAGTAAAAGGAAAGCCAGAAGAGTCTTCCCGTGGAGAACTGCATACCTGAGGTCCAGATAAAAATAAAACATTAGAGAAGATGCCAGATGTGTTGTTTGATGCTTAAGTATCCAAATCATTCAACAGAAATAATTGACAGAAAAGCGAAGATGTGACTAGCAAGTTATCCATACTAGGTAGTCTAGAGACTGCTCCGTCATTCAGTAAGAAAGGAGTAAGTTCAGCACAGCAGCCCTACGCATGGAACTGTGTACCATCTCAGGTGACAAGCCCTCTCCAAGCTACGGCTGCCCCAGCCGTGCCACTTGCAAGCCCAGAAGTGAATAGCTTACAGACAGCTGGAATAGGCCAGTTTTGACGGTAGTCACACCTCTGGCTGAGTGTCAACATCTGCCAAAAGCAAACAGACTCCTGCTTTATTTTTGCTCTATAGCCTTTGATATCCACAGGGTGTGGTTTTTTAACCAAAAGAACGGAGAGCTGACACTCTTGTCTCTTTCCTACCAGCCTCAAGAGATCTGGCTCTGAGAAGCACATCAAGTGCTCCAAAATACACACGAGGAGGACAACAGTGAGGCTCCCAGTTACAGGGAAGCTTGAGGTCAGGGCCACAGCAGTTAGCAGGTACAGGTAACTTACCTGCTGGAGTTCAAATCCTTGTTGTATAAAGAGATTGTTGGCCAGGGTTAAAACATATCTTTCACCAAGGTTTTGTAATTGCAAAAGCAGTGCCTGGAACGCTTCATGGTTAAGGTCCCCATCCTTGTTACACTGGGAATATTACAAACACAACAATTATAACTATTCCTCCATATAGCTTTGGTTGTTAATTTGCATCCTAATTAGATTACACTATAGGGCTAACTCCTGCTGAGCTGATTTTTAAATGCAGCTAGTTGAAGCTTTGTAGCCTGATCCTCCTTCAGATGAGATCACTGAAGGCTTTGGTATTGGCTTCATGGAAGACTTGGCCCTTAATGAAATAACACCTTGTATCAGGCAGTTGCTAGTGGCTTAAGCAGACTCTGTGCGTGTGATTTTGACTCCCTCCAGTGGCAGACTCCAGTGCTTTGTACCTTGTAGCCTACCGTGCAGTGAAGAAAAGACTCCAGTACTCCCCATCCAAGGACACACCTGCGAGAGGGAAAGCTGTCTCTCCTGGCTTCGTCCTGGCTCCATTTCTGGGGCTACACTCTCAAGATCAGATCCAAGGCTCATTCTTTCTGCAGCTTTCCTGACATGGAGCACCTGCAGTTGAAGATGTCAAATTATGGCAATTGTAACTGGGACAAAAGTATTTTCCTTGTTTAACAGATTTGCTGTGCCATCCTGGATAAATGGTGTAGATTTATGAAAGATATTTTCTCAGCTTCAGTCAGGATGAAATGACAGACTTGAAATTGTTCACATATTCATGTTCAGATTCACATTTCTATATTAGCAAACTAAGAAGAACTTGCATTGAACCCCTCAAAATGTTTACATTTGATTTATATTTTTATTGCTACAGTTACCTTAAATTTCAAAACAAAAAGTTGCCTCAGGCAAAGAGATAAATATAGTTTTCTTTGAAAACATCAAAACTGGCTTTTTAAAATCATTCTTAATCTTTGCATCAGCTTAGGAAATATATCAAAACCACAGTGCTCTTAATGGAAACCAGTCCTTGTTTCTAATCTGCAAATATCTCACTGAAAAAAATTCCAGCAGCTTCTCCATTATAATAATGATGCATCATACATAGACTTAATCTTTTTTATTGAGGATACTAGATCCCCATTGCTCTCCTAAAATAAGAAGAGTCCCTGTCTATTGGGTTTATGTGGCAAGGCTATGGTAGCCAGGGGACTGCAGGGGTGGCCTCTGTGCAAAGAGATCTGGGGCTGCCCCCATGTCAAACAGAGCTGGTTCCAGCCAGCTCCAAAATGAGTCGAGTCTATTTTGCCGTGACAGTAATTGGTGGGTGATGTCCCTGTCCTTATCTCGACTGACATGCTTTTTCATCATTTTTCTCTCCCTGTCCTTGTTGAAGAGGGGGAGTATGAGAGTGGCTGGGTGGGCATCTGTCTGCCACCAGCCACGGTCAACCCACTACACCCTGGAAACCTCGTGAGGACAGCATGTCTACCTTGCCTGCGGATGACCCAGCAGTCAGACTCTGCACGTGGCGGTGTTCAGATATGATGGATGAAGATCTACCAGTACAGAGCCAGCTACTGACAAGAACCTCTGCCTTAGGATTATTGGTCTTTTCCCGCTCATGGGCACAAACAAGAAAAGAGAAGAAAGACTGTAGAAAGCAGAACTTGCACTGTGGGGAGTAAAGGCGCAGCAGTCGGAGGGGTGGCCTTCTTCACCTCCTCCCTGCCCACCTGGGTCCCTGTGAGCTCTGCAGGTGAGGCATTTTGACTCTTGAATGTCATAAGTAGTAAGTGAGCTAATGCTTCCAGCTCCCAGATGCAATCACTTCAGGTTTGTGCAACTCTCCCCACCACCCACCCAGACTCACACTTTCAGGATTCTCATAGCAACCACAAGAGGAAGCACCTGCTCGTAATTTTGCGACAAAGTCTGATATTCCGGCAGCAGGCTGGGGGAAAGCCAGAGTGCTCTACTGTGGTGTATTGCCTCTTCTCATTTAGCTCCTGCTCCGTGCTCCTGAGTCTGCACGGGGCAACTCCCACAAGCAGATGGCAAGGATCGTAGCACATCAAGCGCGACTGTGAAGGCAGCACCTGTGCTTGTATTCCTGCTTGTTTCCTATGAGACCCTCACACACATGTCCTGCTAGGATGCCCAACGTTTCCATTAAGGGAACAGCAAGCGATGTGGAAGTATCTCGGCATGTTTCATTAATACTTACTTTTTCTATCTGAGCAGCAGTGTTGTTTTTTGCACCTAGATGGACCAGGGCCAGGGCGACAGAGATGCTCATTGGAGAGAAGATGATGTTTGTGTCCTCTGCATTTCTGTTGAGCTTATTGTAGAGATCAAGGCAAAACTCAGTAACTGGTCTAGAAACGGAGCCCATCATGAAGCAGCTGCTGACTGGGAGCACACAAAAAAAAAGAAGAAATTTGATGCAGCTTGTTACCTAGCTAGATCACACTGTGAAGCATCTGTCTGCCCTGAGATTGTCCCATAGCTGGTCGTTGAATAATAGAAGTTTTCTAAATTCCGAGAGTTTGAAACAACCAACCTTGCACACATCTGTCAGTCTATGCTACGCAGCAGAAGCAAGGACACAGCGGGTCTGGAAAAGGGACCCACATTCACAATGTGTGTGAATTTCTCAGAAACGACCATTCTTCTGTCTTATCCCATGGTGTATCTTATTTCAGGTCATGGTATTGAAATCAGCCAACTGTGGATTAACGTTTTCCTTCTCCAAACTGGTTTGATATATACAGTTGTATCAACTCTTTCCTCTTCTAACAACATATGATCGGTGACAGAAACTTGGTGATAGAAACTATGCCTGCATATAACCATGTCTGGTAACCAGAGCTGTGGTATGAGGGTTTCAAACAACAGGTTTATAAAAATAAAGTCACTATTAATTAAATATTTTCATATCTAAAAAAGGGTCATTAACAGCTATGGAGAATTACGGAAACTTGAACAGTTTGAAATACACTTTTTCCCCTCTCATGAGTTTTCCAGGAGCCACAGATTCAGGCAGGATACACAATTAAAATTTCCAAACAAAGCAATAACTCAATAGCCCTGAAAAGAAGCCTGTAAATTGCTGCTCAATTATATGACAAGATTTGTGTCACTCTTTGTACTAGAAACATTACAGTCTGATACCTTTCTCGTGGGTCTTTTACACTAAATCCACTTTGCTAAGAACAAGTTGGGACCAAGTTCCAGCTTGGTCCTTGCAAGCAGGAGGATATCTGAAAAAAAAAAAGAGTTTAGAAACTCCTTTTCTGTCCCTCAAGACAACTGTAAAGTTGTTGTGTGGATACCAGTAGGATCACATGAGCTTTTCTGCAATTATTATACCCCCCCAAAACCCCATCACTTTCACTGTCAGCCAAATGATATTTTGGACAGCACACCAGAAAAATGTGTGAAAAGCAAAGCATACAGTCCTGCCTGCTTGCAGGCATAGAGATGAGTATCTGCGGCCTGTGTTCCAGAAAGATACTTTATTTAGGGGAAATAGCCGCAGTATGGAGAAAAGACCCTCGTGTCTCCCACAGCACAGATCTGGTTGGCTCTAGCTTTCAGCCTGCACTGGGACAAGCATGGGCCAGGTCCATAGCAAGCTTCCAGAGCTCTTCTCTGCTGAGAAGATGGGTGAGTACTCAGCAGGGTGGTTATTCCCACTGCCCACAGAAGTCCACGGCACAGCGGGCACTCTTTCTCAGCCCTGTGCTGCCCAGCTGCTGCAGCCTGCAAGGCCAAGGTCTGTGAGGAGCTCCAGCCTGTGTCACCAGAAGGCTGAGGGTGGGGAGAGGCTGGCGCAAAGCTGAACTTCAGGATCTTTCATCCACAGACCCCTTATATGGACTGTCCTGGGCTGTCGGTGTCCAGCAGCCCCTTCCAGAGGGATCTAGAGCCTTCTTGGGAAGCGGCTGCCTGGTGCTGGGGACCTCCATCCCCTTCCAGCCGATGCTCTCCTGCCACCCTGCTCTCCCACTGAGGCCCCAGCTCTTCTACCACAGCCGCAGTCCCCTCCTCGCAGGGAGCCTGCCCTTCAAAGAGCTGCTCAGAATGTCTTGCCTTGTCCTCAGGATGCAGGGTGCACGCTACCTCTTGCTCAGCTGTGAGCCAGACACGAACTTTGCACGAGAAGCTGGGGCTCAGGTGCCAGAAGTTACCAGGGCTTTGGGAGTTGATGTGGTTCAGCTGAGATGCAGCATTTGTCTGCCCGAACCATCTTAGCTCACAGCAAGTGCCAGACAACGGGAATGAACTCAGCCCACAGGAAAATAGACTTAGCCTAAGATAGATTGCTGCAGTGGCTTGGAAGAGCTGAAAAGTCAAGTTGCTGAATATATGAAGGTACCACATGTGGCAAATGCAGACATTTCTTGCCTTTTGAAAAGCACAGCACTAATCAATGCTTCATCATGTTTCTGACTGATGCTCTGTGGAAAGAAACTGTGATGCTGAAAGAAAAAGTTCATATATGTTTCATACCGAGACATTTGTTTCACCCTGAAGTCCAGAAGTACTTCACATAAAGAGCTAATGTAAATGGGCAAAACAGAGGAGAAATACCCAAAAGGTTCTCTCAACAAACAAATTAAAGGTGAGTTATATCTCATTAATTCTGAAAATAGCTGTTCTAGCTCTGCTGTTTTTGTCTTTGTATGAAACACGGTTTTCATTTTCCTTTTAATAACACAGTCATCTTACCACAAGAAAAAGACATTGCACTAAATAATAATTTATCTTTTCTTCCACCTTCATTACCTACTATCCAGAACCTTCTGAAAACAAAACTCAGCACTTCTTCAGTGCTAAAGTTTGTATGGCTCCACTTCCACACCTCTTGAAAGATCTGAAATGGAGCTGTGAAATTGTTCACAGCAAATGTAGGTCATGAGGTGTATTGTAGGTGTGCCCAAACCTCAGAACGAGTCAAGGAGAAAAAAAGAGTTAATAAACTTCCTCAGCAGGAAGGAGGCACCTCCACCCCAGCCTGCAGGGAGAGGATGGACTGCCAAGTGTGGAGGGAGAGCCCAGGAGCTGGGAACAGGTTTTAAAAGTGAGTGCCTGGCACGCTGAGGTGGCCACTCCTTTAGAAAAAGCATCAGGCTCTCCTCGGGGAGATGTCTAGGTGCAAACACTATGGCCAACTCCGTGGTTTTGTGAGTGGGAACTACTTGGAGAGCTGCTCTGGAAACCCAAAGCAAGGAAGGGGACTTGTGGGCTGGTGGAGGAACTTTCTTACTGCAGAATGAAAGGATTTAGTGAACTTTCTTAATCTAAATTGGGGCATACACGTGTGTATGAATGATTCCACACCATAAAGCTGTGTGTGTAATCCATGTAATCATTCAATCAGTGAGAGTTTTGGAGTTACTGTGAGGACAGTGGAGTTTGGAGAACACCTACATGGTGGACAACAAATGGTAACACTACTTTTATAAGATCTTGGAGTGGTAAGGAGAGAAGATATGAGATCAGGAGAAGAGTCCCAGGAAGATGATAGCTGCCGGTCTGCACTAGCCAGGGTGCCTGCACTGAACACTATCAATAGTGCAGCGACAGCAAGCAGGGCTGGGGCTGTACATCTGCTGAAGGGAGATGTTTTGCATGATGTTTGAGTAGCTTTTAACATAGTCCAGCAGACGGAAATTGCTGGGGCTGTTATATGTGAGCAAGAAGCTACCCAGGAAAAGAGCTTCCTTTGGAAGAAACCACTGTATACAAGAGACCTTCTAAAGATGACAAACTTCTTCCATGGCTGGGTGAAACGAAGAACACTCCTTTTCTATAACTATTCGTGATCTGTTCTCTCTTTACAGTTTGTTTCCAGCTAAGGGTAGATGAAATCAAGACAAAAATTCTCAAAGGATAAAAAGCTGTGCTCAAAGCTATCATTATTAGTAGGCGTATTAAATTATATTATGCAGTCAACAGGAGGAGGCAGTAAATAAGCTGGGGAGGCTAAGAGAGCTGTAGCCTTGTTTTTAAGGTAATTCTGTATTTAACACAAGGTAAGCAAGAAGGAACCTGTTTTCCTTGATGCCACATGATAATTCCCATTGCACGTTTTACTTATTCAGTCTGCCTCCCATTAAGGTGCTTTAATGCACTTTCATTCCTCATACACAAAGGAAGACAGAGTTGGCAGAAATGACATGTGTCTATCCTAGAAAAGGAGCACATGCCAGGTAGTATTGGCTCCTCACATGAAAAGTCTATGTTTGGTAGAAGTGACTTTCTTATTTTTCATTACCATTCATACAAAAAGATATATGCAAGGGTTTCTGTGCTGATTTGGAGTGAAAGGGACAAACAGCACAGAAAACAAAAAAAGACATTTCCTACAACACAGAAATTCTAATAATCCCTATGTGACACAAAACATTTCCAAAGTAACATGCTTCAAATTAAAAACCAATACATTTCAGTACAAAATAACTTTTTAAGGGAAATGTTACCAAGTTCATTTTCCAAACAACTTAGCTTCTCAGGCTGCTACTTTTGTTGCAGAAAGGGTTTTTCCTGACTGCTTTTATTATTTTGCATCAATACCTCCAGTACCTTTTCTACCTCTTCCTAGGCCAGTTATTCCTGCATAAATAGACATGGATGTACATTGGGCTGTTACGGGCTGTACAATAGCAGGTGATATGCCTGTGTGCAGCCACATAGGCTTCTCAGCAAGCTTATAAACACCATTGCCGAACCCAAGAGCTAATATGTTGATAGCAAAGACTAGCATCCCCACTAACAAAATAAAATCTGAATACCACTCCACCCTTCCTATTTTATATAGTCATTGTTTAAGAACATAAACAATTCCCTGGCAGCCGGGATCAGGGTACAGGGGAAACACCTAAGCACCCAGACAAAGAATTGCACACCCTCTTTCTTGTCTAGTGAACATTTCAAGGCTTTTTCTTGTGCCATAGAAACCTGAGTAAAGAAGGGAAATTAACCTGTATCTCCTGCTTCATGGGTGAGTTTACCCAGGTCATCAGCACCATCACTTTGTGTGAAACCCATTTCTACCGGAGTGGGTGGGGGTGCTCTGAAAGAGCCTGCCCTTCAGCCCTTCTGGAGATAGAGGCAGAAAAACATCTAATTTCTGGTATAAGCCACTGAGCTGATCAGTCCTATGGCAATTAGACCTTTCTGGATGGTAGAGAGGTCCTGAGGAAATTTCAGATTTAAAGTCTGTGAAATTAAGGCAAGAATCTTTAGATTCATAGCTTTGGACATGTGTTCCTAAATTCCCCATCTATGTCCCACTGAAGACCAGCTCCTTTTGTGTAAGCTCTTGAGCCACCTGAATTTTAGCAGTGTGTTTTGCTGCCTGCAGCCTGTAAAGGTATCTCCCCCCTCTGTCCCATCTGTAAGCATGATGTTTACTTTAACAACCTGTAGACTACTTTGGATCTGGAAAAAAAAAAAAAAAAAAATCACAAGTTATTTGGGGGAAAAAAAGAAAAAGGAATTGTTTACCTTCTTGCCTGAAGAGGTTAATGAAGAGCACAACAGCTGAGCTCTGGAGTATGTTCTTCTGAATACCGTATTACAAAAATCTCCCAGTCTCTTGTGGGAAAGTTCAGCCTCTAACCGATTGTTGATGATAGCAGCATGTTGCAATTTAATGCAAATGCCATCAACATAAAGTTTCCTGCAGAAGACTAGGAAACCTGTATCTAGCAATATGCTAATAGTATTTCCCTCAAACCTGCCCAACAAGTTTGGCAGGCAATATCTGCTGGCAACATCACCTGCCTGCAATGCCTAGTCACCCTCAGCTGGAAAACTGGGTATTAACCCTGGAGATCCACGGCTGTACTGCTGTGCGCGGTCCCTCTCAGATTTGGCCTGGACACAGGGGTGTGCAGGGTTCACGCCAGGATTCACAGGAGCCTTGTTTGGAGCTGAGCTTGCTTGCAGAGATAGAGCAAATGAATGGGAAATGCGTGAGCTTAATGTTGCCTGCAGCCATCTCTCTCTCTCTCGGGTAAGGAGTCAGATTTATGTGTATGGAAGGAGCTTAATTAGAGAGGGGAAGAAGTATTTCCTTGAACTGTAACAGGAATCCCCAGCCAGGGGGTATTCTTTTAAATCGTTGGAGCTAAAAATGAAAGAAGGCCAGGAGTGGTTGATCACACAGGTTATGTCTCCAGCATAAAGTGAGATAGAAGTAAAGAGATGGGCAGGGTGGAGCTGCACCAGCACAGTGTTTGATCTCACCTTATCAGCACACTGAGCTCAGGTGCAACACTGGGTTCTGGCAGCTGGACTCGGGGTCAAAAGTAAGTCCTCTAGGGTTATATGTGGCTTTGCAACCCTGAAAATTTTCTTTCTTTCCTTTCTCACCTCTTCTTTCTTCTTACGAAGCATAAAACCAGCTTTGGATTCATAGGCTATTTGAGGGATCAGACATGGTGGGGGGAGAAAGGAGGAAAGAGGAAGAAGGTCTCCCAGCACCATCTTGCCCTTCCTACACTTCCCTTCTAGAGCTGAAGCTGGGCCACCCTCTCCCTCAGGCGCAGCTCCCACCAGCTTTGCTCTCCCCTGTTCCTCTGCCAGCGTCTCAGCCCAGTTGCCCAGGATCCAGTGTTCCAGGGCCCATCCGAAAAGCGGGATTTGTAAACAATGCAAGATACAATGATAGAATGAGTGTTCTTGTTACCCCTATTCTTTCCCTTGTTTTTTTGCTTCCATTTGCCATTCACTTTGTTTCTGTTTTTCCTTCCTGCATGTTTCTGCAGTGTTTCTAAGTCTTCCTCCTCAGTCTTTCTGCCTCTTTGTCTGGTTGGGGTTTTTTTAATTTATTTTTGCACATTGCCTTACCATGTATCTTTCCTTCTGCTGCTTTTATGAGTCCTAGCCTCTTTTCAGTGATGGTCTAAGTATTTTTGAGTATTTTTGAAGACTTTCCTTCTTCCAATCTCTGTGCTTTCTACTTCTTTCCTACATTAACATCATTTCTCCACTGATTTATTTTACTTGCTCTGTAAATATATTCCCTCAGAACTTCCTTGACATCAGTTTAACTGCTTTGCCTCAGGAAATGTCAATGTATGTGCAAATTTTGTCTTTTCTAGGCCCTTAGGATAGTATATTCAGAGTTCAAAACTGTACTGATTTTCCAGTGGGGCCAATTGGCTCTGCATAGCATTTCTCAAGTTTCAAAACCAAACTGCTCTTTGTCGTGGAAGGAGTGGTGCACTCCACTCACGAGGGAGAAGCAACAATATATTTTATTGATATAAGACAGCGAGTTAACAAGGTTCAATGGTAAATGCGACAGTGGTTTAACAAAATTCAATGGCAAGGTACATACACCTGATTATTTACTGCATAGAGGACAGGGTCAGACAAAACTGTCAGGGATGCCCTCCCGTTGAGTCACGAGGTTCACAAAGGACCCCCTTGCATTCTAAACTCCTTCTCAGAGGGGAGTTTAGGTGCGGCTGGATCCAGACTTAGTCCCAGACTTGGTCAACGGTTTATGTCTAAAAGATTATATTTGCACAACCAATCCTTTATATCACTTAGCTAATATTTCAAAGTTTCAGTGCGCTTATTCCCAATTCACTTACCGAGTATCTGATGTGATAAGGATTCTCTCAACCTCGAGGAGTAACCTTGAGAGGTGTCCCTACTCAAGGGGAGATCCTGGCGTGCAGCCCGCCGCCGTGCAGGAGAGCTCAACAGGCTCTGGGCTCTCCACTATTTATGGAGTAAGATGATTGACTTATAGTCATACTTGCATACCAGCCGTATTTCGGTTGGCCCGTGCTCAACTAGCCCTCAGCTGTTGAGAGAGATTTATGGCCCTTAGCTATTGAGTTGTTATCTGTCTCCCCAGAGTCCAGCTTAAGCAAGATGCAGCCATCACGACCACCACTGGTGGCTGCTGATTAAGCAGAAAAGGGGGGGCAGGAGGGGGAGCACACCACCACACTCTTCCCCACAAACAACTTTTGTTACCACAAGACATTAAGACATAACCCTTCTACAAAAGCTGAGAGCAGGAAGTGGGCAATGACTGTGCAGCTGATGAGTGATGAGATGACGAGACACATAACACTGCAGTTTGCAACTGCCTGCAAAAGCCAGCCACGGCTTGCTTTTTTCCACCAGAGCCATCACCCATCACTGGATAGTAATGCTCTGTTGAAAGGTGAGGTGGAGCAGTTTGGCGATCTGAGCAAGTCCTCAGCTATGTTCACTTTCTCCAGTGTAACCGCCACCTTTCAGCACGTAAGTGTTCCTACACACAAGCTCCCACACACGTTTTCCCATGTCCTCCCATGTAATTTCTTGCCCAAGGCCCAGAGGCCAGCACAGCTGGGACCGAACAATAGACCGTAACAGCGTTTCTCGCCCCAGCAGAAGCCTTACTGATACTTCTCCCTCACGTGCTGCAAGATGGATAGGTTTCATACTGGGACTGGCAGAGAGAAGAGGCAGAAGTGAAAAATGAACCTGAGCTTTTCATGAGCAAGCTACCCTATTTATAAATGACCGATATATGGGTTTGCCTCCTGTAGACTAAGACAGCTTTGTATCTCTAACATCTGCTTACCTTGCATAAGTTGGGATACCTTAGCATTAGTCAGGAGGCGGAGAAAGATGGGTCCCACCCTGAGGCAGTTTTTCTCTCTGCTTTCATGGGATAACCCTTCCTGGCAAAGCTATCACGAGGAACTCTCTGAGAAGACATGCTTGTCTAAAGTTGTGTGGATGTGCTAGATGCTCTGATCAGCATTTACAGAGTATGACCTCCATTGAATGAAGACTGGCTCCTGGACTGGAATGTTTTCAGAACCTGAAAAAGCTGAGAGAGTGATGTCTGAGCTTTTCTCCTTCAGGAGATCTCATCCAGGCAGAAAAAGAGGTGTGGGGCAACATGCCAGAGGTTTTCATCAGTGTAGCAGACCAGCACAGAAGTAGCAATATGTGATATAGCCTGCTGGACAACTGGAACTACCCGACGAAGAGTGAGTGCCCAAAAATAAACAGACTGTACAGATATAGGCAACTAGTCCATCTTGCCTATGTGCGGTCTGCCTGTGCAGCTGCTTAGCTGTCAACACCCTGTGCAATGCCCTGACCCACCTCCTACAGGAGAACCTGTAGAAACCACAGTGATGGCAGCTCTGGGTAACTCTGATCCCAGCCTCCAAAATAGATCAGACAATGATGGGGTGTATAAAACACTTCCCAGTCATTCAGCTACTACTGAAGTCATTGAGCTGGTAAAGACCTTTGCAGGCAATTCCTTCTCAGACAGGATGGGCTGCAAAGTAATTGTTATGTTTTGCATTCTTTTTCTGACTACTATCCATGTATCAGGACACCTGGTGCATATCAGCAAAGACCCCCAGAGGTCTGCAGGGTCTCACCTCCCACTGTTTTTTGTGGAAGTTAGTCCCCTCAGTACCTATAAAGATACAGGCCAATGACTCCAGTTAACCCTCTGGTATTAAACTGTTTTAGAGCCCATTAAAGATCCATAGAGGGAAGGAAGCTGGTAAAACCACTGAACCATTGTGTCTAAAGGCTTCTCATGGGTTGGCAAGGTCAAGAAACAAAACAGAACTCCTGTCTCCAAATTCACAATAACCACTGTGCTGTTCTCTGCTGTTAGAAGAGCAGTATGCATATTAGGGGTTGCATGCTCCCATTTACAAATCTCTTTCAAGTTTCTTTCAGACCTGAAACACGAAGAGGAATTCTCAAGTAAAGTGCTCCCATTTTTTGCAGATACATAATTGAATTCTCTGTATATTGTGACCAGCTAGTAACATAGTCCTTACTAGGAACTATCATGTTGTCCAGAAGGGCAATCCAGAGACTGATTTCATTTTTTATTTTGATTTTGTGGCCTAACTGAACCTGTTCATTTCCATTCCTATCATTTATTGGAGGTCAGTACTGTCAGTGAACACATAAAAGTGAACACAGACTGATGCCAGAGGTATTGCAGACATTTGCCACAGGTTTTATAGTGCTTTATTCTGAACAGTAATTAGGTAAACCAGTACTGAACATATGCAGCAGGCAGTCTTTAGATAGAAATGAAACCTGATTACCATGATTTCATATGGGATTTGGAGACGTAATTACAATGTTAATCTCACTCAAATTGGAGTCCTTATTTCTTTCTCATGCCTTAGACATTAAGTAATTGTATGGAGTCTCCTTAATGCTGAATCCAGAACTAGAAATGGCAGATCATCTGTGCATGAAAAGTGTGCCACTTCCAACATTAATCCAACTGCTTTCTACCCTAGAATTGCATAACATTCTTTTTCTCAGGATATATACAACAGAGCTCCTTGTAGCTGCAGTGAACTGGTCCCATCTTCCATATCTGAAGGGCAATGAGTCAAAAAATCCTCCACAGCAGAGTCCAGCTTCCCCAACCTATGAACTGACGTAGCTCACGCTGAAGAGTCTTCTAGGTATACATCTTGTCACCGTGATTATTGCCTCTTGCATCCATAGGTCTCCGTGCAGCTGCTGTTTCACAGTTGCAAACTCTGATGCTAGCCTGAGTTGTCTAGCTACGCTGCAGAACTTGGGCACTGTTTCACTGGGCACTGGCAGGGTCCAGTAGGGCACCCTGGACCACCAGAGTGTGGCCAGGTACAAGGGGAGGGCTATCACACCACGTGTCCACGTTTTCCCCTTCTAGGCGGTAGGGATCCACAGAACGTGGGTCAGGAAGGAGAGTGGTTTGGCTAGGGAGCAGGAATGTAGCTCTTCCTCTCAGAGCCCTTTCCAACTCCTGGTCTATCTAAAATGGGCTCTCAGTTCACTTCATTTTGGGAAAGAGATGTCACAGAGGAACAAAATATACTTGTTGCTGAGGCTGGGATACTTCTCAGTAAAATACGATGTGTTCTTCACAGTGGGAATCCTTCAGCTTAAGGGGATGAAACATAAGGAGACAAACTAGTTCTGCTGCATATGTAGAGTACATTGTATTACCCAGACGATATATGAACCTCTTAGATTTCCTTTCAAAGGTGATAGTCAGGATGCCAAGCTTTACAGGAACATGCACCACCATGGATGTAATTGTGCTTTTTCATAATGAATAATACATCCTGCTTAAGGGGAACAGAATCGGCCTGAAAGAATCACGTTGCGAGTTTTGTTGTGCCTAAACAAGAATATAAATGGATGGTCAGCTTTAAATTCATCTTTGTGTTGCAGAATCCGATATCCTGGTACCTCTCGGGACTCGCCACCTTGTTCATTTACTTCCAAAGAGACTTTATGGATGATCTTTGACAAAACCACACCTTTTGTCTCACACATCTCGGAGAAATCTGATGCACTCTCATTGAAGACGTTTGTCATTCCCAGGCTTTCCAGAAGAGGCTTCAGGTCATAATCACCTTCCACACTAAACTTCGGAAGAAATACATTCACTTTGGTGTTGGCCATCATGCTGGGATTGGTCCACTGTAATAATGTCTCGGGGGTGAGTGCCTTTTCCAGCTGAAGACATAAAGGAACAAAGGAAATTAATGAGCAGTCCAAGGAAAGAGAAAAAAAAAAAAAGACCATTCCTGAACTTCCCACCCCTACCAAGCTCCCAAAAAATGAAGTCCAAAAGGCAACCTTTGCTTTTGAATTCACAACTGTAGCATTCAGGGTTAACATACTCTCAGCTATATTGATGCAAGTATGATTTAATCCATAGGACAGGCCTCTGGAGCAACTCCCCTGTACGTGCATGCTCTGACTATTAGCCCCTTACAAGCTTTTGACAGGCGATCACCTCAACAACCACATGAAGGAACCTGAGAAAGGCAGCCCATACCCAGGTTACGCCCAGCCAACTGGCAGATCCGAAAGTCTTGATTTCTGACCTTACAGAGTAATGAAATTGTTGGTATTTGGGACAGAAAAAGACTCCAAATCCAGAGCCTGATCTCAAACAGGCAGCTGTTTGAGCAACTTTTAAAAAACTGGGAAGTGACGAGGCAGAATTTGGGGCCACAACAAATTGGTATCAGGAAAGGCCTCACTTGCATTTTAAGATATATGTGTTCTGTAATTTACTCCTACATATAAAAGTACCTTACAGCTGCCTTTAAAATTTATGGCCAGTTGCAGCAAATTACAAGGGAGACTTGTGTGATCATCTGTCTCCTAATCCTCAGACTTTGAAGAGAGGTGAAAATATGTTCTGAAATTTTAATTTCTTTTCATTTTATTTATTTTATATATTTTAAAATTTTATATATTCATTTATTCATTTTCAAATTTATGTACAATTGTAATAAAAAATGGCTCATTTTCAGGCACCTCTGCTCAAAATTAAAACCTAGAGAACTGTAAGACCTTAGTAAAATAAATCACAGATATATGTCAACTGAAAAAAAAATGAGGACACCAGAGTAAATAATGTCAGCACTACTGAGTACCCAGTAAGTATGACTTTAAGCACTTTACTACAGCAAGAACAAAAATCTTAAGATGAAAATTATTTCGGGAGTCCAAATTTTCAAATTGATGCAGATTCCTAGAGTGCATCATGGGCACCTTCTGCACTTTACACTGTCTTCTGTGCACACCCTATCTAAAACAAAGTCTTGTTCACAACGTCACACTTGGCCACAGTGGAAACAATGATGTCACAAATATAAGATCAGGAACAGAGAAGCAGAATGAGAAGGTAAATTCACAGGAGACTTACTTACAGGAAGCTTCTACAGAGTCTAAAAAAGAAAAACCTTCCATAAGCATATGGCATTAGAAGTGGGCTGTTTCCAAGGGAAGCATCATGCTAATTCTATTTTTTTCTCTCACCTGCTCCAAGCCAGTGGTCTCGTCTTCAATCTCTTTGGGCAGCAGAATGAGCATGCTTATATGTTTGTTAAGGCATGGAAGCTCAAGGATGGCAACATTTAATTCTTTTACATAGCCCAGGCAAAAAGTAGCTTCCAGATTCATCATTTGCACTGGTTTAGTTTCGGTCTGCAAAACACAGAGGAAACAATCTAGCATTCCTTTTAATTCACAAATAAGATGGTGAGAGAGGGAAGTTTGTAAGCTTGCATGGAAGTGGTACATTGAGTTACCATCAGAGAATTTGTTGGCTTTCATAGGTAATGAAACCAGCTGTAAGAGACCCTGCTGGCTTTTTACAGTAAGCGGCTTTCCAAAGAAAAGGGGAACAGAATTCTTCTTAATACAATAGCAACATATTGGGGATGTGCCTTAAAAGAGAAATTTACCTAATATCAGTGGCCCTTCGAGCCTGTTTCACTGAGTGCTACAAACTGTACTGTCTACAGGCTAATTGCCAGTAAGCGTTAAGCACTGAGAACATCTCAGCAGTGAAAGTCAAGCTGTTCTTACAAATAATTGATATTTTGGTTCAGGAGCTGAAACAGAAGGAGAAATTTAAGGCTTACCTAAAGCCCTATGTCTTTGCTTTTCATGAATGAAACAAAACAAAACTCTCTATTTCATAGGGAAGATTTACAAACTGTTCTGTTCATCTGGAAACTCATTCGAAATTCAAATTCAGTAGAAAAATGTTACTTTAGAAAAAAAAAAACTTGAGTAGTTTCATTAAAAATGTTATTGTTGATTGTATAATTTTAGAAACTTTTTAAGCTGAAACTGTTGGCTGATGTGGTAATTTATGAATATTTTCAGTGAACCTGAAACTCCAACTTTTCTCACACACATATATGTGTATGTATGTATATATTTGGAGTATAATCTCTTTATCTCACAAAAGTTGCCCAGCTTTATGTCTTAGTTTAAAGCTGACTGTCTGACCACAATACTCATCACTGGTCACAGATTCCTGAAGGCAACAGCCGTAGGGGCTGCACCCACTCGGACCTCGTGGCTAAGCAGGGCTGATACGCAGAGGGCTGCGGTCCTGAGCCTCACTGGGAAGAGGGAGAGTCATGGGGCACCATCCCTGAAGGGGAAAGCTCAGGGCCAGGCACCTAAGGGGTATCCTCAAGGAAACCCCACGGGTGTAGATGTTTCATTAGCTCTGTGACCACGAGAAATGCAATGTTTTGTGCTTCACCCCTGCTGGTTTTGGGATGCAGCCTCTGCATCTACAGGCTGCGATCTCTTGGAAGAAGCTACCTATGAGATTGTGCATCTCCGTGCAGGCAATGGCTGCTTCTGATCACTTGTAGTCAGCTCCCATTGCCTAAATATACTAATAGGACAGTCTGTTTTCACACTGAGCCTTTGAAAGATGGATGTGAAAGCACCAGCAAAGTTTTAAAACAACATGACAGGCAAACTGTTTTAGGGACCCTTGCAACAGCATACAGGTTTAGATAGAGTCTAAGAATGCCATAGTAATAATAGACATTTCTCATTTTCTCTTGTTGGGATTTCCTTAGCTCAAAGTTTGCATTTTCTTGAGTGGAAACAGCACTCTGGGTTTTTTTGTTTTTCCAGAACATACCTTGTTGACTTTAAAAGGACATTCTTTGATCTCTGCCTCTGGGAACTTCTTCATCCAGTTTGTGACAAAATAAGCTGCATTAACTAGGAGGATCTGAGTCTGGTCACTTACACTATCCTCATTCAAAATATTCTCCATTTTGCCTGTGAACAAGTTTAAGATGGTTGTTAATACAAAAATACATTATCAGTATATCAATTGTTTCAACTGAACATGGAAACATTTCACTGAATTAAAAAAATTGTCTTGCCCCTCACAGATAAAAGATTTTAATTCTTATGGAAAATTACAAAAAGAAGCATTTACTTAAAATTGCAGCTTAATGTTTGAAATGGGATTTGGGATCAAGGCAAATCTTCCAAATTACATGTTTTCTTGGCAGAAATAGCATGAAATCAAAAATATGCCTACTGCTTTTGTTCAGTACCTTAAAGAAGGTATTGAATTTTCAGTGAAATTCAACAGTCATAAGCAAAAAAGCATTTGTCATATGGAGAGCAAGACTTGAAGGGAAGTTCCAGGTTAGCAGCTACTCCTTTCTAGACTGATACATGAGAGTAAAATAATAATATAATAATAAATAATAATAAATAATGCTGCTCTGATTACAGTTCATAATCAAATACTGCTACAGTCTTCAAAAAGAATATGGAAATGTTGTGCCCGCCCTCGCTCTGTTTCAGACCTGTTCAAGCACTGCCATGAAAGACACTGAATTCAGAGCACTGGGGAGGCAAGTCCTGCCTTCAGGCACAAATTGCACAGGCAGGGCAAGGTGCTTCCACAGGGGCACCTGTGCCAGCCTGGGAAGGACCAGACGCACGCACCCATGTTTTCATATTTGTACCAGAGAAGGGCAACAGGCAGCGACCCACCCCAGAGCTCCCTCTGCACAGGCTGCAAGCAGGCTCTGTTGGGGTGCTGCCTGCTCGCGTGGGCCAGGTCTGGACCTCTGACCCCCCCAGGCTGGGCAGGCTCTGCCTGGGGACCCTCACGGTCACTGGTGCGTGCCTCCTGCGACCCGGCTCAGCCGTACTGGGGGAGAAGTCCCTGCAGCCCCATTTCCACAGGAAGGCAAATAAGAGACACGTCTGCTTGCGGCACTCTTGCTGGCAAAAGCAGCTGAACTGAGCGAAGCTGAGCTATTAATTAACAGCCTGAAATTCAGAGTTCAGCAAGTACTTCTCATTACAATAAAACTTTTCATGGAAACCAGGGCTTGGGTTAGATGTATTGATGTCAGATGTTTGTGAAGCACCACAGCCAGGAGCTGTCGTTCTCCCAAACTGTCCTGCTGCAGTCAAATGTGAGCAGCTTTCCCCGAGGCTAATGCAAGGTCAGTCTCACATTTCCACTTTCAGAAATGCTGCAGTAGTAAAGTTAGTGATTTCAAAACAGGCTGACGTTGCTAATCCTCATGAATCCAAATAATAGGTCTAGTCCCCTTGCTTTCACTATGTATTTACTTCTAAAAGCATTAGTAAAGAGGTGTCACAAGGACAAAGGTCTCTTTCTCCAAACAGGCAAACAGCATCCTCGAGGTTAAGCTGTACTCACCATCAGTTAGCTCTGAAAGACACTTGTTGATCTTCTGCCGGGTTTCCTCAGTTTTTTCTTTGAACTCCACTAGTTCCAGTTCGGATGGAAAAGGCCTCTTTGTGGAGTTGACGAAGTCCTGAAAGACACAAGGTACCAAAGTCATCCTTGGTTAAATGCTGTCCACTCAGTGGCTCTTTATAGACCCTGCAACATCAGCATCCTGAGCTTCACCACAGGTTAGTTAGGGAGTTTATTACGATGGACAGCTATTAAACAACAGCAGGTGATAACCAGGATGCACAGCTGCATTCAGCACATCGCTCCCAAGGTTGTCTTCAGTCCAGTGGTGTTACATCAGCAGCTAAAGTAACTTTGGTATTGCAGGAGTGGCCACATTGCTGGAGTTTGAAAGGATAAAACAACTCTCAGTCCAGGCCTGGGTAAGAGAGAGGACTGAAATAAAGGCCACAGACTGCTCACATCATGTCTGTCCTCACCAGATGAGACATTTATTGCTGCGGATGGGTATTGGCCTTTGCTGTAGCAGAGGCTGAACAGCAGGCAATCTAATTATAGCATCATTTAAGCATGCTGAGTTTTCTGAAACATCACCTTTAGGCTGATGTTGTCCTTGCTTGGGGCCCTATTCAAAGGCAACTTTGGAGGGGGGGGTGTGGAAACCACAACATTTTTCTCAGTTATTTGCAAGGTCCATAAGTTATTAGGCCAAACACCACCTTCCTTACTTGTGTTGTTTCAATAGCCGGGCTTCTGCCTCCTCGGACAGCTTAAGAAAACTACGGCTTATGCAGTAATTACTTGGGTGTGTGAACTGGACACACACTTGCACCGCCAACTGTTTTTAAAACTCCTTTTTGCTCATACTTACAGTGCAAAGACCTTGATGTGGCATAGAAGTTATGTTGCATTCAAAACCTACTGAGCTACTGATCTAAAGCATATTAATGAAAGAATTAGAAGTTTTGTAATAGTTGCATAGCTTGCGGTCAAGCAGCACACTCATCCATCCTCCCACAAACTTTTATGGCAGCAGAGAATATGTTGTTCATCATCTGAGTCTAATCAAGTAACAGCCAAAAGTGAGAGAATTTATTTCAAATAACATTCCAGTCTGACACCATAACCTGTCAACATGCTGACCAAGCAATTCAAAGCACCAGGGCTTTTCTGCAGTACTTACTGTGGTAGGATTAAGAGACTTGTCTACAAAGAGCCGTTTGACCATTTTCAGTGCAAAAAAAGAGCTGAGTTTGGAAACATCTGAAGTTACTGTTTGAAACCCAAAAGAAACATCTTTGACATCTTGCAAATGGAGTACCTGTTAAATGAACATAATAAAATACTAAGCATCTTTTTTATTCTTATTACCTAAACATTCCTAACAGCTTAGCAAAAAATAACGCTAGTTTGTGTCAGAGCTGTGGCTTTTCATATTTAACAACACAGCCTCTCGCTGTTGTTACTCAAAAATTATTTATTAATTTGACATCCTCATATAAATGTAAAAACCTGATCCTACCAGGACTTTAACCAAAAACATTTCTTTCCTGTGAGCAGTCCAAAGAAATCAATAGAGCTGTTCATGCTGGTGATGTGGCTTAGTTGATTAAAACTCTGTAGTATGGAGTCATAATGTTTTCACCAAAGTTACATTCTTGTCCAAAAAACTGGAGCTTTTAAGCCAGAAAAATGAGGGTCTGCTAGTCTCCTTTCTGGAAGTGGGCTACACCTTTAAAACTGCTTAACAGATCATCAAGCTTTCTGATTGCTGTGACTGATACATGACATCACTTGACATTTCAGCAAAAATTGGTCAGATAACTATGTCTTTTCGTAGAAAAAGCATGAGCTGGAGGTAAGGCTGCTGATCCACACGTGGCCACCTCCCAGCTCCTGGGAATGACAAGTTCCAGGAAGTGCTGGGGTGACCTAAAACTCGCTGCTTTTAGGCACCAGAGGTGAGAGGTTACTGCTGGTTTTGTTTGAAAATAACCCTGTAAATATGAATTGAACTTCTAATGCCTTCTTATTACAGGGTCTTTGATGGTGGCTGTTTCCTTACGGGCAGCCTGCCCAACTCTCCTCACCCGTCTCAAATTCCCGCATGAGGCATAGCGGGCACTAGCCACCTTCTTTTCCCTTCATCCCTCGCTCCTGCTCTTTCTCCCTGAACACATCATATCTTCACAGACACAACAAACTGCTGCTCTGCCTTAGCCACCGGCCCACCCTGTCCTCCCCTGTCCTTGCTCAGTGGGAGCAGAAGGAAATAAGCTTCCAAGGACAGAGCACCAGGAGAGCTCTCATAGCCAAACTCCTCAAGTTAATTTCCTTTTCCTCCAACACTTTTATTTCTTAGCATGTTAAGTGCAGAAAGATTCTGTGCCTGGAAACTATGTTTGGGGAGGAAGCTATGCTGCTGCAGCTTTTCTACCTGGGAAAGCTTTTGGCACAGGTTGGTTAACTGATATTCCAGAGTAAGCCTGCCAATCTGGCTCCTTTTGTATCTAGTATTTAAAACCCAAGCACGAACTCAGGGACAGACAGGAGACATTACATTTAAGAACATACCAAGTTCTCCTCAGTATCTGTAGTCAGCACTTTTTATATACCACTTGAGAAATATGAAATATAAACACGCTTGTGTAACAGAGCTCTATTTGTGGATGGGTACGTTAACTTGTTATGGGATGGTTCTAAGCAAATTGCAGACACAAGTGAAAGCAAAATTAATGGCAGGTTAATATTTTGAACTCTCTCATTAGAAAGACAACGCTTGAATTTTGAAATGGTGAGGAAGCTGCAGGGTGTCATTTAAATAAAAAAAAAAATCTAGAGTTAATTTTTAAATTTTTTTTAAAAACAATGCTGTTTGGAAAAATCTGCAATGCCTAGAAGAGCTTAATGGATATATTGTTGTGCAGCTCTGCAAATAGCACAAGACTCATTGTAATCTGTGGCATGAGTTGCGGCACAGGAGGCTGCGCTCGGGGGTACCCTTCAGTGACTGAGGAAGTACAAGGAGGAATTCCGAAAGGATGAAAAATACATTCAAATATGTAGAATGTCCCTCAGAGCCAGGTGATAATCAGCATATAAATGCATACTGAATTTGCTTCTCATCCACCTTTAGGTAATTGCAGAAACCGTGGGCACCCTCATTGGGACACAAAGGAACAACACAGGTCTCCGCTTACACAGAGGCAGCAGAAGAGGCTGCAAGGCTGCCTCCCCGCGCCACAGAGCGAGCTTGGTAAACTGATTGCATCATGACTGCCGTGCTGCATCACGGTGTTGGAAACACCTTGAACACCATGAGCTGCTTCTAAGGAGAAACACGGTTGAATTCGTGCCCTCTTCTACTGCACCCGCTTCCTCTTAGCGGTATTGCGGGAGAAAGCGGAAATGTCAGCGACGGGCTGCTAAGCATACTTGTTGCTGACAGATAATGGCAAAATTATTTCCAGTTCTGTAAAGCTTAGGCATTCTTGAATAATGAAAAAACATTATCCAGAAAATGCAGTGATCTCGACTGTAACTTGCAGCCACAATCAATACTACGCTAAAAGGAGACAAGGCTTTAATGCAACTGGTGAGGACTCTGCCATGTCCCCTTCCACTGTGTACATGCTTGAGAAAGCTTTTTCTTTAAGCCAGATTTTCAACCTCTTTTGCTATGTGGGGCCATGGAGTGTGGAACCACTCAGGAATTCTGGAAGGACAGTTTTCAGCCTGGCTTACAAGGGAACCAGACATCCAGTAGAATATTGACAAGAATAAATAAGCAAGCCACCTCCGACAGCCATCTAATTTTGCAGCCACAGAACAGGATGCTGACAGCTTACCTGTTTCATTTGGTCTGCAGTATCACCTTTCGTCGCTTTATATGCCAGAGCCAGAGACGTTGAGGTACACAGTGGGGCAAAAATAATATTGGCTGTTTTGTCCTTCTCGCACAGTTTTTTGAACATATCAACTGCAAAGGCAGTGTTCGCTAGTTGCAAAGCGTCCATTGTCATCCTGAAACAGAAAAGGGAAAAGAGAGATGACTCAGAGTGTAATCCTAGCTCCTGCTGTGGTGGGGCTGGGTCAGAGCACTGAAGGAGGCTGGACACCAGTATGGGGACTGGGCAGCTCGAACGTTCAGGGAGAGGAGAGGAGGGCCTGGCTGAGCCCACTCAGCTTCAGAGCACACTGGCAGCTCCTGAGGAGCTGGGAAGGTCTCATCCCTGCCCAACCAAGGAAATGTGAGTGCTTCAGCAGTAGCCATCATCTTCAGGTGACAGCTGGCAACGCCACGTGTTACATGGAACCAGTATTACCAGAAGCACTTGGGGAAATCTGGGTAGGTCAAGGTGACCCATTCATATTGAGTCAAATTGGATCACATATGAACTTAATCTCTTTTTAATTGACACTCTTAAAATGTGTCAACTTAAAAGGTACTTTGCCTATGCTCTGGGCTCTCCTGGCTCTCAGACAGGCCTTTAATAGTCTCGTAATCTTTCCTGTCTCTTGCTTCATGGCTAATTGTTCACTAAAGCTTTAGCTCTGGTACGTGTCCTTCCTCTAAGGGATCCTAGCCTTGCTAGAAGTCTCCAGAAAGCTGTCTGGTCCTGTAGGTTGAGATTGTCCTAGAAACTTAAAGGAAGCCTCCTAAATAAATCCACTTATCACTTACGCTGTTTTAACTGCAAATATTTTCTAGCCATTCTTAATAACTGCAGTTGCCACAGGGCTGCTAGATGATCTCTGCAGTCAGGAATGGGAAGGGTGGTGCCCAAGGGACAGTTGCTGCAGTCCACGCTCTGGGAAAGCCAGAGAGTATTCCCATCTTCCAGACTGCTTTCACATGCCTGAAATTGCACTTTGGTATAAGGACATTTGTATAGATTCAAGCTAACAAGGGTGAACCACAGAATTTCAGTCAATAGCACAAGTCTGGCTTTAGCCCAGCAAGCACACAGAAGATATGCCACCCCATTGGCATAGTGAATTTGACACTACTCTGCACCCCAATATCATGTATCCCTAAAAAAAGGGCAATCTATTAAAACTGGTGTTAAACAGCCCCACCAAAGCTATTGACAGAGACAGAAAGGAAATGGAAAAGATGAATATTGGGAAAGGCTTCAAAAGGCATAAGATTTCACACAGAACTTAAAAGGTGTCTCCATTATTTCCAGGAAAAATGGCAAAATAGTGGAATAAATATGGTGTGGAGGGGTGATCTTAAGAAGAGTATTCTTATCCAGACATACCTATCTACATCTGCATTTCAGGCTCTGACACAGAAGATCTAGGGGTCCTATTTTATCCTATTATGAAAAGGAAAGTCAATTATTTCTTGCATTGGTAGGAGGTTTGCTAACCTTTGAGAAACACCTTAAGGACAGCGATTTCTCTCCAATAACTGATTACTTGATACTTCAGTCTCAAACATTTACTTACCCAGTTCATTTGCATCCTAGCCAGGAAAGATCTCACTGGGTGAAAGCAGAAAGGTACAAGAAGGCAGAAAGGGGAAGAGGGAACTTATGGGCAGGGAACTGTCTCCAGCAAGGTACCTTTCTTGACCGTTCACTCTCATCCTGGTTTGGAAAGGTGTGTTGAATTAGAACAACCTCCTGTTTGAATGTATGTGTCTACTGCCCAAACTTAGCTCAACGTCTGTTGAACTAATTGTACACAGAAGCCGTAGAGCAGTTGTGGTACTTGACAGTAGTGAATGACTTCCAAATAATCTGTGGTATTTATACGTTTTTATGGGAGTAACAGAATGGGTGCATAATTTGCCTGTAACACAGTAAAGAAAACACTTTGATTTACTCATAAGGCCTGTTTGATTAGAGAAGGCCTTTCACAAAATAAATGTCTTCATTTTTATTTTAATTAACTTATACATGGTTTGGGATCTATTTGGTAAGGCAACAGGTTTATTTGGCAACTGGTTTGTTTTGAGGTAAGAGATGCTGTATTAAAGGTTACTGAAATGCATTGCACAATCTAATTAAGTAAAAAAAAAAAAAAAGATACTGGCATAAACCCAAGGCTTTTTAAATGCATATTTGAAAAGCACACCTAACCAGCACTACACTCTTGCGAAATGCTCTGACTGTTGGTATTAGCAACAAACTGTTTGCTAACAAATCCCCTCCCACTGGAAAAAAAAAAAAAAAAAAAAAAAAGGAATTTGTCTTGAAGAGGTGAAACACTAAATATATATCACTGAAGAAAGTTATCCCCACAGAAAAATATAGACAAGTATGCTTTGCAACATCTAGAGGCTTTGCCAGAACCCTGAATTCAGAATGGGTCTGGCTGGACTTGTCCAGCTTCCAGTAGCCTGGCAGTGCCCAGTAGCTGCTCGGTAAAGAGAGATTATCCACGTGAGATCCCATTTTACAGTGTCAGCAGGCATCCAGCTGATGTCAGTGAGGTTCAGGAAACACATCTCAGAGATCTTGGGATGTACAGGGAGAACGAAGCGCCAGCCCAGCACTGCAACCATCTACCTCATTTACAAGGTCACAATTTCTCGTGCATGAAAGCAACTAATTAGCAGAAAAGCCAATCTTGCCAGAAACCACGGGCTCAGCACACACCTTAAAGGAGGAGAGTTTGGGGCAGAACACTGGCAAAAGACAGTTAAAATTGAAGGACTGAGACTGCTGATGAGGGAGTAACTTGGAACAATGGGGCAAAGGAGCAAAATGACTCTCTGCTCATCCCAGACGTGCACCTTTGTGCCTGTGCATGTCTTAAATACACTCCCTGGCATAGGCTACTTATCTTATCTTCCCCATTACCTCAACTATTCACACATGAACACACAATACCTGTGTATACATATACTTTGTCTCCTTCTCTCTCCCT
>JAVJGG010000030.1:13216616-13231836 GCA_035590195.1 Aviceda cuculoides | reverse complement strand
CGGCCCCCCCCCCCCCCCCCCGATAAAATTTGAAGATCTGGGGCAAGTATCAACTTCCCAGGTATTTCTTACTGAGAAACTGGTGGAAAATTACCCAGGGAACCAAGAATGTGTCATTCGACATCTACCACCCTCAAGAAGACAAACAATATGAAAAATCTGACAATGCAGAATGAGGCATGCAGTTTACCCGAAAAAATCTTGTTTGCTAGTGGGGTAGAACATAATTCTATAGTGCTGGCTGGCTTGATATTATTCCATTTAGACCACTGGACCTTCCTTACAGACTAAAAATCAATATGCAATCATAACCACTAAAAAATACTTCTCGTTCCTTTCTGGCTTAATATTGCAAATGCTATGCTGTAATTCTAACATTAGTATTTTCAGTTATATTGGCAAATCTAGAGAGATTTTAAGATGTGTATGTGCTACCTGTGTTTCACTTCCTTGGGTTGCAAGAGATTCAGAATAAGAAAATAAAATAGGAAATTTCGCAAAATTGAATGAAACTCTTCTTCCTTATGCCAGTGAAAATCTGTACCATGGCTTAAGAACTCTTCTTTTCTGACCTCATTAGTAATTCTGATACTGTTCATGTTGCCTCACTTTCTGAAAAGTTTGGATGTTCCTTTTCAGTGAGGAAAATGGGAGGTATTTCATTGTGATCTTTTTATTTACCTTTTGTTCATCCAGTAACTGCTGATACTCGCAGAGATTCTTTTGTGCTGAGTGAAACTACTTCTGGTAGTGGTAAAGCTCTCCATTCTTATAATTTCTTTCTTTTAGTGCTACTACGGAAATAATGCCCATTCGGGGCATTTTGTTGGGACGAAAGCTCAGTTTCTCTCTTAACCTTGAATGATGGGATGGATAGCGAAGAATAATCTCTATCCCACCATCTTTTTCAACTGCACCTGGTCAGTCAGTTTTTTATGCTCCATTTATTGATGTATGATATTTAGGGTTCATGACATTCATATTCTTGAAAAGCATTTACTGCGTTAAATATTACAAAATCTTAAATCTCATTAAAACCTTGACTGTCCCAAGCCTTCTGAATCCATTAAAGCCAGTTCCAGTCAAGTGAGAAGGGTAGAAGCTCCCATCAAGAGGAAAGCCCATCAGCAGACTTAGAAATCAGACACAGCTCCTGAGTGAGTAATCACAGGGAACCCTCAAACAGGGAGGAGTCAAATTGAAAATGAAATTTTAAGAAGGCCGGCTGCATGGATTCTTGCTGAGTGCCTCCTTTCCCGGGAAAGCGGTACGTCAGCATTTCTAGAGAGGCCCGCGGCGCTGGGGCATCTTCTAAGCACAGGTAGCTTGTGATCCACCCAGCTTTGCTTAAAACTGTGACTCTGCCACAGTGTTATAGAAACACTTTCAGATTCAGAAGGGAGCTGAAAGGCTACTGAGCCAGTTCAGGAAAACCTGATTTAAACTTGATTATTGGTGTAAGACACCATTTTTGCTTAGTCACTCTTGAATGCAACAACAACAACAAAACAAACAAACAAACAAAAGCAACAGAGAGGCTTTGTTTACTATCTGCTTACTAAGACAAAAGCTAAATATAGCTTATCTTCTACAAATATAATCAGGAGAATAGCAACGTCTGTGTGGAAATGTCTGACAAGTCAAGTTAGATATACAGTAGGGATAATCTGATAAAGCAGAACAAGTATTTATCTTATTCCTTTCCCAGTTAAGCAGTCCTTCCAGGAGAAGACCCCTGTGGCAGATAAAGCGTGGACAGTGCTGGCCATCCAGTGCTGGGGGGGATGTATTGGGTTTACAGCTCAGGAGCTGTGAGTGCCAGCGCTGCAGTCTCTCCAGTTCAAACAAACTTGCACCAAGAGGAAAAATGATATGAAACAACCAACACGCATGTTTCACGAGTGAGGCATTAATATTTGAAACTAGCTCAAGCATTTAACATGACCCCACTTCAGCTCTTACTCGGCGAACACAAAACGTAAAGGAAATAAGACTTCCGTGAGCCTTTACTTCTCACTGGTACACAAATGACAACTCTCCACCTGGCAGACTACCTGGCTATGCAACAAGGACACAATTTCCTCTGAACAGACATTTCTTTGAGGAATGCAAGACATCAGACTAATGTGGGACCAGAGCGTCTCGTATGGTTAGGGAAAAAGCATTGTCAGCAATATAGCAGGGAAAGTCACTCCAGGAAGGAAAGAGAGAAACGAGCCACCGCAATATGCTTTGTTGTACCTCAATAGCCAGTGAATTCTTCAAACTAAATGGTCACACTGAAAATAAATTGGTAATTACCGGACCTAAGTTCCTGCCCTTCACTTTAAACAAGTGTGGATTAGTCACTTGATTAATAACTCAAAGCAAACAGAGCAGAGCACACACACCTCTGCAGAAAATGAGAGGAATATTCCTCTGTAACAGAGACTTACAAAACAGTCTAAATCCTACTTTGACACATGGAGCACTTCCACGGCATCACACACAACCTCCTCTCTCTGATATGGGGAAAGCCATTTGCAATAAACCACCGTATTTTAATAATTCCTAATGCCCTTGCTGTCTCACCTGCCAGATCCTACTCATGGCTTCCAGTGAATCTTTTCACAGGGGGGAGAAATATAGCATAGCAAAAGCAGTAATTTTGGGATGAAACCAAAACGTTGCAGTTTGGTAAGGCTTTTTTGCTCCTTTAATTCCCCGTGATACCTTTTTGTACAAATTTCCTTATCCCACTCCCTCTACGCGATTACGTTTCACAGTGGAGAATTGTTAACTATTAGTTAGGTATTTATTAAAGTAACAGAGGAAGAAAAAAAGCTGTACTTACTTTGCAAGGCTATAATCCTGGTAAACAAATCAATGAAATGGGTACAGTGCGAAGAACTAGCTACCAGTGGTGAAACCTTGCCGAGCAGAAGACTCTGTTAGCTTCCCTGCTCATTGACACCACTCCCTCTTTCCCAACCTTAATTTGTGTACACACACACTCCCTCTCACTCTTGATTTCTTTTTTTTTTTTTTTCCCCTCTTAATCATTCTTCACAGCAACTCCTACATTGGAGGAGCAAAATGATTCACACCAGAGTTGTTGTTGCCTGCCCAGCTACTGAAGACAACAACAAGCTCCGGCAGGAAAGAGCAGCCTTTGTGCATTGCCTTCAGCAAGCGCAGTACAAAAGGCACCAGACAAGAACGAACGAAGGCTACGAGGGAGAGAATGCAGGAGTGCATGAGCAATTAAAAGACCTTCTGAGCAAAACCAGCACGCCAAGTTGCATTGGAATTGCCGCTATTTGCAGAAAAACTGTAATTGTGAAAAAGATGCCCAGGAAGACAACCAAAACACGTAGAAGCGCATGGCTGGGCACTTTGCATCTGTATATGCATTGAGACTGTGTCTTAACTCTGTCTTTGTAAGGGGCATATGGGTGTATGTGGTTGCCTTAAAAGCCCAAGGCCAAACTGGAGTTAGCACTCACGGAAAAATATCTGCCCTTCTCGTTGCTGTAAAGCAAGAGCTTCCTCCCACAGCAGCCAGGTCCTCTGCAGGGGAGCAGCCTTCCCTGCTGCTAGCTGTCCCCAGAGGCAGGAGGGGAACAGCAAGTCCCATCCCTTCACCTCCAGGACGGGGACCACTGGGTTCGTGTCGTACAGCCCACGTTACTACTGGTGAAGGTGACAGGGTGGGAGAAGAAAGCGAGAGGGAGAGGTGATGGGGCAGCCCACCAGGTCCATTTTTATTTGAAAGATGGACGCAGCCCTTAGGAAGGAAGAGGCGGACTACCCCTGCTCCACACCATTCCCTGGTCGGGCAGGCGGGCCACCCGCAGCGGGGAACACCTGCAAGCGCTCCCGGGAGGCCACGGCTACACCCAAGTCCCCATGAGGAACCGTGCCACGCCACAGGCGCAGCTCAGCTTCACACCTCAGTAACCCAGGTGGCCCCGCATACTTTCAGGCTACGAAAGATAAATGCAAGATAATGGAGTTTGCTTTCAGGTTTGCAGTGCTGGCATGCCCGGCTGCTCAAATGAAAGGGTTAGGAAACCAAAGGATGTGTGTTCACCGAGACGGTGCCTCCTTGGTGGCAGTGGGAATTGGGGAGCTGTTATCTCCTCCTGGAAAGACACGTTCCTGTATTGCTTTGAGCACAAATCACACCATACCGCGGCGTCCTAATCCTGTTTCCTTCCAAAAGGCTCCTAAGCTCTTATTACCCAAAGGAAACTATATTTTACTTTCTGCTGTGGTGTAGATGGGGTTCACCTCCCATCATTACCAGACAGCAAATTTAAAATTTGTATGCTTTGCCATAAGTGAATTCATAACAAAGACAGGGTGTGGATGTGTTTAAGCAATTAAAGTAAGACAGAGGCCAGCTGGCTAAACTGTGCCATCTGGGCCATCATTGTTATGTATCTAATTATGCCTTCTGTAAGAGAAGTTTTGATGAAAATCCACAACAATATTGGCTGCCAGTTTCTTCTCAGGTGTCTGCAGGTAATCTGTAGCCAAACGTTGCTGTCTCTGCAGGAGCAAACTTTCCTTCAGACCCAGGTCTACCAAGTATGGTCACTGTGAAGTGGCTCAGGAGCTTCTGGATAAGCTGCAGAGGTGGACAACAGCCAGACTGCCTTAACAGAGACAGCACAACTCACCAGATCCATTTCCTTGCTAGTGATAGGTGGGGAATAGAGATGTAAGTAGGTGCATCAGTTTCTTTTAAAGGGTGGATAGTGGAAAAGGGAAAGGACTCTACATTGCTAAGCGGGAGGTGCGTAAACATCACTTACCCTCCACTAGATAACTGCTCTGTGATAGCTGAGGTCTGGCACTACATAACTGTGCAGAATCCTTCAGCCTGACCTAGTTACTGCTGAGAAATTAATGTTTTTGGTCACGGTGCCATGAAATGAGTAATCACTGCTGCAATTGTGATGCTTCAGATGAAGGAGTCCACACTGGCACTGGTAACTGAGTGGCTCAGAGGGCAGCCCTGCTTCCCCTAAGAATGGATATTTTGGGCTCATTTGCTGTTGGAGGTGATGTTAAAATAACTGTGAATTCCTGGTAGCTTCTTATTCATATTTATGGGAACTTGTGACATATAACTGAGTCTTACTTATAGCCCAACCAGGAAGATGTGGAAAAGCAGAAGATGCTAACTTGAAAAGTAGAAGATGCTTAACCTCAGGTAGCTGAGGTTTGCAAGGGACAAGAGGTGAAACAGTTCTCCCCCAGTCCAGGAACACTCTTTCTCAGTCTGACTGAATGACAATCACTTGCATCAGCTTCCCTGTCTCCTGCATTTACCTTTCACTAAACTAGTCTTGTTCAGTTTAATCTCAAAGTATTTTCAACACACACCTATTATGACCTGTATTTCTATCACCAAGTTAAAAAAAAAAAATAGAGCCAGTAACAGGATTTTTCCTTACCAAAAAACCAAAACTATTTTTAAGTCCCCTGCAAGTTGGACACCTCCTAGGGTGATACTATCTCAGAAAATAAGGTAAATAAATAAGGTAGAAACAATGGGGGGGGGGGTGATGTGCAACACTTTGAATAGTAAAGTCTGAAGCCTTGTAAGACAGACAAGTTACAGTCTACTGATAAAGTAATAACCGAGCTTCTGTCCTCACTCTTCCAGGTCTTCATAGCCCAAGGAAAAACACAAACTAAGACATTGCTGGACGCTAGGATCCAGCAGTTACCTGTGTGTGTCCATCTACGAACCTTCGCTGCAGAAAGGATGCAACCAGCCAGGTGACTTCCCTGTTACTCAGCCCTCGCTCCCGGCTCTCCCTGCCACTCCCTCTGAACACCTCCTAGGAACACTGTTCCTACATGCGGCTGAAAAGGAACGAAAAACACCCTTCTCTCCACTCTTTGAACAAGCTCATTTGGGGAGAGGGAATACTCCTGCTGCTCAGCACAGCATGGAGATCTATTTCAACTATTTCAAAGACTCAAAGCGTCCACTGTAGTCGGGTTTTTTTCTTCCCCCAAACTCACTAATGCTCAGTGCATGTCTGATTGCAGTTAATGCTGTCATGCTTTGCAGACTACATGGGAAATCATCGACAAGTGGGACTGAATAATGAATAGAACAAACTGGTGCATTCTTTCTATGCTGCCAGTCATGAAAGGTCTTCTAATCAAGTTACAGCTTTCACAGTAAGCTTTGGATCTTGCAATGAACCTAGTGGTAGGAGGTGATTTGTACACTTTTATTTTGATTCAGTGACCTAAAATTTTAACACAGTTAGAAAAATGCAAAGAGTAAGATTGGAGTGTCTGTAAACAGGTACACACAGCAGAACTTTGCACATTCCTCACATAACATGAGTCTAGATTACTATTTAGCAACAGGAATAAACAATAGCCAAAATATTTTTCATTTTCTTAAGAAATGCTAGCAAAGATCACACACACACAGTTATAAACCACAAGTTATTTGAAACTAAAATAACACTTACAATAATAAAGTGTTATTCTATGGTTCCATTGAGAGAGATGCAAACTGAACAGTAACAAGCTGTCCCTTTCTTCCCAAGGCATTTGCACTGATACGCATAAAAGATGGTGTCACATAGCAACACAGTGATTCAACACGTGTGGTAGCAATACAGTTCTCTTCAGACACGTCTGCTGACGTAGAAGTATTACTCACCGGTGATTACTTCTAATAACGGACAGGAAATTAATTTCTCATACTTACATGTGGTCACTTTTGGGTTTGTTTTTTTTTTTTAGTGAGGGTGTTCTGGACTTGGGTATACAGTTCTTTGGGAAAAAATTAAGTAGGCAACCAAACAGCTGACATCTTTCAGTGAGAACAAAGCCTTTAATCTGGCGAATGGGAAATGAATGAGCCCATGTGCTAGAATCAGGTTGTTGAGGTTCTGACTATTTTCGCTAAAGGCGTTGCTCCCAACACTTAGCACCAGGCATAATCCTCCGTGTAATACAAATAAATCAGCTTAATAAAGAAATAGATTTGACTGACTACATGGAAGAGCCTGTGAAAGTAGCCTTGCAAAAGGACTAGGAAGTCAAAATATAAGGGGAAATCCATCTATGTAAAAGAGACAGAAAACCCTGGCACATTATTCTGAAACTTTATCTTTTTCCCACTGTACAAAGACTAAGATCAACTTTTGTGAAACAAAAGCAGAGAGGCAATGCTTTGGATTAATTACTTCTCACTAAAGCATCCGTGATCCACTCCTTCCAGGAAGAAAAAAATTTGAACCCATCCCTGTGTGCACTGCTGGTTCAGGTTGCCATCTCATGGGGACACAGATACTCTTCTTCCTTTGTCACTGATGCCCACAGTTACTGCACCAGCTTCCTTTGCCAAGCTGAAACTATGACTCAAAATCACCTGCCTTACGTTTGTTCCAGAAAAAATGCAAATTTGTCATGTTTCCTCAGTAATTTTTTTTCCATTTAGTGATATTTTCAAATCTTTGAAGTGCCACTCCCTAGTGTTGTTTAGGTGAATGGATTCACCTTATTGAAACCACTTTACCACAGGAGTACGGTTACTGAGGATGCTTTCTCTACATATCCACAATTTATTGTGCTTGATTATAGATCTGTGGAGGACCTCAACTAGTGAATTATTGGCAGCATAATAATCCATCGGTAAGTTCCTTACTGAGAACAGGAGCAATTTTAGAATTATCCTCTTTCACCCAGCAAAATAAAATCTGTATGAGGATAGGATGTTCCTGTGACTAGATCAATGTGGAAACTCTAGAGAGGAGACCACATTGACATAAGGTAAATTAGCAGAAGTACATTTCCCAAGAGGAGTAAAGGGACCAAGCAGCCGTCTCCCTCAGACACCAAACTAGTTTTAATGCAGAGCTTCAGCAGTTTCTAGAAGGGATTACGCGACCTTCACTGCCCACTGTAGCAAACCTTACTCTTCCAGCTCTGTGTTTGTATTACTCCCTTAAGTGTCTCCTTATAATGTACAGAGGCAGAGGGTATGAGAATTAGGGACTTCTTTCCCCTCTTTCTTTTATCCATTGTCATCATTAGATGAGTCACTTTCTTCTGTAATCCAAGTAGATACGTCTCTGTGTGATTAATGTGGGTGAAGGCACACACTTTCCCAGAGTTGCTTAGTGCAGTTTCACAGCCTGAATATATGTGTATTAAAGGAAAATAAAAATTTAGAATCAATATTTGCTGAAGATTTCACTGGAAATGGGCGTGCCTTCACAGGCTGAATTTTCTCCTGCTGTGTGTTTTCATTGGAAGATGGAGTGGAGGCCTTTGTTTATCCCTGAATGCAGCTAAAATGAGGTGTGAACATGTTAATTCTTGCTTCTCCGGTTGGTATTTGGCAGATCTGTTAAAGGCAACCAAATCACAGCGTGCATTCTTACGCACTACTTGAAGGAACACACCCTGTACATTGTCTGTATGATCAGTAAATTATAGAAGTTATACCTGCAAACCTATCTTGTCTTCCAGATGTAAAATTTACAAATAATGGTCCAATACCCCAGCTAATGTAAACCGATTAGTGCCCATGAAAGCAAGGAAGCTATTCCCATACCCAGCAGTTGATTCAGCTCATATCACCACTAACCTAGGACTGCTAAACTTGCATCGCAAAACACACAGAAAAGACTATTATATTAGCCATAATAGAAAAAGTTTTAAGAACTTGTAAATTCTAAAAAAATATTCTGTATTTTACAAAAGAAAGTGCTAGGACTTGGTAATAGGATGCTGCTTTTTCACTTTCCCAGTTACATTTACCCAGGCAGTAGGTAACCTACTGAGAAGTAGCTTTCTTCAGTCTTTCCAAGATCCAATGGTCCCATTAAGCTCTATGGGGAAACTTCACAGGATACTGCATGCATATTCCAGCAAGCTAATAAACTTATTAACACAATAACATTAACATTTCCATAACAGGAGTAGGACCTAAATATGTAATTAGGTCTATAGGAACTTGTGGTAATGCAAATACCTATCCATCTGTCTATCTAGGGTCAAGATTCAAAGTCCACTGCAAAGGTAGCTACCAACTTCAGTGGGGTTTGGGTAAAATAGGGCAACAGACTTGTTAGTGAGAATTGTGTTGAAAGGTGTGGAGAAAGTGTTGTACATGTGGAAGGATTATAGACAGTTTATGGTGGAATAATAGCCTGGTTCAAAGAGCTTCCTGCTTAAGGTGAAAATTATTCTGCTAAGAGTGGCTTGGATAAAGACAAAGTTAAATTACTTTATCCAGTTTCCACTCCTTTCCATACAAGACCTAATTAAAAGGCTTAAGCATTAATAAAGAGGGATCTAGGAGGGAAATGCTAGCCCAGAAATCTAGTGCAGACTAGATTGCAGTAGCTGCACAGCCTGCTACTCCTAGTAGAGCTGCTGGCCTTTGGTGGTTGTGGGACTTCCTTGTGCTCCCCTGAGCCTGCGTAAGTGAGAGGTGCAACAGCAAGTGTCTTACCACTGCAGTGCTCACCCCTCAGTACAGCACTATTCCGTCTTCTGTACTGTGGAAAGAGGAAACGTATTGGTTGGAAGACACCTTGGATGGCCCCATTTCTTCCTACCCTCCCATGAATTAAAGAACTGTGAGAGTTCTGTATTTAAGGTCTTCTGCAGCTCTGAAGTAGAGGGTATGTTTAGACCCTTACTTCTTAAAATACCATTTTGAAGAAAATGACAAGACAAACCACCATTCAGAAGAAAATTGATTTGAAGGAGCTGCAGTATGGTCTAGTCCCAGACCAGTTCCCTTCCCCTTTATCTCCTTGTTCATTCAGACTGCAAGTCATTCAGTAATGTTGTAGACACTGCTCTCTACAGTCACACAGGCAAAAAACACTTCGAATTTAGGATGAGAATAAAGTCTGCTGGAAGCATCAGAGGTAGCACGTCAGTTTTAAAACTTAGTCACGCACTGTGACTCTGTTTTGCAACAGCTAAATTCAGTTATTCTGCTGTATATCAGAATGGCAAAAGTTATTCCCCTGTCATTTGTGTAAAGGAATCTGGAGTGGAACTGCTTTTCCGCTTCTCATTGCCTAACACAATTTAGATTTCTGGTACTCTGGCAACCGTGAACACTACAGGCTTTCTATTGCACAGGAGAGCAGATTCCTGGAAAGAAAATCTGGGTCAACTCATAGATTTGTGTCTTTTTAAGACAGACACAAAAGCTTTGACAACCAGCTGGCTTGAACCCATGCATAACACAAGCTGTAGAACCTGATCTATTGATTTTATGAGACCCATGATTTCTCTTTGGATTACAGTATATATTTTTGGAAAATCTGGCAGTGATTAAAAAAGAGCCCCAGGTGATGAGACCGTCTACAATATCCTTAGGAGTTGTTCCAAAGATGCTACAGGTCATCAAAATCTTAAATGAAGGCAACATGAAGCAATCCAAAGTGCACAGTCCAAACTTTAAGCTTTCTAAACTCAAAGAAGCGTTGGCTGAGGATAATTTTTTAATTTTTTTAACAATAAAATCTCTGAAGTGACTAGGGCTGTAAGCCTATTAAACTCTGTGACTGTGAAGACATTTCAAAGAAAAATGCTACTACACCAAACTCAGCAATGCACAGCACAAAATCCCTCCCTGAACTCATACACAGGTAGAAGAGCTGGCAGTTCCAGCTGGCAAAAATGGATATCTTAAATGAACATGAGTCAACCAATACAGCCATGAAGCCACAATTGCTCTATCATGCATGAAGATGTCATCGAAGAGATTTTATTCCATTCAATCTCAATGAGTTAGCAAGACCTAACATATGAAATGCTATGCAGAGAAGACCTAGGTGAAGTGTTTGTCCTTGGCCTGTATACAGAACATCAACACGAGTGTCCCTGTCCGGTGAGTTCATGATGAGGAAAGCCTCAGAAGTCCCCAGACTTATGCTGTATAGGGCAAATATTACCCTTGAAGACAACACAGGCAAACCTAAGAAAAATATTGTTTCAGATTTCATTTTTGTTCCCGACGATTTCTGCTGGTACCCATGTAACAGTAGAAAAAAGTCCTGAAATACACTATGCAAAATGTTGTTCAAAGAACATAGTAGTAGTGGACTGTATATTTCACAATTTAAGAAAATAAGCTACGTTTTTATTTCTGTGCTTTGTCAAAAGATCAAGTGAACAGTTTCAAAATGTGCCCTCAGTTATATCTGCAATCATTTTCTCAGGCTATTTTCCTGATGTGCTGGATTAATCTCACTATGAAGTACAGGCGTATACATCTGGAGTCATTCCATTGCCTAGAGTAAAGTAACTTAGTCCAGAAGATAACACATTTCATACATACACACACCTCAATCAAAATCATAGTGCATCTTCAAGCATTTACATATTTTGAGTTTCCAACTTTAAAAATTAAACCAGAAGTAGAGTGAAAATTAACATAACTAAGAAATCCAAAGAGATTAGCTGAAAAGGTACAAATTTAAATTTTCTTTTCCAGGGAGGCACAACCAGACCCATTACTGTACTATGCCAGGAAATGTATTGCCACCATCTACCACAGACTTTGAATGTTTTCCCAGTGAAATGGATGAGCAAGACCAAGGTCTACCAGCAGGTTTCATGTTCTCTCAAGCCAGATGATAAAAGTAGGAGACGGAAGAGGAAATGTTAGTTTTTGAATGCCAGTTTTGCAGAAGTAGATGATTCATCCTCCAAACTTGGTTTAAATGGGATTCCTTACAACAACGTGTGACCCCACAGCCCTGCCCAGCCATGCCAGGGGTCTGACCCTGCTTCGCCTCGTGGGGGGCTGACCCTGACCCCCACCCATGGGCCCATGTCCCAGCCTGGCCTCAGCTCATCCGCAGGGAGGTGCCTGATGCCTGGGCTGGGGCTGCCCCAGTGCCCCAGCTGCCCTGCTCCCAGCTGGGGTGGTGGGATGGGCCATGGCCGTGCCCTGACCCACCCAAGGAGCCACCTCAGCTCAGAATTGCTCAAGAACTGATCATTCCCACGGAACAAAATCTAAACTGGTGGCCGGTGTTGTCCCAGCTGTGAACCACGGGGTCTGGTGTGCGGGAAGGGACAGGTGGCTTGTGCCCACGATGTGTGTGACCAGTGACACTCAGGTGGGGGAAGAGCCAGCCATGGAGGAAATCCCTGCCCAAAGGCCACTTCTTCCTGCCCTCTGCCTGCGCGGAACCTGCAGGCCCTCCTAGAAGGGCTGGGTTTGTCCAGGGAAGCCTCTGCCTCTCCCACCCACTGCTTTTACCTCCGCAGACACAGGGGAAGGGGAAGGTGGGAAGGGGACATGTCAAAGCAGGAAGGTCCGACTTTCAAAGCAGGGTTCTATTTTCCTTCAGTTGCTGCTGCCGCTGCTGAAGAAAGGGGTGCAAAGACCAAGGGCTCTGGGAAAAGGATCCCTGACCTGTGGTGGAGATGCTTGCACTGACACCTCGGGCCATGGGATGGGATGCAGTCTGAGGACCAATTACTCCTCAAAATCCAGTGCTTCGGGTCTTGTCCTGAGGCTCACCCTTGCCTCTAGTGCCATAGATGTAACATGGCTTTATTTTGGCTTCAGTCTTTCTGGTCCTGAGTACAGCTTTAACTCTTGTCCTCCTGGGCTCCATGGCTATGCAACACCCTCTCTGCGTGTATGAGAGTCCTGAGTGCATTAGAAATGAGGGATCTTAGGACACAACCCTCTTCCACAATGCTGGCGTGGTTTCAAGGCTATTGAAAGTGGTTACAGATGGGAGCCATCCACCTGGGAATACCGTAGCAGCAGTGCTCCCGAAGGCACTACACTGCAGGCGGACACGTTCCCGAGGACAGCTGGTGGCTTGGATCTCTTAGAACAGCAGCGCTCCTGCTTTTTGGCCCAGCATGCTTCCCAGTGCAGAGGAGGAGGCTCTCAGGCGACATGGCCAGACTGGCTGTCTATGCTCAGCACAGCCGCGCTGCACGTCTGTTGGAGGTCCAGTCTCAGGTGCATGAGCTCATTGTGTGTACACCAAACTGGATCAAAGTAACATAATGGGATCTGGACAACCTGAATTTTACTTGCTAGTTTTGTTACCAACAGCCTTTGTTACCGAGGTCAGATTGACCTTTCTGCATCATTTCATCAGGTAGGAAAATAGAGGTTATATTTTTCTACCTTTCTCCTCTGCCTTGTCTATCTACACTGTTAAGTTCCCTAAGGCAGTGATTTCCCTTCACTGCATGGCTCTGTGTCATCTAGTTAATACCAAAGTCTCACTCTGATACTAACATTAGTCATCTCTAGCTACCTCTCAGCTGCCATACTAATCAGAATGAAAAGGTAAAGACAGAAAGGAAATTATATCTCCAAGGAAGCAGTGTGTTTTAAATAAAAAGGGAGGTTAGAAGTAGACCAAAGGCTCCATGAAAGGGTAAAAAGAATGTTTTTGCCTAAGCTTTGAAGAAGGAATAAGCATAAGAAAGAAATGGATATATGTCATTTAACCCACAGAGCTTTCTTAAGCACTTCACACCATTGATGCTATGCTTGAATCCTGATGACAACACAGCTATAGGGTTCCTTTAGAAATCATCAGTTCTCCTGTCACTTGGCCAATTTCCGTTGTCTTTTGTGAAAAACTCAATAAACCATACCTTCTTTACCATGTCATTTCCCCAAGCCTTATTACATTACTTAATCTTCGGTACATCATGTCTTTTCACATTTGCAATCAAGCCAAGGAGAACAGCTGTTACTGACCATGCCTAAAAACCAACCAAAGCATCCTCAAGCATGCAGATATATGAGGACACTTACCAAAATAAACTGCCAACCAGATAACTTGAGGAAGAGACTACCACAACCTTCCCAGGTATAGGGGTGACTGTGGATATGCCTTTTACCCTCTGCCCAGAACAGGCAGCCTACTGCCAGTATCAAAAAGGTTCAGAGAACTATTTTATTACAAAACAAAATCAAAAAGTGACACTAAGTCAACTTGTATTGTGGTTACTTGGAGCTAGTTGGAAGAATGGGGTTTATTAAGCTAGTGGTTTCCCAGATACTCCTTTTTTGCCCTAAAGGAATTACAGTAGCACGGGGAAGGACTCAGGTCAGAGAAGTTCATGGAGAACTGTCTCCCATGGGAAGAACCCCTCGCTGGAGCAGGGGAAGAGTGTGAGGAGTCCTGCCCCTGAGGAGGAAGGAGCGGCAGAGACAACCTGTGATGAACTGACCCCAACCCCTATTCCCCGTCCTCCTGTGCCACCAGGGAGAGGAGGTAGAGAAAATCGGGAGTGAGGTTAAGCCCGGGAAGAAGTGAGGGGTGGGGAGAAGGTAGTTTAATATTTGGTTTTGTTTCTCACTACCCTACTCTGATTTGATTGGTAATAAATTAAAATTAATTTTCCCCATGTCAAGTCTGGTTTGCCCATGACGGTAACTGGCGAGTGATCTCTCCCAGTCCTTATCTCAACCCATGAGCCTTTCGTCATATTTCCTCTCCCCTGCCCAGCTGAGGCGGGGAGCGATGGAGCAGCTTTGGTGGGCACCTGGCCTCCAGCCAGGGTCAACCCGCCAGGCCGGCTCATAATTTTCTGTGTTCTGAATCACTTCCTCCTTTGCGTGGGCAACGCACACCACCTGAGTTCTATTACTAACCCACAGGTGAGCAACACTTGACCGCTCACGTCCGAACTCATCAAGAGCTGGTTCTGCCAATAAAAGCGTTCAGCACTTTCATCAGATGATGCAAAAGACAGCACCACCGCAGGCAGCCAAACCTTGGCAGAGGGCAGCGCGGAGCCGTAAGAAAATTTCTTAAACTTGGAGTGAGAGGGTGGAAAATTAATTTCGCCCCAGCAGCAACCTCCTAACATTTCACAGCAGCAACCCACACACCGCCCGGCGCCTCCACGTCCCTGTGAGGACTACACGCATGCGCAGAGCTCCCGCTGCGGCGGGGCGGGGCGCGGCGCATGGCAGTGACCTCACGCGGCGCGCGGGGCGGTGCCCGGAAGCGGAAGCGGGTGTTCGGGGTGCGGAAGCGCCTGGTGAAGGCCGCGGTTTCGGTTCTGTGGGGGGAGAAGGAGAAGGAGAAGAGTTCCACCACCGGCAGCCGCGGGCCTACGCTCTCTTCTCCGGTCTCCTTCCCACCCCCCCTCCACCGCTTCGCTATGGCGGGCACCACCGGAAACCTGCAGGTAGAGCGCCGCCGGCCCTGCGCGGGGCGGGCCCGGCCCG
>JAVJGG010000030.1:13185904-13216551 GCA_035590195.1 Aviceda cuculoides | reverse complement strand
TGGCGGGGTGGGGGGCCAGGGAGCGCAAACGCCTCCCGCTCGCGGGGCCGGGGACAGCGGCGGGAGGGCCGCGGGCTGCCGCCGTCGGCAGGCGCAGCCGCGGGGGGCTGTCGTGGGAGCCCGGGTCGGGGCTCGGCAGTAACGGAGGCCGCAGGGTCATCCCCTCGTCAGCGGTGGGCCCTGCTGGCGGCGGGCGCGGAGCCCCCGGGGAGGGGACGGGGACCTTGCGGGGTCGGTGGGTGCAGCAGCCCTGCGGGATGCTGGAGCAGCGGGGCCTGATGTCCACCTGGGAGGCACAGTTGCCTGTGGTGGTCTAGAGGCACAGTTTGGGTTAGGCTTCTTCTAGGGCTGCTGACTGTAGGAAGTTTTTGCCTGCTCTGCTTTTCTGTTTGTGTTAACCCTCAGCTGGGTCTGTATAGTTGGTCCTGCGGCTAGTTGGCAAAACAGATACAGAAATGACCTCTGGTAAACATAGTAATCTTCCGTTGAGCTGTTCTGAACTGCGATCATTTCTGTAAACTCATTACAGCTGTGTAATGCTTATGCTGGCAAAGCTAGGGGAGATATCGCAGGGTCTAGAATAAGCAGAAGGAGAATGAAACATGTTTAAGCTGACGTTCTTTCTGAGGGTGATGTTCATCAAACTAACAAACCATAGCCTGATAAATACAGCTTGTGCCTCATGGATAGTTAGAGCTGGGCATCTATGCTCTAGTCCATTGAACTTTCTAATAACTTATTTCCTGTTTGATAGCAGTGTTCTTCATCACAGTAACAGGCTAAGATGCCAGCTGATGTAATTAGAGCTGAGAATACAATACCCAAGTAATAGTCTCTGAGTATTTACAAAAATGGAGTATATCAAAACCAGTCAATACATGATGTAGACTTTTTTCTATTTCAGAGGAGCAGGGCTGCAATGTGCCCCGTTTTCTCACAGTTCCGTTTTAGCAGGTGGTCTTTGCCGTTTATGCTTTGAATTTAGTGTCACGTCTGTCACTCTTTGTTGTACTGGATCCAGGAATCGTTGGACTGTTCTGTGGTAATTTAAGTTTCTAAGGGACTCAAGAACTTTAAGAAGGAGGTAACTTCTTTTGGGGGTTATTTTTTACACTTTTGCTGGATTTGAATGATGCATAGAGGGGCCTAGCAGAGCCAGCACAAGGTGAGCAGCAAGGAGGGGACTGCCCATTCAAATGTGGTAAACTGCTTATCAGCTTATGGCTTCTCCAAAAAGGAAAGACTAAGTTCTGTTCCAAAGAGATAAATGCTTACAGTGTTCCAACACTTGCCACAACAGAACTGTAGAGTCTGCTTTATTGGATCACTGTTTTTAAATAGATTACTCTTTGATTTTGAGTAGATCTGTTGAGATGATCTTTGCTTCCAAGACAGCAACACAAAGCAATAGAATGAGAGATTTTGCTGTTTCTTCTTTCATGGCTGCTGTTTACTGTCTTTGTTTTGACTGAAACACCTCAGAATGTCCAGATAGTGGCAAGAGTATCTGTACTGGAATGTCTAATGAAAACTCCTTGCTGCAGTTGAAGCTCTCCACCTTGCTCCCTGACATTACCATAATCATCCTGAGCATACTAACAGTGCTTAGGTAAAGAAATTGACTGAATGTGGAAAAATACATGTGGGGCTATAGAAGATTTAGTTAGTCTTGGTTAACTCTGGCTAACAGGCTGGCTTTTTTAAACTTACATGAACTAGTTATTCAAACTGACAGTTTTAATTGTCCTGAGGTGGTATAGGCATTCCAAGGACCAAAGTGTAATAAAAGGTAATAAGCACTTAAGAGCAAAGGAATAACGGTGATACCAACAAATCCACAGGCCGGTGTATGCAACATGATGGCTTAGATCACGGTCAGTTTTATTTGAAACTAGCTCAACAAATAAATTAAAAATCCATCCATAACTTCTCAAAGTTTTCTTGATGCTCACGATTTGGGTACATTCTTTGTCTGGTGGGGTTTTTTCTCCCCTCCCACTGGAGTAGTAATTAGAATTTCTCACTTGGATATCAAGATCCTAAATCCTTCTAGAGAAGCCAAACAAATAGTCAATCTTTGAAGATGTCTCCTGGCATAGGGTTGGAAGAGTGGTAGTGCTAGTTTCAGTGCATTGTAATCATGTACTTCCTGTATCGACTCTGCTATTGACAGGGTTTGCTCATGTCATCAGTCATAGTTCAACGTGTCTGGGTCTGTAATAAAAAACCCACAACTTAGAATGGATTTCCAAATCTTTCCATAATAAATGCAAGAGATTGGTAAGGAAAACTGCATAGACAAACCAGTAGTACTTTGAACTTAGTACACAGAAACTTGTTCTTCTTGCTTATGCTTTTTTGTGTGATAGTAAATTTCAGCAGTTTGTTAATCACTGTTCATAAAAGGATAGAAATATAGTCACTTACGGAGCACTACCTTAGACTTGCAATCAGTTGTATTCAACTTTTGGGGATAAATGTTGAAGAGCAGAAAAACTGGCCATCAAAAAACAGTCAGAGCAATAGCGTAAAACGTCTCTTTGATCATGCAAAATGCTATTGCGCAGCACTTAATTATTTCCTTGTGTTACAGAAAGCAATAGACCTTGCTAGCAAGGCGGCACAAGAAGATAAAGCAGGAAACTATGAGGAAGCCTTCCGCTTGTACCAACACGCTGTGCAGTATTTTCTCCATGTTGTTAAATGTAAGTGTAATGTATTGGTTAATTAAGTAAAGTTTAGTAGTCAAATTGCACAGAGTAATCTCTTATGTTGACATCAGTATTTAAATTTTTACTTTCTTCATCAGCTGATAATTGCAAATTGTAGTTTGACTGAGGTCATATATTTTGTAGCTTTTGCCTTTACTGTGTTGTGTACTTGCTCCATTCTTCTAAGAAATCGGATTTCTTTTTTACTTGTGTTTTGTTTTAGGGGGTTTTTTTAAGACAGGAAGGCAGGGGTTTTCTGTCTCTCCTCTGGACTTCTGTCTTTGTATGTTGTAATTTTTCTTCAGTTTCCATATTCTCATTATTTTATGCCTTTTCACACTTCTGTGTACCTTTTATGTCACGTCCAGTGTTTGTATGCAAGGAGTGGGCTTTCTTAATGTAGATACAGCCCTAATCTAAGTGGGCTAGGGTTGCTCACCTGACATAAGTGCACTTGCGGATCTCCATGGTTTGAAAAAAACATTATTTTCTTTGTAGTCACTTAGGATAATTTGTGTTTATCACTTTCTATCCATTTATATTTTATCGACTCTCAGATGTCACTTTCTGTGCTTTTAACAATACTGATGTACTTTTGGAAAATTAACACATAAACCTAACATGTTAAATTTTGATTGCTGATTTGAAATACTGTAAAAGTGACTAAGAGAACAGTGTGGCTGTTGAACCACACCTAACTTTCAGATGTTTCAGATGTAATTTTTTTCTTTATGATGTGAACATCTTTTAAATTTAGTAGGCTATGGAAAAATAAAGTATGCTTCTAAATAAAAATTGCTTAGCACAAGTGGCTTCCTGATGAGCTATTTTAGAAAAGGAGTTACTAAGACAATGTATAGCAGCTTGAAAGGCTGACAGAAAAGCTTACAGTGCCATTGTCCTTAATCCTTTACAGTCGAATTTTAAGCCAAAGCAATGTTGAGGTGTATATTTGATTTCTGGCAGGTGGTGACATCCTTCCTGTCACTTCTTTCCATGGTACAGTAGAAAGATAGGTGTTCAATTATGTGTTGAACCCTGAGAGAGGTATATTAATAAGATATAAAGATGACAGATTTAGTCTTGTTTTTCTGATTGCACATGTGGTTTGCTGTTAACAAAGCATTGTTTCTCTTCAAACTCTTAGATGAAGCACAGGGTGATAAAGCAAAACAGAGCATTAGAATGAAATGTACAGAATACTTGGACAGAGCAGAAAAGCTGAAAGAATATCTGAAAAAGAGAGAAAAAACTGCACCAAAACCAGTTAAAGAGTCTGGTCCTACTGATGGAAAAGGGTATGTTTTTGGAGAAGGTAAAGCAAAATACTTCCTGAACTCAGCTTATTCTAAAATTGAACTCTTCAAAGATAATTTTAACTAGTGTTTTTTAAATGCTTTAGATGTCTACTAACGCTGATATACAGTGGGCTAATAAAAGAAAAATAACATGTATTAGCATCACGGACATTTCTGTGCTTGTTTACTAAAATGTGCAAACATTTGCATAGGAAATTCACTGAAGAATGAAAGCTGTTTCAGACTAACACATGATTATAGGATTTAATGGCAATAAGTCTGACGACCCTTAACATTTTTCTACATTTAAAGACTTACTAACTAGAAAATAAATTCAGACTGATGATTACTAGGGCCTGAGTTTGATCTGTCTCGTGCTCGCTAAGAGGTGCAAAGTTCTATGTAGGGCGAAGTTTTATAAGATGGACTGAATCATTCTAGTGCCTTGCTGCCTTAGTTTCTCTGCCGTTTTCCTTCTATTAGATTTGTTTTTCTTTTTGCGTATCAGAGTGCTGAACAAGCAGAGCCTCTTTTGCATTTGCTACTGCCTTTATGGGGATAGGAGAGAAGAAGGATTCGGGATGATACCTTCTGGTGGGGTTGCCCTTTTTAGCAGTCCTGAACAGCTAGAGTTGTGCAGTTGTCTCTCGAAACTTCACCTGACTTTCAGTCTCCTTCATTGTCTACTCATCTCATCAGTTTTATTTTTTGAGCTGTACTGTGTTCTGCTGGTTTATAATAGAAGGAATTGGTAATATCACAGAGGCTACATGTATTTTCATGACCTCCACTCCAGTTGTTCACTATCTAAGTCTCTTTTTTTTTACTTCTTTAACTTCCGGTTTCCTTTGTTCTGACAAGATGATGGTGTACAGTTTCATAGTACTAGAGGGAACTGACCAAGTCCTGTTGCAGTTCCAGAGAGGGGACAAGTGCCAATATCTACAAATAAACCATTTTAGTGCTTCCTGTTGCTCGGTACAAGGGCTTTTGTTTCCTAAAGGCTGGCTCAGAGCATGTAGGAGTGTGTTAAAAGAGCCAGACCCATAAGAGGAAGTTGAAATGGTGAGGAGGGTGAATCAGAAAGAACGTGCTATAGAAAAGCAGGAGTACAATGATGTAAAACTTGTAGAGATCTGAAAGCATCTCAAGGTTTCTTTCATTCCTCAGACTGGTGGTTTTTCTGCTTTTTGCATTCTGATTTTTATCTTAAGTCTCCTTTATTGTATTTCAACATTTTATTGTTTTTCTTGTTTCTCCAAATCAGGAATGACAGTGATGGGGAAGGGGAGTCAGAGAATCCTGAAAAAAAGAAACTACAGAATCAACTTCAAGGTAATTTTGAAGCATCCTTTTCTTTAAATAGGGATGTCTTAAGTCAAGCAAGTTCCTATGTTTTTGCCACGTAAGTGTTACGGATTAACTTGCTGTCTGTAAGTGGCTCAGCTAGTATGAGCTCTTCACATACAAAAGCATGGTCTTTATGGAAGTATGGGTTTGCATGCCATGAAATTATACAGTGACTGTGTTGAAACGTTTCTCCTGTACCCTGTGCTTTATGTTAAAATTGTACCATTTATCAGGATAGCATTTTCCGATGGGAGAAGTTGCAAGATTCCAGGTAGCTATTGGCTAAACTGAATCAGTATTTTTTTACTCTTAAGTGCATTGGAGTATTGCTTAGAGGCTAAGGTAACAGACATCATATGCTTAGTGTAAGCAGGACCATTTTCAAAAAAAGCTTGTGCTCAAGTTTAGGAGTTGAGAACATGGATTCTTGCCCGTTTATAGTAACGGGCAGCATTTTCTCGTATGCAGTGATGATGCTTTCCCAGTTCAGTAACATAATAGTTTGGGTTTTTGAACTCAAATGCTGAATACAGTCAGTGATGTAATGTATAGCAGCTACCAGTAGTTTTATACACAGTAAAAAAAGGCTTTGTTTGTTTTTTTTACCCTTTAATGGTGTAGCACTGTTCAGAGCTTCCCTGCCAGAAGGTGCTTGTGGATCTGAAGAAACTTGATTGTTCTTCCCCTGTTTTTCAGTGTAACAAAGATCGAATGCATTTACCAGATCTTTCTGCCTGTGTAATTTCAGGAGCGATTTTATCATATTTGGAAACTGCACCAAGTTTTTTTTCTACTTATTTAATGTTATGCACAGTTATATGGGACAGTTTCCTATATTTTAAAATGTCAGAAAAATGAAAGGACTGTTGTCCTGTCTCTCACTATAAAGGCTTTGTTTCTTCCCACATGAATCTGACGTTCAGTTCTTACTTCAAGAAGTAGTTTCTTGCACCCACCACTTCTTTAATACTTTCTATAAAATGACAATGTTCTTGCTTATATGTTTGATTGCTTGAAAGTCTGAGGTGTGAGATCCTTGGTACCTTTAAACGTAACATAGGAGTCGGTTACTCAGATAATACAAGCTCTGGGCAACCTTCAGATTACTCGTTTTCATTTTGCTTCCCGTAACAGCCACAGAAATTTTTTGTATTTAATTTTGCTGACTTGTTACTCCCAGCTGACTCTGCCTTATGGAACTTCCCCAGATCTGTGGGTATTTATCAGGTTTTTAATTATAATAGCAACTTGGCTTATTGTGGGTGAAGTGACCAGTAACATTAAGACTGGATAGTAGTTATGGGTCTATTGTCATGTACTCTTGTTTGGAATGTTAAGGTACCTTTTGTACTCTATTGCTTAATCTTCCAGCTATTAATTTACACCTACAAAATTAGGAAGCCTATGATTCCAGGTCCATTTGTGTCCTTGTACAGGTAATCTCTTACAGTGCAGTGATTTCAGTTACCATGGCATGTCTGGTGCAGATAACTGATATTTCAACTTTAAAGTAATCTCCTGTTCCTATCTGAGCTGGTACCTGTTCTGCTAATTATTTTAGTGATGGAGCCCATAGTTCTGTTTACTTTAAGAAAAACAGAGATGTAATCAATCTAGCAAAAGAATTTAATGCACTGGAAGTGGGTGGTTGAATTAATTCCAGTATATAGATTGCAAGCCAAGATGGTTTGCAGTCAACTTTCTCTATAACTTAACAACTTTAACAATACGATGTTGCTTTTGGACTCTGAATTCCACATTGTTAACAATTGCAATTGTTAACAGAAATTGTTCATTTCAATCTGATAGAAAAGGAATGCAGCAAAAGAAAAAATCTCAAAGGAGATACTTAACAAGTAAGCAAGTGTTACTTGCTTTATTCATTAGCCAGTGAGTAACAGTAAATTTTCAATCCTGTAGAAGAAAAAAAGCCTTAAATTACTTCACAGAGCTCTGAAGGCATAAGGTGAAAGTGTCAAGAAAAGAGCTGGTGAAAGCTAGTCGTGAAATTATAGAAAGCCCCTTGTAGAGAAATAGGGCAACTGAAACTTTCAGTGTGTTTGAGTACTTAGATGACATTGGGTTGGTTGGCATTTGTTCATGTTAGAAAATTTCTATTATCTTTTGAATTTGCCTTGGCTAGGATTACAAGTTGTAATATTCAACTACTAGCTCAGATCCAAGTTGTCCCATCTAAAAGTAGTCAAGACAATATCTTTTTTAGCATGTCAGACTAAGTCTGAAGTGAAGGCTAAATTACAGCTCAGTTGGCTAAAATCAAGCTGAACTAGTTGGTTGAGCAAGATGAGACCTGGTGATAAACTTTGAGAGAGTGTGGCTAGACTAAGAAGATGCTTGTTCTGCAGCTAAGCAGGCTCCATAAAACCTTTCCGATGCTTTCAGCCCTAGCTCACAAAGCTCTTTACCATTAGATGATCCAATTGTTTGCTGCACATCTGGAGATACTCAACAAGTTACTTCATCTGCTGGAGAATCTTACAAATCCTGGGCTAGTGCAGCTACAGTGCTTCCCTTGTTTAAAATGAAGTTTCAAATTTTTCAGGAAGTACAGTGGTGGTTTAATGAGGAGATGATGCCTGGGTACCTGTTAAGGAAGGTACTACTCCTCTGTGACTACAAAATGCGCATTTACTGGTCAGTTTTGGGCTAGCTTTAACCATTGCAGGACTTCTACTAACTCTCGAGTATTCTGGTTATCCATGGTTTATTGTGATAAAACAATGTAACAGATTTCTGTAGAAATAACATCCATTTGACTGACAGTATTCGATGTTTATATCTACTTAGAAGTGCCTTGTTCTTATTCAGTATGGACATGGGCATAGATTTCCTAATTTATTTTTTTCCAAAATGGAATTTATTGAAGTTGTGAAAAGATATGTGCATCACTGATTTATACAATCTTTTCTTATAGGAGCAATTGTTATGGAGCGACCAAATGTCAAATGGAGTGATGTTGCTGGCCTCGAAGGTGCCAAAGAAGCACTTAAAGAAGCAGTGATCTTGCCCATTAAATTTCCACATCTGTTTACAGGTCAGAATTAAAGTATTTATTTGCTATTGGCCAGTAAGGACCGGCAGTGTGGTCTGAGGAGTGTTATGCCAATGTTTCAGATTCAAGCTGAGCTCTTAAAAAAGAGATTGTGATCCATCTAACAGAAGTTTCATGGGTAGATGTGGAAAACCTCTGAGAGAGGCTTCATCAGAAAAACAGGTTCAGTCTTTCTACAGTATTTTGAAGGCTGTTGGTTTCTCTCTTGCAGGAAAAAGAACGCCCTGGAGAGGGATTCTCCTGTTTGGACCACCAGGAACAGGAAAGTCTTATTTAGCAAAAGCTGTGGCGACAGAAGCAAACAACTCCACCTTCTTCTCAGTATCTTCCTCTGACCTTGTCTCAAAGTGGTTAGGTGAAAGTGAAAAGTAAGTTAGAGTTGCCAGAGGTCAGGGAAAACATTGGCAAGAAGAAATTAATATAGAGCTAGATAAGTTGCGTAAATAAATTTAATTTGAGGGAAGGGTCATGTCTTTTTAAAAACAAACTTCGGGTGTTTCTATGCTTCTTGCCGCAGTGCCATGTAAAGATATCATCATGTACTACATTTTGTGCTGCTGCAGCTGGACCTCTCTTCAGTGCTCAAGATAGTTTTTAAAACTAGCTTAGAAAGGTTTTTGGGACCACCCTGGAGCTCATTCCCCTTCTGAACTCAGCTGTGATTGCATACTACATCAGTCTGAAGCGTTGGGGTACTCTGCCTCTTGGCATCTCCCCACTCATCTGTCCCAGCAGCTGTGCTGTTAACACATGGCATTTCTTCATCCATACGGAGGTGTTTTTTCTTTATTCTGATTTCAAACAAAATCTTGAAGACACAAGAGACTTACAAAAATAGGTTGAAGGAGAGGAGCAGCCATGAAAGAAAATTTCATGGTTCCCCATGCTAACTCTTTATTACTATGTGATGTGTGAAGAAGACCAGGAAGCCTGAAGTGACATGTTGGCTGTAGTCTAGACGTGCAGGAATTTGTCCGTCTAGGCTTCCAATGAAGATTACCTGAATTAAGAAAAAGCTCTGGGTTTGTACAGAAAAGACTTTCCGTGATGACGAGAATACTTGTCAAAACCATGCTTTAATAGTTTCAAGTGTGGGACAACTGAGCAATGCTATTTAAAGTTAATAGGATGAGGAAGAAAGACCATTAGATAAAGTGTTTGAACTAGTTTTTTTCCTCAAAGCTGGAAATCTTAAGCTGCTTTTCTGTTGCAAAAGGAATACAAAACTGGAGTCCAGCTTGGCGTTTTTTCTGTTTGACTTCATTTGAGACTATTGCCTGAGATTTAGTGACCGTAATGTGAAGAATTTCCCAGCATGTGCCTTTTTATTTTCCTTTTTAACTTAGTAAAATATTTTAATAATATATGGCTAGAGTTTTTTTGCAAGCCAACTTTTCTTGTCATATAAAAGGTATTTAGTAAAGTTTTTTAACATAAATGCACATGTTATTTCTTACAAAATCTCTGGAGTTAATCTGATTAGGTTACAAATGTTAAATAAGAGAAAGCCATGTTCTTTTGAATCTGCCAAAAGTGGTGGTTTTGTATAGTCCAGGCTGTCTTGTAGAAATGTAAACCAAAAAAGGGCTTTTTCTTGCAAAACCATGCTTGGAGTACTCTAAAATGTTTCACCTGCCTTTAAAATGGGCTATCTTGCTCAGTATAATGCTGAGTCTTGGAGCTGGAAGAATGTTGTGTCTTTGAGTAGCTTTATGTTCATACTTTTCTTTTTTTTAGCTTTCTCTAAAGGAAGTGACTGTATCGTAATGTTAAGTTATGTGTTTTTACCGGTGTAATCATTAAGATAACTGAAACTGCTTCTTTTTTTAAGATTAGTGAAGAACTTGTTCCAGCTTGCCAGAGAAAACAAACCTTCTATTATCTTCATTGATGAGATAGATTCACTCTGCGGGTCAAGAAGTGAAAATGAAAGTGAGGCTGCTAGACGGATAAAAACAGAATTTCTAGTCCAGATGCAAGGTAAGTTTACTTGGTTTTCAGAATCAGTCAAAGGAATTAAGTGTTTTAAGAATAGCTTGCATGAGAACACTAAAAAGATCTGCATTTCCACGACATTTTAAAACAGTCTCTGTTTATTATCTAAACGGTGAAATTATTTCTGCCCTGCTATAGGGGTTGGTGCTGACAATGAAGGAATCTTGGTCTTAGGAGCAACAAACATACCCTGGGTTTTGGATTCTGCTATCAGGAGAAGGTATGACGGCATTTTTTTCATGGCATGAAATTCGCAACTGTTGTGAGGGTTCAGTCTGAGACTACTTCAGGTAGTAATCCAGCTCATGTTTGCGGACATGGATCATGTTCTACCACTCAATTCCGTGAGATGGACTGAGCCAATCTAAGAGCCCCTTGCCTCTTTAAAGAGGTAGGTTGTTCACTCTTATATTGGCCCTGTAGTTTATTTGTTTTCTTGGTTAGATGATGGTGCTTAAGCAAGCATAAAACTACTCTGTTTCCTTGTTGGTTGGTTTTCTGGTGGGCTTGGGGGACAAGTTACAAAATATGTACTTCGGAAGGACAAGAAGGGGTAGAGCTTTCCTTTTCAGCTGTTAAACTGTTGAGCAGGCTGAGTTCTTTCACGGAAATGTAGCCTTACACAGAAACAGCATGTTTTTCTACCGGTCAGGTGTAATTTGTGATCTTTCAGTGCATGTTTTAACTGCTGTTTTGCAGATAAAGGACTTCCATACCTGTATCTAACTAGCTGGGTCTTTTTTGAGCTGCAGAGCAGCAGAGGACAAATAACAGCTATGCGACAAATATGATTATGTTGTGATGAGAACACAGCTTGGATAATAGTAGTTTTTGTAGGCTAAAGAAACGTTACTTTTTTGTGCCTGTCACTGACTTTGATTTATATACTCAATTGAAGCTGGCCATACTTTGGGGGTCGGACCAGGTGACCTCCAGAGGTCGCTTCCAACCTGTATGACTATAGTTTTGTGTGAGGCAGATTTAGAAGTGAAAGTGTTGCTTAAAATTTCAAGTCATTTTTGAAGTTCCAGCTCTGGGGTCCACAGCACAAGACAGACATGGACCTGATTGAGCAGGTCCAGAAGGGGGCCACAAAAATGATCAGGGGGCTGGTATACCTCTCCTGTGAAGAAAGGCTGAGAGAGTTGGGGTTGTTCAGCCTGGAGAAAAGAAGGCTCCAGGGAGATCTTATTGTGGCCTTTCAATATATAAAGGGGGCTTATAAGAAAGAGGGAGAGATGTTTGGGATTCTTTTACCAAGGTCCAGAGTGACAGGATAAGGGGCAACAGTTTTAAACTGAAAGAGGGTAGGTTTAGATTGAACATAAGGAAGAATTTTTTTATTGTGAGGGTGGTGAGACACTGGAACAGGTTGCCCAAAGAAGTTATGGATGCCCCATCATTAGAAGTGTCCAAAGTCAGGTTGGATGGGGTTTTGAGCAACCTTGTCCACTTGAAGATGTCCCTGTTCATTGCAGGGGGGTTGGACTAGATGACCTTTAAAGGTCCCTCCCAACCCAAACCATTCTCTCATTCTCTGCAGTGTGAAAGAGTAGTTCTCTAACTCTCCTCCGTAAGACTTAAAGGAACTTGTACAACAGTGGCAGTAATCAAAGGAGGTTTTCATGGATTTGGCCCACTTTGTCATGTATATCAAGTTGATTGTGTTCTACAGAATTTGGAGTCGTTCTTATTTTGTTGGTGGGAGGTAATCCCCACTGTGAGAACAGATGCTGCTTCAGAGGAAGAACTGCAGTTATCAGCATCTTCTACTGACAGCTGTATTGAGAATATGACTTCAAATTTGTTTCCAACTATGAGGTTTAATTTAGTTGGAGACTGTAGAAAGTGGTTGTGTTGGCTTGTTATCAGGCAGTTCTTTGAGTGTGAAAACTGTTCAAATATACTTCAACACTTGAAGACTTTTTCCCCTCAAATTTTTCTTTTAAAACATAAACTCTGATGGAGAAAATCTGGAAAAACTTCAGTCTGAAGAGAAGACCTTTGTCATGAAAAGGAAGTAGTTGTTACATTCTGGATGTTAGGTTATGCTAGCTACAGTATGTATGAGAACAGGTTGTTGAATATTTGTCTTAGAAATTTTTTTAAAAGGTTTATAATACTGAAACTGCTTCTTTCTAATATCGTTAGGAACAAACTATATACTTATTTGCATAAGCTTCTTTCCACTGTGCACCTGCATGAGCTAGCATCTGTGAAACGTTTTGTTTTTTCTTTTCTAAATGAGGTTTGAGAAGCGTATCTATATTCCTTTACCTGAAGACCACGCCAGGGCTGCAATGTTCAAACTTCACCTTGGGTCAACTCCGAATCTCCTAACGGAATCAGATTATCGAGAGCTTGGAAAGAGAACTGATGGCTATTCTGGTGCAGATATAAGCATCATTGTACGTGATGCACTGATGCAGCCTGTTAGAAAAGTACAATCAGCTACTCACTTTAAAAAAGTAAGTAGGAATAAAAAATTTTTTAAGTTATTTCATCTCTGAGAACTATCTTAATTTGAAAATTACTTGCAAGTAAACTGAATTTGGTTTTGGGAAATACTGCACACTTACGAATGTCCTTTTTATCGACCAGGGGAGAACTTGGGCATTCCTCCTCTTTTTTATCTTCCCTCATCTCCCTGCCCCCAGCCTGTCCTGCCATAAGTCTGGTGGAGCTAGTTTCCAGGTATTCGTGCTGTGTAATCCAGGCTCTGATGACTATTCATGTCTCTAGGTAGTGTTAAAAGTATTCAGTTTGAAGTTTGACTTAATGGGAATGTTAGAGGTGCTCTTTTTCTGGATCAAGTAACATGGTTCTTCATGTTTTTCTCATCCACGTGGGAACAGATGGATTATAATTATGAACATTCTGCTTACTTAGTATATTTTTTTAACTGAAAAATTAAGGTTCTGGTAAAAACATTGAATCAATGTTACTTGTGACAGTAGTAAAGATGCAAGACAACTGAGCAAGGTCTGTGTTTCATTGTTTGGGCAGCATGCAGCATCCTATGGATGCTGCTGTAATGTGAAATAGTTTACACTTATTTAAGTGCGCTTGAAGGAGACTATTGAAACTATATTGTTTGGCTTATCTTGCAGTTACCTCTACATGCTACGTACTGACTTAAGAAACATTTTTTCTAAATGTTTGGCTCTCAGAAACTTTTATCTGACAAAGAACCAACTAGTTCTTTAGCACCAGTCTAAATCCATTAAATCTGGGAATGCTCTTTTTTCCCCTGGAGAATTTGCACATATGGGTCTTGTTCAATCAAATTAACTGTTCTCTATAGTAAAGTATTAAGCTCTTCAATGGAAAAAAAAAAAAGTGTGATAATGTTATCAATGGTTATAAACAGAGTTCCAAATACATACAACACGTGCATTGGTTAAATAAAATTATATGTTTCCTGTGTAGTATTTTTTTAGAGTAGACCCAGACTAAAAGGTTTTTTTGTTTACATTTTTACTGCAAACTTTGATTTTGCAGAAATTCATACATCTTGGGTGAAGGTGAGTCAAGGTATTCTGTAGAGGTCTTTGCTGCTGCAAAGGGAAGTTTTCATCTGTCGCTCCTTAAAAGAGCAGGTGTGGGGTCAGGTAGTAGGAAAAAATTTAGATCCTAAGCTGTCAAGAGATATATACCATGTAACTTGTTTTGGCAGCAGTTCTTTGTCATCTCAGTTATAATTACAGGTTTTTTCACCAGTAACTCAGCCTGACGTAAAAGGATTAAGGGCCCTAAACTGAACAGCTGTAGTTGTTTAGAATTGAAGATAGGCTCTTTTTTTTTCATGTAGTTTCTTCCAAGGAACATATTCAGCTTAAGATTTGAAGAAAAAGGAAGACTTAAATCCAATATGGTCCAGAATGAGAGGACTACCTAAGTTTCCAGAGTCTGCATTGAGGAAAGCTTGGTCATCTTTGTAGTTATTAACATAAACCTGCAGCCTGTCTTTTTGGGGGGGTGGAACCAAAAAAAAATTTTAAAGGGTTTTTGAGGAGCTTTTCCCAGTTTAAAAACAAAACGAGTATTTTGAAACACTGAATTGATAAGTTTCTTCGGGGGGGGCAACTCAGCAGTAACACTGTAATGTAAATGGTTTACAAAAAAAAAAAAAGGCAGCTCTCTTGATATATCAAGGATTTTCTAGATGCTTCCTTTCCTTAAGCAGTGATGCCTGAAGTATTGTTGACTTTTAAGTGACAATGACATTTCTGGCTAAAGGGCTGTTAGCTTTTAGCCTTTTCTTCAAATTTGGAAGAATCTGCAGCATGTCTTAGACTACCATGGAGCTATGAAATAACTTCAGTTGTCACAGTTTGCAGAGCAACCCAAAAGGAATTCTTACCTCTTGCCTCCTTTTGCCCCAAAAAGAGGAAGGAAAAAAAGGCACAACTGCAGTACTTCGAGGGCTCTGACATAAGCCAAGTTGATTCCATTTGGGTTGTTAGTACTTTTAATTGGATGCAGTTTCCTATTTTCATAAGTAAAATCTTAGCTTTAGTAATGACTTGCATCATAACAGACAGCTTTCCCCAGTTAAACAGTGCTTTCCTCAATTATTACTCATTCATTGTAAAACATTCCTTGCTGTATGTGATAATACATGTTTGTCAGTATTTTGAATATTACAATCTGTGCTCACCAGCATCGTGCTTTAAATGCAGTTTCGAGTAGCAAATCCAGTTCTCTGCTGTTAAAAATAGCTGTTTAGTGTGTTGTCTTTCAGTCTTTGCATATATCTTGAGTTCCTGTGGATGTGTGATGCTTCAGGTAATGATGAAGGAAAATAAAACTGTGGGTTCCAGATAATGTGTTGCAGAAAGGGAACAGACACACCTGGTGCAGCATTTTTGGATCTGTCCATGTGTCTGGGAAAAAAAAGGGTGGTTTCTGTTCTCCCACTAGATGGCCCTATTTTCTGTCGAGTGGTACTGAAGTGGTGTCAGAAAAGGTGCTCAGAATTTTGTAGAGCAGTATGTCAAAGATTGAAAAACCATCTCTGGCTTCCTAACCTGAGGGGCACTCAAGGATGATTATTGAGAAATTTTTAGAAAGCTGTTAACCACTGATGAATGAACTCCCAAAGTGACCAGGGACTAGGAAGGGTGGTCTTTTCCAACTAGATTTCCTGGCATGTTAGTTTTCCACAGAAATCCTCAGCCTTAGGAGGAAGCAGCTCCTGGGATTTGACCTGATGTGAATTTAAGTATCTGGCTGCAGCTGCATGTTTTCAAAGTGAATGATGCCAGTACATGCATACAATTTCTCTTTCACAGGACATGTCTTCCCAATTGGTGGGGCACCTGTGTAAAGTCAAGGAATGTTTTTGCTCTAAAGATGCTGTTCAGCTTCTGGGTTTTGTCTTTAAAATCGTAACTCCTATAAACTGAGTGTTTTCTTTTTTTTTTTAGGTAAAAGGACCATCAGTATCTAATCCAAATACAATGGTAGATTTGTTCACCCCTTGCTCTCCAGGTGATCCTGAAGCCATAGAAATGACATGGATGGAGGTACCAGGTGATAAATTACTGGAGCCTCAAGTTTCCATGGTAGGTATTCTTCCGCAGCGTGTCTTGCTTTGCAGAACTTTGAAAAGACTTTAAGGTAAAGACTCTTTTTCAAATGGTTCTGCAAGGCAATTGGATGAGTTGCTTGTTTTCAGAAATGCCGGACATACCAGATAACACTCGAATTCCCAATATATAGTGCTACGGTACGGTGTGCTTGTGAAAAAGCCAGCTCTCTATCCCTGATAAGCATTTCTTTCTTACTGTTCTTGTCTACTGGCATGCAGCTGCTGTCCTTTCATCCGTAGACACGATCTGGCTCTTCCATTGTTCTTACGCTTGTCTTTTATTCATTTAAAACCTTCGGGTTCCCTGCCCCATGATAGCTTGCTCTCTGTAGCATTAATATTGATACTGGGAAATGGAAAACTATATTCAGTGTAAATTGGGAAGTGATATGCTATATGTAAATATTGCCCATTAAATACATACAAGCATAAATGAATAAAATGTAAAAAAATCATGCATGTAATGGTAGTTTTGGTTAAATTTCATCACAGGTGATACAGCTCTTTCAGCTGTCTTCTTTGTGCATGTTAAAATACTTGCTTTGGTCTAGGGAATAAAATATGTCATTTTAAGACAAATTGAAATTTTTAGTTTGCTGACTGAAAAATAAAAATGATTGCTGGACACTCATTCTGTATCTCTCCCCCAAGAGCAACAAAAGAAGATTCTGAATTTAATTACAATGTTTGAGGGAAGGACTTGATTACAAATCTGTGCTGCTGTCATTTCTTGTGTGCAAACAGTCCTGTAATGAATGAAACTAGTATATTTCATGGGGATCACAAACCTCTAAAACAGTAGGCACTGCTTTGTAAATATAACTGTATTTCAGAAAATAATTTTCTATGCATATCTGCATACTGAGAAAGCACAACAGGATGTGTGCAGGTGCAGGCATGCCGTAAAACTTCTGCCTGTGTGGTCTAAGCAGATTTTTAATTAGTCTTTCCTGGAATTAAACATAACAATTCCTTGTGTGCTCCTAATGGTACCTGGGCTCTGATGCACTATAGTTGCATAGGCAGTTGTTTTGGTGTCCAAAATCAGTTCTTGTCCTTAAAAAGATCAGTCTTCAATTCTTTCTAAGCAGGGTATCTCTAGTCCGATGAGACAAATATCAATTCTAGGAAATCATGATACTAACTTTTGGTTTTACCCATGATTTTATAGCAATATGAGGTGTTAGGTATCTACTTTTTTCAGTTGCCTTCGGCTAGGACTTGATTAGTTTTCTTGCCCCTTTTTATTCATAGGGTGTTTTAACTGCTGCTTTCAACCTCATAGACCTGTGATTTTTCTGAAATCCATTTTCTAGTATCTAAGTATTTATCTAGGAAATTGACTGAATTGAAGAGACAGAAATTACCCGTCATGAACAGTAAAACTTCGCAAGAGATGATTCACAAACTACTGTTCTGTATTGTTGGACTATGAAGAGTACATGGGGACATCTGATTATTTTCCATTTTAAACTGCTTTAGTTAACGATGGGTTGAAGATAGTAACTGACAAAATAAAAGGAAGTTTGGTTCTTTACTGAAAAGAGAGATGAATAAAACTTGAATGGATGAGTGGCCTAAACCTGAGGTTGTGGTTTTGTTATTAGAAAACTCACTGACAGTTGTCTGTCTTCACAGAGTTAAAATGGTGCCTCTGTGCAGAAGTGTTTAGGCTTACTTAAAAGTTTTGTGTAAATAGGAGCTCCTGGGGTCATCTTGTTTTAACGAGCTTTTAACACAGATTTCTCTTGGCAACAAGATTATTAGCAGTGGTACTATACTTGTTTCTGAAAACACTTGTTTTCTTTCTTTTCTGACAGGCCGATATGCTCAGGTCTCTAGCTAGCACAAAACCAACAGTTAATGAACAGGACCTGGAGAAGTTGAAGAAGTTTACAGAAGACTTTGGTCAGGAAGGCTAAACCAAAGATATGTGTGGAGCATTAGAACTTTTTTTCTTTCTTAAGTATTCTTGTGTCTTTATTGATGGCACTTCAAATAAATGCCAATAATATCACTCTTTTCTTACTTTGCAGAAGGAATAGAAGATACCTTTGCAAAGACCCCTAAGCTTTTGTATTGTATTGTTTTCCTCAGATGTCTATTAAATGTCTTCTATTGAAAAATAATATGAAAATACGATTTTAGGGTGAGACAGCAACGTGATGTGGTAATGTCTATTAAATACTAGAAAATTTTAAATGATTAGCTCAATTTTAGGTATTGGTACAAGTGAGTTTTAAACTCCCAGTAGGCTCAAAAAACCCTTTTTTGAGGGGTGGAAGAGAACATATTTGTTGGTTGTTTTTGGTATCAGTCAATCAGCTTACATATTAATTGCTCTCATTTCATTTAGAAAAATGCAACAAAATTTGCTAATCAAGCATATTGCAAGTGTGGGTTAGCTATTAAAGTAAGAAAGAAAACACTGTGAGGATAAGAGTACATGGGCCAGTACTTTGTTTAAATATTGATGGAACTGGTATTTGGCTTTTTCTGCTATGCTGTGTTAAAATTTTGCCTTAAACAGCAAGCTTTTGTTTTTAACTCTACGAGCTGATACACACTGTCACTATGCAATTTAGCAAAAGTTTGTTAAATGGAAGCATCTCAGAAGGTGTTTTGCTGGCTGTTCTTGTGGTTTTGGGGTGGTTTTTTTTTTTTTTTCAATGTGGATTTACTTTCTGCAGGAGTTTGACTAAAGTTAGAAAAAAGCATTAGTAATATCCTGTAAGATTCCACATGTCAAGGCTGGCAAGGTATAGGTAGTCTTTGGTGAATGTATGGGGCATATTTTGTGAAACAGCGTACTTCCACATGCCAGGAGAATATAATGGATGTTTTAGCCACAGACTTTTCAGTGATAAATTAACTCAGAACCCTACTGATAACTATTGCATATAGGCTACATGAATTTAGTGCTTAAACTTTGAGAGAAGGCTGGCACTTTAGTACAGAAGTAGCACTTCCATTGATCTTTTTCTGAAGAGCTGTAAGTTGAGATGTGCCTGAATGTAACTTACAACACTACAGTGTCAGGACTGAGTTTGTGCCTTGTAAGTTTGCACTGGCTGTAGATACAAAAAATCATTAGGATACCTAGAATACTCTATGTTCCATTATCATTGTACAACTCTATCCTGCATATGCTTTGTTTAACTTTCATTAAAAGAAATTTGCACATTGTGTGTATGTTATATGTACATATACACATATATGATCATGTTTTGATGGGGTTTGGTTTCCTTTGTGTACATTATTTTGTGTACTTTATAAATCATAGGATGGGTGAAATTTGCTGTACTTAAATGAAGTAAAATATTTAGTACAACATCAGCTATGTTCTTTGAGTATTTCCTCAATGTTATGTTCAAGTATTTACTGCTTGATTTTTTTTTTTATTTTTTTTTTTTAGTCTTTGGTTTCTATGTTTAACAGCTAAACAAAATAGTTAAAAATTCTTTGATCTGCAAGGTGCTGAGCTTTTGTTTACTAACATGACGAAACATTCTTTCCAAAATCATTGTTACACACAGCTTTACCTTTGTCTTACATTGGAACATGTAAATGTGAATCATCGGACTGCAAATCTTTTTGTGGACCTTTGTGGGGGCAGCGGGGACGACAGGAATTCCGGTGTAGGTAAAGGCAACTATGGTTAGTAAACTTAATCCTCATTGCAACAGAATTGCTTTTTTGTCATTGCCTCTTGTGAACACTTTAGAAGTGAGCCACATACTGGCAGGGCTCTCACTCAGAGGTTTGAAGCTACTATCTGAACTACTTGTCTCTTGACCTTTTTTTAAAATGAGAGTCCTTACTGCAATCTTAAAATTCTCAGGAACTTTTTTTTTTTGTGGTAGGCTAATTTGTCCTATGGGTTTCCATAAGCTTAACTGTGTAATCTCTTATATTTAATGTAGAAGAAAATTATACTGTATGTTTTAAATTTACATCTTGCTGCTTGCTCAGTTGTGGGATGACATCTGTAACAGAAGCATTAATGTTTGATGTTTAAAGTTGTTTTTAGAAATATATTCCAAATAAACATTGCTGCCTAGAATTGCAGCTACAAGGACAACTTTTTGGCTTGCTGTCTTTGTAAAATGGGAATAAATTAATATAGATCACAGAGCTTCCTAGTTAAGTTATCCCAGAATAGATGATAGCCAAATGGGGGGGAGGGGGAGCTGCAAAATAATTTTTTTTTGTTTTCAGTGTTAATTGAAAATACTCTAAATTAAAGAACTTATGAAACATTATATTTGCTTTACATAATCAAAACCTCTGTAAATACCGGATAAATTAGTTGTACATTTTTCATAAGGTCTGATGTATGACTCATCTTTGGCTAATTAGCTTACAAATTTTTTTCCTAACTTCTGGTGTTACTGCTTACTCTGACTGAAATATGAAAAAATGTCATTTTCCTTCCTGAGGGTAAAATAGTTTTTCAGTTAAATCTGTTGTATATGTGCTTGTTGTGTTCTCCACAGATGGTTTCTTGACATTGACATTAAACTTTGGATTTTCTGTCATTTGTGGTATACGTCTCAATGCATATATACTCATAAGGTTAGAAAAGCTCAGTAAATTAACTTGTATTTTTTCCCATGTTGCCTGACTGACCTCAGATTCCAGAGTCTTGTTTCTTCCCTGATTTACCTGTCGACTTTGTTTTGTCACTCTCTAGCACAATGAAAATGTACAGATCTCCTTTAAGTTTTTTGTTTGGTTGGTCTTGTTTTTCAAATTATCTGCTGGTCTTCAAATATGCTTCTGTTTTAATTAGTGGAGCAGAACACATGTAGTTTAGGGAGATAACTCTTGAATTAGCTTTTGTTCATGCTCCTGTCTGTCAGGGGTGTTTGATCATAGTTTGTTCTTTGTCAACAGAAGCAAAGAAGCTGCTGAATGTTCTCTGGTCAGGTATTTTGATCTGCTTTTTGTGTTTATTTAGTCCTCTTCATAATAAGAATATATTCCAATTTTTTTTTTTTTTGCGTTATTTCTGAGTATTATCTTGACAAGAAGCTTTCTAATCGTTCTGAGTTTGTTGAAATATGCAGGAACATCTTTATTTTGCTGTTTACTCTTTCCTTCCTCCAGAATGACAAGCTTGTCTCATGATTGGCTTCCATACGTGTTTTTGGTCTTAACCAGAGTCATCCTCGTAATCATGGTTGACTTAAAGCCATTCCTGTAACTTACATAAACTATTGCAAGAGCTCGGTGGACTGTTTGTTTCCTGCTGTGCTGCTTTTCCAACAGATATTTAATTCTTATCAAAATATTGTTCCTTTTATTCTTGAGCAGGTAGCTTTTGTTGTAGCTCTTGTGGCATAGCTCCAGTGCTTTCCCATATGATTTTTTTTTTTTTAACCAGTATTTTCATCTAGTGATTTTATTCCACAAATCCTCTGTCGTCATAATTAGCTGTGTAAAAACTCTTAATTGTTCGTTCATCCTCTGTCCTGGCATTTGTGTACTGACAGCCCAGCTGTTAGATAGACTTGTCCTGTTATTTGTCTTTTGGTCCCTGTGACCTAATTACAACTCTTCCTCGCCCTCCCTACCTCTACACACACACACGCCCTTCTGATGGCAGCTTTTTGACTAGGTCACCGTTTTGTGCCATTTTCTGTTTACTCACCTTTGCATCCTTTATCCTACCGAAGAGGCTCCAACTTGATGAATGAATGCTCAAGGATACTGCTTCATCACATCAACTCAGTGTTTGGGGATGCCAGAGTCCATCTGTCTGTACCATCTGTGCATGGTACCTGCCACGTGGACAATCTGCTAGTCTTTTGCAGAAATACTTGATGTTTTAGGGCTCATTTATTTGACTTCTCAACCATTAGTCATGAAAACAAAACACAATGTCCTGTCTGCATCATAGCAGGAGCTAAGTTCTCTTCTAAAAAGGCTTTGGTCATGTTTTGAGACGTCTCAAGGAAACAAGTCACCAACACCTGAGCGCGGGCCCGATGTTGATAATGAAGGCAGGGTTTTCTTTCCTGCTTGGTGACCTATTACCAGGCATTGTGCCATGAATTGCCAAGACTTGATTTTGCTTGCCCTCCCTCCTCCTCTGCTGCCTCAGCTAATTTAAATCTAAGCTATTCAAGGCAGGGACTTTGCTTTCAAACATGCTCAGTGTCACCTGTGTTCTGTAAACTATAAACAATAATTTCCTCTGACTCACTCTGTTGTTGGTTGATGACTGTCCACAGGTAACTTGTTAAGAAAACTCCTGGCTGGAGTAGTTGCCTTCTGCTACTGCTCTGTCAATGTCTCAGCAATAACGAGCCAGCTAGGTGAGGGACTGAGAAAGATGCTATAAATATCACCACCTCATACAGGAAATATAATGGCAAATGAGAACTGTTACCTATAGCTGTGACTTGGGCTCTGGAAGTCTCAAGTGAATCATTTGCCCAGTAGGAAGCCAGGAAAAAATGAAAATTATAACTATATGAATTCAAATGATCATTTCTCTTTCCTCCCTTCCTTGAAAGCTGGAGCATGAGCTGTAGCCAGGAGGCTCTGACCTGTCAAGGCCTTTGGGGTTTTTTAGGTAAGGTTTTAGAAAATTTGGAAAAGTAGCTGACTACTGTTTTCAAATGTGCCATTTAAAATGCCAGTTGAAATGCTCATGTTCTTGCCTGGCTGAGCCCGAGCTCATTTGGAGTTTTAATGATGTTTTAATGAACTAATCACAGCTGTGAATTGCTACGTACACAACCGAACAGCAAAGCAATTACTTTTTTTTTAATCTTTACACTTGTGCTTGTTTTGATGTGGACTTGTGTGTTCGTGTCCAGCCTTGTTCTGTCTCTATAATTTAACAATGTTTTCTTTTTTAGTTTGTTCTTACCTGCCGGAAAACCTCATGCCCGTGATGCACATGTCCGCTGTCAGTATGGAAACGAGCAGGTGGTTTGCCTGCCTGAGAGCAAACCTTGCGCAGTTGCAGCGCAGCAGTAGTTTCACGGGAACCACGGGGCCTGGTGACAGGGTCTAAAATCTTCTCTCTGCCCTTCATCTTCACTGTCCCTTCACCAGCTTCAGGACAGAGGAGGGATGCCTGTATAGATACTGTCATTGCCTGAACGCACACAGAGCGCTGTGATATACGTGCACGTCCATACACGCCAACGCTGGTTACAAACACCTGGAAAAGGAGCGCGCACCTGTGTGACGACCCACCAACCGCGCAAGAGGTAGGTGCTGCAAAGTCACCTTCATCCAGCGCTCGCAGCGCTGCCAGGTGCCTGCTCGTTCCAGGCTTAGGCGGACTCAGTCCAGCAAGGAACAAATGTGTTGGAGCATTTGTGAAGGGTTTTTTTTGGGGGGAGGCATAGTGGTGGTGGTCTTGCTGGGCAGTCTGAGGCTCTTCAGGGGGTAAATGCATCGACAGAGATGTGTGTGGAGTGGGACGCTGGTCTGTGCCTCGGATCTCCTGTAGCTGGCACAGGGTGGAAATCGACTGGTGAATAAGGGTGGCGATGCCGATGCTCTGGGCTCCTATGGCTTTTTGTCCTAGTTGTCAGCTGCGTAGAATGGTTTTCCCCAAACTTTGTGGCTGCTGGGCTTATTCTCTTGGGCCTTCTTTTGTGTAAACCGTGCTTGCTTCACCGCAATAGATACTGGAAATGCACGATGCTTCTTAGAAGAAAAAGGGGTTGATCAGATTTTTTTCCTTTGATGTGAAACGTTAATTGGCAGTCTATGCCTGCCTCTTTCCTGTTGCTTTTGAGTAATCTCTTTTTTTGCTGTTCTAATTTTGGTTTTTCTTTTTTTGTCTGACTTACCCTCTGTCCTTCACACCATTTTTTTTTTTTCCTCAAATGGAAGATAAGACACTCATTCCTTTCTAAAATCCTATTTCAAAGCTCTTTGTGTTCCTATATTTCTCCAGTGTTTATAACCAAAGCAAGCTTATACACAGCAAAGCCAAAGCTGACAGAGTGCCTCCGATTTCCCTTTTTCTTTTCCAAGGCCCATCTGTACACGCTGTCCTTCCCCTGTCTGACAGCAGGGTGGCAATGGGCTGTGCTGTTAGAGGATGGAGACAGACTTGGAGGAGCACAAGCAACTCTCGTGCATTTCATAGCAATGCAAGGGGGAGAAATGGTTGAATTGCTTGTTTTCAGCACGATATTTTGTACTTGTTTCTTGGGTTAGAGGAGGAAAACTGAGCTATGTCCAAGAGATGTTCTAAGCTTCCATGGTGTAGCAGCAGCTTCTCTGCAGTGCATGCCACAGATAATTTATCAGGGACTGGTAACAAAGGCAGATGTTGTGTAATTGCATCCAAGAAATAAACACCAGCCTCTTGCTAGTGCTGTGTATATCCAGTATGTTACCTGGAACTGGAAACAGGCTTAATTTGTGTTAAAAGATTAAGCAAACAATGTTTTCTGAGTTGCTTTGAAAGAGAACCTGGCATGAACCTGGAGGAGGCAATTTCAGTTCTTTGAGTATTTTTAAGAGTGTGGCTATAAAGCAAAGAGCAACGAGAGAGTATGAAAGGGAAAAGGGGACAGCTGTCACTAGGATGGAGAACTGTGAGGCAGGAGTTGCAGCATCCGATTTTGCTGGCAAAGGGGGAAGGGCTCTTCCGCAGTGCTGCGAAGTGGAAGGTTGCAGGGGGGAAGGTGTGGAAAGTCAGAGCAACTCCAGACAGGACTGACATGTGTCCCATCTTGAAATGCTGCTATTGTAAGAATGGTTCTACAGACCAATTTTAGGATGAAGACCTTCAAACTACAAGGACTAAGCTTTCTGTAATAAAGACTACAGCTCATCTGCTATTAGAAAAACAAACACTTTTTATTAGGAATAAAAAAATCCTCTCGCCTAGCATTCAAGGTAGAATAAGTAGTGGAGAAAACCATACTTACTACAGCTGAGAGCAAGGCAACTTTGGTGGAACCACGTTTTCAAGCTGTGTTGCTCCTACTTGCATAGTGCATTTTCCTGCACATGTTCCATTATGGTAGCCCGGCAGCGGGTTCCCAGGGGCTGGGTGCAGTATGATGGGATGGGCAACAGGGGTGTTGTACAGCCTGTCACGGCTTCTGGGTCAGGCAAACACGCGCTTTGTGACTATGTGGCTTCATCTGGTCAGGCAACTGTTGTTATTGATAATGTCACGTGTGCTATCTTGTAACGTGAACATCCGTTGTAATCACCTGCTTAAATGTAATTTTTGAGGCGATAACAACAATTGAGAATGGGTGCTCTTGTGTCAAGAGGCAAAGTGGATGTCCCTGTGTGAAAAGCCTGAGTACACTTCTTACAGACACTTAAAAGTTTTAGCAGAGCCTTCTAATACCAAGGACAGCCATAGCCTCTTCCCTTCTCTGCCTACTACTGCCTGCTGTCAGCAGTACTTGCTCCAGAGCGTTTTCCATGCCACCCGAGGAGAGGGAGGCCGCTCAGTCTTCTCCTCCAACCCACAATCCACAGCGTCCCTAGGAACACTTAGCAAGTTAAAGGAGTCTCTTATCTCCAAGTGTGAAGTCTGGTACAAGTAGGTGTACCAAATAATGAAAAGAAACACAGATACTAAATTAACTCCAAGATCATCTTGGACCCAAGTTTAATTTATGCCTTTTTAAATTAGACAGCAAAGATTTCCTTTTACTACTGGGTTGTCATTAATTTTATTTCAATAGATCTATTGCTCAATATGCAAAATACCAGTACAGTTACTTCTTCAGCATAAAATAAAAAATAAATTAATTATAATAGATAATGGTTCACAATTTACAAGTTGTTAATTTTGGATATTGTTTTCCCCCCTTTTTTTTTTTAAACTATGGCAAACACATTAAACAGTTAAATAAGCTTGAAGAACAGTGTGAAGACAAAACTCTCATTTAAACAGTGCTTTCAGCATTTTTGTTTCTAGTGTCTCCATCCCAAAACATCTGTAGAAGCCCTGAGAACGTAGGCTGGTGGCTGGGCTACATATGTGCATATCGCCTGCTTTTGTACCACACAAGCAGCCACCTCCACCTGCTCCGTTCCCAGCGGGCAGCCTCGGTTCGGCCTGAGCCCAGGCTGCCTACAACTACCACCTGCCTGCGTGCTGGCAGCCTCCGGGAGCGATTCCGCAGAAGCCCCCGGGCCATTGGCCCTGCCCGAGTTCACTGCGATAAGGGCACCTGGAGCAGCTGGTGGCTGTGAGGGCGCTGGGATCTGTGGCCCCGCTGCAAGCAAGCACCTCCTGGATGACATGCCGAGTTTGGCAGCGCTGGAAATCTTCTAGGAAGACCCCCAAGATCAGCCCGATGGCTTGCCAGCAGAGAGGGTATGTTGACAGGGTATTCTGGCCCGGCTAGTGCTCTGGGAGCTGTTTCACCCTGGAACACAAGGACAATTCTATGATCTCTGCCCAGCATGATGACCAGTACAAAAGCTGTTGTCCGGCTACCGGGGGCCTGTTTTTTTGTTTGGGGAAGCACAGCCAGGCAGACAACTGGATGCAATACGTATTTGAGTCGTACTACGTTAGTCACCGCTGTATACAGGCCATCACTTCTTTCCTCTTTCCCAAGTATCCTCTAAGGACAACTGTTAGGGACAGACTATGTTAGATAGATCCTTTTCTGATCAAGTATAGCAGCTCGTACGTTCCTACTAGCTATTCTTCCTCAAGGGATATGGGATCAAGAAAGTTGGTTACTGGAACCACCTGTTTAGGCTGCCATTATTCTAAAACCTGGAGTTTCACAGGAATCACAGAATTACTAACATGGCTCTAACCCCTTGTAACCATTAACACTCATTTCTTAAGAGGGCTGTTGGATGCCACACCTATGCTTGCTACAAAAAAAAAGGTGGAAGCTAGAAAAGAAAGCAAATTAATTTCCTTCCATATAAAAGGAAAAAGTTGTTTTCCTTGGCCACAGAAGTTAACTCTTCCACTGCTATTTCTCTTTCTAAATGCAGTAGGACAGGCTGGATAGGCTGGATGGAAATCACACCAAGAAGTCTCCAGCTTTATCGGAGTGTAGCCTATAGATCCTGGTCTCCCCTTCCCCTTTCCAATATGCAGAAAACCCAGCCAGAAAATTCAGCGGGTGAATAGTCAGGCACAATACAAGTGACTCCAGAGGCTGGAGGCTGCAACCTTGCTACCTGCTCTCCTAAAACTTCATCCCTTCTCCTGAAGGCATCTTAAAACAAGCCATATTTCTTTTGTGTACCTGGTATGTTTTGGGAGCATTTATCTTTTAAGAAGGTCAAAAGGACACTCCTAATATCAGCCATTTGTGCTGTAGTATTTCCAATTCACAAATTTGTTTCCATGTTTAAATGACTACTTTGATTCTTTAGTTGCCACACTTTGGTTCATATTGAATATCTCAACCCACAATATTGTTATTGCAAAAGTCTGTTGAAAGATTTAAATTAACAAAACTGAGGAAGCAGCAAACCACAGCTGCAACAGCTCTTGTAGTTTGGCTGTATTCTTCTACTTGTATTGTATTCCCTCTCCTTCTCTAAACACATCACTTTTTGTATTGAAGCTTCTTCTAAAGACTAATAAGCAAAGCAATGAACATGTTTTACCCATTCTTTTTCCCTCCCCATCTTCAGGGTATATACAGACATTGGTCAGCTTCCTCTTCAAAATTATGCAGTTTATAATGTTATTTATGAAGGTCAGATTAATTAAGTATTGCTCTATGTACAACTGCAGTCTGGAGTAGAGAGCAATGATGTTTATGTTAGTGTTCAATTTCCAGTTCCACAGTCATTGAGAAAACAGTTCTATAGTAAACAATTCCCTTGTGCCAGGAATGCATTTCCTCTGTGAATGAAGTCATATGAGATGAGTACAAACTAGGTAAGTCAGGAAGGGGAAACTTTAGGTTTTGTTGGCATACTTTAAAAGAATAAAAAAAATCTGCTGGGGAATTCATTGGTGAATTATATGCAGTTCATAAGGTTTTCACTTTTGAATATATTTTTCGCACAGAAATACATGACACTTTACAATCCAGAGAACAAAACAAGAGCGGACATGATCAAAGCTGCAGTGTCAACCCCAAGGCTGTAAGGTGGCCTCTTAGCTAAAAGAAAAACCGGTATGGATTTCTCCATAAAATCTACTAAAAGGGAACTCCATGTTAGTCTAGGAGGTTTTTAAAATGTGGTTAGTAAGATGTGATCATAAGTGTGACCAATCAGGACCATATCATGTGTTCAAGGTTTTTAAAGGCCCCTACCAATATGTTTAACCTTCATTTTACTAACAATTTACTGCACATGATTTCTTGCACCCATGCCCTCACCTCACCTTGATGTTGAGAGCGATATTATATTGTGAAAGATTTATCTCTGTCTGCTTTGCTTTATCTCCACACTGCTGACATTTGAGCTTTGAAAGTCTCACCATCTTCTGCGGTAGAAGTCTATAAATAGTCTGTAGTTATTACCTGATTAATCCCCTCTTTTGTGTTAATGTTGTTGGAAGGTAACACCTACAGACTGTCCTATATGTAAAAGAGGAAATGAACGTCTTTTCTGCTTTTCCAGTCCACATCTTAGACTCCTGCTGACAATTAACATAGACTTTTCTTAGATGGATCGCTAATCAACTTCCATTGTTGTCACTGGAGCAGCTAGCATCTTACTATGCATGATTTCTTCCTCTCACTTCCTCATACCTCTGCAGCACTGAACTCAAAATGCCACCAAAGACATATTCCAGGTCAATCCCATTTCAGGACTAATTCTTTGTTTCTCATCCTTTTACTGCATCACATTCAGGTTCTTTGTCCTCACCTTGTCGACTGCATAAACCCTGCCCACATCTCTGTTCCCATTTCCGCCTACTCACTACTTCTAATCTCCTCTCCGATATTATTTTCACACCCTTCTGCACACCCTCTTGCCTAGGGGTTTTTGGTTGTTGGCTTTTTTTTTTTGTAAACTATTTTGTACAAGAACTAGTGAGAAAAGTAATTTGAGAGAGTTTTTCAGTTACAAATAATTATAACTTAAATAAAAAAAAATCAAATGCAGACATTTATACTAAATAGATATCTAAATATCTAAGTCAAATGTATGCAACTACTTTATTCGGACTGCTCTGGGAGGGTTTTTGGTTTCTTCGTTTTAATCTTTGTTCTACTATTATGCCTTAAAGCTGAAAACCATGCTTTTATCTTTTTTTTTTTTCATGCAAGTAATACAAAAGTCCTGTAGTTTCACCCAGCAGGGAACAGCATGCTGAAAAAAAAATTCGGATTTAGACCAAGGGAGCAGCATTAACTCCCACTGCAGCCAGCTGAAACCGGTGGAACTCAACCGCTCTGAAGAAGTCTCGCAGAACCCGCACCTATCTTTACTGGAGGCGAAGATGTAAAATAGGCTTTAAAACCCGTCCGTGGTAAAGTCAGTTAATTATCTTTCAAAAAACGTTTATGTTTTCTACCTCACTGACACACGATGTTTTCCCACACAGGGCAGTGCTCCCTGCTGCCGTCCCTTTCCGAGTGCGCGTCCCAGAGACGGTCTGACACCTCTCCACCATTTTAATCGCGTCAATTGGTAACCTCGGGCAACGTATTAAAAACTTTGTGTACAAACAGGTGTTTAATATTCAAGACATTCTTGTAAGCACACGAGGAAGCCTAGATAAGTGCTTAGTACTGCCATACTTAACCAACATCACCTTTTCTTCCCCCTTTCCCTCCCCAAACTGGCGTTTACTGCCCCGTGAAAGGGGCGTTCGGGGCTGACGCCGAGCAGGCACCTCTCCAGGGCGAGCTGGCGCACACTGGCCATCTCCAGAGGGACGGCAGCGGCAAGCCCAGGGGCAGGGGACGCCCCCAAGCAGGCCTCTCGCTAGAAGCCCGTACCTTCACAGGGGCCGAGCTCTTTCTGACCGAAGCTCTTCTTCGGTCACCCCTGGAGAAGCCTCCCCTCTGCCCCGGCTGCCCCTCACCTCACGGCGCCCTGGCCCCGCCCCTCTCTTTCGGCGGGAAGCCACCGCCCTCCCCACGTGACGAGGCAAAGGCGCGGCCCCGCCCGCCCCGGGCAAAGACCCGGCGCGGCGACGGGCGCGCAGCGCTGCCGCTCCGCCCGTAGGGGGCGCCCGCCCGACCCCCGCCTCCTCGAGAGGGATTCTCTCTTCCCCGCCGCCCTTTGCCTCCAACCACGACCCGGAAAACACCCTCGGGCTCCAATCTCCGAGCCCCGTCCCGCCCCTCGGCCAATCCGCGGGCACCTTCCTCTCCCCCCTCCCCTCCCCTCTCCGCGCCGGCCAATCCGAGCGCGCAGGCCCGCGCCCGCCCCGGCAGCCAAGCCCGCCGCGGAGGGGCCTCCGCGCTCGCCCTGGGGCAGCGCCTTCCCCGCCCGCCCGCCCGGTGCCGCGGCGGAGGCGGGCGGCTGCTGCTGCGCCGGGCTGCGGTCGGCGTCCCCCTCCCTCCCCGCGGCGGCAGCGGCTGCCGCCTGACGGACTTCGCCGCTCCCTGCTCGCCGCGACCCTTCCGCGAGCGCAGCCCCGAGCCATGCTGCTCCTGGCGGTCGCCTTCATCGTGGCCTTCGTCCTCCTCCTCTACATGGTCTCGCCGCTCATCAGCCCCAAGCCCCTCAAGCTG
>JAVJGG010000030.1:13165151-13180470 GCA_035590195.1 Aviceda cuculoides | reverse complement strand
TTGATAAGTTCACTTGTACTTGGGCAAGGTTAGCTAGGTTGAATAAATGTTGATTGTTGTTTGAACTCCCCTGGTGTTGTTTCATCTTAATTCTGACAAAGGAAATCCATGTACCTGAGTCACTCCAACTTTGGGACATGACAGTTATCAAGGATCATAGCACCAGAAGTTGGAGTCAGACCCTTTTTGGAATAGCTAATTTGGTACCTCCTATTCTCAAACACAGAAACAGCTCAACACTGCTCAAGGCCTGGTAGTACTACATCTTGAACATCTGAATTAATACTAGAATTTAATTGTCCCTCCCTGTCAAGAATTTAGTCTGTGTTTTGAGTAGCTGTGACCAAATTTTTATTTTTGCTAACTCCTCTGAGGCTGGGTTACAGTGAAATTTAAAAATGGTGTCAGTGGCAATTCAAATGTCTGGAACTAATGAAAGGCAGTAGCGCTGTAGAACTGTTGGCCACAAAGGTAAGTAACCATAATAATGTCTTGTTTAATGGAGTAGATGTGTGCTCTTCCTTTAATTCCGAGCATCTATGTTAGTAACTTACCTATCTAACAGACTTCATAGATTTGCTTAGGCTAACTTCATTGTAGCACAAAGCAAAGTTTTCACTGGTGTTAGGGTTTGTGTGGTTGGGTTTTTTTCTGTTACATTGGCATTCATGGTGAATGTTCCTGAAAGATGTGCATATTAGTAACAACCTCCCACGTACCCGTAACAGCCTCCCACCTAAATGATAAAGTTCCTAGCTAATTGATATTGCTTTTTGTCATTGATCTATCTGACATGAGCCCTATCCAGTGTTCTTGGGTGTGACTGTGAATAAAAACTTCCTTTTTCCGTTTCTCGCATGACTTAGACCTTGTCTTTCTGAAATGAACATTAGTGTTGCCTGACAAGCCAGGGGCTTGGTGCCAGTACCATCACCTTCAAAGAATTTCTCAAGCACTGGTGTAGCTGACCTGTTCATGATACTCAGCAGTTCGTGCAGGTAGTAATCAGCTGTCTCTTGGTGCTATGCCAAAAATTGGAATTGGGGTAGTCTTCCATGCACATCGATTAGTTCAGGTGCTGGTGTACCTGCTGCCATTGAGAATCTGTAGAACCAGCTCACAAGTGCTGTGGAACTGAGGTCTGCCTAAATGTATCAAACTGAGCCTTTTAATCTTTTCAGAGATGTATTGAAATCTTGCAAGCTATTCTGCGAATACTCTAACATTTTTAACTTCTTTCCATTGTGAAGCATTAAATTAATTCTGGGCTTCTGCTGAAGTCCCAAATCATTAACTTAACACTCGCACTCTTACGAACTTCATTTACTTTGAAAGCAGTCATCCTTGCTTCAGCATGCTACGGACCAGCTTTCACATTTCTGGAACAGGACATGCGTCTTGGGGTCGTCCTCAAAGATTAGTGTACTGTGAAGCTAATCTTGGAGAGAGAGTTAGTTAGAAGCTAGTTTGAAGCACCTATCTCTAATAATAGAGGAAGCCTAGGGAGCTGAAATCAGTCTTTGTGAATATCACACCCATTCTTGGCACATTTCTGACTGCACACAAACCAGTCAGAAACCATGGGCCATGTTGTAAATCTTTGTTTGCTGGTATTATTTGATTTACACTAAGCTATTTTTGAAGGTTAGTGGTAAAATACTCATATGAAAGAAGACTTTAGCGACTCATGGGAATGTACTTCTGACTTTTCTGACTTTACTGTCTCCAAAAGAATTTTAAGGATAATGCATCTCTAAAAACAAAACTGAGTTACTGGCAGATGAGGAGACAGCACAAGGTTTTTGATAGGATGTGTAGTTAGAGATTGGGGATCTTTGCTTTTCCACTAATTAGCTCAATGCCTCCATTTTCTCATACTTAAGATGGAGGTGATACCTTACTTTCTCTGACGCATTTTGAAAGGTTTTGATAAAGAACAAAAAATTACAATTTCTAGAGCAATCTGAGTCACTTCTTTTTCCAAGTACTAGGAAATCTGTATTTCAGAACTCATTTCCTCAACGGAATTTTTTTACAATAACTGCTTCTAGGCATTTTGTTCCAGTATTTGTTCAAGTATAGCCTCTTAATATGCTGTTAAAATACAAATAATTTGGGTATATAAGGAAGATACCAGTGTTTGTTTAAGGACCGAAGGCACATGCAGACTGAGACTGGGCTTAAATGAACAAGTCATCTAAAGGCAGTGTCAAGACAGGCAGACATTTTTATTTTAGTCAAAAAGAGAGGTCAGGATTGTCATCTGCATCTTGTTCCACATGGAGTTCATAAGTAAGTTTATTGAGGGTAGTGGGAGAGGTGTTAAGGTGACTTTAACCTGTATATTGGAATCATTTGGTAGTGTATCCTCCTGCAACATATGATGTAGGACTATAGTCATCACCCTGCATTTGTCTATAGACGAACTATTAATTTCCTGTTTGCTCGTAAGACTATTTAGTGTTACAGTTTAGAGGAAGAAGAAAAGGTAATGGAAGTTTAGGTGCAGGCATCCCCACAAAACTGGAATTGCGGGGTGGCATGGACAGTTAAAAGTCCAGACTGGGGGACTGAGAAATACTCTACAGAGGGCCGACTGTTGAATTAATGGATTTTTTTAAATTTTTTTTTTAATAAGAAAAGGTATTTTCTGTTTATTTTTATGTGATGATATTTTTCAGCAGGCAATCTACAATTGTTAATTTTACAAATACTTACTATTGTGATCAGGTATGGAAGGGTGGGATATAATTGTATTATTATGGCTAATGTTAATAGTGAGTTCAAACTTGTAACTACTGCTTTTAGAAATAACATACAGAACTTGGTCAAAAGCATGTGAGAGAGCCCATGTGGGAGTGGGTCTAAGTGTGCCTGATGTAAGAAACGAGCAAAAAAATACCACTGAGGTAAAATTGGTTTTGGGGTAGAAACAAATGCTCATCGATCTATTCAGATCTTATTTTTCATTCATACTCAGTAAGTAAACTAACTTTAGTGTTTCTTCTGTATTCATACCTAATTGGGTGATATTTTAATCTCAGTATATTTTTAGAGTTTTCATTTGATGTGACTCATCATATGGGAGAAGGGATGATAACAGTGAACTAACACTGCCATTTTCAAATAACTTTTAGGTAACTGGAGGCTCCAGTGGAATTGGAAAATGTATTGCTATTGAATGTTATAAACAAGGTGCTTTCATAACACTGATTGCAAGGGATGAGGTAAGTGTATGTGTATTTTTACTGGCTAAACTCTATTCACAAAATCTATATAGTTGGGGAATAATTTTGGAATTGATAATTATTCATACTTTCTTCAGTGTATATTTTAAGGGGATCCTAAGTATTTCAAATTAATGCATGTGAATAGCAGAGGTGGCTGCCTTTTCAAGGAGTGTAGCCCAATGTAGAATTCGTGATGAGCTCGCCTTAAAACTGCCAGTGCTATCACTTCTGTTAATGGTATTCATTATTTCACTGTCTAGACCTGTGGTAGAGGACAAAAGCAGGAAACACCCTATATTCTTTAAAACTGTAGAATTTCCCTACAGTGAGTGACAACTGGGGGATTAAAGACAATTCTTAAAATTCACAGAATATTTTGATGTCTAATTAGCATTACATGATACTTTTTACTAGTGAAAAACTGTTCATCAAGACATCTTTGGAGGAAAAAGGGTTTCTTTGTTGTTGTTTTTTTAACTAAGAGGTATTCTGAATTTTGTTGGAATGACTCTATTTTCATAATGGGTTGTTATTTGTAGAGAAAAAACTAATTATTCAGGAAATAAAAGCACTTAGCCTTTTTGGGAGGCCTCAGTCTTAGCTGCCTTTGATAATTTACTTACACTTGAGAACTTACTTTGCATAATCTTGAATGCAGCCAAAGTTAACACAAGTTTTCTTCAAAGGAGTATGACAATTTGAATTTGCCAAATTTTAGATTTATTTTTATAATTCCATGACAGCGCTTGTTCTTCAGAATAGTTTATGTAGTGTTACATAAATACAAAGTAAAACCAAAATCCAGGAGAAAAATTAATACCTACAGCCCTAGGTGCTCTGTGGAGTTGTAGGAAACAAAAGCATTAAATCTATTATAGAAGTTGTTTCTGGCTTCAGAAGATGAAGTGAAAAACGGATAAGTGAGTTCTTTAGCTTGATGGATTTCATGTTTTCAGCCTATATTCATAAATCTGTAAAATAGCAATAGTAAAGTGTTGTAACTAGTTGAGGATAACTTTTGGGGGGTTTAGGGAATTTTTTTTAAGCCTTACTGAAATACTAAAGACTAATGCTGCTCTCAGAAATGCAATGCTTTAGCTGTTCTTGTATCCATTTCAGAACAAGCTGTTGCAGACAAAGAAGGAAATAGAAAAATATTGTGTTAATGACAAGCAGGTAAGATCACTGCTAAAGTGGCTGTTGTGTGTTTTGTTTAAGATGGTCACTACAACATATTTCAGTAGTCCTGTGTTTAAAACAAAGCTGTTTGACAAAAATGAGCGAGGACTCAGTATTTGAATGCAAAAATACCAATCCGCTTAGATGAGATGTTCTGCACTCTGCTATGTTTGATGTTGCCTAGCTAGTGCATTAGCCTGCTTTTCTTAGAGGAAAAGATTGATGTCTTCAGCTGTAGGTGTAGTACTCTTTTTTGGATAGCTGCAATTTACTGTCACTCGATAAGGGTTTGTATTCTTCAAGGTGAAGTGGAAGAACCAGATTTTTTTCAAATCTCTTGCTTTTTGTAATTCATAAATACAGCAATTGTCTTGGCAAAGAAATTTAGATACTTGTTTCCAGGTTTAGTTCACCACGTCATACTTGTATTCCTTATCCTGGCAAAGTACTGTAGCACATACACAAATTAAATTTGTGAAGTTCTGAGACTTCTAAACACTGAAGCTGCTTTGGTGAATAGATAGTGCGCTCGTGCAAAAAGGCACCATTTTAGAGCTTGCAGAGCTACTAGCTTAAAATAGGTAAGCTTGCTATATTCAAAATATGCAACTTCAACATGAAATACTAGAATTATATTTTTGCATCACTAATGATCAAGGGGAGAGGGGAAACAAGATTGAGACTGTTAAAATCTTTGACTTTTCCTTTCTTGTGTTCCAGAACTTTTTTGTTACTTTCATGATTACAAATAAAAGCAATTTATTTGTCTATGAAAAGGGGTTTGAATTGATAAATCGGCTATTCTGTTGAAAAGAAGCAACAGAAAAAGCCAGATATGTAGAGGCAATAATGTTAGTACTAGCTGATACAAAATTTTCTTAATACCTCTGTAAGATTATGTCTTCACTTCCTTATATTTTTGTCAAATGGCTCAATCTGATTTTTTTTTTTTTCCTGCACATGCTGCCTTACTCAGATCAACTTTATTTGAAAAACTAAGCCATTTGAGGTGAGGAGAAACTATATTTTGCCCATTTAAAAAAAAAAAAATCCCGATAACCATTTTCTTTTAGCTGCTCTAGTAGTTTCCCATACTTAGCATTAAAGTAAATCTCTTGTCAAACACTGCATCAGGATGTTCTTGTTAAAATCTGTCCAAACTTGATAGATGCAGACTTTTTAAAAGACTGTTATTTGTTGCGTGTTGGTAGGAGTTTCAGTGAAAATCTCCACAAGTACCCTCAGGGTTGAGCAGGCTCCAGTGTGGACTGGACAGGACTGCTTTTGCAGAAGCAGCTTTAGACTTAGAGCCAGGTTAAGCATAGGCAGTGGGAGTCATAGGTAGGCTGGCTCTTTGGTAGCTGTTACTGGGTTGTAGACAAGGTCACGGGGAAGCCTGCCTCACCTAAATGCAAAGAGCAGAACTGGAAAAAGCAGGAGTCTGGGGCAGAGCTTGCACTGGAACAGCAGACCAGAAGCTGGGAAGTGAGGATAGCTGAACTGAGAGAAGCTGTACAAAAGGATTGCTGAAAGAGTGTAGAGAAAGCTGTTGTCTGATTCGGATCATGTACACAGAGACTGTTATGTTTACTAGGTGTCGAGCTAAGAGGTGAAGATCCTCAGGAAAGATTATGTTTTACCTGAGCATATACTGTAACTGTTCCACTCTTGGATATATACATGAAACCCGGTTGCGTACATACATTTTAGCGTTCGATGTTTGCATGCAATTTATTTAGAGTGCTGACTGTGCAGCCTTTAAGGGTGTAGGTGTGCAATGGAACAAAATCCTTGCCCTTAGAGGTTTCTTTGCAATTTTTATTTTTTAATCCCTTTCCTAATATAGAATATTCCCAGTTAGTGCACTGGGAACTGAATTGATCTTTTATTGTAAAAGCTTTGTTAATGATCCAACACCACACAATATTTAGAACAAGAGGTGAGGAAAAGGGCTGGGGATATTAGACTAGTTCTGGCAGCATATTCTGTGTCCTAGGCATGGATCTATGGTGCATGCTTTGGAGTGAAGGTAATTGATATCTTGTAGCAGAAGAAAGAGCGTATGATAATAGAAGCAGAGAGGTGAATTGTATAATGTGATAGTAGTCAATAAAAGCTGTGGTAGTTCCTGAGTGTGTTGTTCACAGCATATATAACTCATCTATGCAATCTGATATATTAAACAACTGCTCTAATTTTGATACAGAACTGTGATTTTTTTTTTTTAACCTCCTCACTGACCTTGAAAAGACATCCTGATAATAAATCAATGTTCTTTTTGTTCAACTGCTATTTTGTTCTTAAACTTATGTAAAAGATAAATATTTCCGAAATACAATAAATGCCCTAAGGGCATGCGGACCCGCCAATAACTTGCACCACGAGTTTACTCTGATGTCCATCTACACACAATGCTGGGAGGCAGGAATAGCCAACCTGCTGTACAGGAATGGCAGGCAGATTCTGTTTAGGCAGCTAAGAAGTGTTGCAGTCTGACCAGAGGCAGAACTGACAAATGACTAGCTGCCAAAGCAGTTAGTTACACTGTGGTAAGCCTTTTTCTTTTGTGTGTGTGTGTCCAGATGCTCTGACAAGAGGTCATGATGATACTTGTTACAAACTGGTGATGACTTTGTTTTATTTCACCTCAAACTGAGTTTAAATGACTTGACCAAAGTAACAGAGAGGATAGAAGTTGGAACAAGAATACAGGAGTCCCTCCTTTTATTGAGATAAGACATTAATTTTGCTTTCAAGATGATGAATTGCCCTGAAGCTCTGCTGATTGCTCAGCAGAGAGGGTAGCTTATTTGTCAATACCTGGCCAAGCTGGAGTTTGTAGCAATCTTATAGCTTGTAAGTGGTAACCCAGACAGTGATACCTCTAGCCAGAAGTTGATTTGAAGCTGCTTCAAAATGTAGATTCTGGGATCACCTTGCTGAAAGGAATCGGTAACCTTCAAGAAAAAACAGGACCTAACTTTCAGTTGCAATAAAAAACTTAGGTATCACTGTCACCTGTTTTTTGTCATCCTGTCCTGCCCCTCCCTGCCCCCCACCCTGGGCCAATGCTTATTTTCATTTTTCTGTATCTTTCAAACTAAAACCCATAATCTCTGGTTTCTGGACAAGGAGTAAACATATACACATTATTTCACTTTTTAGGTATTTTTGACACTGTGCAACTAGTCAGTTTCTCATAGAATTTTTATTTTAGTTTTGTCCTTGATGTGTCTCAATTAAACAGTATGCAACTAAGTTTACTACTATTCTTAAAAAAAACAAAACAAAACAAACAAAAAAAAAAAGCCAAAAAAACCCTATGAAAAAGTAGGTAGCGTGCATTGCCAGTACTAAAGTTAGCAGGTTTTTAACACTTGCTTTATAAATTTTGGAAAAGTTTATTTGCTGTGCTGATGCTGCAGTTTCAGAGCAACACTCTGCAACCATGCCTTTCTATGATGTGGGGGAAAAAAATGTTTTTTCTTAAAGATGAGCCTAAGCCACACAAATGGTTCAACTTGTGTTTAGCGCTGATGAAAGTTAAATGTAGCAGTGTGGAATTTTGACTGCCTTAGAATAGTTTTTACTACACTTTATGTAAATAACTTGAATCATAGTGTGTCTTGGTACAGTAAATTAGAAATGATACTTTGCACATGAGTAGTTGTTTTGAAGATCCTGAAGTGCTTATTTTTTCTTAATATAATGTTTATTATACTCGAATGTATGTGTGAGGGGAAGGAGCTCAGAGGGGGCAGGGATTGCTTTCTCCAGTGTGGAAGAAGTGCAAACTGTACTGTCAAAAAGACTACTTCTTTTTCTGGAAAAGATATGCCATTGGGTTTTGTTTCATTTTGAAAGGCTCAGAGTCAGCAGTTACTGGACTTACTGTGTTGTAAAAATGTTCTTTCACTTCCCTTTTCTAGGTTGTACTATGTATTTCTGTTGATGTATCTAAAGACTACGAACAGGTGGAGAATGTTCTAAAACAGGTGAGGAAGTAACCAATTCCCCTCTGTACCTTAAGAAGCTTATTGGTATGTGATGTATTTCTAATAGAAATAGTTTCTTATAATGATACTGTGCTATAGGAAGTTTTTTTTTCCTGCTGAAGAACAGCTTAACCTCTATACCCTCTTCCAGGCTCAGGAGAAGCTGGGGCCAGTTGACATGCTTGTAAACTGTGCAGGAACATCAGTTACAGGAAAATTTGAGGATATTGAAGTAAATGCTTTTGAAGTGAGTGAGCATACTTTTTTATTTTATTATATGATGATTTCTTACTCAACCGTTCTAACACTGCATTCCTATATCTTTGCAGACTTTGTATGAATAGTGATACACTTGATTTGCAGTAGCTGTCAGAATTAGAATGTATCTTTAGATTTGCAAGGATTGCCTCTGATTTCTCACCTAACTACCAACCCGTTGGTTGGTCAGAACAGTGAATTCTTCCTCTGGGAAAGAGTCCTCAAGATAGAAAAAAAGCCTGGCATGTATTTTTGTAGTTTAATGCACTGTGAAAGGCACTGAATTTCACATGGTCTCATTTTTATTCTGGTGAAGACATTTTTTTAATACATTTTTAACCTGTTTAAGAAAAATTCAGCTGTTATCAGTGTTCAACTCTGAGGTGCCCAAATTGTTTGCAGCTTGAGAAGCTGCTGCTCTGATGAAAAGCCCAAAAAAACCCCAACCACCAAAACCCTGTATTTTGGTTACTTTATGCCCACAGCCCTCAGGCCCCCATTCACCTACAGATAACATTGAATTGTCTGAAAATAATAGGCATAATTTTATAATAGATTTGAATCATCCATTCTATTGCTTCTGTGGGCTATCAGTTATGTTTTAGGTCATCTAGAGAGTGAAATTACAGACTTCCCCTTATCCTGCCAAAGATTAAAATCTCTGAAATGCATAAATACATAGAATTTTTCCTGTTTCCTGTTTCAGAAGGCTCTTTAAACTTTCAGTATGTTTTCATACATCATGTCTAAATGGATTGCTTCCTGGCCACTGTTTAGGTTAGATTTTTCCCTCAAATATTCTCCTTTTTTCCTTGAAGGCCATATGATTCACAGTATTATCAGTATCCTGGATGCTATTGAGACTTGCAGATAGACTGGATTTCTTTTGGCTTGAAGTGAGATTTTTAGCTACAAAACAGTTTATGAAGCTGTAGAATAGAGAACAGTTGTTTCTTTTGCCAGCTGTTAGAACCACAAATCTAGTGAACTTCATTGTTAAAGCAGACTGAAATAAGATTTTTGATAAATAATGCCAAACAGCTGAAGGATTCCGAATCTGTGGCTCAAATACCATATTAATATCGTTTGTGCAGAGATTAATGGCAGTCAATTATCTGGGTAGTGTTTACCCAAGTCGAGCAGTAATCGCTACCATGAAGGAACGAAGAATGGGAAGGATTGTGTTTGTATCATCTCAGGCTGGGCAATTAGGCCTATTTGGTTATACAGCTTATTCTCCAACAAAGTTTGCTCTTCGAGGGTTGGCTGAAGCCCTGCAAATGGAGGTACGTGTGCAATAATTTAAGTATTTTTGATTGTAAACAAAAATACTTTTTTTAACTAGGAGCACAGCAAATTTTCATTTAAACAGTGTTCTTTGTCTTGTGTAGCACTGCTGATATGTGTGCTATGTTGGCCCTTTTTTTGGCAGCAGTACAATCCTATTGCTTTGCATGGGGTTGTAGAAACTAAGCTGATTTCAACTGCATAAGAGGGAACAGATTGAATCTGTTCCTAGAACTGAAGATGACCACATGTGCAGACATTTTAAAAATAATTTATCTTAACTAAAAGGACTTGGATTTTAAGTCTTTTGAGTAAAAGTCTTTTTCAAGGCTCTTAAGTGAAGAATGATATTGAAGATCCCATGGATGCATGAGGGGCAGGCCACTGATTCCCAACATGTTTGTGAGGCCATGGTAAGTGGTATGTGAACCATATGAAACAGTAAAACTTGCAAGCTAGAATTTGAGAATTGTCCACAAAATAAAAATTGTGTTGGCAGTGGTTCACCCTTCTAAATTTTGATACGTATGAGCTTTTTATAGTGCAATGATCTAAGCTTATGCTTAAGTCAAGACTGAAAACCAAAAAACCACCATTTTCATTATTCAATGGAACGAGGTTGGTAAGTACATTGTAGTAAGACAGGTAAAATTGATTTGAAAATTACTTCCTTTGTTCTTATGTGAAGAATGCATATTTTAGTTGTTAAGTGTTTATATATTAAGTGTCTGTGTTTGGTTCTAGACCCTTGCATAGTCCCTGTTGTTACTGTGTTCTGTTCCATTTAGTTGTATGCCTTAATCAGGATAAGAATGTGAGGTAGAATTGCCTCTAATCACTTCTGGCCTGCCAAATAGAACAGCATGACTGCAGGGTCTTTCTTCAGACTGGTGATAGGTATTTTTTTGAAGACTGAATTATTCAAAACTAAAAATAGGGCATTCATGAACCTGTGATGTGGTATTTCAGTAAGTGTTTTCAATATAGAATGTTTCATAAAATAAATAAAAATGCTTAGCGCTTTAGAACACTTTCTTTATCTTAGCTCTCTGAATATTTTCATTAAAAGCTTCTTTATTTGTATTTGGAGTACAAATTTGCATTGTAGTTTCTAAATAGTAGTGCAGTAAGTGATGTAATTCTGTGACACATACATACAAATACATAACTAAATGCAATCCTTGACATGAGACCTTCCATTTTTCCTCACACTTTCTACTTATTTTTTTGTCTCCTTAGACTTTGAGCCCTTGCAAGTTTATACCATGGGTTGAAAAGCCTTGTGACTTGAGTATACCTCTTAAAGATTTCAAATTTGAATTTAATGGTTTTGTTGGTTTTTTTTCTTGTATTTGTCCAGAAGTGAAAATACGTTGACAATAAACAGCAACAAAGAGCATGCCAGTAAGCCTCAGTGAAGGCCTTTTTGGCCTTGTGTTTATGAATGTTGGGTACCGATGTTTGGCAATGGTTTAGTCTTTTTTTAAAATTTGAAACTGATAAAATTATAGAGCTAAACTACTTTCATATTCCTCCTAAATGTCTTAAAAACACTGAGATTCATCAAATAATTTACATCAACTGCAAAGTTTTTAGATGCTTTTATTAAACAACACAACCATCATTTAAAATCTTTGCTGTTTTGCTTTCTCATTTGACAAAGCTCTCGAGTCCTGCAAGTGCTGAATATGAGAGTGGCTTAACACTAGAAGCAGTTTAAATTCATGCTTGCTGTATTTCTTCAGTACAAGAGAAATTAATGAAGTTATGAGGGACATTTAAAGGCTGTCAGTATTAAGATAACACTTACTTTTGTAAAATACAGGTAAAACCTTATAATATCTACGTAACGGTGGCCTATCCTCCAGATACTGACACACCTGGCTTTGCAGAAGAGAGTAAAACAAAGGTAAATTGTCCTTCATTGATACTGTAATGTTTTGAAAGCTTCACTTTGTAGTAAGCAATGCAGTTCAGACTTCATTCACTTTCGTAGTAGTTTTGAAATTAGTGCATGTTAAAATTTTAGGTAGTACTTTTAAACACTTCAATTTTATCAACTTAACTACTCAGAGTTAAATAGCTTGTAGGATAATTTTGTGTAGCTTATTGTTCAGGCTTTAAATGGAAGAACTACCTACCTTTTAATATCTGAAACACTGCAAAGTCTTTGTACACAGCTGAAATATTGTTGTAGAATGATAAGCTATAAGACCACTATTTGTCTTGATATCAAAGCTTAATGAGCCAAAATTAATATTCTTACTTTGCATCTTTAGTATGCAGTTGTTCTGATAGATGTGACAGATCAAATAATCCTCAGTTCCTTCAGTGAAGTCTGCAAACTAACCATGCTATATGAGTATATGTAATGACACAATTCAATAGTGGCTGTTGTCTAGTATTAAAGTAGGAAGGAAACTCTCTTGTGTTGTGTTTGTAGTGCAAATGACAGTATCACTTTTGAGAAGGGTATGTCAGCAGTAGGTGTTTTTCATTTGGCTTACCTTAAAAGTGAAAGTTCTAACCTTCAAAAAATTTAGTCGCCTCTCGTCATTTGACATATCCCTACACATGAAGTATAATTCCAAAAACTACATTCAGGTCCTGTGTTCAGACTGAAATATCACGTAACCAGAGAAAAATGTGTCTTATTTTTTATTTGCATACTGTGAACTAGAAACCTGATATCTAAGGAGATCAGCCATTTCAAGATGCCCCATCATGTATAATAGGAAGTTGAGGTTGAATTCCATTTTGTCTTTCACCCTTTGCATAGGAATCAGTAGGGATTGTATAACATGAATCGTATTTCATAATTTCTTGATATCTTTGAGAGATGTGTGATATTTATCTTTGTCAAAAAGTTGTTGTCTTTTAAGCAAAAGACTTAAGCTTTGTTTTAGCATAAATGAAGTCTTCGGGTGACTTGCTCCTATCGTGATAGTGCACCTTAAATCTCTGCAATATTGCATTGCTCTGACAGTTCAGATACTGATTTATTATTGTTGCATTTATTTAATACTACTTAGTTTAGAACATCTGTCTCTGTAGTTTGCATCTCATTAGGACTTGGCTATTTTTCTCTGTAATTATTGACTATAGAAAAAGAAGATGTCAGGAACTAGGATACAGCTTTCCTGTGTTTAATCTTGGGGTTTGTTTGTTTGTTTGTCTTTTGAGGTAACTGCTTTACAAATTACAGCTGTGCTTTGTCTGGCTGATAGCCAGATCAAGTATTTAATGGCTGATTTCTGCCTGCCTTTTTCTCAACATGTCATTAACTTTAGCTGTTGCTCTGGACCAGTTGCTAATTTTTTTCCCAAACTTACAGTATTTTAATTACTGTTGACATCGCTGTATCTCTTTCAGATTTGGTTGATACTGGACAGTAAGCTCAAAAGTACATAGGGGTTATGAGGTGGAGATCTGATGACATAAGCCATATCACCGTAGGAAAGCATGTAAAAGGTGTTTGTATGTGATTTCTGCTGGCAAAGACACTGATTTCCCCGCCTCCCTCCCCTTAAAATACACATACTAAAAAAACCAAACAAAACCACAAAGTTTTCAGTGAGCCTGAGTTTCCAGTGAAATCAGGATTCATAATTCTACAGATACTTGGAAATAGGCCTGTTTCTGTGAAATTTAATTTCTGTAGTACTTTGGATTGATAATGAGAGAGAAACCTGTAGTTGCTCAGCTCTTCCCTAGAAGTGCTTTTTTTAAAGTCTTAATCTCAGAATTAAACTAGTCCCAGTATTTGACTAAGCTTGAATGCTTCAATTACATTTTGATGTTAAATGTAACTGAATTAGCCATTAAAACAAGTCAACCTGCAACCTAGTACTCTTTTTGTCCCTAATTTAGCGCTGTTTTTTTCTTCGTCAACAGAACCATCTATCTTAACATACTGAGCATTTAAATAGCTTGCTGTGCAGTTACCTCCATCATTGTTTTATTTATTAAAAGGACATGAATGCCAAACATGCTTCTAAATACTTTAAAGCATATTTTTGCTGTTTGCTTTTGTAACAGACCAGACTTGTTTGGTTTGGGGTTTTTTGTGAAAGAAATTGTGGCTGCTAAAAAAACTGCCATATTTGCTTTCTTCTAGTGAGGTAAAATGGCAAAAATGCTCTAAAACATGAAGAGATAAAATGTAGTGATGGATTTTGTTGGATAGCAGTTTGTGGAGTTTGAGAAATTTAAAAAAAAAAAAGTGGTTTTGTAGAATCTTAAAATATTTCAGGCCTATCTTTTGCTTCATTTCTGGCAAAAAACCATAAATGAACTAATGCAGGTGTTGAGGAGACATAGTTTAAGCATTTTGATAGCTTTTACTGAAAATAAAATACTTGGGGAAAAAAACACTTTTTCATATTTTATTAGTAATAAACTATTTAAAAAAAATACCTACTCAAGGAAAAGCTGGCATTTCCCTTCATAAAATTAGACTATTATTTATGAAGGTGCTTTTGCCTTTCTGTAAGTGAATGTTTTAGGTGACAGTATGATACCAGCTGCTAATGGTGATGCCATCCATGACAAAAGACCCAAACCCAAAATTTGACCTTCATATTTTTCTCTCCTGTGTGGTGTTAATTAAACTTATGTTGGTGTTTTTCTACTAAAGCCCTTAGAGACAAAGCTAATTTCTGAAACCTCATCTGTTTGCCAAGCAGATCAAGTCGCCAGAGTTATAGTCAAAGATGCTGTAGTAAGTAAATTATCTTTTTAAAGTACATTCTTCATTAGAGAGACTTAAGATCACATGTAATGCTTGTTTAAGAGTGTAAAACAACAGCTAAGTTAAATGCAAGATCAATTTACACGAAACAGTACTCTTTGCTGGTTAGTTTGAACAGGAAGAAGGTTTTTTATTCTTCTTTTGCCACTGTGCCCACAAATGATTTTATACAATCCCTTGGAACTAAAAAGTATCTGAAGTTGTACATTAGATAGAACAAAATGATGCATCGGTATGATGCAATGTCTCAAAGAGAGATTATGACTGATTTTAAAGCACTAAACTTCATTGACTTTTTATGTATCAAATACCATTTGTCTAACCTCAAAAGCTTGTTGGACTACCTTATTTTTCTTGAAGATGAGTTCATATAAAAATAATTTTACAATAAATGAAGGCAGTCTAGCCTTTTTGGCTTTTAATGTTATATGTGATTTATGAGTGATCAAAATACATAAAATGCTGCTCTTAGTGGTTAAAAGTGTATTGCCTTTCTGAGGAATTTTTTTTATGTTTTGTGCTATAGAATTCTTCCATGCTTCATAAAGCATCTCAGAATGGAAACAAACATGAAATTTCATGTTCATAAAGCACAACAATTGAATCCTAAAATCTGTAAT
>JAVJGG010000030.1:13035872-13145784 GCA_035590195.1 Aviceda cuculoides | reverse complement strand
TTCGTTGCTGCCCCCCCCCCCCCCCAATACATGTATTGACCGTGACCTTTAAAATTTCAGAACCAGGGGTCTTGGTTATGGAGATGATGTAATTTGCCTTGATCTTGCAAAGAACCATAAAGTTCAAACAGCAATCCTATTAAAAAGTTCTACTTTACTTTCAATATTGAGAAAGAAGTTAGTTCTGTGCCTGTGTTAGCACAGGCCTCTCTCAAGCTGCTGCGTTAGCTCTGCTGGGCAGTAAGTAGCTTAGTTTTTCGAGTATGTAGCTTGAAATTCGGAGTCGGTAATCCACGGAGAAAATCCAGTTGAATTTTTCTGCCGAGGCACAGGCGTTTCTCCGACGGCAAAGCATGGCTCTAGCAGGAGAATCACAAGACCTATGCAATGATGTGTGAAATTGCATGTGGAGCAGAAGCATTTTCTTAGCGGCCAGATACCAGGGCCTGGGCTTCCTGAGGCAGCGCGGGAACTTTGTACTGCATCGCCAGCAACGGTTGAGCCCTTGTGCCCGGTACAGGCGTCCTTGGCGAGAGGGTCGTCTTTCAGTGGGTTGGACCTGGGATGGCGGAGGGAGGCGGATGTAGGAATGGGAGCGCCGCTGGGGCGTCACTCTGAAACCTCTGCTGTGGTTTTGGTCTCGTGTGATGGTTTGTGCCTCGCGCTGGCGAGCCAACCCCGCGCTCCGCCCTCGCCACCGAGGGATGCCAGGCCCGGGGCTCGGGGCAGGACCGGCTGAAGCGGCGGCTCTCCGTACGCCGCTCTGCTCGCTAGCGTGAGCTGCCGGCAGTCTTGCTGTGTCCTTCCCTCCCCTCTCGCTCCACAGCCGCCTCGCCAGGCTAGCCCGCGGTGTCTTAGCCCTGCGGTCCTACCCGGGGGCTGCCGGTGGGACAGCGGGCGCTCGCTCCTGGCCTGGGGTCTGGGTCAGCAGCCTTGGCGGTCGAGCAGCCGTAGCTACAAAACAGCGCGATAGGTCTTCTTAAATACCAACTCGCCTGTGGCAAAGCAAATTTTTATTTTTTGGCTATCGCATTTCCATCCCATCTGGTGATGGGGGTTGCGGTGAAGGGTGCGGCCGGGCAGGGGTGAGCGCGCGGCCCTGGGCCCCACGGCGCGCTGGCCAGCCACGCTCCCCGCTCCCATCGCGCGCACGCTTGTGTTTGGCCGGTGTCTGGTTCTTTGCCTGTTTTGTCTTTCTGCTTTCGCGGAGGGCTGGCGGTCCCCGGCTTTCTGCAGGCCTTTCCGACCATCCCTTTCCATCACCGCAGCTGGCACCGGGCGCTGGGTGCCGGAGGCGGTTCTGGGTGCTGCCGCCCGGCCGTGGGCCACGGTGCCCGCCGGGTCTGGGTCCGGCCCTTCCCACCTCCCTCCCTGCCTTGTTTTATTTTCCTTCATGTCCTTGGGGGGTGCAGCCTAGCCCTGTTTGGTTTGTTGGTTTTTTTAAAGTGATTTATTTATGAGCACCTCGTGGCTGCTCTCCTGCTGATTTGGTAATAATAATAACAACACTTGCTACTCAGTGGCAGCAAAATACTGATTATTTCTGGGGGTAGTACTGGCCTGTTTTATTTTCCATTTCATATATAATAATAGAATGGATGAAGGTGTGTGTTGCCATAAATCTTCTCTTCCCCAGCAGGATAACATCCAGGCCTTCTTGGCAAACACAAATGCCGTCGACAGATTCGAGGGATTTTTATTTTACTCTGGCTTTCAGTCTCATTAACAGTCTGATGGCTTTTTGCCCCCCTTGTTTTTTCCCCGTCCCCCCCCCCCCCCTTTTTTTTTTTTGGCTCCTGAAAGACTGTGAAACCAAAGAACTTTTCCAAATGCATCTAAAAGTCTGGAATTTATTTTCTGTCATTTTATCCTAATGTTAGTTTGCTGTCATAATTATTGTATCTCGATAGACTTTGCTAAATCCCCCTCGCTGGAAAGTTCCTTGTGGGTTTCTGGATTTTACAGTTAATGAGTAAGAAAACAAATATGAATTTAGAAAGTGTTGCCATTGACTTCAATAGGAACAGGAAGAGGCACTTAATTGGACAATTGTAGTTATGTTTACTTTGTATACGCGGCAAGAAAAATAAGATCAAATGAAAAAGCCACAGGTTTTCAACTAAGAGAGAAAAACAGCCTTTTCTGCAATGCATGATTAACCTTTGGGAGCTGTTTTCATGGGAGAGCTGTGAGTGGAAGTACTAAGCTGCATTCAGGAAAGGTTTAGGTATTTATAAGGGTAAGGAAAACATCTTACATCGGAATAAAATTGCTGGAAAGGGCAGTCATACACCTTGGGGTAAATTTAACAACAGCTGCTGAAATGAGATCACCAGGTGCTGAGGGTAGACCTTTCTTTCTCTGGGGAATGCTATTTCAAAATTATCTATGACATTGCTTCTCCCCAAGAGCACCTGGTGCTGGTTGGTGACTGGGGATACTGGGATGGATGCACTGCCAGTCTCATCCATCCAGGGAAAACTTCTTACTTCTGCATGTGTTTTGTAAAGGTAATTGTAAATGTGCTTGTTGTGTTGCGAAGAGCACCCACATCACTGAGTTTATTCCTGCGCTGACTGAAGACCTGTTATGAATTGCCACACTTAGAGCTAGTTAAAAGAAATAGCATCCTACAGTGCATACATCATTTTATTGTTATTTCATTTTATTGAAGCATAAAAAGGATTATTCCAGTTGTTGATTGAAAAGGCAGCTCAGTGGGTTTTGGGGTACTTCAGTGAGTAATTTATGTGCATGGGCCAGGTAAAATCAAAAAGAAAAGGCCCCATTTTTCCCACATAGTGATTGAAAGAGGCTGTCGCGCAGTCGTTCAAGAAAGTAACTGAGAGTCAAAACTTAACTTCCTCTTTTTTGGCTCTAGTACTGAGTACACGATAGGATATGGGGCAAATCATTAATATCTCTCTTTTTCAGTTAACCCAGCTATGAAATCAGTATTCTTGCTAGCTATACAGCACATCAGGTCTGGGAAATGTGTTGTTACCCACCATGCTATCATGAGTTGGAATGATGTTTTTTTAATTAAACAAAAGAGGTCATACAAGGTACAATATTGAACAAAATGTCTGTCATGGTAATTTGGAGCTTAGAATAAAATTCAAATCTGTAGCATTACATTTTGTCATTGCTGAAGCGCACTAGCCTGGAAAAGAGCAAAGTGAGTCAGATTGTGAAACTACCTGGGGGTGAGATTTGAGTGGAGGGAGGAGGTAGAAGAAAGAAAGAAAAAGTTAAATGGAAATTAGGCTTACACTTTTTCAGCTCCACTGTTTGGCCGTGTTTAGCAATGCTTGTGATGGAAACAGATGAAACAGATCAGTTTCAGGTGTTGATTTCTAGTTTTTATTTAGGAAAAGGGTGAGAAATGGCAACTGACAATGTTAGTGTTTTCCTTTATGTATCTGCACAGTTCATCGGGTGTTTCAAGACGGAAATTGTCCTTCCTTTTCCATTCTCACCATAGGTAAAAGCTGTCTATGGCACTGCAGGGGAAGGAGCAATAAGCTGCATTATATGCACCTTTAAGAAGTATCTCCATGCACATGTATTCTTTTGCTTCCATTCACAAGCTTCATTAAGTGTTCAGATAAAAGCAGAAATAGGAATTTTAAAACATTTTAAAAAAAAAAGTGAGTAGTAATCAAGCCTTTGGGCTCGACCATGAGGTTGAAGTTAGTTTTAACTGTCTTGCTGAACTGAGGCTTAGGAGACAAAATTCCTGTTGCGTGCTCTGGAGAGACTTATGAGAGTCACTGGAAAGTCAGGATAGGAGCTTGGACAGGAGGCCAGTGAAACGCCTCCCTCTGCAGTATGGGACAGTCCTGTAGCATGTCTTTGCAATGGAATAACTATTGCCAGCTTTGTCTCTGAAGGAGAGAACTCCTTTCTTGAGAATATTCATCACATGTTCAGACCGTGTACTATAAAACGTAGTAGAGGACCCTATTTCTAATCTGTTTTCTAGAGAAAAAATAATTTAAAATAATTCAAAGACAAATTCAAATACAGTACTAAACGAGTTGGCATTTCCATTAGAATAAGATGGTCAGTGTTGTAGATTAGTGAAATCTGTTGAACTTCTCCAGAATGCACGCATAGCTCAAGTGAAAAATGACATAAAAAAAACTGAAGTAAAAACTCCCTCGTTCATAACAGAAGCAAGTCCTACATCATGCTCCCAGCGTCTGCAAATTTTAATTCAAGATAGACATATCCAAAGCCCCTTTCCTGAAGTCATCTGGCAAATCACAGTAAATCACGCCACCTAAATCCCCAGTCTGCTGCTGGATGCGAAAGGTCACAAATATAACCGAGAAGGAGGCCTAATCCCTGTGTTATTTTCAGGTTCCAGCTTGACCTGTTCCTTTCTCCGTTGCCCAGATCTGCAACAGATAGCAGTGCTGCCGTGGAGCCTGGGCGAGCCAAAGGTTTTTCTCCTTGCGGGGCTGGAGCGTGGCGGTGGGGCTCACTGGCAGGGGAGGAAATAAAACCGGTCACTTGAAATGTCAGGTGGCAATCAAGGCTGCAAGTCAATAAGCCAGCCTGGAGTCTGTTCAGGCTTCTGCAGTAGCTCATGGCTGTCTGCAAAAAATTCCTGCAGCAGAAAATTCACGTATTTGGCTCTGGACTGAATGTGTGAAATCCCTGCCCGGTTGGAGTCAATAGCTATTTTTTTTCCAGTACAGATGCTAAAACCGGCGGTATCCAGCCTCATACAGCAGCGAGCATGTGGGCAGACCCAAAAAGGGATCTATAAAGCGTCTCACAAAGCCTTGGTTGAAGTGGATGGTTGGGCAGGTCTCTGCAGCGGTGGAAAACTGGAGCGAGGCTGCCTTGGGTTTTGCCTGGCGAGTGCTCCTCAGCTTCCTGTGCTGGGATGCTGCAAAGGTCCCTCTGACAGTGGGCCAGGGGTGGTAGTGTCCCACCAGGACCACGGCAGCTTTCTAGAAATTAGTCCTGTTCAACTTCAGCCGGTAAAGCCGTTGCCTCAGCCCCAGGGGCGAGCCGATGAGCCTGCCTGGTGCTTTGGGACCAGAGGGGTGGGAGCTCCCCGCTCTGCTCTCCAGCCTGGGTGGCACAAGTGGTAGGGAAACCTGTCAAGGCATCTCTTCGTACCTTTTTTCGTATCTGTTGGAAGTTGATTGTTTCACAAGGGAATTGTGTATTTATTTTGCAAGCAATTGGAAATTTTTGCCTTTTTTTTTTTTAATTATTTCATTTTATTTTCCCCAACCCAGTGAGAAGGATGTTTGGGGCATGGTAGGACATCCCGCAGGCTGGGAGTTCCGTGGCAGTTTAATGGGCTGAAGGAAGAGGCAGCACTGGCACGCTGTTAGGCTGTGTAAACGGGCTTAGGGTTTGTTTTAGAAAACTTGGTCTCTTTTTTCCCTCTCTGCTCCCTTCTCTCCCCCCCGCAGACACAAATACATCGTTCTCACAAATGAAACTGTTTAATTTTAATAACTGGCCTAGAGCTAAAACTGACAGTGGGAGAGGAGCTGTTTGGTTTGCAGTCGCTGACAGCTGGAATAAACTACCTGTTCTCTTGGAAGGGACGGACAGCCAGCTTGTTTGGTTTTGAGGACACTTTGATCCCTAAAGAAACTGCTTTCAGTAGAAAAAAAAATTACTGGAACTGTGGCAGCTTGGTGTTACTGACTGCTCTTTATGTGTAAGGCTCTGGGTATGATGGAGAAACACTGCGTGCAGGCGTCCCTTGTCTCTGTAGTTCAGACCCTTCGGTTGAGAGCAACTCCTCGTCATGAAAGGTCGCTGTCACCAGTGCCTTGGGAGAGACTTGGGCTCCCGCTAAAATAAGTTTCCTGTGATCGAGGTCCCTACCAGGCTGGTTTGACAAGAGCTCTTTGATATAGTTAAACGGCCTGGGTTCTCAAAACCCTGCCTTGAAGCAGCGAAGGCTGGATGATTAAGTTAGATATTAAATAATTTTGCAATGACTAGTTTTACCTCTGGCTCCGTAAGAAAGTCAGCCTTCTTATTTTGCCAGTTCTCAGAAGAAAATGGCAGCACTCCCATTTCCTCTTCTCCTCCCTCGGGGCCTGCCACCCTTTTTCTTTTTATTTTTTTCCTCCCAGGGCCATTAGACAACATGCAAATTACTGTTAATAGGGCCAAAACAATACTGCGTTCCCAGTGGGATCGTTAGGGTCAAAGCCATCGCATGCCAGCCCTCAGCGTGATACTAATTTTGGCCGTGTCTGCCCCAAGGTTTGGAGGTCAGGCGGAAGGGGACCGTGAAGCATGGACCCGAGTGGGACCTGTCCCTGCAGCCCCCCCCTGCCCCACAGTGGGCTCTGGCCGGGCTGTGCCTGGGGGTTCTCCTGACCCCCCCCCAGCAAGGCTGGTGCACTGCAGGGCATCGGCTCCTTGCTCTGCCTCTCCTGCAGCCTCATCAGAGGTCCCTCAGAGGAGACAAGTCCTCCCCTGGACAGAGACCTTGCAGACCGCTTCCCTCCCTCCCTTCCCCTGCTGCTCCAGAGAGACATCTTTGCGCTTGAGAAATAAGAAAGCACCGCGTGGCTCGTTTTGACGTGAGCTCCCGCTTGAAACACGGGGATGCCCGGCAGCAAAATGGCGGCCGTGGGGCTGGGCTTGCCAAAGGGCAGCTGGCGGGCCTCATCCAGCCGGAGCTCTGGCGCGGAGCCTCCAGAGGACAGGGGCAGGTTGGGGGAGCCGTGGAGAGGATGCTGTACCCCCACATCTCCCTCCTCTGCCCCAGACCCTTCCTCCTGGAGACCCTGAGAGTCCTCCCGCAGAGTGACACGCTGGCGATGAATGTTTTAACGTTAGCTCTATAAACTACGTGGACTGTCTGCCACAGCTCAGGGGCAAAGGTAGGCAGCTGCCTTCAGACCTTGGCCTCGGGCTACTTTCTGTCTCTGCCTTTGCTTTAAAATCATGGGATTTTGTCAATGGGGTTGTTGGGGAGGGGGATTAGGGCATTTGCAAGGCTCCTTTTGTAACACCTTTTACAGAGAGTTGGCTGTAACTATATTTAAAAGTGAATATAGGGGAGGAAAGAGAAATGTACCTCTGACATCACTGGCTGCAGTAAAAGTAGGATACGTTGGATGTCAAGACTGGGGTTGCGATTTCCCTGTTTATCCTACAAGATTGGCCAAGGAGCAGTTACCCCTGCCGCAGGGCAGGGGCTGAAATCCCTGCTTTGGTTGCACTTTTGGAAATGGCAAGTGCCTGACATCATACCATTACCCTAGGTTTTGGTGGATGAACAAAATTAAAAGGGAACGCTGTGGATTTTATAAATTACTTCAAGTAGTGGTTTGGGTATTTTTCTCCACCACCCCCCCCCCCTCTTTTTGACCTTGCCAGGGATTCTGCAAGCTCCCCGATGCTGTGAACCCAGATGTGCTTACTTTTAAGAGGTAGCAGTAGCCTTGCTGAAGTCTCTGACTTCCAGGGAAGCAGGTTGAGAAGGCTGAAGCAGAAAGTGAAACTCTAAAAATCAAAAATGCAACAGAGCAGCCTTCTTTCATTTTCCCAACTGAGCATAATGCAAAAAGTAAACAGTTGGCACAAATGACTAATGCAGGTTTGCCAGGGGGTTGATCAAAAACATTCCAAATTCAGCAGTATGTTTTGCACGAAGTTCAAAGGGGTTTTGCATCAGACCCATTGCAAGGTAAGCAAGAACATTTTTTTGAAAGAAAAATGTCATTTAAAAAATGTGGAAAATTCTCCTGCTCTACCTCCTACATGTTTCTATTGTCAAACAGTCACTGATCTTATTTTAGACTTGACCTTCGTGTTCTTTCCACAGCACACAGGCTGAATGACATGTTATTCAAGTTCTTAGACAATATTATGATATATCTGCTTTTATATTTAGCTGTAACTTTTATTCTCCCTATAAACAAACCCACCTAATGCAACCACCACCTATCCAGGGAAAGTATTTCCATTCCCCTCGGTTTAATTTGGACAAATTTGGCATGAAAACACTCAATAGTTCCATAACAACCTTTGCAACAGGATGCCTGCTGTGCTGACATGCAGGTCTAGAGCAACTTGTACCATGTGCCAGGAAATTGCATTCTTAAGAAAAATCTAGACATAAATTCTGAACAATCAACACTTAAATTTTGAAAAGTCTGGCAGCAAGCTGTTATCTGCCTCATGGGTTTTTGCTTTAATAGCTTTTTACTTTCTGCGCTCTACCTCTCTGTCCTTTATGCAGGCTGTACGCCTCTGGCCCGAGTAAGCTGAGCTGTGTAAAGTGGAGAGAGGGGGCAATTAGTTGTTTCTCTCTTGTAGTTCTTGTGTGTCTCTGTGCTCCAGCACTGCACCTTGACATGGCAGGGGGGTGATTTCTTACCAGAAGAAAGCAGAGCTTAGCTGGAAGTTACACAAATGGGCATTTAGCTCTTAGTGGGCATTCACGCAACAGGAGCTTGCTGGGTTGCAGTGCAGTTCAGCCTTGCCTCTCAGCCTGGAGAGCTGGAAAGGGGATGGGAAGAGATGAAGTACCACCAGCACCAACTGTCCTAGATCAGCCGGGGACGTCCTTCGCCCTGGGACAAGACAGTTGCTGAAATACAAGGGGACTGAAGAGTAGACTGACTCCAGGGTGAGAAAAAGTTTTCCCTGCCTTGAGGTCTCCGAGCACTTTGGTCTGGTTGCTCATCTCACTGGTAGTGGAGCAAGCAAACAGCATCTTCCAGAAGTGCTGCTGGCTTGGCTGGAAGGCTCTATGACTCTCAAACGTTCCTGAAACCTGCATTGCTCCTACTTAAGGGAGCAACAGCATGGCTGGGAGACCTTTATGCGACTCTCTGCCAAGACCATCTAGATGTGCATTGAACGTTACATCAGCAAAAAAAAGGTGGTTGTGGATGGATGCAACTGCATCCATGAGCTTTGCTGCTAGGAGATTGCAAGAAAAACTGACAAAACACACACGGCTCCTTGGGAAAGAAAAAACCCACTGGTTTTTGTGATGAGTTCCATAAAGCAACCAGCCAATTTAATCAGCAAAACATTAAATGGGATTTGAGGAGGAGGTGGGGATGGGGAGGGGATGTTCCATGGATATGAACTTGAAGCAAAATGAAGGGCTGCGAAACCGTGTGAACTGAACCCCATCAGGGAAGGCTTACTAAATCTTGAGCCAGGAAAAATTATAGAGCTCTATAAATAGCTAAATTGAAAATTGAATGCATTTGTGTGTGTGTGGATGCACACATCTATCTATGAGGTCATGCGTGTAAAAGAAATACAGTAGTACTTCATGTGTTGGGGTTTTTTTAAGTAGTGGAAAATGTTTTAATGATTTTTTTTTATTTTTTTTTTTCCTAGAGACAGTACATTATGTTCTGTCCTTAGGGCCAAAAACACAAAGTGCCTATTTTCATGAGGAATCCTAAAGAAGGAGGAAGGGAAAGTATTATGCAGTGTAGCAAGGGTATAGTAGCCATTCCACAGTGATTACACATCCAAGCAAAGCCTGCACTAGAAAACCCAAAAATATATTAGAAGCGGAAAACAAGATGTGTGAAGTGTTTCCTATTCCCTCCCCACACTTAATGACAAGCAAGCAAGCAGAGAGGCGGTCATGGAGTTTCAATTTAACCCCTTGTATTTGATAATAAGCCTGTATTTCAGTGGCAGGCAGCAAGCATGTTATGTACACACTAGATTGAGGACTTCCTCTGCTTATTAATTTTGCTCCTTCAAAACTTTCAGTTATTTTCAGCACGTTAAAATAGTCCAGACACAAACCAGAAGTGACTGGAGGCACTAAATAATGCAGTAGATGTTCAGGAATTAAGGTAGCTGACATGAATCCCAGCCTGAACGTCTCCTTAATTAAAGTATGAAAATGCTTTTAGTTTTATGCCAAAAAGTTGTGATTCAAAGTCTGACACCCCTCTCCCCCGTTACCTTTTAATACCTTTCATTCATCCTGCGATGGTCAAATGATGAATGAAATCAGTCTTCTGGGAAACAAAAAAAAAAAAAGAAAGAAAAAAAGGCTCTGTTTCATACGGAATTCAAATGAACTAAAGAATCTGTACAGTATTTCAATTTGATTTAAGAGCAAGACACAGTCTAGAGTGTAATGCCCTCATACCACAAGGGAATCAAATTTGTATTCGAGTCTCCTTTGCCGGCTTGTTTAATCGTTTATGATAACATCAGTAGCTTGGTAAATGATGTAATGGGAGTTAAATCAGGATGACCAACATAAACATCTGTCAGTGCATGTGAACATTTGATGTATGACCCCAGGGCCCAGTGCAGTAGTCAGTATCTTGGCAAACAGTCCTTGGACGTCAGCATCACTCGAGGTTGCAGGATCGCACGCTGGGGAGGACACATGCCGTCTACTCTGTGCCGTTAGCCGGTAATTGGGTCCATGATCTGGCTGCTTGGTCTCAGGTGTATCACTTGGCAGCGTGTCCCCTCCGGTTACCCACTGTGGGCAGAACTCACCCCAGTGCTGAGGGTCAGGGCAAGGCATCGGCATGGCGGCGCTTCTCCCAGTGAGCCTCAGCTGGCATTAGGTGATGAGTAGGCTTGTGCTGGTCCTCCAAATGCAGGAGAGTTTTACAAAGGTAACTGATAATCATTTTGGATAGCCATGTAGACTGAGAGTTACAGTCTGATTTGTACCCAAAAAATCAGCCTTAGTGTTTTGTGACCATAATATCAGAAGAATCATTTCCTAGGCTTGGATTATACTGGTGTTATTTTCATTCAAAATCATCTTGTCATCATGTTCTTGCATGGATTTGTAATTTTCTGAAAGCAAGCTGGCTGGTATGTTCATGTTCCTCGCTAATCTTTTTTTTTTTTAATGAGATTCATATGGGAAGCTAATAGTATCTAATATGCACAAATGTGTAAGTTATTGAATGTGTATGCCCTCTGCAGAATTGGACAGAAAGGATCTGAAAAAACCATGTTGCAGAGAAAGCACAGAGCTAAGGGAACTCTGCCTGTTACATTTTGGATTAAATTGTTCTTTGAAGGCAAAGTGTTTGGTGCAGAGGTACCACAGGTGAGAAACGCCTCAGCGAGGAGAACAGGGGGGCGGATGGCTCTGGCTCCCTTGTTGTCAACGTGAGCCTCAGCGTATGCAGTGGCTGGACACGGAAACCATGGTTGGTCCCATGTGCCCACCCACCCCAAGAGCAGCTTCGCTTTAATGGATGGAGATACGGGAAAACTGTTCCCATTCATGCTACATCCTTGCTGTTATAAATGTAGTTGCTTTCACACAAAAAATGGGCATATTTAGCTATTTTACTCCTTTTCAATCACTTCAAGGTACTGCATGCTTATAATTTACTTCAAAAGAAGTCTTTTATCAGTCTTGAATAAGTACATGAAGTTGCAAAACGTAGACAACTTATTGCCATGACTTTTCAAAAGAGGGCTGGCAGCATCCCTCACTTTTTATTATGAATATAATCTAGAGTCTGTTTGCAACAAGAAGGAATAGGTTATATATTCCAGAGTTATTAGGATTTTTTGGAGATGAAATGCAAGCCATTCAAGAATGCAACTTTAACTCCGTTACTTCAAAATATATTCATAGAAATAAATATAGTGCAAGCTAAAATATTTTATCTCTTTAAAGAGGCACTACCAACTTTAAAAAAAAAATCAAAATTAGCTGGATATGTTAAAATTAAAAGTGCCGGAACAGCACACGGTTATTCTAAATGAGAAGGAAGACTGAAGAAAGAAACCACCCCTCCTCACCCGCAGACGTGCACACGTGCACCACACATGCCCAATTTGGTTTTTACAAAGTATGCTGTCAAGTGAGTACTGTCATGTTCCCTGTTTAATCAGTTTCCTCTTTTATTTGTGTGCTGTTGTATATGAAAGGAAATCTGCTTGTAAAGTCAGGCTTTTTAATAATTCATTCAAAAATGATTAGAGTTCAAGGGGAAAGTTGTTCCTTTAAATGACTGAGCCAAACAGGAAAAAAACAAGGGTATCGGAGGGTGAAATTCACTTCTGCCTACATTATGTATTGTGTATTTAATTTCCATGTTCAGACCTAAAAATTAGGCTTAAAGTGGAATGTCAGTAGTTATCATCTCTATTTGTTTCATCCTTTACCCTCTGTTTGGGTATATTTTGTTTGTTCTGGATCTTCAAAAGTGCTTTCTTATGCAATAAGATAAGAAAGGTGAGGGGGTTTTTTTTGGTCTTTACATATACTGTGTCTTCCCAAAGCAGGCTGAAAACTTCCAGTTGGAATTTTTTTTTTGCCAGCGGTAATTTTCATCTTCTCTTCAGGCTGTGCTCTACTAAGTAGCCCGGCAGCATCCCTGAGAAATGGTCATTACTTCCAGCCGGCTGCTGGGCTGGCGGGGAGGACCAGGTGCGGCAGGGTGTTTGCTCCAGGAGAGCGGAGATGCCGATCAGCACCCGCGCAATCGCCGTTTAAACAAACGAAACGGTGCTGACCGATGCGACGGCGTGACGTTTGGAGGCTGGCGGAGGGATGGCGCGAGTGAGTCGGTGGGTGGGCAGGGTGCGGGACCGGCCGGGCTTCGGCCCTTTGGGTGATTGCGCCTGTGGCCTGGGAAAGTGCTTGCAGTGGGTTTTTCATTTTGTGTTTTCCCTCCTTTCTCTTATGCAACAAAACAACTACCAAGGGCCTGGATTCAACAATGTGTTTAGACTCGAAATGTCCCTTTGAAATCCCTGTCAACACTTCCCCAACATTCAGCTAAAGCACTGAAACAACAGGGCATGAGGACGCTGAAGCAGAGATGAGAGCCTGTGCATTGTACTGATTCTGGTCTCCAGAGCTGTCCACGTGGCCCCAGAAAGCCTCTTTCTATTAATGAGAACATTTCCTTCAACTGCTTTGCTTTCCAGAAGCAGCCTAACCAGCTGCGACCTGTGTTTCCAGTATTTGCTGGGGGCTGGTTTTGCGAGTGCTGCTCAGAGCTTGCGTGGTGAGACAGAAACACCTTTCCATGTCGGGGAGGCTCAGCCAGGGTGGTCTGCACTTCCTCCACGCAAAACTAGTAAGTTTGCGTGTGCTTCGTGTGCGTACCGCCCTTGGGGATGCTGTCGTGCCTCACACTTTGTCTCTTGTCCTCCTGAAGCTGCTCTTGAATGAGTGGAGCGTTGTCAACTGAGTTACTCGAGTGCGATGATGCCACTTAGATGCGACTGAAGCCCAAAAGGTGATAGAGGCGTGAAGAGGAAGAAGGATAGCGCTTGTCAGATAGCACTCTGTGGTCAGCAGATCCAAGGATATTTATAAGTCAATATTGCAGGTATGGTCAGGACTGCCTTGGTCATGGGAATGTATCATCTCATTTCTTGAGCTGGAACAGCCTTAATCCAAGCTCCTGGTATCATGTGAGCTGGTTCAAGTCTAAGCTCTAGGCGTCTCAGCGTGGGAAGGAGTTTGGTAAGTCCCAGAAGTGTCATCGGGATGTATCCACCATGTGGGAAAGGCTATTGTTAGTGACAGACCCTGGTGGGGTCCATGGTTTTCTTGGAGGAATGGGCAAGTGACAGCTGGCCATGGCCTGAAGGCAAATAAATAGTTTGATGCTAGGTACGGTGCCAGTAGATGGTGCTGAAGAATGGATAGCACAGTTCCCAGGTTTTGCAAGGACCCATTAAGACTTCTTGTTTGGGGGCATTTTACCAGTTCCTTGCATGCGGGTCTTTGTGTGGAGGTCGTATCATCAGCTGGGCGCAACCTGGGCCCTGAGGTCTGAGCCTAACACGTTGTTGAGTGTATCACAACTTCAGTTTCTCCTGCTAAATTGAAGAAGTTTCATGTTTCAAAATTGTGTGTGTTGCTAGTTTAACATTCCCTCTACTAAGCATGCTCTGAAACTGGTTACTCGCTGGCAGTAAACAGCATTATTTTAGCATCTTATCATAACACCCAACAGCTGCTCATTTTCAGCGAAAGGCCAGTGTTTATTGGCCTGCTGCTATTGCCTCTGTGGTCTTCTGTCATGTACTGCTTTTGTCTCAGAAGGTCTGCAGTCCTTGCGGGCGTGATCCCAGTCCCAGCAGACTCACACTTGACCTTGGTACACTTTGAGTCAGATCCGAAGCCGTCTTTTTTCACCTCGGGTTATGTCCTACTTGCTACAGGTCAGAAGTGCTGGAGTTCATGAAAGAGTAGGTCATTGCTGTAGTGTTTTCCATTTGAGGTAGGAAACTGTCTGTATGTGAAAAAAAAAAGTAGAATTTGAGATTGTTTCGTGAAAAGTAGATTCTATATTTTACAAGTTCAATTACGAGTGATTTTCCATTTTTAGCTTTATATGCTTTTAATGTTGAGTCTAAATTAGGCCACAGGAAAAGGATGGTCTATCTTCAAAGAAGCAATTAGGCTGATTGCATTCTTCAGATTCGTGGAAAACAGCTGTGGGTGTAGCCGTAGCTCTCAAGCTTTCTTCCATGCTAGCATACAAGATGCGGGTGCAAGCTGGCTAATTCTACTGTGTGGGAGTTTGGAGGAGAGGCTTGGTAAAACTGGTTGGTGAAATTACCAACAGAGCTGTAGAGCTGTGATGGTAGGATCTTTTAGAGGTGCATGAGCTAGGGGAAGTGGACAGGACAAAAGGCATTCCACACACTCCTCATGCAACTGGTAAGCATCACTGGGTTTTCACGGACAGAGACCACATTGCGCAGATGCATAAATATGTTCTTTTTCACTGCTGCCTGTCCGTTAAGAAAAGTTTAAGTACATAATTATTGTTCCTTTGATTGAAATCCAACCCTACCCTTATTAATGCAACCTACAGGAGGCATGTCTTGTGTGTTTATTACACATTCACAAACCTTTGTGAGATGTTTCAAAGGCAAGTGGGTATGTGGCTAACTCTGCTGAATTAAGAAAGATCTTCAGAGAGGCAAGAGTAGGAAAAGAAAGTACTATCTTAAAATGTATGTATTATACTTAGCTGTTCAGTATGTCTTCTTGTTATTCCTTGAGCAGTGTACTTTTAGAATTTAGAAAACACCGACATTAATTTTCATGTATTTGTTTGCATGTTAACTTTCGTACAGAAAGACTGAACTTATATGCAAAATAAATTGCTTATTTTCCATGTGAGAATACTATTTTTTGTGTGAAAAGGCATGTTCATGAGGGATCACGTGTACACAGAGTGATAGGCCATGATAATCACCAGTGATTTGGTTGTATCCAAGCTGGAAGGTGGCACCACTGGGAGAGCTCCACAGAAACCCTTTGGGAAACCCATGGTGGTTCCACCAGCAGAGACTCCGCTCTTTGGTTTTTAAGGTTTTGTAGTGGCTGTTCTTCTGATTTCCTAACAGCTTTTCCTATAGCTCATCCAGGACAGTTAGTTAACCTCCACTATTCATATTTGGTACGCAATGACCTGCATGTAGGTGGCTAACATCTCTCACTAGTCCATAGCTTGACATTTTTGATGACACAGATTTCCTAGGATTTCTCTACTCACGTGTTATTCAGAAACAGGTATGGAGGAGCAGCTGTTCCTGAACAAGTCCATGAACCAGTAGTCTTTTTTGGAAGGAAGCCGTGTTGCTCCTGAGCAGTCTTTAGTGCATTGCAGCATTGGTTTTGGCTGAAGAGGAACAACACACTTGTATTGCGGAGCAAGAGTGGCAACTCACAGAATTCAGAAATGGCTGCTCTTCAATAATCCCTCATAAAGCCGAGCTCTATTCTTTCAGTAGTCTCTGTGGATGTGCTGCAGGGCTTAGTTTGGGGTTTCTGAAGACCTGTCTTCACAGTTTATGTTACTTAGTGGTTGTCTGAATGACGACTTGAGAAACATTTAGCTTGGCAGGCAAACTAAACAAGCTTTGTTTAAATAACCAAACAGGTACAGGAGGCTATTTCATGTTTGGAATTGTCAACAAATGATGTTGAATATATATTTTCAGCAAACTCTTTGTAAGTTTCCTACTGCTTCAAAGTATGAATTCAGAGATCAGCATTAGTTTGAGAAAATTAAATGTACGAGGGTACAAGTGCATGTATGTGAGGTGCTGCAGTTTGGTTTGGGCAGGCAGCTATTCGCTGTCTTGCCAATGGTAACAGACGCAATAGCTGGGCCTTGCAAAAACAAGCGTTTCTCTTCTTCTGAGCGACTGATAGCTCCAGCCCTTTCAGTGAATATAAAAAAATTGTTTTGGTGTTACAGATTTCATCGGCGCCTGGAAGAAGAAAGCACTTAATCATTTAAAACCTCTCCAGTCTCCCTTCCAGCACAGGCCAGTTGGTGTTTCCGAGAGACACTCTTCATGTGCGTGTCCAGACAGGTCCTGTAGCCCATCTTCTGTTTGAAAGGTGAAAAATACAATAAGTCATTTTGAGTGGTGTTCATTCTACCCAATTTTCATTATACCTTCCTTCTGGCCAGGCTGTGATGCTTTCGCAGATGCCGAGGACTGCTGGGGCTATCGGAGAGCAGCTCCTGAGCCTCCTCAGTGCTGTTTGCTCCGGCCCCATGCCGCAGCAATGGTCAGACTCTGAAGGCTGCATTTGTGCCCAAAAAGCCGACAGTATTTATGTGACTTTTTTTTGCAGCACATGCCAATATTTCGGTACAGTACTTTGCATTGCTCTTTGTCGCTTTGGGTTTGCAAGTTACGGAGACTTAGGAAGCCTCCTTGTTTATTGTTCCCTCTCTCACTTTCACATGACTTTTTATTGAAGGCCTGAGCACTTCTTAGGCAGAGTGTTAGATTCAACATTCTTTTTAAATTAAATGTACTGGGGTGACCTAATCAGATGCTAGCTGGTTGACCACAGGAATGGGAACCATGATGCTCTGTAATCTAGTTTAACGTTAATTCACTCTCTGACCTTAGGCAAGCAGCTTAGTTGCTGCAAAATGGGGATGATAATTCCTTTGAAATGTTGACAGAAAATTGAATAAATAAGCAAGTTTTACTCTCTGTGGGTCAGGCAGTCTTATTTTCAAAAGGACTTCAGAGCTTCCATTCTTTCGAATGACTTTGGAGTCAAGGGATGTAGCACAGGGTTCTGGATCACCAAGGACTTACTGTGTTTTCCAGTACTGACCCCCATACCTCAGCTTTCAGTTGTGTGTTGGGTTTTTTTTCAGGATGGAGTGAAGGATTCATGCCTTGCCTCCAAAGGCCATGTCATTCACCATCATACACCTTGTGGCGCGTAGACACTAGGCAGATGGACATCTTACTTCCCTGTCAGGCAGAAACATGACACTCAATTCCATGATGTTTTTAGTTTTGAAATAGTGTGCCTTATACTAAATAATGACATTTATGAACTTAGCTTCATAGGGTTAAGTGCAGCAGTGGTTTCATTTGCTGCCAGTGAGTTTGCCTCTCTGGCCTTGCCTGAAATTTCCTGTGAAGCCCAAAGCGGACCACTTGCTGTTTAACATCCCGGTGACAAAACACCTTGTGACAGCAGAGCAACCTTTCCAGTTTTTCATTTCTCAATTGTGTTTTTTAAACTTTGAAGTGCCATTTATTTTGACACCTGGTATTTTCCAGGCCACGCTTTTATTTGGTGAGAATAGCATTAATGTGTATTAAAGGCAGAAAAGCCTGAGGAAACAGTTAGAAATTATTCCCAGAATGTAAATAATTTCCTAAATTTTGAACTCTACAAGTCTGATGTGTTTTAAATGGCCTTCCAAAGTGCAAAATGAAACTCAGCGTGGCATTTAACCAACAGTTTACAGAGGTGCTAGTTATTCCACTTGGCTATATTTAGGAGTCCAGGAAACAACAATGACAAAAAAAATCGTGAAACATTCTTGCAAAAAAAATTAAAGGAACAGTTTCAGCTATAAAACTGATGTCTACAGCAAAAAACCACAGCTGCTAAATGTTACCAAATCATAATAATTGTGACAGAGTTACATCCTGATCTTTCTTCAAGACATCTTCACCCATGTGAAGGCCTCTTGATTTAAACAGGGCTCTACAGCAGCAGGGGGGTTTATGTTAGAGGATCCTGGTAAAACTGGACTGCTCATGTAAATCAAGGCTTGTTTTTGCATTCCAAAGGGTGAAAAAGTCATGAGGGGAGTGAGACGCAAATTGTGTGAAGAAACCTTTATACAGAGACTCCGTGCTGGTGAAGTCTCAGCTGGATGCTGTGCCCCGATTCGAACAAAAAAGTAGTCGACGAGCCGCAGGGGAGTCCAGAGGGACTCCCCCATGGCCTGGGCACCATCGCCCACAGGGCAAATCAGAGCGAACGCTGCTTGTTTGGTCTGTGAAAGACCGCAGAAGGCTAAGGGATGGCAGGGTAAGTCTTCAAAGAGCGAGAAGCAGCCACAGAGCCTGAAGAGGGTAGGACAGGAGCAGAAGTGTCAAAAGTTACATAGGCATAGTTGAGGGACCACCTCTAGCTTAATGCAGGCTTACTTAGTAAAGACAAGAGAGTACAATTAACGCAGGTAAGTGGACATAATTAGTCCCTCTCCAGCAAATAAAGTAGGTAAAGTAACTTAAGCTGATATTTTGCACTCTGCCTTATGAAGTGATGTAACTTTTACCAACCTTTAAAATACTGATTGTGAATGAGTCAGTGTTTCTCAAGGGCTTTGGTCAGCTGTTCCCGTTTACTGGTCTGGAATCTCACTTTTATCATCCAGTCTCTCTGAGCTTCCCCTCATGTGTTTAAAACCAAAGTTACAGTCGTTATACTGAGAGACTGTCATAGTATCGAGGTCGGAAAGTCACTGTGATAGATGCTACTTAAATATACGGGGAGGCAGAGTTACCTGCTTTTGCAGGTCTGTGGTTGAATTGTTTTCCTGCTACAGTATGGTTCATTAGGGCTGTGATTTCTCGTCACGGCACCTTTATAACCCTAGCATAAATGCAGTTTTATCATCAAAAGGGTGGTTTTTGCTGCAAGAAAGTGCTAGAGAGCGTATTGAGGCAAGCTTCCTTCCTTAATCCCCACCCTCCCCCAGGATAAACGGCATTTGCACCGCCTGAGCTCGCCTGTGCGATTAAGCTGCCGCGGTTACCCTGGTCAGCTATTCCCAGTGCCGACCTGGCCTCAGCCCGGGCTGCTGTAAACACAAGATGCGTTGCAGATTAGAGGGCTCCCGCTTGGATAAGAGCATCAGTGGGCCCGGGCCGGGCACAGACGCCGTATTGTTCGGAAGGGGAGGGAGCTCGTCTCGCAGGGCTAGTCTCAACATCCTCCGGCCGTGCCAAAGGGAGAGCCTGGGAATGACTGTGTTAAAGGGTGGGTTGACATTTAGCTCTCGTGTTTCTCCTCCGAGAGTGTTGCCGCTATCCAACGGTGATTACTCGATGGGCAAAACACCCCCTTTGCCCTCCTCTCGGGCAGGTAGAAAGTCATTTTATAACCAAGCACTCTCTTTTGCCCGTCCTCCCTCCTGGCCCCGGCCCCTTGCCATGAGCAGGTCGATGGCAGTGGTCAGAGGCATCCCTAATGAGGTCCCTAGCTGCTCGCTGGGCTGATTTGGTTGTAGTTTTTAATAATGCGAGGTTATTTTGTTAGCGGCTTTACTTTCCAAGTCTTTTCCCCCTTCCAGCACCCCTAGGTACAGCTCTACTGGATCAGTTACCATCTGCTCCAGTGTTTGCATTTAGCCTGCAGGGCCTGTGATCTCAGAAATATTTCCTGTAAATGGGATCTCTCATGCCAGGCCTGTCACACAATAGATATATAATTGGATAAAACCTAAACTGAAAACAACAAACAAAAAGAAGAAAACTACATGTTGTGCCATACACAGCGCATGAGGCAGTCCAAAATGGGATATGTTCCTTGTTTATGTCTGAAGCTGCTCTCGTATATCTTTTTTATTCCCCTTTGCTGTTTAACAAAACCAAATTAATGTAATAAGTAAATTCCACAGTGCGTTTTTCCCCCACTTAATATCCAACTTGAGCAGCTTGCGGTCCACAAGCAGAACACCGTTAACGCCACAACAAATGCATTTGCTGCGTTTTAAGTCTTGATCCTGGTCTTGGATACCAGGTGGAGCCCGCGTGGAGGTCGCAGATCTTCCTTCTTCTCCGTGGGCTGGCCATGCGCAGCATTTCTTGTTCGATGGCAGGTAGGACGATGCACGGCCCGGGAGCAAGGCTGGGCCCCGGGGGGGAACAGCAGCCAAACCACAGGCAGCCAGTCCCCCTGGTCAAAAAGAGCAAGGGTGAACATGGCAAATGATGCGTCACTTGCAAAGGAAAAAGAAATGCAAAATGTTTTTAAATCCTTTAAACCCAGTTTGAAGGCCTTCTGAGGAGGGGTATAGGTTTTTGTAAGATGCATGCTGCCTTCTGGGACAGCTCACCTTTGGGACCTGCCAGCCTTTCTGCAAGAAGCTGGAGGTGACAAAAAACATCTGATGTGGTGCATCCACACCTAAACTTAAAAAAACCCAAAACCTGATTAAATAAATCAGCAATCGATCGTTTTGATTTTCCCCTTACTCATACTGTGAATTTTCTTCATCATCGCTCCAAGAACAAACTGTGTGAGTCGTGTCCGTGCCGTTATTCTAGTAGTAATGAGCTTACAAATACGTTTTCTGTTTTGTTGGAGGGACTGCAAATGCTGTATGCTAGTCATAGCTTGCAAAAGCTGCTCAGAAGTGCACTGCAGAACATCAAAAAAGGAATTGAATTCAGCTTCAGTCAAGAGCAGTAATTGGTTTTTATACTTAAAAAAAAAAAAATCCCCAACCAAAAGCTGTTCATCTGTCTCTGGAAGATAAAAAAAAGCCCAGAGTTTGGATTTGATTGCCCTCCCTTAAAGTAATAACAGTAATCCTAATAAAGGGGCTGATTTGTGAATTTTTCCCAACAGACAGTGCCACAACGTTATACTAACTTTGGCTTATTTATGATAAATGTAGTCTAAAGCACCAGAAATATAAACCTTGAATCCTTTTAGTTCCAACATAAAAGGATTACATTTTATCAATATAGCTTATCTCCTAGCACTCTGCCTTTTTTCTTGCATCCTTTTTTATGAACCTGCAAACATGCTTTTTGTCTTCTTTTTTTGGTTTGAGTTTCTTTTTGGTTTGTTCGTTGTTGGTTTTTTTTTACCATAGACAGGAATTTCTAAATCAAGAATAAAATTGCCATTTTTGGCAATGGTCTATTTTATCGATTTCCACAATGCCAGCATTTCATCAATAACAGTTAAGTACAGGCCCGTAAATTCACCCTTCCTAAAAGAAAGTGGCCTGATCTTTCATAGCAGCTTCCATTTGCCTTTGGTTTGAACTGTAGGTTTAGTGGTTCAGAAAAAAATCAGGTTTGATGAGCCTTAAAGAAACAAATAAACCAAGCCAGAAGCAATCAAAAATACATGCAAGTTCATAAAAAGTGAGCCTTGGTTTCTTTGTCTAGAAGATTAACACTTCCTCAGGAGGGCTGTAATAGGATTGAGCCTTCCCCATGGTACTTCAAAGACGTGCTCCTGAAGACTTTCGCTGAGTAACTTACAGTATCGTTGGAAGCTTTGCCTTTGCTTTGCTTTCCTTCCCAGTTTCTTTCAAAACTTTGGGGAAGATCTCAACTGAGGACTGTGTTGCTCCTCCTCCTTGTTTTTATCCCCCAAACATTTTCTCTCTTTTGTATGCAAATTTTTTATCCTTAAAGAAAATCTAATTTGCATAGCAGTTGGAGATTTTTAAACAATTATTCGTCTCTTTCATGTTAGTACTTCAGTACTTGCATGTGCCATATTCTTGCATTTAATGTTGTGTAGTAAAATACGTTGGGTTTTTTTTCTCTTAATTCAAAGAGACCCACAACGTGTATTTTTGTTACATCTGCAGTGCTGTCATTCTTTCTCCGGGAGAACACCCTGTAAGCTGTGATATCCCAGGCACTTCGTATGGGGTAACGAATTCAGCTCTCGGTGTTCGTGCGTGGTTGTAACGCGCCGTTTCCTTTTTTCCATACTTGGGCTCTTTTCCCCCCCCTCCGTTCAGATGGTTCGGCTGCTTTCCTTGGTGGTGGAAACCCTGAAAGCCTTCAGACTGAAGGCAGAGAAAGCCACTGCCCAAGTGAGTGTTAACTGCTGGCCTGGAGACGGCTACAGCTACGTGTTTAGAGAAGAGAAGGCAGCTGTACTGCATGGGAGAAGCTGGTCCTGTGCATGGGTTAGGCATGCTCCGCCAGTTCGGCTCCATGGGTAATAGGTCCTACCTGCTTGGGTTGGGCAGCTTCAAAAAGTAAAGTTGTGGTGACCCAGCAAGTTCCCCTGGCTCCAGGGCTACGCGGTGGCGAGCTGGGCTCTCTGGTTCTTGCTGTGGGTCTTACAGAGACCCGTGGAGCCTGGGTCCTGCTTAAATGCCTGCAATTGCCACCTTTGGATCTGGCCATGAGTTGTGCCTGGAGTCAGGCAGGGAACAGAGAATCAGACCCAGATACATGAAATCTTTGGCCAGCTGGCTGAATCTCAGGATGAAACTCCCTCTGTATGACCCTAGGAGACATCAGGGAAAGAACCAGAAAGTCCCCAGGCACCTTGTTCATTTAGTTTTTGTTCTTTCTATGACAAGTTTTGCTCTCGTACTGGTTGAAATGAATGGGATTAGACAGGGCACACCAGTTATGATTTAATTTCTCACTTCGAATGTGCTGTCAACCTCTGTAATTCTATTGCCAGGATTTCTTATAAAGCATCTTGGTATGTTAGTTAATACATTTAAATCTACTTAAAAAGCCTCTCTCTCTCAGGAGCAAATGGAGCCCTGCTTAACATTCCTTATTAGCTTGCTTAGAGGGGGAAAAAAAACGGTTGTCCTTGCCATGTTGGCTGGCAAAGGGAGTTGCATTCTTACTCTGTGTACTTTACTAATTTGTAATCTTTCACTCTAACTAGCTTGTTTCCATCTTCTAGCGATTTGGTCATTTTAGTATCTGCCCTGATGAATAATGCGGTGTAGCAGTGCAATTTCGATGACCACAAATAAGCAAGCAAAAGTTGCAGACTAATTCTGGTAGTTGGATGTACCCAAACAGAAATTTCCCACCCGCCACGCGACGTTCACCTAAGCCCCAGCGAAGCAGCCCCCTCTGCCCAACCTCTGGGCCTGATGGTTGCCTAAGCAATTACCAGGAAACTTTAAACAAGCTGTGGAAAGTACCCTTTGCTGGCACTTCTCGCATTACTAAGTGTGCACAAGGGCTCCAGCCGCGGGGTGAATAATCCCAAAGTTTCCCAGCACGGCTGCAGGGTGGTGGGACTTGGCACTGGGAGGGTGTTGAGGGCTTTTTGGAGCAGCCGGGTGGGATGGGACCCTCTTTTGGTCCTCACCCAAGGGGAAGGGGGTGGTGGGTACCTGGGATGGCCCTGCTCCGGTCGGTACCCAGGACTGCTGCTGGTGACATTGTCCAGGTGTGACCCAGCGTGCAGCTATGGCCCGTGTGACGCAGGGGGAACGGGTGGTGTGTCATTGACCTCTTTCGTATCAGGATCGGGCTCCTGGCTTATTGCAACCCTGTAAATTATGCCTTTGCTTGCTATAAATTAACCACTGTATTAAGTGCAAAGTCCAGAAATAAAAGGACATAAATAGTTGCGTTTGAAAGCTGTATCATCATCTGTAGATGTTTAAGTGGGGATTTTATCCTTTAGATTAGAAATACCACTTATCTCATCCTTCTGGTTATTTTCACTGCCCTTCTAACTTGTAGATAAATATCCCTTAATGGTTTTTTTATGTGTTTTATTTCTTTTTCCATGATGATCAGATCAGTTCTGACTGAAAACGAAGCCAATTATCAAGAACAATAAATAAAAAAGAAGTGCGCATTGCTCCTTCTGCACTGGAAGAAAGAACAGTAAGTTGAGACAAAACAAATTTGGTTGCCAAGTCCAAGTACCAAAGGCAGCAAGGAGAACTCGGGCCCCATCCTAATTAAAGAGATCTAAACACAATGAAAACATATTGTACTGATGTCATATGTTAAAATATTTATAATTGCACAAAAAGGAATTGCAGCCTATTGAAAACATTTAGCTCGCCATTTCTGCAAGCTAACTAAAGAAAAGAGTGACTAAAAAGGACTAGTTTTGCTCAACTGTGAAAGTTTTGCTCTTCAGGTTTCTCCTGTGAGGTCCAACATTACCTTGCCACTTCATCTTATCGCTCGCTAACATAAATGAAGAGCACTGCTGACGTTGTATCTGAAGACAGGAGATGGTATCTGTCAGGAATTGCCGTTTCCCCCAGGCATTGCGTAGCGATTAGCTCCGCTGGAATAATTTCAGCTGCTGGGAAGCTGTTTGTAACACGGGGGCCCTTCGTATCGATCCGGCATGCTGGGTTGCGTGCGGGAGGGCTAGGGGCTTCCGAAAGGAGAAGGGGTGGTGAAGGAGAGCGAGGCAGGCACTTTTCTCAGATATGTTCACCAGGCTCGAGATTTGGTTTGGCAAAAAGAAATACTTTTGCCTGGGTGCTGCAGGGAAATAGCAAGGGGAAGGTGATGGAAATCACAGTCCCTTTCAGCAAAACCAGAGAGGCAATAGGAAGATCCACAGCTGTATGTATAGAGAACTCGAAAATGCTGGAAAGTCAGGCTGAACCAGTTTTCCGTAGCTGTGTGTAACCGGGGGTGATGGGCAGAAGGCATGGGTGGCTCGTGGTGCTCCAGAGTCCGCTGTCGGAACGTGAATCCACCTGCATACGTTGTGTGAACAAGATCCCCCATATATGTTCCCACAGAAGCTTATTGCAGATGTGCTCACTTAAATACTTTCTGTAGTATAAAAATAGGTTTTTGGCTGCACATCATGTACTCATTGGAGTAGGAACTTTTCAAGTGTGGCTTAATTTGATATCTTCCGTATTTGTGTTTATGTTTCTTGGTATTGATTGTCATGTTTTTCTTCCTCAAATGCTGGTGAGATTTTTTTGTAAGTAAGTAAAACTAATACAAGCACCTTTCTAAGTTTCTCTAATATTAAAGAGCTCTATGGCAATGTGCAGACATACTGAGGTTTCTTACTAATATATTGAAGCAGATTTATTTATTAGTTTTTTATTAGTTACTTTTATTATTTACATTTATTAGTTACTTTTCAAATTAGGAATTTATGTGGCACAGAAAGGTGATTGGAACTTGAAATATCTAAAGCGTCGTTTTAGGGAAATACGAGTGTCTCTGTTTAGCTAGTTATTGTCTACCTATGATATTTAGTACAAGATGACAAATTGACTTGTAAATCATACAACAGAGGAAAAATGGGGTTAACCCTCTGGAATTATTAATGAGCCAAGAAATGCTATTGCATTTCTGTACGGCTTCTCTATAATTGGAGAAATTGACACTTTTTGTCAGAAAGAGATTGATAGCTCTGCAGGGGATCAGGAAAGAACAAAAGCAGGTTAGTGGGGGAGTGCTAAAAAGACATGTATGAGGAAAGACACTTGTGTTTTTTCTAAGTGGCTGTGGGTCACAGTGGGGGGGATGCAGATCATCCCGTGCTTGCCCCACTTACCCACCAAGGGCAGCTTGAAGATTAAGCCAGTTCCAGTCCAAAATGTATATACATGGGTAAGCGTGAGGCTGTCCCCAAGGTAAAACGCATTTGCTGGGAAGCTGGAGACACTCGCTGGAGTAAGGGGCCACGCTAACGTGGCTGCGCGGCTTTCCATCGGCGTGGAGGCAGTTCAGCCCATGGGCGGCCAGAGCGACTGACGCTTGGTAAGCACGACTGGCATCGTGAGGGCTGACGGCGAGAGCTCAGTGGGCGCAGAATGCCATTGAAAAAGCAAAGATTTTTAGCTTAAGTGCCAAAGAAATCTTTCTCTGTTAGGTTAAAAGCTTTTAGGGTTTGCAGTTGTCTCCTCAGGGAAATGAAAGGTGACAAACCGTTTGCAAAACATGAACGTGGATTGCTCTCCTAAAGCCGGACAAAAGTGATACCCAAGTGAAAAACCTGCAGAGGCAGGGGAGGGATGGATCCCTGCTTCAGCCTCTGAAGCTTACTCTCTCCACCGCTCAGGGCGGTGGTTGCCCGCTTGTGGCACGGACATGCCAATGTTAGCCCAGTCTGCACCAAGTAACGTATGACCCTCTCGTGGTCAGAAGCAGCCGCCAGATCTGGGGATACCCGATGGCTTTTGTCTTTTTCTCTTGATACCGCTAGCAGCAATGGTGCACGGCCAGAGCCCTGCAATGGCGTGTTTCTCAGTGCTTCGTGACCCAAGTTTTCTCGCCGTGCTCCTAACAGGATGGTGCTGGTGTTTGCTTTCCAAGAGGCCAGCGCACGGCTCTTCGCTAGAGCCGTGCGGCTGCTTGCCATCCCCACCGAAGCAGACTTTAGCTTGCCCTTCTGCTGCAGAACTCATGGGCTCTGTTCTCTATTTACTCCTACAACAACTCAATTAGTTTGATGGAAATGAGATGTCAAAATGCCCCAGGCTTCAGTGACTTACCCAATGTCACTCAGAAAGCTCTGGCAGAGCGCTGCCTCCTGAAAACTGCGTGCCCTCTAGCCATGGGCTATTTCTCCTCTTTACCTTCAGAGACAGCTAGGGCGAGTGAAAGTCTGAGGTGTTCAAAGGACAGTTAAAAAAAAAATCTCTTGTTTATTTAACTTTCTAACAATTTAATCAACATCCTATTATTCTTAGGAAGTTTAGATATGGCTCTACTTTTTTTTTTTTTTTCTTTTCCTTAATTCAATTTGACATATGCACTCCTGGGGTCAGTCCTTTTACACAAAGCTTCAGCCTTGGCAAGATAAATCTAGACTAACAGAGAAGAAATGTATTTATATGATTTGTTTAATAGAGTATGGACATACTCCTACAATTCAGTGTTTAGCAATTGAAGCTTACTATGAACATAATTTGACTATGGGGAAAAAAAGAAACTCACTTACCTTCAAATACTGCATGAGACCTGCCTAGCTGACAGATTACAGAGCAGGTTTTAAAGTGGACATGAAAAGAATGCCAAATTCGGCTTTCCTGGCAATAATTGCTGTAGAAAGAAGCTGGATTAGAGCAGCTGGAATAAAAAGTCAAGCACTAAAAGAAAAATGCTAGTTACTGGTTTCTCTAATCATGCAAAATGAATGTTTTATGACATTTTAATATGATGCTTTTAGCCTTTCCCACTTTGTCAGTGCCAGCATCCTCTGAGCAGCTCAGGGATGCTATAATTATGTGCTCTAAGCGATCAGCTGCATTGTGCCTTACCTGACTGATCAAGCTGAGCTGGAGACATGATATTCTGACTCAGTACTGTGCAAACCTCTGCTCGTTGGGAGACAGGAATGAGGATGCCAAAACAGAAAACCCTAGCACTTACCGTAAGCTTTTGGAAGGGGATTTCTTATGGAAACCGAGGCTTGAGATCTAGAGAAGAGCTTTGCATCTGAGGTGTCTCAACATGATGAGATAACTGAATGCAGACCTTCAATATAGCTTATTAAAAATACATGGGCTAATAACAATGTCTGGATATAAGTTTAGACCTCCTCAAAGTTTAGGAGCATTTGGATCTCAGCTTTGGGGCCAACCTTGGCCATTCAGTGAGATGAAAACCCTTTACATATTTATTAATTTAAATTTGCCTGCCATCAGCCCCTAACCATCTTTGGTTTTGAGAGGGTCAATTATAGATTCATATTTGAAAGGGGAACAGTCATCTACCCTTTCCTTTTCTTAAGGCTTAAAATTTTCCTAAGGTCGACATTAATACTCTATTGATGCCTAATTTAGATGGTGAGATTGGCTTATTTAGGGGCTGACTTGGGTGCACTGCTATTGAAGTTAAATCTGCAGTTTAATTTCTCTTTTAATCTGTTTCTTCATCAGAGAGAATCATTATTTCTTGGTAATGCTCTGTAGGAGGAGCAGGCTGCTGTTTCTATTTCAGCATTGCACCTCAGAGGTATACCGCAGCATTTGGACTTAATGCATCTCTGTAACATTGCTAATTTCTTATATTTATTCAGGTATATGATTTTTAAATACTATGGGAAAGTAAGGGGAAACTATTCTCATTTCAAGTGGATGATGCAGACAGTATACAACTGTTTTCCACCCTACCCCCATCAGGACGTGAAACAGCTGGTATGTCTCTCCAGAGACTAATGTGCTGTCTCTAGCTCCATTTTGCCTTTGTAAGCCTCAGGCATTACTCTGTAAGTGCACTCCAGGAATTAAATTAATTTACAAGATGAGGAATACACTGTTTCTCCTTACTTACAGGTCTCAGATAGGACTGCTACTGTATGGTTGGGAGGATAACGTGCACATTGCCGTCAAGACTAACTAGCATCTTCCCAGGGCAGTCAGCGTGTTGGCCAAGGCAAAGGCAGCCTTGCAGCCTGCACCCCTGTCTGCAGGTCCCAGTAATGTTAGCTCACTAGTGGGGTTATTAGGAGATAATTCAGAGAAGCTATGCCTCCCCTTGTCTTAACCTTACCTACCCCTGCCATGCACATGTTTCTTCATATGCCAGTTTGGTTCTTCTAAATCGTGTCCATCCATACTTAAAACCAAATAATTTTAGACGGTCTTCCTGGAAGATGACAGCTTCTGGGACCTAGTTTGTGTTTTCCTGTGTAGAAAGTGCAGCCAGTGTCTGTCTTTGAATCAGTTCAAGCTCCAATCCCAAATACGCACTAGCTGACCTTCTCCAGCTAGTGAGAGCAGACCAAAATGGACCGTGTTTTTTTGTTCATGTCAGTAATAGCCATGTCGGTTGTAGTCACTGCAGGAGCTCAGTGGTTCCTCCTTTCTCCCCCTTTGCCCAAGCCCCCCCTGCCAGGGTGTGTGTTTAGGTGTGCTGCTGCAGTGCTTCATCCCTGACGGCCCTGGCATCCTCAGCTGCCTTCCTGCATTGAGGTTCATCAACACATGCATTTAGTGCCCACCCTCGTTAGCACTGAAATAAACCAGAACTTTGCTCCTGCCTTCAGCTGGAGCAAGATTCCTCTTTGCAGTGAGACCACAATAAGATCTGGTCTTCAAAGCCCTACAGAGGGTCTGCACATAGGAGTAGTTGGGAAGTAGGGAAGTATCTCTCCTCATACTGTATTATTGTAGTAAAATAAGATTGTTGACACAATTAGGACCTTATGTTTCTGTGTGCTGGGTACCTTTAATCCCGCTGGCATCCTCCATCGGTGGACCTTTTGGGGCTGTCCTCCTACCGCTTTCCATCACGCAGCCAGCCCAGCAGCTTGTGTAATCGATTGAACCCAACGCATCCAAAGTTTATGCTTCTGTTTCTACGTTTGTTGCTAGGGAGCTCCGCTACACCTTGCCTCACATCCCTTCCAGTGAAACACCACTCACAGATGGGTAGTGCATTATAAACAAAAGCTGTACACCTACACGGAGAAGAAGGGCACCGGCCCTGCTGCACGCCGGTGTTAGAAACCTAGTGGTCAAACGGCAGCGTTTGAGTTAGAAAAGCAATTTTTAAACAGCTTCAAAGCATTATTCATGTCATGGTGCAGGAATGCCGAAGGCTTTTTGATCTTCGTCATCATGGACCTAAAGGTGAAGGGCTTTTTTTGGGGAGGGGGTAGTTTCTTAAATCTCCTGAGAAAAGGTAACTATAACAATAAGGGAGCAGATGTGTGGGAGTAAATGCAGCTGTAACTGAATCCAGACGCTCTTCTGTATGTAGGGACATGAAGGGAATGTTCCAATAAAATTCACGTAATAAAAATCTGAGCCCTTTTTTTTTTTCTTGCTTAAACTTGGATTCACATGTGTAGAATTCCTGTGGACTTTGATGTGGATTGACATTAGCACCATACAAAACCAAGCTGGGAGAAAGATTTTTAACAGGCATGGGGTACTGGAAGGTAAATGATCTATGGAGACCTGCAAATTTCAATAGAAAAACACTTGCCCAATTAAAGAGTTTAGCAAACCAGATATTTAAGTGATGCAGTCACCCTAGTAGGATGAACTAGCTGGTCTAGTAAAGAGTTTCTCAAACCTTCTGGAAGTGGGACTCCCTTTTGGCTCACCTGTTTCCATGCCACCCTGAAAGCCATGCAGAAGCAGCTCGGCTCCCGGGAGAGGAGAGCAGAAGGAGGGTGAGCTGTAGTTGCTGCCTGGAGGTGCCCACGTGCTCCCCCCCAGCCCGGAGAACGGAGCTGCTGCCGGCGACTAAAGGACTAAACCTGCCGAAGGTAAAGGCAGGGGAAGGTAAACGAGGAGTTTGCAGCTGCTCCCTGTTCACTCTCTTCTGCACTGAAAAAGAAGTTTCTCGAGGTTGTTGCTGCCCTCTGACACTTGCTGTCCCCTCACCTTCCTTTGAGCTGCCCGGGTTCATGACCGACAGCGTGAGCAGCTCTCTTCTAGGAGAAAGGAAGGAGCGGAGCGCCAGGGTAAGCCGTCCACTCCTCCTTGTTTTCCTGTAGTTCAGATAGATAGCTCTGTGCTGAATTAATTTTTTACCAGACAACTTACGTTGCACAGTAGTGTATTTTGTTCTTGCCCCACGCATGCTTCCGAACGCGGGCAGTACCAGACATTTCAGCGTGGCCAAAAGCGCCTTCCATCTGCCTCACAGCAGCTGAAATCCTCTTTGTATACAAAAACAATTTCATTGAATGCACACAAACGCCGTTTGCACTCACGCTTGTGTTCCTCTTTGCCGGGATGTGGCGGGAACACTGCGGCGTTGTCCCGGCGGGACATCTGTAGTGCTTCGCTTCTTCCTTCACGTGATGTCCTTCCCCATGCCCCCCGTACCCGTCTCCCTCCCGCACCGGGAAGAACAGCAGCCTTTGGCCACGAAACATCGCTGGCTGTTTCTAATCAGCCTGGTCGGTCATTACTCGCCAAGTGTGGGCTCGTTAAGGCGCCAGCGATCACAAATGGTCTGCAGGGTGCAGCATCAGTTGAGCCGGCAGAACTCGGTGCATTCGCTGAGATGCTGGGTACCCATATAAGGCTCTTCTATGAGTCTGTCTCTGACATAAGACTATTTAATTAGTCCAAACTCCATCAAGCATCAGTTTGCATAACAGTTTATCAGAGAAGTGTTTGGTGATGGTACATGAAAAAATGGTGAGCTCTCTAAAGCACTGGCCTTGTCTTTTTGTAGATTTTCCGAGGGAGATGTACATATTTCCACTCCATATAGCTGTTTATTATTATTATTATTATTATTATTATTATTATTATTATTATGTTCAGTTTTAAGGAATAATTTGGGGCTTACTCAGGTCCTGGTTTACAGCTGTCCTTAGTGGGGGATACCAGGAACTGAGAGAAATATGGTTGTTACTGACTTGTTTGCAATTGTTTGGCCTTCTAACCATTTAAATATTTAGTTGTTATGCTACTTGCAGAGGAAAATTCCAGTTCTTGTCCAAACATACTTTGGAAGTATATGTACATAGATTATCTCCCCGGTGTCTTAACTGTAAATATGTAGCAGCTTATATGTATATCACTGTAGCTGGAAAAACTTTGCTGAAAGACCTTTTCACGTAGCAGACTGCAAATTATTTTCTTCCTTTCTTCGGAAGACATATACTGGAATTACTGCTGCGTCATATGGCTCCTCTGCTTCTGTTTTGCCGTGTTGTGTACGCTCGGTGCCACTCACTTCTCTGTGACCGGGAAATACGTGTGCCTGGTGGAAGCAAGACACGGTAAAGACTATTTTGCATAGAGCTGCTACATTCAAAACCATCCGCCTGCCCGGCACGTCCCCTTCGAGCACCCCTGGGTGATGTTCTGCAGCGCTAAGCATCCTTCGCACCCACCGTGGTGCCTTTCCTTAGGTGCTGGGCGCTGCAGCTGAGGATGCTCTAAAACTCGGCATTCAAGGATGCTCTGAAAGTTTTGCCCTCTCTGTTTCTTGCCTGGGCTAGGAAATCCAGGTCTTTCTGTTGTGTGTTTTGATTGTAGACTTCCCTGCTTTTAGGAAACTTGGACTCATTTATTTTACTACGTACAGCCCGATGATGCCATAGAAAATTTACTCAGTGTGCTTGGTAGAAATGTCAACGCTTCGTTAGGCAGACAATGCCGGCTCTTACCCGGCGAGGGCTGGCACATGCCCACAGCCGGGCTCTGTTTCCCCCGCGCCCGGCACACAAAGGCTGCGATTCAGCCGCCTCCTGAAGCGCAGACGTGGCTTTTATGTACCTAAGGAGGCCCAGGAACCGAGAACAATTCAAATCCCGCGGTTCAGTGTCTGGCTGGCAAGGGGTTAAGTTGTTTTACATGCACTTTGCACAGATGGAAATGAGTATGGAAGTGGTAGGAGAGTGCCAAGGGGGAAGCAGTCGACGCGGTATGTACGTTTCTCATCTTTTATCTCGCCGACATTAGTGTGGCTACAGCTTTACACAGGGGGGCAAATAGTGAGGAGGTGTTAGGACCTGCTTTCTCAAGCCTAGGATTGAGTTTCAAAATCCTCTCCACCCACAGCTCCCCCTGAGCTCTGGGTTATTTAGGTGCGGGTTATTTGCCGAATACCCCAGGGAGACGTGGTAACCCCACCTCTGTCTGCGTCACGGGCTGGGGACATCACCGCCCTCCTGGCGAGCGCGGCAGCACGTTGCTGGCAGCAAAGCTGTGGTTCCCACTCCCGCCAGGCGTACAGGGGGGCAGAGGGATGCAGTCCATCATCTCAAGGACCTTCGGGAAGGAGCTGCTCACCTCACCGGCCAGCGTCCCACCAGGGGGGCCAGTGCCGATGGGACACGGGAGGGTGGGCTGCCCCACTGGTGTAGCCCACCAGCACCCTGCACCGCCAAGGTGGCCTCGCAGGGTGCCACCGCCACGGCCTGAGCAGTGCCAAAAAAAAAAAAAAAAGAGGATGTCCAGAGATCAGCTGTAGATGTTCTTGTGCCCTCCTTGTGCTGTACCGAAAAAAAGGAAGTGTTTTTTTTAAAAATGAAACAAAAGGGGAAGATTAGGCTATTGAAATCTAATCTTTGCAGAAATTATTTAGTAATAATGATATCACTCATTACGGTTTTATAGCCTTAGTGAGTAATGAAAGGTGACAGGAAAGCATCACGATTGCATCAGGATTTCCTTGCTAACCAACCTTGCTCTACCTGAGACAGAAAGAAACTGAACACTGAGGGGGAGAGAAGGAGGGGGAGAAAAGGAGTAAGGGGAAAAAGCAGAAACTGAAGGGAAGCTAAAGCATGAGATAAAGAAACTGAGAAAGAGACAAGATTAGTACCATGGTCTGTACCAACAAAACTTCAGCAGTGTTTCCACAACTCCGTGTTTTAGCAATATAAAGCCAGACAGTTTAGTTTTTTGGTTTAGTGTTTGTAGCCACAAAAATGTGTATTATTTCCTTCTTACCCACAGTGTACTCAGAGTCATCCGTCCAATACAGAAGTTAATCCCAAATAATCTTGTCACCCAGAACAGGGAAAGTGCCTTCAGTTTTACCACCCTTTATTAACTTTTTACTTACATATGTATCTTGGTAGAAATTGCGTTACAATATTTTGGAGCTTATAACGCTCTCCTTGCCGTTTTTTTAGATAAATAGCTTCCTTACCAGTAAGTTATGCTTCCTGCCAGTTTTTCTAACTGTCGTGGCATAGTTCACAAACCTGGTGTTGGAATGGACATGCTGAGAAGGAATTAGTTCATCGTAAGGTAAAATGTAATATAATATCTTTCCTAGATTTCAGTGCTTAAGTAGAGGAAGATTCAAGAGCCTCTGTATTTTTGTCAGCTATTTATATAGAGAAGACATTACAAGGTTAGTGGTTGGTGGAAAGAAGCACAGCTATATTCAGCCTCACCCATAACCACTGGCTCTGCCCGTACACCTGGGGAGGGAGTTGTTCCATTAATCTTATCAGCAATGCAATTGCTGCTGTTATCATTTAAGTTGTCCATATAGCTCAATGGGAGCAGTTCCCAGAGCTTTGATCTTTTTCTGCTGGTATGCTGGTAGGCTCAAGAATGTTAGCATCACATCAGGTCACATTCAGAAGCTTTGCTTTGCAACTGAACAATGTAAGAGCTGACTGCTTAAAGCAGGGAAACTGCACTTTGGGACTAGGGGAGAAGTCCTTCTGTGATCTCTGTGCATCTTACTAAGTCCATTTCTGCTGAGAGGTTTTAAAAGATTTTTTTTTTAGAGAAACAGATGTAAGGAAAAAACCCACCTCTGTTCCTTCTGCCTGTGAAATCAAAGAACTAATGGTGCAGTAGTGGGAGCGTGCTAAATACCTGCAACTTCATGGGCAGGAGGTTGTCATTTCCCAGTTGCTAACCTTAAAACCCTGAAGTTTCCTATGGCAAAGCAGTAATATATGGTGCAGAATGCCCAGGCTTTCAGTTTTAGTCACCATATTTTTCATCATGTAGGCTTTAAAACACTTGAAGAAAAATCCCCAAGCTATGCAGAACCTCCCTAAAACCTGTTGGTAGCAGTTTGGCATGAAACGGGGAGAAATTTTTACCTTGGGGATTACTCATAAGAGTGAAATCAGTCATGAAATAGAGAATCATCAGTTTGAATTTGAGGCAGTCTATCTGTTGACTTGCTGTTATAAGTAAGTGCCTTTTGGTATCTCTAAGGCACTTGTCGCTGTGGGAGCAGAGATGCTTTTTGGCTGTCTGTAGTTCTTCTTGGATGGGCCTCTTGGGTTTTGGAGGCCTTTGGGGCTGCCACGTACGCGGGCAGCCTTGCCAAGTCTTGCAGGGCTGAGGCTCACCCTGACTGAAGTTCTTAAGGCCTCAGCTTCTGGAGCTAGATGCAGAGAATTTTCTCAGTTGCGATGTCCTCTGAAAACTCAACACCAGTGCAACCTTAAAGGGTCAAAAACACAGGCTATGCAAACCCCCCAGAATAACATTTTTTCCGAAACCCAACGTGTTATTTTTAAGCTGATGGCTTGGAAGGGGTTTGGCTCTCACATGGGAATTCACTGGGGAGTTTTCCCGAAAGGGGAAACTCTCTGTCATCTCTGTCATCCTAAAGCAATTAATTCCTACAGCTAGATCTGTACTGAGCTCCACCATCTTCTTCGGGACTGGACACCAAAAGTAGAGCGAGCAACAGGCACAGGTTTATATGGGCAGCAGAGATTTGTGTCCAGCTGTAGAATCAAACTGGGGGTGACCCAGGAGCTCTCTGTTGTTTCAGGCAAAGCTGGGTCTCACGACAGCACGTGTTCAAGAAGGAACCTATCTAGCAGATGACTGGTGAGAACACACAAATGTAAATTCAGCCCCTCCTAAAACATATGTAAAAAGCTAGAACTACAAAAAAAAGGCATGTTTGCTGCAAAGTTTGATTATCTGTTTGTATTCTCTTCCTCACCGTCTCGACTGAGAGACGGTATTTCAATTGTGTAGCATGCCTGACAAAGTAATAGTTTCTTCAAGCATTTTCTGTTTAAACGTAGTGGCTCTTTTGTTTGTTTTCTGTCAGGAGAAATTGTTGAGATTATGAAAAATAAGAATTTGGTATTTTTTTAACTGCTGTCAAAAAATACAAGATAAACACTTTCATTACTAGCCTTAGATAGATTCATTACAGAGTTTATTAACTATTTGGTAGTTAGAGATGATTGTGCTTTTCTGCATAGGATGGATTTGAGATGTCTAAAAATTAGGCATCCAGCAGACAGACGCTTTCAGAAGGTGATTCATCTTGTCCTAAAATAGGTAGGGCGAAGCGAGATGATTCATCCAGGGAAAAAAACCTACATGATTAGCTTTGTCTAGACTTGCAGTTTTAAGACAACTCAAGCTAGGTAAAATGCATCCCACCCTACGTTTCTTGACTTCTCTGAGTGGCCTGGTAGTCTGAGCAGGGAACGGACAGCGAGGGCTCAGCTGGGGGTCGTGCTTTGTCACCGACGCAGCGGTGTTTATCCCCGCCTGCAAAATGGGCCCAACGCTATTTCCATACCCAGCAGATGACGGATGAGTGACAGAATTCACAAGCACTTAAAAAAATATCTTTAGATCCCCAGGCTAAATAGATGATATAAAAAGCCAAGAAGGATTACTGTGACCCGGAAGACTATCTATCTAAAGGCAATAAAAATTATAATGATGGCATTTTTCATCTCTTTCTCCATTGTGGGAGAAAAGGGCTGTAAGATTTTCCTATTTCTCATTCGACTGCTATATTTAAGAATAATTAAAGCCATTCTGGCTAAGGGTGATATAATGCATATACTCAGAAGCAGGCTTTCAGTTTAATTTTTCCAGCTGGTGGGCCTGTTAGCCCATTTATTTGACTAATCTTCACACGTTGACTGAAATAGGTAATTGCTCTGCTCCCCCTGAGATTTTGCTTCCATTTTTTTCAGGCACGAAAGATATTAGGCTGTGTATATTTTAAATTCAAATACACTGTAGGATAGATTTATGTCCTTAAACACTATGCAGATCTAGCTATAATTCATTTCATATAGAACTGGAAAATGGATTAAAACAAGAGTGCTAGACAAGAAAATCCAGAGTCTTATCTGATGAGGCTGGAGTCCTTTAATCCTCACTCCTTGAAGTGGCAGCAGTATCTCCCTTAATTTTATGTTCATTTCACATTTTTATCTTAATGGGAATGCAGGGTCAATTTTTTTGTTTGTTTTTTAATTTTTGGTGTTTCTTTAACGTATTGATGTGGGATCACGTGTAAGATACTGAAGGGGTGTAAATCAGGATGAACCTGGTGGGGTTGTATCGGACCTTGCAAGTCCAGCGGTTGGCCTTGCGAAGTGATTGTGCGGACCCTCACCTCCAAATGAACAGGCACCGAATATTTTTAATAGTCAAAGGCTGTGGACTGGCTATATTCAGAGCTGGAACCATGCCAGTGAAATATTGCTAGAGGAAAGAAGCAGCAAGAGTTTTAAGGTCCAATAGCTCATAAATCACCAGGGATAGAAACACATGCCGTATCCCACGGGAACGCCGGGATTATACTGTTGCAACAGTATCCAAACAATGTTCTAGCTCTATACTATCTGAGGATACTAACCTTATATAAATAAAAGTCTTTATTCATGTATATATAGATAATACTTGTCATCTTAATTCAAATTTCAACATGCTTTTGCTCTCCATTGTGTCAGGAACTATTAGACATAACAACCCCTTTCTTCATACAGTCCAGAAATGCAGCATTCAGATGGTACGAAGCGGGGGTTGCTAATCCGAGGGAATTTTAGCTAGTGGGCTGCTAAAATCATTTTGGATTTAAACAGCAGGCAGGAGATGGGAAGGTAGGATTCAAGGTGCTATTTAGTATCAAACGTGACTGAAGTACATGATTTTTTCAGATAAAACGCCTGCTTCCAGGATGCGTTAGGTTTCCTGAAATAAAATTGAAGAAAGGGAATGATGTGGCAAGAATTTTCTGAATCAATATGCAGATGGTTTCCTAGGTTTATTTGGTTTTCACCAGCTGTTCTTGGATTCCTAGTGTTGTATTTTTCAGGTCCTAACAAAAGGGAATGGCATTTTCAGGTAGGAGGAAATCTTAATGCCCAGGTATTGCGTAGTGTATAATATATATATATATCTGTGTGTTTTTCCCCTAAGGCAAGTTTAATGTTGTCTCCATTTTTGGCAAGCTGCAAACCCCATGCATTCTCTCTCAGTTTATTCTGATGGAGCATAGTTTTCTGGGTAATAAAATAGGGTTGCACTTACATTAAGTCCTTCGTTACAGATTATTTATCTTGAACTTTGGAAATGATTGAACTAAACCAAAGTCTTTGTGGTACCTTTAAACGTGTGGGTGTTGCTCAGAAGCCTATTTCTTATTATTACTGCTTAGGTATTTTGCGCTGTTATTAGCAAAAATACAATCCAGAAGGATGGTATGTCATTGTGTATTATGGTTTTCTTTCAAAAGTACCTTAAAATTGCTTGATATTTTGTAGCTTTTTGAGGAACTGGGTTAGGGTTTTCTTACCTATTTGCAGCTGTAGAAACCCCATTTTGGCTTGTTGCTGTTTGGGAAAACATTCCAATATGTCACCATCTGTGAAAAGCATGAAATGCTGGCTGAGGCCTGGAACCCATTGATTTCATAGATATCTTGTCCTCCGAGTATTTTTCCCATAAACATGAAGTTGCATCACACTTTCTGTTTTTTCCTCCTCCTGCATCCCCCTCCCCTCCCACCCAAAGACTTGCAATTGGACAATGGAAAGCAAAAATTAATTAAACCCCCTTCTCCCGCATACACTTTGTTTTGGTTACAGAGTTTGATTGGAGTATTTTCTTAAAAGATTAAGGCCACTATTATCATCGATAATGAGTAGATAAAATAGATATGAGAAATTATGAACTACATCTTTTCCAGTGCACTTAGTAGTATAGGTTGTCTTAATCCCGTACCCTTCTGGGGTAAGACTTTAGAACTTAATACCAAGAGAAATCATAATCCACAATTTAATATGGCTATTATCTGGTTTTATCTGTCTGTGAAGAAGATTAAATTCCAGATGGTAGAAGTTATAATCCAAGCCTGTTATGATCACCAAAATGAACCAAATAACCAAATGGAAAATGGTCTCACCAGAATTATTTGTTCAGGAGCTTATCTGCTGTAGCCGCCATAAGAAATGCAAAATATCAGGAGTATATTGAAAAGGATTTGGACAACGGTGCCCCCGGCAAAGAGAGAGCTGCTGTCAGAGAGAGCATACTGGATGTGATGAAAGCCCATTTCCTAGGTCATCACTTCAGACCAGCTTTTCAAGCGCCTTGTTACTGTCTACAAGCCGTATGTTCCCTCCTCACGTACATTAGCCTTTGCAAAGGAGGAGGGGAGGAGCGGCGAGAGCAGCACAGGACAGGATGGGAAATAAATGCTTGTGAAGAAGTGCCCTGCGGCGATGCTTGCCCGGTCACACTTCATGGACATGGTCAGGCTCTGGGGAGGCACCCACAAAAACGCCAGAAGCGGGGTGAGCTCTACAGCAGTGCTTCCAGCCCTGGTGAGGTACAGGGCTCATCTGACCGCATCGCCCTGAGGCCAGAGTGGGGACGGTCAAAATGGCGTCCGTGCCCATGGGCCAGACGTCTTGGTCTCTGTCCCAGAGGCCTCACAGTCTGAGGGAGATTGAGCAGGTAGGCCTCCAACTTGTGCTAAGATTTAAGGCTTAATGAAAGCTGCCGTCTAATCACTGGTTCATGCGCTGCTTCCCTAGAAAATTAGGCTGTGGCATCCCTCTGAAATTGTGTAGGTCAGTTTTGAATACCTAACAGGACCGGCTTCTATTTTAGCGGGCACTAGCGGCAGAATTCGTGCTGATTTTATTCATTTGGTAGCCATGTATGAAATGGGAAATGCAACATGCTGCTTTGGAGTCATTCAGGGAAAGATTTCCTATAACACAGCTCAGAAGATGCTTTTCAGAGAGACGTTAAAAATGATGCGGCACAAGTGCTCACATATGTGTCAAATATGTGATAATTCCTCCCATTAACAGTGGCTTCCCTGCCTAGAAAAAAGCATCGTGTGTCTGCATGTAGATAAGCAGTCCTATTTCCATTTTTATTGAGGAAGAAATTGAGTTGCGCGGTGGCAAAGCGACTTATCTGTGGTTGCCCTTAATGGGAACTGGACAGGGCACAAAAACAGGTTCCCCTCTTCCCAGCTTATCTCCTACGTGTCCCAGTTTCTCCAGTCATTCCAAAACATTGACTCCCAGTCAGCTGCAGAGATTTACCAGTAAACAAAGTTACTTCATGTAGTCACATGCAGGATCCCTAAAGGATTTATTTTTTTAAAGGCTATGATTTATAATAGCCCCTTTTCAAGGACTAGCTGTGCTTAGGTGAGGTTAAACCAGCGATTATTCCGAAGTCCTGTTTTCAGTGCAGGCTCTCCGGATGGTTGCTGATTTTGTTCCATTTAAAGCATTTTGTGGCATGAACTCACTTTGTTTCTGCCCACATCACTGCATTCCTGGGATGTTTTTCACAGGCCTTAGCAAGATCATCTGACAGCAACTAGTGAGGTCAATGAACTTTATACACAATTAAACACTTGAAGCTAGGAGAATTAATTGTTATTTTTTTCCCCTGCAAAGTTAGGGAAGGATACACGGTACGTTATAGTCTGTAACAGAGTCAATGTTATGTGTGGTAATCAAGCTAGTTTCACATGATTTAATGCTGAACGGAGTCAGAAAATGATTGCATCCTTTACATGGGCCTCACAGAGCAGTCACCACCCACACTGTTTATTCAGACTCGGAGCTCTGCCATTCACTGTTTAAGCCAGAGGAGGAAAAAAAATCCCTTCGTGAATGCTCTTGAAGCCATGTATTCTCAGTGCAAAGTGGAGCTGGGGGGAGGAATCCAAATAAGGTCCCTTCGATTGCCGCAGTTGCAAGGAGGTGCGGTTTTCTTCAAACCTCCAGCGGCATGGTAAAGGAAGGATTATTTGGAGCTGGGGATATTGGGGGGCATCAAACCAAACATTTGCTGATGCCACTAAAATTTCCAGAGACAGCTGGGTAGCTTTTCTCCTCCCAGCCTTCCCATCTGTTAGTACCTGAACAAAGAGGTAAAATTACCTCCTCTGCTCTGTGCAAAACTGGTACAATTTGCTGAAAAGGCATGTGGTGTTGCAGATTTTGTTCAATTAGCCTCTTTCAAGAGAGAAAAGTTTTTCTGTTGTCTTACATCTTAACTTTTTTGGTAATAGAAGTGTTCGGGAACCAGTCCTTTGCTCCCTCGTGCCTACCCATCTGTTACAAAGGAAGCTTTAACCAGAAAAGGTTGAGAGTGAGGATGCAAGACATCTATGACAGCCTAGTAAAATTTTATATGCATCCAGTGATAGTGTTTTTACTCCTTCTATAGCTAAACTGATCTCATCAGGAAGGCTTTCGCTACACTTCCATTGATATTTTCCCTTTTACAGTTCTTCACGTTTCTTCTGCCTAATCCCTTTCCTTTTAAAAAGGGATTCCTCACTTCCCCAGGCACTTAGATTTTAAAGTCATGGCAGATCTAAGCCACTCTTTTAAATTTATATCTGCAAGTTTCTGAGGTTATAGAAGTGCCAAGAGTATATCACCAGCTAGAGACATAAACTAGACCCCCCCCCCGCCCCGAATTTTATGCAGCAATTAAACTTTTCATCTTAGGTGCCGGATAATCCGAGTGGCAAGCATGAACTGGTTGGTCTCTCATTTGAGACTGCTCCCATGCCGTGCTCTATCCAACACACAATTTTGGGTCCCTCGAGTGGGAGATTTTGTTTGTCCTCTCCCCACCTCTTAAATGCTGGTCTGTTTAGTGGGTTTTTTTCCCTTCTAATTTGTTTTGAATAAATGAAACAAGGATTCCCTTGCTCAGTAAACAAAAAAAAAAAAAAAAAAGAAAGAGTATTTTCCTTCTTACAATAATAACTGTGTAATGTATAGTGATGTAGTGTTAGAGTGGTACCTTCGTGTTATCTTACTGCCTTGAAACATTTCAAGACCCACTCAGTTTGTGTATTCCCTTGACTGGAACAGTTTTATTCCCAGCTCAGGTATCTCATCCATTTTTCCATTTAAGAATTGATCATGAGATGTGCAATAGCTGCATCCATGTGCTTTTGTTCTTCTCGCCAGACTCTCGCTTCATAAATTAGAGCTGAGCCACGGTAAACCCAGGGATCTGAAGTGTCCTCCAGGTTGCCATCTAAAAATACTTAGGGCATTTTTCCAGTCATTCAATATCTAATAAGGCGGATTTGTTTCATGCTCATCGTAGTTAAGCATTATGGGTGAAATTCTTCTTGGAGAAGCATAAACGAGGCTCTCACTGACTTCAGTGGGAGCTACACGTGCAGATCAGGGAATAAAACTTGTCCAAAGTGTCTCCCGTTAGGAGGTTATGGGGCACATGAGCTCACAGAGCACATTGACTGTTTCAGTCATTGTTTTCCTTGTTATTCAAAGCACTTACATAAGGCAGTGCCTGGAGGGAAAGAAAGTTAATTATCCCCAAACAGAAACCCCTTTAGATATAGTAAGGGTTATTGAAGCAGTATTTATATTTCCAGCATAATGCTGCTTTCCCACTTGCCTTTGAGATGTGACAGAAATGTTCCTCTCCTCCCGCCAGTGAATATGTTGTTAATACAGGATTCATTGGTACCAGAATTATATTTGTATTTCCGCACTGGGTCATTTGAGTACTTTTAATCCACGTTTGCCTCTTTCCTCAGCAGCCTGGAAATTGCAGTACTTAGTGTTTTGGCTTGATCAACCTTGGTCAAACAACCAATTGTACCTTCAGCCCAGCTCCATGTGTTTTGACTCTCCTTGATAACAGGTGCCCCACCGAATCATCTGGCTTAAGAGGAGGAAAATTACTATTAGCTTTGTGAAGTGAGTGAACTTGATGTAGGAGTCTCCGTGGGATTAAATATATTTACAGATACAAAATAATCATATTTGATATGGAAGAGTGAGTAATCCAATGGTTTTAGTTTTTTTCCTAAGCATCGCTGGAGTCTTTCCACTTCCCCCCAGAGCTGTCAGCCTTATGGGGTTAGAGAGGGGTGCGTGAAATCTTCGCCTAACTCAAGCCAGTGAGTGTAGTAATTGGTAACTACTCAGTTCAGTAGTGCCCTGAGCCTGTTTAGGTTATGGCACAAACCACTGCAGAAATCCTCAGGGCTGTGCTTTGAGACAGCTCTGCCCATGGGCAGGCACTGCCAGGCTGAGCTGGCACATCCCGCTTTTACACGTCCCCTGTCCTGCCTGTAACTGCATTTTAATTTCTGTCCTCTGTGATCGTGGTTCTGTTAGCTCTCTCGAGGGCTCAGGGAGTTGAGAAACTGCTTTTTCTATTACTCACTGCTTTTCACAGTCCCTGCTCCACTGTTATTTGGATGTCCTGCAATACTCTGTACCAATATGAAGCAGGCAGTTGTCATTTTACAGCAAATACTGCCCAAAATTGTAAATACATTCAGGGAAATGTCAGCAATCACTCTGAGGCTTTGGTACAACCAGTGGCCACCTTGCCCTGTGAAGACCATCTTGGGTTTTACTGTTGAAGTATTGAGACAGCTTTCAATACTGCTGGATTTTTGCTGAATCCTGGTGCTCACCTAACAGCGAAGGCCAAAAACTGTCTGACTGTGGTCACCTGGAGCCTATTCTGCCAGATGGGGCTTGTTAGACTTCCCTTTGTCAGCTGGAGAACAAAGTCCTTGCAAGCCTGGATTGAGAGTGGGGCTTGTTTGTGGTAATATGCAGCCCCTTGACTCTTGAGAAGCCCTGCCAATAAATGCTTCATTGAAAGGTGCTCTTTCCCTTCAGCTACCTTTCCTACGTGACAGCAGGACTAAACCTAGACGGAATAGAAGGCTTTCAAGTCACCTAGAAAGCTCTGTGTTGCTCTTAAAACGCTATAACGTGCTAACAGAGCCTCAGGTAAGACTCTCTACCTTCTGACTCCCACCTTCAAGTGGATGCTTCAGCGATGGCTGAAGGCTGTGCTGGGACAAGACCAGTGTGCCCTTTTCCTCCTCCCCCTGGTTTCCTTGGGAAGGGGACAGACATACACCAGCCTGGAGCAGTGCAGGATGTGCCCCACTAGTCTCTTTCTGCTGAGGATGGTCTGTGTTGCTGGAGCTCAGATTTGGGTTGCACTCTGCAGGTGCAGCGCTATTAATTGCTGTTTCTTCTTGCCTGTCTGAAATAGTGGAAAAAAAAGAGCCCGCAAAAGTAATGTTACTGGCAGTTTGTCGCGTTAGGCGTAGGAAAACATCTCCATGGGTTGTTTTGCTGTCAGGTTCCACAAGCCTTGCCCTCCTCTCCCCCCAGGACAGAAGCTGCTTTGCCAAATACTTTTTGTAACCGCGCAGCTCACATGGACCCAACCTTGGATACCAGCATGCTGTGAAGGCTGTTCATGCTTCTCCGCTGGAAAAATCAAGTGAGCCTGAGGTGGCCCTGCCAAGCCATAGCACGTAGCCCAGGCGAGCAGGAGCTTGTGGAGTTTGCTAGTCCCGCAGGTCTCCGCGAAGGGTTAAGCGTGGGCATTTCTGAAGTGTGTTTCTGAATCGGGATGCTTGCTTGTTTTGGAGACTGATTTATTTCCTCCTGTACGTGTTTGGGATCAGAGCACTTGCTTCCTCAGGCTCCCGGTGTCTCTGTGGTCTCTTTGGACTGCAGCTCTGCAAGGGAGGGACTCTTACTTTGCTGTGAAGCTGGCACGGTAGGGCCTCTCGGCACCACTGTAACCCAGAAGATCAATAGTAATAAGTGGTGGAGACATTTCAGATGCCTTAAATTAAACAGTCGTATGGAAAAAGAGTTTGTGTTCCCCATGGCTGTAACGTGGATGCCTAATAGGGAGGGTCAGGAGGTTGTGCTGGGAGTCAAAATGCTAGATGTGCATCTGAAAATCCTTGCTTTTGGATGGCAGAAGCTGGGGGGTGGGGGTGGAGGTGGGATTTAAGACCCTTAATTCTATAAAAATATAGCTTTGTGGTTTAATGTGCACAGCAGTAGCTCTGTGGTTTATCATTTACTGAGAACTATGCTTTTCTAAGAAAATGCTCTCTTCCTGGTGCATATCTAAGCCAAGGCCTCCGCTGTCATTTCGTTAACTGTAAGGATTACTCTTTAAAATAACTGTTTGGTAGTAATAAGGCCAAACAATTGTCCAATTCACACCACAGGTGAGTTTAACCGAAATTGTGTTGACTAAAGCTACCCTGAGCAAGACATCAGTGTTGCATTTGAGTATTTGCCAAGAAAAACCTGAAAGTTCTTAAAACTGGCTACAAGGACAAAGGATTAGCCTGTCCTTCCAAGTCTGTAAATAAGGTCCTCAGACACTTTTTCCACTTGGGAACATGACCACTGACTGTTTATGTTTTTTAAAGAAAAAAAAAAAAAAAAGAAAATCCTGTGATTTTATAGATTGCAAAGAGTCAGCTTTGCAGTTGCTCAGCTACCAGCATGTGGGTCATTTGATGTTCTTTTCTAATCAGGAATGCATTGTGAAACTGCTGTTCCTTGAAGTGAAAGGTCACTGGATTTTTAATTTCTATTCGTTGTTTGTATTTTTCTAATAAATCACACCCTCTGATAAACCGAATGACTGAAACCACAGAGTGAATGGAACTTTGAAACAAAACCTTTCTTTTGGCACACGTATGGATCCTAGAGTTTGACTGAATTTCCAAACAAGGTGCCTTTTTAATGAAGTATTTGGTTATTGAGAGGCAGGCTAGATTAAGAAAATAAAGGGTGTGCACTCTATATAGCTGTGTGAGTTTGGGCTGCCAGAATATTTTGGTTTGTTTGTAAGCATGGATATTTAGTTTCAGAGTTAGTATAGGGGCCGAGTAGTTGACAACCCAAGCTGTTATGACTACATTCACAGTGCAGAAATATAGCTGAGTGCAACTTCCAAAAAATACAGCTTGATATTTCTGATGCTGATAAAAAGCATCTTCTGCTGTAGCTGTAAAGGAAAGACCAAAACCATTGCTTCGTTGCTGGGTTTTATGCACTGTGACTCCCATGAAATGCCTCCATATAGTGGATTACCAGTAGAGAGTCCTTTATTCTCTTCTCTTTCCTTTTCCCTTCCTTAGGTAAAAAAGTCAGATTTTTTTTTTTTTTTTTTTTCTTTTTAAGGGCTTGCTTGTTTTCAAATAATAGGAGTTGAACTGGTGTAAAGCCGGAACAAGGCGATACTGAATCAGACTCAGGGCTTCATTTTTTCTCTGCTGAGACCCAGGCTGGGACAGAGCTTGGGTGCAGGAGGGACTGCAGCCAGGCTAGAGCTCCCTGGCTCAGAGCTGCTTGGCTTCGCCTCTCCCTGTCACTCCCCTGCCGCTGAAGAAAATATTTCCATTTGTTCTCTCCAGGTACTTTATGTCAGTGCGACGTGGCCAGAGAATGCAGTCCTCCCTCTGCGAGAGGGGCAGGACATATGTCCTTTATTTCAGTCGCCCGCTGCTTCTGCTGTTGAGCAGGCAGTCTCAGTTCTGGAATCTCTGACCTTTTGAGTATTTGCCTTTGCAAATTTAGGGTTCTTTTGATCGGAAAGGGTTTTTTGGATGTCCTGTCACTATAACTTAGGGATACTTTCTTCCCTTAGTGAAAAGAAAACAGAAGACATACGCTTTGTTTTGCAGATTCAACTGAGGCACAAAGGGTGCGTTGTTCTAGCCCTCCCAGCACACCGGTAAATTTTTTGTGTTGGCAAAAATGACTTGGACCTCAGAAGTCCTGAGCACTTCTGGTTTCCCATGCAAGAGCTGGGGCCTGCAGCGTGAGCCAGCACAAAGTCTGGGAGCTGTGTCCGGCAGAGCGAGCAGGAGCCGGCAGCCTGTGGCATAGGGCATTTCCCGGGTGGTGGGGGGGCCCGTTAGGCATTGGATAGAGCTCCATTGGAAATATTTGAGGCTCTGCAAGTGCCATTTGCAGGCACCTGACTTTCCCAGCGGTACCCACAGCAAGCCGCCCGATTCATCTCGCGTGTTGCAGCATTGGGCATGGCGCTGCTGAGTTCTGGCCCTGATTTAGTGTCCTGGACCCCACGCACATTTCACAAGCGAGTTTGGTGCAGCAGGGAGCCACCTCCGTGAGCCAGTGGATCACCGTCCTTGGGGCCAGGAATCCTGGCAGCTCTGGGGGGTCCCGGCAGCTCAGGGAGACCTCAGCAGCTGAGCACAGCTGTGCTCAAGGCGGCAGGGGTTGAGCTCCTTCACCGCACCGACCTTCAGCTGATAAGGCCTAAGACGGGAGGATCGGACAAAGCCAGCCCAAATACCATGTTAGTTTTCTCCTTGAAGTTGTTTTCTGGCAGCCAAATGAACTCCCTGAAGCAAGAGGTGTCCTTCAAAACAGGGCAGTGGCGAGCGCGCAGATGCATCGCTTGGGTCAGAGGCAGCCTCCTGCATCTGATGGGCAGAAGAGATTGTAACTCTGATTCACTCGCACAAAGGAAGCGTCCTGTCCTCGCGTGGAGGGTTTGCTTCCTTGCTGGGGAAGCATTGGTTTAAGCTGCTGCCTTGCTCTTCCTTCGCCTGTTCTTCAAGGCTTCAGAGAGAAGAAGCCTTTCCACAGGAGTCACAGAGCAGAGCTCGCTAGTGTTTAACCCTGTGTGTCGGCCAGGTATTATGAGAGAAGAGCAAAGGATATACTTCCTCTGGTGGGGTGTTTTTGTATGCTGCGTGCTTATTCAGAGGAACAACTTGCTTTTTAGTTTTCTGTGGAACTGGCCCTCTTACCCCGAAGTGCTTCGCCTGCAACCTCCCTCCCTCCCTCCAACATACACCCCTGCGTGCCTGGGATTCGGGCTTTCACTGCAGTGGCGGGGATGCCGTAGGCTTGCCTGGGGACCTGTCCTCTCTCTGCAGGTGCCTCCATGAGGACAGCACCGCTTTTGCCTCCCGTGGGAAACGCCGGTGGGGGTATTGGCAGCTAGCAAGGCTGGGGCGCCCGCAGGGGGTCCCTGACCCCTGGGGCAGCCAGGATTCCTGGTCCCTACCTGCTGCCCCAGGAGGGCTGGAGCAGGCTGGGGTCCTTCTGGTCCCTGTCTCAGCGGTGGGCAGAGCGTGAGCCCAACCATAGGTATCTCCAGCAAGGCGTGGGGTGACGCTAGGAGCCTGGTAAAGGCCGGGGTGGAGGTAACTGTAGATGGCTCTGATTCATTTGGCTTCCTGTCTCTCTCTAAGAAAAGGATGTAAAGAGCCAAAAGCTGGGGATTCCAGTGAAAAGAGCAGGCGGGTGCCGTGCCATGCTGGCTGCGGTGCCTGGCCTCGCGGAAGGCCGGTAGTGGTGAGAGCCGGGGTTCTCAGAAGCGAGGGAGGTGCGGGCTGGCGCCGTGCCGCATCGCCCCATCACATCGGAGAGGCTTCCTGCGGACGGAGGAGAGCGTGGAAGGAAACACCTCTGCAGCCACGGCGGCCTCGCCCCGACGGCAGAAGGGGTGCACCCCGGCCTCTGCGCCCCGAGCGGCGGCGGTGCTGCTGGTGCCCTCCGAGCCAGGGCAGGCGGGCAGAGCGGGGAAGTGCCAAAGGGCTGACAGCTGGAGCTGCGGTGCCGTTTCTTCATGGGAGCTTCATGGCTTGAGGCTGCTGGCAGGGTAGCGTGGGCAAGCTTTGTGTCCGTACCAAGTGCTCATGCTCATGCCCGTGGGTGTGGAACAACTCCCTCCTTATAGAATTACAGCTTCTCATCACCAGCATTTTCCATGTTCACAACACAATAGCACATTACAATGATCATACAGAGGCTCAGACATCGGTGTCCTGCTACTGTAAGAAGGCCGATGTCACTCCGGCCTCCCCCTCTCTCGAGGGCACGGGCTGGGCAGTCTCCTGAAACCGGCGGTGCTGGAGACTCTTGGCAGTGATGCGGTGATGAGCTCCATCCCCCAGCTCATCTCGCGCGTCGCCTTCGCGGTCGTCAGCTGGCTAAAGATGTGCCACCAGCAGTGCCTTCACCTGGCTGGCTCCAAGGCCCCTCTACCTCTTGCAGTTTCCTTACACTCAAAAGGAGAGTGCTGAAGAGGCAATCCGAGTAAAGATGGTGCAAAGGGGTTTCAGTTTTGTAGCACGGGCGAGCGTGTGCCTGTGGTTGGGATAACATTGTCAAGGGACTTGGGGGGCATGAGGCACCTGCTGCCCACTGACAGCCAACAGACATGGACGTTCACCTGCCTTGCTTACCTGTGACGGTAATCTCTGTATAAATCCAACACCCCGGTACCTTTTTGGTGAGGAAGCAGGGAGGATGGCTTACAACACAGCGCTGGAATTGCCCATTTGGTGTCCAGCTCCACGCTCCAGCAGCAGGAAAACATCAAGTCTTTAATCAATTGTCTTTAAGGCTGTTGCATAACTAAAAAATGCACGAGCTGGGGGCAGAACTGAGGCCAAAGGTATTAATCTGGAGCAGAGTTTGAGATCTTTTCTGGAGCGCAGCTTTCTGAGACAAGGTCACAGTGACTGAGTTTGTGGCACGTTTGGAACCAGAGTATGAAACTGTTCACTTGGGACAGACTTGTTAAGACAGCTCTGCTTATTTAGAAGTAGCTGCATACGTAAGTAGAAGAACTCATTGAACTCAAAGGACTCATTGCTTTTGTATTTTCTATACTATAAGCCTAAAAATTTACTTTGTTGATGGCGAAGTTGCAGGCAGGAGAAGGTGGGAAATGTAATGCTTTTTACAGGGAGCAGTAACCTAATACAAAATAAATTCAAGGTTCAGAAAAAACAGGTGTGAGTGAGGATTAGCTAGTTATATATTCTAAGTGAGGGCTATAGGGACGCTTCCAGGTTACAGATAAAGCCGTTCACTAATAAAGAAGTTATCAATGCAACAGATACTAGCAAAAACCATGCAAAATTTCACATACAGATCAGCTTAATATTTAGGAATATATTTGCTAGTAGAAGAAAGTTAATCTACTGGGTATCACTCTGGAAGAGGCTAAAACCACTCTTATTGACTTTAATGGAAAGGTGATCTGCTTTCCCCACCATCTTATCTTCACTTCTCTGCCAGTGCACTCTTTTCCCTTTCAGACTGCTCAAAATGGTTTCTGCTGTCTTCCTGTAAGAAATTCAAGCTCCACCTGTGTTCAATTAGATATTGGATAACCTGGGTTGTTGTATTACGAACATCTAGGGCAAGAGTCTAGAAAAACTAATCAGTCCTAGGTCAAAGAGCAATAGTTCCCATTTTAAGCTAAGTGAAGTGATAGGAGGTATGGAGCACAAGACCTAACAAATCCAGAACAACTGTTTAAAAAAAAAAAAAAATGTAAGTAAACCCTGTTATTTGTATCTACTGGCTTGTAACATATTTGTGATTGCATAAAGAAACAAACACATAAATGATCTTTCTCAAAGACACATGAAAATTACTAATTTTTACAGGAGGTTTTCATACCCTTTAGTTCCTTTACATTCCTCTCTTGCTTCACAGCTTTAGGAATTGGGACTTACATTTGTTCTGCAGGAAATTTTAGATACACAAAGTAAATCCCACTTGCAAAAGCAAAGGATAAAGGAATTATTTTCCTTTAAATGCTCTTGCCGGCTTTCAAAGAAAGGAAGGAAAGCACAGTGTGCAGGCCTCTAAAGGAACTGCTCCAGTGTTAATACGGCATTTCTATGGCCTAAGGTACCGTGGGGGTCTGCAGCTTGCTGCCTACTCTGATGAATGTTAGTGCTAGAGGGAGGCAGGGGTTGTAAGCAGAGGTGGTATCTTTATAATGTTCCTGCTCTAGTGGGTGGTGGTGGGGAACAGATGCGCTTTTGGGCACACAGCTCTTTTTTGGTGCCATACGTGCTGGATCTCATGGTTGTTCTTGGGTGAGGGCATCTGCTGCTCCATCACAGGGCTTGTTCCTCCCTCTGTCTCAATAAATTAGCTGTGAGCTGTGGAAACCCTACAGCAGGAGGGGCTTGTTGCATTTTCACCTCGGGATAACCCACAATGTTGGGTTTGAAATGAAGTGAAATAAATAGTGGGCTGCAATCCCTTTGGGCTGGGAGAGGAATGATCCCAGGTCTTCCCATATCCCTGCAGAGTGGGGTGAGCCCAGACCCCCTGGGTTAGATCAGAGAAGTAATTTTGGAAGGAAGAGGAATGTACAGGCCTCTGGGTTATTTTTTTCTTTGAAGGAAAGTAAGTGCTTCCAAATGTAAGCGTCTAAATTCCCCGAGGACGGAGGCATTGCTCTGCAATCCCGAGTTAACCCCACACTTTGGCCTTGGGGTGAGGGCATGGTTTGTCTCCCACATTTTCTCTGGGCTAGTTCTTTGCTCAGCCAGCTGATTTCCACTAAGTCCTTTCTTAAACATTTAAAACTCCCTCTGCTCTGAGCAGGGAAGCCCCAGTGCTACATGTGGTTTTGGCTGGACTCAACCCTAATGGCGAGGTGCTTGGGGCTGTCATGGGTAAGCCTCTCCCAGGGCAAGGTGGGTAGGCATGTGTAGTGCCAGGGGGTGATTAGAAAGCCTGTGGCTTTGGCACCCTCTGCTTGGATATGTGAAGATGTAAGATAGTTGTAAGAAATCTTTCTCAAGATCTCCATGCTACAGGATTTTGTTTTTCTAGCTGCAGGCTCGGTGCAACCCGTGCCATGTCTACAGCTGATGAACCTTCAAGTTCATTGCAAATCCGTTCAGCCTTCAGATGCTAAAATATAAGACTCTTTCCCCCACCCCACCCCAAAATTTCAGCAGCCCAGTGGCTCCTTTTATAGCACCCACCAGGCTCTCCCTTCTCACAGAAATGTCATTCTTGATGGTTAATCGCCAAACTCTCTTGCCCTTGACTTTCTTCCCTGTGGGTGAAAAGGGGCTTATTAATATCCTCATCTGTTCTCCCAAGAGCTCTTCTGCCAAGCATACACTTCTCCTTAAGAGCTTGTGGTCTCCTTTCCCTGCAAAGGCTCTGTGAGTCAGCAAAGCTCCTTGGAGTGCTCATGTACCTTCACAAAGAGCTTTGTAAATACTGGATTTTTTTTTTTTTTTCCCAGAACAGCCAAGTAAAAGTTACCTGTTTATGATATGATATGACACCTGCAGGTGTATCTAAATACCTTCCCGCTTGCATTTGTTAGGGCTGGTGCAGATCCTCTGCCACTGGACCAACCCCGGTGCAGCTTTGCATGCCTTCTGTCTTGAGATGAAGAGCAGGTCTTGCATTGCCACCTGCAAACTGGCTGGGAGAGAGCTTGCTGGGGGATAGTTAAATGCGTTTCTGATCTGTGGGAAACATTAAGATTCTCCTTAGGTTTGTAGAGGTTAGGGGCACAATGGCTATTAAGTTGTCTAGCCTACTTGCCCGTGTGTCATGCATAAGTTTTGCCCACATGTTCATTTGCTAAGCCTGAAAGAACTTTATATTGCAGTGTTTTGGGCCACAAAGAGAAGGGAAAATGAAGTGTCACCAAATGGGCCTAGAAATGTAGGGCAGATGGTTGCAGCAGGTAGATGGATCACACTGGCAGGCTTGTCTCTCGGCCCTGGATCATTTTTGTGATTCTCTCTTGAGTTTTCCCATGTGGATTGGAGCTGTAGGAGCTTTCCAAACCATGCTGTGCCACTACCGTGTGGGGCAGCAATGTGCAGGCTCCAAGCTAGCTATGGGTCCAGAAACACAAGAGCAAATCAGGACAGAGACAAACGCAATGTTGCACCATGCCATGACAGTCTCATGTGTGGCTCCCAAATGTGGTGCTTCCCCCCTGGATAAGCCTTGTACTCCTTTCACTAGGTTGGGACCATGGAAACAGGCATTAGGCTTTTCATGCCAGGCTCCTATGCTGATTTCTAAATCCTTCACTAACTGAATTTGTCTTTTTGGGTTTCCTGCCATCTTTTATACCTGTATGTTTTATTACTGCTTCTGTATCTTCTTCGTTAGTAGAAATGTCCTTCTATCCAGACTAACAGGCTTTTTTTGTTTTGAACTTGCCTGGAATTGTGGATATCTTTTTATAAAACCATGTTTTTGTTAGTTCTTTCTATTGCTAATTTTTGTTGCCAGTCAGTTATGCTAATACGTCAAGTTTGGGGATACTGACGCATTTGTATTTCTGTCATACATTTCCTTGGTTGATGCTTTATTCTACTTGATCCTAATATAGTCATCGTTATGCACAGCCACCTGCTAATTCTTCAATCTGTAAACTCTTTTTTGTTTGTTTGCTTGTCTATTTGAATGAGGTCAGTACTCATCTCAAGTATGTTGGGTGCATGACTGTCTAAGGTATTTTTTGAATGACCACATGAGATCTGCAGCAAATATCTCTGAGGCTGAAGTCACCAGTGATGGTAATTCCTCTTTCTACACGTTACAAACAGATGGTTGAGGAGATGTTCCATTCAGTGGTAAAATTTGTTCTGTAACAGATGCCTGCCAGCTGCCATTCCCTGCCCTGCTGCGTGATTTTATAGAGCTAACGAGATTAAGAAACTGTTGAAATTGATTTTTGCTTCTAAATACAGCAGATCTGATTCTGAAAATGCAGGGAGGGCTCTGTCTCAGGTGGTGCAAAGCTGGCGCAACTCCAGAGAAAAGTCAGCGGAGCTGAACCACTTCACATCAGCCACAGTGCTGCCTTGAAAAGGCATTTCTTAAATTAAAGCGTCGGCATTAAGAAATCAACAACAAAAAAGAAGTTTCCAGAGTAGAACAGCAGCGCAAAAAGTGGGAAGAGGGGAGAGTTTGGGACAGTTTAAAAAACTACCCTTCACTCATACCAGCAGTTCAAAACTGCTGATACTTCTTCAAAAATGCCTTTCATTGGAAACTCCGGCACATCAGATAGCTTATTGCTCAGCCTCGGTGCCATGGCAGAAGGTTGTTTTGCAGTCTTCAAACTTGCTCACTAATGAATCAACACTTCCCACCTGTAGCCACTGGGGCTGAAGCCACAAAGCCTCCCAGGCTGAAATCCTTCTGCTGATAAAAATCTAGAATGAACTCGGCATGAAGCTGTGGAAAAATGCAGATGTATATTTTGAGAATCCATGGTCGGGCTTTGAACAATCAGATGAGTATTAAGAGAAAAAAAAATGCGGTAGTTTAAAAATAACAGATCTATTGCATGGCAGCCATAAAAGGAGATTTTAAGGAAAGGAACGGAAAATCATGCCAGACTAATGCGTTGGGAACAGCAGTTGATACGGCATGTACAAATGACAACATATATATCTCCTTTCTCTCCAAAATACATGTGAGAACCTCACAGGAGCAGCCAGAGCACACTGTTGAGACTCTATTAGTACAATGTTCACCACATCTTCTATCACTGTAGGCTTTTGCTGAATATTACTGCTGTTGCTTATGTCTCCAGCCAAAATTTAAACTCAGGTCAAAGCTTTAGCAGTGCTTAACTGAACAAACCACCTTAAAGCATTTCAGGCTGTTTGAAAGCATCTGTGACCCGACGGATTTGAATAGTGAAAAACATGACATTCAGCATGATCTTTCCTTCCCCACTGCTCTCACAGCTCCTTTCTTCTCAGTAGATGTTTGAATCTCTACCGTCTTTCTAGTCTTAGTGCCTGCTACGCTTAGTTCGCTGCATCCATCCCACCAGGACCGCTAGTTGCAGGGTCATTTATTCCCTCTCCTTTGTTTTGTAAAGGGATGAGAAGGCAGCGCCAGGTCTCAGCAGCATCCCCCAGCTAGCCAGACGCTGTCACGGGCTTCTCGGACACCCTCGTCCCCAGAGAGCAGGACTCCAAGGTCTGTCGTGGTTTGAGCTAATCGGCAAAAGAGTTGAGGCCTGCCGCAAATGTCCCTGCCATCACCACCCCGCAAGCCCAGCCCGTCTTAAATCACTGTTTGCCTGCTGCCAACATCAAAAGTCCTTTGTGAAGAGCACAGTTGCTCCTCTGTAACTGATCTACATGGAGCAGGTCATCAGCTGCTTATGAGCTTTCCTTTTTTTGTTTTTCAGTTTTTTTCTTAAAAAAAACCATAGTATGAAGTCATGTTAGAAATAAATAGTCTCGTACTTCTCCCCTAATTATAGAAAGAGGAGCCTTGTTAGGCTACGTGTGATTTTCAGTGTCAGCTCCTCACCTGGGAGGATGAGTGGGTTTCTGTACCGCAGAATAGGTGCCTCTACAAGTTACAGCAATATGATTCGGCAAAACCCGAAACAAAACGCTTTGTTTTCTGCCAGTCCAAAGGATGATCTTTGAATTACCGAGCCTTTCCTCAAGGTGACTTTGAAAGCCATCTCCCTCACCCCAGCAACGAGGTCTCTCTGCGTGGCATACAGCTGTGAAGGTCCCTGGAGAGTTTTGTCCGAGCCAAGAAATGAAGAAACCCATCTAATGGGGTCACCGGCTGCTAATGAAGTTGCATGTTCATAAACTACAGCTACAGCCCTCAAGGGAAACTCCCCATCATCCCTGCTTCAGGAGGCACAGTTTGTCTGTGTCACAGGAGCTTGCAGAACCTGAGAGAGCTGCTGGAGGCAATCTGCTGTGTGGGCTTTATTTTTCACCACCCCTGTCTCTGATCAGGTTCTCCTTTCATTCCCAAATTGAATGGAGCAGAGTTTTAATTTCAATGCCTATGTCAATTTGTCGTCAGTAGCCAAACGAGACAGGAGTTATTCAGCTTTGTTCCTCCTGTGGAGGATCAAACAACAAATCTGTATAAGGAATTCCTGATGGAGAAGCCTAAAAGGAAGATTATGAATTTTCAAAGCCATGGCCTTGTAAACCAAGTGTCTCTGCAGACATCGTGGAACTAGAGCTCATTAGGAATAATCATCTAAAACCTGACTGAAATCTCTGTAGCTTTTCTGACTTACACCAGATGAAGATCTGATCCATTCACCTAGTTTTAAGTCCAGACACACACTCTTGTGGCGTAGACATAATTTCCTCTGCATGCTGTAACCATTGCTTTGCACTGTGACAAGCAAATGTTTATTGGACTTCGTATGGCTCAGGGTGAGCTTATAACACATTTCTTTATGGCATTTGTTTTGCTATAGACGATGTATATTTTGGTGTTTTTGCCGGTACTTTATTTGACGCTCGAGATCACTCATTTCTTAAGCACAAGTGTGACATCTTGGGAAAAATAACTTCCATTCACTCAGTACTAATCTATCATGTTGACTTTATTTCCGTCACAGCATACCGAGAGCAAACAATTTCCTACTACTCCGTGCTTTTCAGCTAAATGCCTTTTCCAAAAGGCTAGGGAAATAATGCTTGTGTCATGGAAAAAACAGAATTTAGCTACGCAGAAAGTAAAGAAGGAGGTGCAGTGGATCAGGCTTAATTGAGCACTTAACAGGTTCAGACTAGCCTGAGCTTACGTTAGCTGAACCCATCCAAGCTGAACAGATGTAGAACATTTTGGATATGCAGTTAAAATACACTTTAGCATGGTGTTTTTATTTGCAAGTAGTAACACATAACCACCTGGGCAGCCGCACTGAAAATTACTCCGCAGTGTGGGCAGGAGAGAGGGGCATTTTGCATCTGCACAAGGCAAGCTGCTCTCAGGGTCTCTGAGTAGGATATGCCCCTCTGCCTCTGAAGATGCAGCTAAGGATGCTCCCAGGCTCTTGTTCTTTTTTTTTTTTTTTCTTTTTTTTCCCTCAAGTGTTTGTCCTGGGAAGCAGGTGTTGGGGGATATGCTTGGGATTTCAGGTGGCTCGGAGGCAGAGGCGCTAGTGGATGACTTTGTCCTCTCTGCAAGAGCTTCACTCTTGCATGCCTCTGACGTCTCGCTAGTGTGATGCTACTTTTTCCTTTCTAAGGAGTCAGTATCTCAAAGTCAGTGTGGGGATTGCCCCAGAAATCTCCACCTCACTGGAAATAGTGCTTCTGAAGCTGAGCATTAGTCTTTGCTAACTAGATGGTGTTGCTACCACCCCTGTCACAGCTGTTGGTCATTCTACAGTACTTTCTTCTAGAGAAAGGTTTTTCTTTTTGACCTGGGGAAAAAAAAAAGCCCTGTGCACACTGTTATGCTTGGACAGGTGTTAATGTCCCTGTCCTAGGTGATCACAAGAGAGTTTGCATCATTATTATGTCTGTGGTTAATTTAGGGTTCTTTAAAGCAAATGTTCAGGGGAAAAAAGTGCATGATTGCAGTTTAAGCTCATGGTTATTACAGCATCCCTGGCTCTAGTAGGCAAATCAGGAACATTGTAGCTCAGCATTTTCTGGATTGTAGGGATCTATCTGTTGGCTTAGGCTTTGCTAAAATGTAAGTGGTATTTACAATTGCACTTGGCCATGAGTTGCTTCTTTTTGATACGAGTCCAAATGCTAGGGTTATAATTACTGCGAATATTGCATCCTGCAATCTGGAAGCATAAGCCCAACTTGCGTTGGGTTGGTCTTCACAAAGAACTTGCTGAGGGCTGCAGTGGCCATCCCTGAGGAATCTTCCCACGGCCCTGAGTTACTTAGCAAGCCCTCATCTATGTTGTCTCCTCTTGATGCCGTTTCATTTTGCCTGCAATAACTGTGTCAGACACCATTGCAGACTGACTCTGCAGCCTGATGCTGGCCCAGGCATACTATGTGAGATTCATCCTCTTCCAGTGACTAATTTTAAATACTTAAAACAAAATGGTAATGTTTCAATAGGGGAAAGGGGAAAAGGGATACTCTTGCAGAGTACTCCTGTAGGTCATCTTGTGGTCCTTGTAGTGAGCAAGGGAGAGAACAAACTTTGATTCTCCCAAAACGGGGAGTAGTAGCACAAGGATAATACAAGTCCTCTTTTCATAAGGCCTGATCCTGACAGTGATTTGTGTAGGTGCATACCAGAGCAAAGCCAGACAGGTAGCCAACATCTAGAAACCTGGGAAAATATTACTGGTGCAATATTAGGACATCAATACTCACGGCAACTAAGAGGGTTTGCCTAAATTTGGGACTGGCATTCCTAAAATGGCAGCTAAAGGTATGAATCTTTTCGTGGGCCTGCCTGTGTGCCATTGGTGTTGAAGGGTTCGGCATTGCCAGCCGCCGAGCAGTAAGCCTTCCTAAGGGAGGGACGATTGACACCTCTCAGGCCAAAACAACACTTGAAATCTACTGGACTCAGTGGATGAGAGCTGAAGCTAAAACCACAGCTGAAAGTTTGGGCCAGGCTATAAATAAAGTACCTAAGTAAACTGAGGAGAAATTGTTTTTAAAGGAACCGAGTAGAGGGAGGCACCTCTCCACAAGCCTTGCACTTCAATGCTGGGACATGGTTTGGTTGAGTTTTCTTCCAGCGGGTAATACAGTCCGCGCTTACACCAAATACATTTGGACAAACACAAATGCTACACAATGTTGGTGGCGTTCCCCCCCCACCCCCGCTAAGCAATTTGATAAGTTTTTTTTCTGTAAAATTATATTAGCAACATCCTTTTTATAATGTGTAATTGGTGAATTTCCTGTGCTAAACCTTTGTCTTACAAACATAAAGCCAAAGAAGGGTAAGAGATTCTTACACAAGACACAGGTAAGCTCATAGTCTTAATTTTATCTATGAGGAAAAAATCCCCTGAAAACTAAACAGGTCTCAAAATACTCTGCTCTAGATTTTGGTTTTGCACTATATTCTGAATTTGACACAGCAGAAAAATTTTCAGCTAAAGATAGAGGGGATTTTATACAGACAGACTTGCTCTTTCTGTCCTATGTATGTCTACGTATATTATATACTCATGTGTATGTATGTATATATATATATATAGTTTAGAGAAGAAAAAGTTGAAATATGCCTTCTTTAGCTTTGTAGTAAACTCAGACTTAAGTGAAGCCAGAGGAGCAGAGGAGGACTTTGGCTGTGTACTCAGTCTCTGCAGGTAGAGTCTCATTTCCAGTTTGTTCTATAAACAGACTCTTTTCTTCCATTATTTAAAACTGCCCAGCTGCTTCTCTGCAAGAAAACAGCAAAGGCAATTGGATACAGCCTTGGTCACGTTAAGTGGCTCTTGTCGCAAAAGCTAGTTTATATTTGATGCTGTCCTAGTTTTTCTTTTCTCAATCCCATAAAGATCCTTTTCAGAGTTGAAGAAATTCCAAGTAGTGAGCACTGGAATTGGTGTGTGAGCAAAAAAAGTACAGTATATAGTGTACTGCTTTAAAATTACATATAAATATTTACGTACCCTTTAATGTCACCTCATGTTCAGTTAAGCTGTTGGGGGTTTTTTTGCAGCTTTTCTCTAAACTTCATTTGGCCATTTCAAGCATGACTAACATATTTTGAATTATTTTTAAACTTCCAACATCTCTGTAAAAACGCTGTACGTGAAAGTGCAGGTGGCTCAGCTGAGTTCAAAGGGTTAATTTGCCGAGGAGACCTAGGACTTTCCGACTGTATTTCTGTGCTTGAGTTTCTTAATAAAGCCACCACGTTATCCTGAACTTAGGCTAACTCCATGGTTACGGTGGTGTCGATTAACCGTAGTGTCAAAGAGAAGAATTCAGCCCAAAGCAGGCAATACAGAGATTTTTATTTTCCTTTCCTCTCCTCTTTACCAAGCACAGACAAAAAAGCAGGTTGCTACGTATTCTCGTTACACCTTATCTAAATATATTGATCAGTTCCTCCAGACTCTTATCTGTTTGCTTGGCAATGGCTCTGGTTCATTCACACTGGGATTGCAGGGGAGCTGAATGGATACAGCCACGTGAAAGGTACCGGTGGGCTGGTTCAATCTGGGTGACACTGTGCCTGACTTCTCTTTTGTTTCTCCTGACTGGTTGTTTGACATCCACCAGCCTCTCTGTTCATTAAGTTGGCATGATGAATAGAAGGCAGCAAGCGTAATTCGGGCAGTTAGGGCCACCTGCTCGATAAATATAATAAACTTCCACTAGCGCATCTCTTTCAGCACCATGTGCGTCAGCAAAGTGCAAACTGGAAAATGTATGATAGTGAATGGAAATCTTAAATTGATGTGAAGATACTAGCAGTTTCCAGAGTCACGCTGGCTTCTCTTGTCTTGCCCCCAGCCTTTTTAAGCCCAATAAAAGAACATTTTCAAAGGTGATGTTCCCCCAGTAACAAAGGGATTACATTCATGTAGTATTATTTTTTGTGCAGAAGACATCTGGTTCCACTGGTTTTTACGCTGGGATAACTTCACTGGAGTGGATCCTGCACTGCCCCAAGGGTAGCCGTTCCCAGCCCCGCGGGGTCAGGCTGGCGCAGACAGGCAGCACGGTGCTTTCCGTGCTGTCCGCGCAGCGCCTGTGTGCCACAGGCGATGTGCTGGGGAAGGCAGGAGAAGGGGTCTCTTGCACCACCGGCAGTCCTTGTGCAGAGTGGGGAGGGAGCTCAGCCCACGAGAGCCCCAGCGCCAGCTGATTTTAAACTCCGACTTTGCACTTAACGCTCCCAGCCTGTTCCTTTGCCTGAGCCGAGCTCTGCCAGTCCTGACTTCAGCAGCGTTACCGTGGGCAGGGATGTGGCGTGGGCTCGAGTCAGAACCAGGGATGCAACCGTTTGTGGTGATGACTTGATAATATTGACTCGTAGATGCGACCTTGGACTCGATGCTGATCAGCGAAGGCAACGCTTACGGCGTATGGGAACAGCCTCGCGCTGGCCAGTGAGTGTAGTGTCTTTAGCAGACTTTACATCATGAAGCGGTTAACAAATTCTTTTGTACTGAAGGGCTGGATTCAATAAAAAGTTTCTGGGGCAAGTTACCATAGCCTGCCATACTGCAGTGCGTCAGGCAGACCTTTTTTTTTTTCCTTTTCATTTATTTTTCTTCCCCTTTTAATTTTAAATTGAGTGCAGCTGACTGCTTCCAATGCTGTTAACAATGGCACTTCTTTCCGTGGGACAATGTAACATTTAAAACAGATAAAAGCCCATGTGGGGCTAATAAAAGTTTGCCCCCATCCTCATTCCTGTAGGGCAAGTTTCCCCATCGTTAACATTTTAAGTAGCAGGCCACTATGAATATGAATGTAATGGACTTTTACACACTATTACTCATCAGCGGGTAACTCCGAACAGGCGTCACTGGAGGGATGTGCTGAATCTCAGAGAAACTTTGCGTGGCCCAGCAGCAGGGGAGCAATGCGGAGCTGCATGAGCTGCAGCCTCAGTGGGGACTGGGGAGTCAACGGGCAAGTAATTGTGGGGACCAGAGAGTTGGGCATGGCAGCCCAGCTGCCCCAGTCCAACAAGAGTAGGAAAATGGGAAGGATCTGCAGATGACACACAGCGTTTTGCCCCAGTAGACTCCCGTGCGCTCCTTCTGGTGGCTAATGGAGAGGGGGAGAACGTCAGGGGGTTCCTGTTCCAAATTTTCCATTTGAATTGCTTGTGCAGCTTGGGTTAGGCATCTAAATGAAATCCTCAGAGGGTTGGTCTTTCTGTCTGTGACTTGCATACCTTCTTGGATGGAGAGTATTCCTTGAATCCTTACAAACAACATTATGATTTCCAGGGCACTATGAAAGTGTTAGGTTTTATAAATGCCCTTTGAGGTGGCTTCTCTCCTGAGCAGTTTCTGCACAGTACATATGTGCTTTTACACGATTCAGTCTAAATTCTCTCTCAGTCAGCAAACGGACTAGTTTTAAAACAGCGTGCATGTGGCAGGAGCATGCGTTTTGCCTATCCTCCATGCAGAGCTCAATCCAGAACGTCCATGACCAGAGTCTTCCTTTGCCTTCGGTGGTCTTTGGATTAGGCTCTGTGTTGCTTTGCGTATCCATGCATCTCTGTGAAGGGTATTTTTCTTTATTTTCTGCCTTTTTTCAAAAATGGTTTGAAAGCCTCTGTCAGTGCTATGATGGGAAGGTGCCTCTGTTCCTATCCTCCACCCCCTCGCGGTCTCCCTGCAGCCGGACAGCTCTTGGTTCCCCCACCAGCCGCCGGTGGCTGTAGCTACCGGACTTGCCGGCCGTGCAGGTCGAGCCTCTGCCTTGCCCTTCCCACCAAAAACTCACATCAGTAACAGGACCAAAGAGTTGGTGCAGTATGGACTGGTTTTATTTACAAATCTAGTAATACGATTGCTCCCTACTGGTGTTTACCAACTATACATTCCAGCTGAAGCACGAATGAGTCATTTTCACATTGCTCATAGAAAATAAAAAAGGGCTTAAACACCCACAAAATTTGCTTACTCTTCAGGTGTAGCCCCCGGAAGGGTGAGGACAGCTTCCGCCGTATTCTGGTTGGAAATATCACTCACATGACTATTGGAAAGTCGAACAGTCCCTACCAGTGACAGGTGATGTGCAAAAAATAAGGAAAAGGCCATCAGGAGAAATCCTGAGGACAGTTTTAAAAAATGGCTGAAGTGTAAAAAGTGTACTTGATTTTGGTAAGGCCTTTTCGTGACACGTAGCCCAATGATGCTACATGGTGTTTGTAGAATTAAGTCAGTCTTTATCCACACAAATATGAAGTTAGATCTTGTGATGCACTAGTGGCTGTCCACAAGCTGATACACATGGTCATTTCGTTCAGAACAACATGCACAAAAGTATCCCAGAGGTGAAGCTCAGAAATACCCTCCTTGCTCTAGTGTGCCTCTGCCTCTCTTGGAATTAATGCAAAATGACTCACAGGCTTGAAAAGACAAGCATCGATCAAAAGACCAAAGAGTGATTTACTGGTCCAGGATGGGACGAGATGTTGTTTTAGCCCAACAAACAGTAACTGCGTTTAGAGGTGAGTATTGCCAAGGGAGCCCAAGGCGGTGCTTGCTTACTAAATTGGGTAAAATGCAGGGATTTCACCAAATGCAAATGACAATGAACAATATGTATGACTCAATATATCCGCTATGCTTTCAATGTGCAGTCAGAGGGTGGTATAGCTGACCTTTTAAAGTGATGCTTTTCAAACCACATTGTTATGATTGTCAAAGTGTTCACTTTAGAATACAATATTTGGACCCACTCCCGTTAATATTCTCGTGTATCGTTTGAAGGCTGATTTCCCCGCTTTTTGTAAGAAAACACTTCCAGGCAGCCCCTAGAGTGTCATACTTTTATTCCTATGTCTAAGCAGGGAACGAAATTTGCCATCAGTTCTCCGAGGCTTGACACGCACCCCTGGAATACTTCGAGTCACGTATGGAATTAGCTAATATAAGTTTGATGGTGATTTTGCGAGTCCTTCCTGTGTGCCAGAAATAGTCTGCGAGAACAATGTGGGGCGAGAAATACTCTCTGCTCTTTAGCCTCAGCTTCCTACTATCTAAAAGCCGTCGGTGGCATCACTGGCAGTGCAGAGCAGATCCCAGCACGGCTGTGGGCTGACTCCAGTTTTGCAGTACTGTAAGAGAAAGAAATAAAATCTGGCATCAAATTTGTAAATTTAAGTGTAGAAAAGAAAAAAAAATTAAAAATAATCACAGCAGAGTGTCCCTAACATGGTCAGCCCAAGGCCAGCAAGCAGAATGGAACGAGGCCCCCGCAAGTCCGAAGAGAGGCGGTTTTGCTGGGATGCATTTCCTCCCTACCCTCCCATCAGCCAAGCCAAAAACTTAACAGGAAAAAAAAAAATAAAAAGGAAGCCGTACAGAGCAATTTGGCTGCACAACGGTACTCATTACAAATAAATAGCCTGGGCCCAGCAGCTCCTCCATGGTGTGGGGACTCGGGGCAGTGCTCGGGGCCCAGGCGAGATGCTGCCGCTGCGCCCAGCGATGGCCACCCCCCCAGTCCTCCCAGTACTGCTGGTCCCTGGGCAGTCACCCCTCTGGCCTGCCAGGGGTCGGGCACAGGCTGGGCTGACCACAGTTAACGCTGATTTCCCAAAGCGTGAGCTGCGACAGTCAGATACCCGACTGGGTGAAGAGTTAAGTACTAAAAAAATAGCAGAATCTTTTATCGGGTTGAGGATGCCTTATTTTGATCGTGGAGGTCAGACACAGACGTGGGAATTCCCCCAAGTTGGTTTATTTGCAGATTTGTTCAGGCAGTTTCTTTCTTTCTTTCTTTCTTTTTTTTTGACAAATCAGCCTTTTTTAATAATAATCTCATCTTGAAACTTGAGAGGAAGGGAATGTATGGGTGAGCAGCTAATATCGGTGAGTTCTGGAAACTCCCTTTTTGTGATCTCTCTCGTTTAGCAGCTGTACTGTTTTGATGCTTTCATTGCATTAAAAAGTTATTTGACAATACTGCCAATAAAGTAACTTCATCTGTTCCAGGAAAATCAGCTTCAGCTCACAGTAAGTTTGAGAAAAGCACTACTAAATAATATTAATATACAGACAACAGGGCTTTGATCTAATATATCATAAAGAAGAAAAACATCAGAGGTGTTAGGATCGGAGAAGGCAAAGCTATTTTCCTTTTTTTTTACTGATTATACTCCTGGTTCAAATATTATTTTAAGGGTGTTTATGTAGCATCTAGTGACTGGTCGATGTAAACATTGGTTTAAAATTAATTTTAAAATATCTCTTTATACAAAGCAATATATTTACTGATTTAAATCATACCCATCTGGACATGTTTATCAAAATCAATCCTTGTCTACTATAAGCCATTTGCTGCCATTGCCACCCACTGGCCAGGGACAAATAACCATCCTGTTACTGACCCAGATCAACAAATATCCTGATTAAACAGACACATCTTGCTACATGTCCAATTGCTTCCTATACAGCATCTTGCCTTTAATACAAAATCTCGCCAGCTTTGTACAAAATTTATTTACTGATTTTATCTTCAAAACAAAAGTCGTAGTCTGGGAGAGGGGCAGGGGGGAGGGAGCATGTTTTCCAGACCATGAACTCTGATCTGGTGGTTCCATCCTTCTGTCATCTCTTTAAATGAACTGTTTAAAAACCAAAGGCTCTCATCCTTTTATGTTTCTGTAGTACAAGACACAGTTTTGGCAATATATAGTAAAATAATGAAGCTGAACTATGGACTGTAGGGAGCCATTTTTCTCACATAGGGGTCAGCAAACGTGGTAATACTTTGGATTAAGGATGAAATTACTACAGGACTGTAATAACTAACCTTATTAATCTCTTCTCATTCTCTTAAGAGTATCACAGAAATATTACAGCAATCGCAGCTTAACATTGGAATCCTTCTCTACTTTAATCACAGTCCTTTATGTACTGTGATTTTGTGTGTTATTTTGTACTAATCGTACTAACAATTAATTTTATTAATCATATCTGTTGTTGTTGCTGGTTTACCACTTTCTTTCAGAAATGATTTTAGGGCCCACTATTTGGGCCTTTGAAACAAATTTGAAAAACTGATATAAAAATGATTCTTCTTATGAGAGCTGGCCTTCAGTTAGAAACCCATAAACAAAAGGTAAACCAGGCCCTTAGGTTTCTCTCTCCTGTGCCTTTCGGTACCATACCAGGTGCATACCACAAATGCTGAGATAGCCTTCTCTACAAATGGTTAATCAGAAGCAAAGAAAGGCAATAATGTTTTGTTCTCTGCATCATTAATAAGGGGGAAGGAGGAGAAGGACTTAGCAGAACAACTGCATCTTTTGTTTTTAAGTTCTTTGGAACAATTCTGCCAGGCAGCGCATTTTCCCTCTGTTTCATTTGTCTTTGTTGTTTTCCTATCTAATTAGAATTCTGCAATGCTGTCATGAAATTGTTGTCCGTTTAAGGTCACAAACAGCTTCTGTCCTAATGAAATATGAATTGCATTAGTTAATTGAATTGCGCACTTACTGTGTGTTATGAATGGACTGAGCGCACTTATATTCTTAACATATACTGAGCATTTTATCAGTCTAGGGAACATGTGGACGTAGAAAATGCTGCTATCATTCTTAACTTCACAATAGGGAGATTTAATTGGCAGTAGTCGGGGCTAAGAAGTACTTATGAAGGACAAGAACTCTAAGATCTCACACAGGCATCTGCTAGCTGGGATGAGATCGGCTCTTCAGTGGTCTGGGGTCAGGTCAGAGTCCCGAGCGGAAAGCTCGAATAAACCCGTATTATGCACGGTGTGTCTGTGATGTCTGTAAAGATAGGAAGAACCAGGGAAGAGTAACAAAACATCTGTGGCCTTCTGCAGCAGCAGGCTTTTTGGGTTAAGTGAACCTCGTAATTGAAACCCTCAGTGCACGGTCCAGACCGTTCTCTTCCAGGGTCTGCCTGGTCTCTGTGCAGATACTGCCCTCGTACCCCTGGTAACACAACAAGCTTAGCTCTGGGGCCCTTTTCACAGACGGGAGATTCTTCTTTGAACTGTGGGAAAGTTCAGTTTAGCGCGTCGAGGACCTGACCAAAGTCAAATGAAAACAGGGGAACTCCTTCCACTGACCTCAAGGCTGTGGATGAAGCAGGTGCATAAGGGAAGTGCAGGCTCTAGCACGCAGCCTTTACAGTGTCTGCGATAAATAGATATATTGCATCTGTAACCACTCAGTGGTGGACTCTACTCATGAACCAGACTATTGTAGAGGATGGACACTAGCTGGGAAAATGGTAACGGAATACTAAATTTAATTTCTTTACATGGGTCTTAATTTCCCATGTAGATTTCAAACCATCCTGCATTATACGTACATACACATTTATTGATGTGTATATACATACGTATATGATATACATATGCATATATCTCCACTGTTTAGCCTTTAGGTTTATTTACAGAGAAAAGTATGTTTGAATTCAGCTTAATACTTATGTAAGATAATAGATCCAAATATAGTACCTTCCAGTTACTCTTTAACTTGACAGGTGTGGAGAGGTATCTATTGTTCTGTCAAATAGTGCCTCCCTTAGCTTGAAATTTCATTCAACAGTAGGCTGAAAGAAAAGATCAGCAATGTTCAGGTTGAAGAGTCACTGAGAAATTTCTTCCCGTTATCATTTTCCACTCAAAACCTGAGGAGATATGCAAATGGCAGTCTTTCTTTTACTATAGCAAACTAATGCAGGAATATAAAACCACTTGAAATAAACACAGCTAAAATTGACTTGCCGTGACACACAGTTCCCAGAGGGAAATACCATGACCCTTTCTACAAGGCTCAGAGCATCTGTCCTTGATCTGAGCAGGCATGGACAACCTCTTTGTGGGGGACTTCCCAGCTCTGTGCACATGCAGAGCCACTCATCGTTTCCCACTGTGGGTGATCCTCCACAGCTGCTGTAGCACTTGCCTTCCAGGAACACTCCTCCACATGCCCCAGTCAAGCACTTCATTACCACCATCCACAGATGATGCACGGAGATACAGAGATGAAATGAGACATTCTCGCTCCGGTATGTAGGCGAGGACTTCCCCTATACACCCCACAGAGGAGGAGAGAGGTTTCTCCAGAGGGCAACTTGGGGATAGCCACATTAGGCTGCTGCTTCTCTGAGCCACCTGATGGAAGAGCTTTTTTTCTCTCTCTCTCCATCAGTGTCTTCACTGAACTTAAGGGCATCCGCCCTCTGGGTGTAGTTGTTGCATTGCAGAAGTGCTTCAAGCAGCTGAGTTTCCTGCGCTCCCCGGTCCCTCCAGGACAGTCATACCTGCTAAATCGGCTGATGAAGGAATTTCCCACCCAGTGCTGGTATCACTCAGTTATCTCCTCTCTCTCTCGCTTTGAATTTTCTGCGTTTACCACAGTACCGACAGCTCTAGCTGAGCTACTGTTGAGTATCCCTGCCTGCGTGGAAGGGTTGGGGAGGTGAGTAAGAAGGGGTGGGCGTCTGTCGTGGTTTGGTGAGGTGCATCCTGGCAGAGTCGGGGCAGTGGGCAAATGACTGAGAGCGAAAGTGGTGGGATGGGGCATGAAGGGTGGTTGATGGTGGTTGCTTAGCGGTCTGAAAAGAGGTGAGTGAAAGTATTCGGGGAGGGGGCGGGGAATTTGGGAAGCACAGCTGACCGTGAGAAAGACACCACTATGTTACCCGTGGCATGCTACAGGCGTCTCTGCTGTATTCTCTTCTGTGAGTGCAATTTTAAAAGACTTGATGTCATTAAAAATATTCACGTACTTCTATCTAAAAATACATGACATAGTGATGTATAATTAAGGAGGGGAGGAAATGAAAGAGATTCAAGGAAGGTTGAAAAATAAAAATAGACCAAGGAGTACTCTAGGGAGAGTAGAGAAGAAGCAAAGACTGATAAGAGCCTTGCAGCCTTGAACGCGGCTTTGTGGTGTTCTGCAGCACCATCACGGTGCACGGGTGGCCCTCCATAAGGACACCGGGGCTCGGGCTGCCCCTGTGCCCCTGGGTCCAGCCGCAGGATCCAGTTGCCCATCTGAGGCTTGGTGGAGCCTCCTCTGCCCCATTGCCATCAGCCCTACCTCTGCGGCCTCTTCCAGCATCCACCCCAGCCCCGCGCGGTGCAGGGACACCTCGCTAGGTGGCAAGGGATGGTCCTCAGAGGAGCCGGCGAGAGCCTGCGCTCCCACTGTGATTAATTCTGTTAAAAACCCACAACTAACCACCAGAGTCATCTGTAGCCGGACAAAGGAGTGACGGCAGCCATAGGTGAACAGTAGCATTTTACACCTTGGCACAGGTTTAAATTCGGTATTGTTAGCAGGTCGTTTAGCTTTATTTTCAGTTAAATGAGGAACGCAGCTATCCTTTTTTTTTTTTAATACAGCCTCTTCCATTTATCTTGCTGTCATTATATGTTTAATTACTATTCCTTCCATTTGGATAAAGCACATGGACAAAACCAAATTTTATTCTGTTTACTTTTTAGTTTTCATTATATATTTTATGAAAACATTCATTTTCAGATTAAAGAACTTGCCCTTTTTAAAAATCTGTCTTGAACTGCTTTTCTTAACCTGTTGTGATGACTAGCATTTAACTTACAGCAATTTTTTGAATACTAAGTAGTCATATTAGTTTTCCAGTTAAAAAGACATATATTTTTCTTAAGTTAAAGATGCTATTTTTTTAAAATTTCTATACAAAACTTCTTTTAAGAATCCATGTGTTTTGTCTCAATCAAAGTTTTTTTTAGTTAGGTGAACACTAAAAAGTTTAGAAAAAATCATTGTAAAACACTGAAGGACACAAAACTCCCCTGCTCAGCTAATACACAAGTATTAAAAATTGCCCTTCTTCACCAAATGGTAGTCCATCCAGCACAGACTGTGGCTTTGCCTGTGCTCAGCATCATCTGCTTCAGATGAAGGTGAAGAAATGCCACAAGAGGTGTATTTAGGATAACCTCTTCTCTCTCCCATCCTTCCCCCTGTCCTGCATAGTCGTCTTGAAGACCTCACACTAATCCCAAGAATTCAGAGACTGATTTAATCCTTCATGCATAAGGCTTCCAATATTGTTATTGTTACCACCATTATTATTATTATTATTATTATTATTATTATTACTACTACTACTACTATTACTATTATTTTGGAATAACTGTCAACAGCTCTTGTTTACTATAGAATTATTTAATTATTCTTTGAAGCTTGCTAAAGTCATTTCTCAGCATCCTGTAGCAATCACCTACTTTAAATACTTTCTATAATAAAATGGTCTAATTGTGGATCCTATGCAAAAGTACATCCTCTTACCAGCTTTGAATTTCCTGTCTTTCCTTATGTAGTTGAAATCCCTCTATTTCTTGCATGATGAGGACCGGGAGTGCTGAATCTCCATCCTTACATTCTCTCTCCCTGTCACTCATTCACTCCTTATTCAGTTAGTTGGTTACTTACTAATATGGCTAGTTCCGGCACCCTCCCTATTGAAAACTTTTTTTCTGTTCTTACAGTCTCATTGCTGCACTCTGATCCCTGTCAAATAAATAGTGCAGAAAATTAAAACACAATTTTCAGAAAAGACTTTTTAAATCCCAGCATTAGTTAAATTATCATCAATGCAATGATTATTAATACATAATATTAAAATTTTAGAAATGAGATCAGGAGTTTAACTTCCTCTGTCCCCATTCAAACTGTAGCTTTGTAATGTATTACTTGGCCCAAGACTTTAAATGCTTGGCACCTACCTAACTTCAGACAACCAAGGCAGGACATCCCCCCATGAAACTCATTCATTTAGGTGTCTACTTATGTGTTTAGGAATCTAACTTGCAAGCATATTTTCTGAAGATTTAGGGAAATAGGATACGTTACAGTGAGAAGGAGAAAGAACTCTCTTGGGCAATACAGTTCTTGCCCAATCGAAAGCCCACCATTTCATTAAAACTTAAGCAGGTAGATAAAAAGATAGTAACTCTTATTTTGACTAGGGAACTGGTTAAAATATCTTACCTTCTGTTAAGGACCCTTGATCTTACAAAGCTTCTGCTTCTTTACTTTCAAATGTTCTGAAATCCCACAAATGTCTGTGAGAAATTGAGGAAGCTCAGAAGCTGAAAGGTCGTCTGGGAGGGGAAGGGTGGCTCTTGGGCACGAGCTGGCCAGTGCTTTGTTTTACGAAGCCAGACTCCTGAAGGAAGAGAAGCTCGGCTACAGAGCGGAGGGTCTGATCACCCTTCTCTGGCAGAAAATGCGATTCTTTGCGACTGAAGATGGCTTTTGCCACCAGACAGACTGAGACTGGTGAGACAAACGCCCCCAGTTGTCCCTGCGAACGCAGTGGTGAGGAACATGAACTCAGCAAGCTTCTTAATTTCAGCCAAAACAATGGATATCATGTGACACTGGATGAGCTTTTCTTACCAGTAAGTAAGAGACTGTCTGGGAACTAACATCATCTGGCTAGATGATAGAAAACTCTGGGTCCGAGACAAGGCTAATGGCTTTGACTCAGTTGTTCCCAGTTTTGTACACAAGCTTGATGAGGCAGTGAGATCTATGCCAGTTCCAAGCGTGGCCAGAAAAGACTGTGCAAGAAGGCGTTTTAGTTTGTTAGATAGAGAGCGAGGAAACCTTCTGGGGAAAGGAGAGCCTAGAAAAGGGAGAGGACCAGAACAGAAGTAGATCCTGCAAATAAGCCAGAAGTTACGAGGAACTGGGGAATATATTAGTCAGATATGTCTATTAAAGACATCTGTATATATGGCAGCATCTTGTGAATTCAGAGAACACAATGCCAATTACGACCATCGGAGAGTTGTAATTTTGGTAAACGCATAAATGGGAATTCAGTAAAACTGGGACAGTATCAGAAAAAGGAGTTGAATAGGCGTAAGTATTTAGACAAATGTAACAAACTTAAAAGCAAAAGAACAATTGGAGTATTTTGCCACGGAGGATGATTTCAATAATAATGGGCGGTAGGGAAATGTAGTGGAACAACATCATTATCTACCTACAAACTGTTCAGGAAAGAAAGACTGGGCTACAGAGGCAGAGGAGATACCGCTGTATAGAAGGATAACATGAACATTATTTAGCTGAACTTTAAGTGGGAAGGACTATGCAACTGAATCTCTGAAGACAGATAAATAAACGCTTAACTAGAAATTCCAAAGCATTTGAACAACTTTTGGAAAGTAAAGACATTAGCAGGTCTTTTTTGCTAATATCCAGCTTAAGAAAAGGAAATGGAGTGAGCAATGTTGAACTCAAAAGAACTGTTAAAAAAATTGTGATAATAGGGACTTTGGCTACTCCCCTATGCTTGGCCAAATACATCAGGAGGCACACAAATTAGAAGAGAGATTTATTAACACTTGACACGACAGCATCTTGGAAAAGTGACATGCAAAAGGAAGGAATGGGTCTTAACTCAGATGTTAATCACAAACTGATTGTAGCTGTCTGACCAAGTCTTAACGTCCAGGTGGACCACAAGGCTAATTCAGTATAGCAGCTCCTATGTCATGCATCATACCTTTCATCTCTTCAAGGTGATGCTATTTCATTTTCTTTAAAAACTGTGACATAAGTATGTATTTTAGTATCTAAGAAATTCAACAAAGAGCAATTTCATCTTTCCTCTCCTAAATCTACCCTTAAAAATTGGCCAGAGATGAAGTACTAAACACAGCTTTACGAGCTGCTCCTCCTCCCGGGGGGGGTGAAAGCCTTCAGAGAGCTTCTCGTATGGCTCAGCAGCTACCAGCTTCTTGATAAAACACGTAGACACGCTGTGCCTTCCACATATCAGGATTCACTGAGCAGGACTGAACTACAGCTGTACGGCGCCCAGTATCCCTGCTTTCCGAGCACGGGTTTGTGTTGGCTTCACAGCAAACCAGGCACGACCGGTGTTTGTACTAAGCCGTGTTTCAAACACTCCTACCCAACCCCGCTTGCTTCTAGAGGAACACCGCCTCGACTTAGGTTTATTCAAGACACAAAGTGGGTATTGGAGTCTCAGCGAGTACCAGGCAGGGCTGGTCTTCACTGCAAGCTGCCACTGTGCCACAGCACGACCTCGAAGAGCCCCCTTGGCACACTGCCCACGGTGACTTGGCAATTACATCCACCTAGGCTGCACTCAGCATTGTGGCAGCCAGCTGCAGTTAAAACCTGCCGGGACCACAGCTCAAGCACGATTAGCTGGCACGATGACAATCATGTATTTGCCTCTGCTAACTTCAGCTCTAGAGACAGGAATAAGCAATACACGGGCAAGGAGAGGCGTAACTTGTGTATGCACGGATGCTTTGCGGAAACTGTGCAAGGTAGTAGTGGATGCATGAAAAGGAATAGTGAAAACAGAGGTAAGGAAGGAAGGAAGGTTACACAGCCATAGAAAGAAGGAATCACACAAGGAATAGCTGAAGAAACACACATGAAAAGGAAAGCGAGTACGTGAACAAAGCATGCAAAAAAACCCAATGAATGAAAGGGGTGCAAGTTAAGAGGTACAATTTGGGAGTGGGCAAAGATGACAAAATTAGACTAAAACAAAGGTAGAGGGTCAGACAGGCATGAGAAGAGACAAACCCTCCCATGGTTGTTGCATACATAGGAAGGCCATTTGGATGGGACAGAAAACGTTAGGCAAAAAGGATGCAAAGGAGCAGTGTATTTTTTCCAATCAAAAGTCATCTGTAACCTATGCTGAAAAGGTCTTCTTTCTGCACTTCAAGGATATTAACAGTTTAATGTATGATAGTATCACTGGTGACACTGAGAACACTGGGCTTTAATGAATCAATAGATTTGTTTCATCTTTAACTAATTTGAACCTTTAATCCTCTTGCTTGTGCAAAGTCTTCTTCCTTCAGGTCAAAGTATTAAATAGGCTCAAGAAGTAAATAAGGAAATAAATACCAGAAACCCCGTGGGGAACATTTAAATTAAAGTTTTCTAATAGTCAAATCAACTTAATACTGTGATCACAGGCTCAGTTCAGCTTCTTCCCCTCCCCCTCCCCCCAACTCTATGGCTAAAGCTGTGGGAATAAATAGCCAAAAAAAGGAAGGGGCTTTGGTTCTCTTTTAGTTTCTTAATGCTTGTGTTTCTCTAGATTGTTTTTATATATATATATATAAACTGCTCTCCTTATAGACTTACAGAAACTTTTAAATCACAAATTTGTAAAAATTACATATCCAAAAACATTGGCCTGCAAATTTTCCCCCGTGTTTCATGTCTGGTTTGCACTCTACTGTACGCCCATGTTGGTTATGCATCTGACTTTTTTTATGGATATAAATTATACTGGTGGAAACCCTTATGTAGACAAAATCTTGCTGATATAACTGTCTTCCACCAGCACAACATATTTCAGTTAATGAGTCAGAATACACTTTGATATCAGTATAAATGGTTCATCCTGGGGGAGGTTTGCCTCTTTACTGTTAAAGTGTAGATAAGTTCTGAACTTTTCTCTTCCCTTACTTGGGCGTAATCAATCAAACCATTATCTAGTATTTCTCGTCCAGAAATAATAGAGCTTCTTTTCATCACCTTTTTGACTGCTGGTCCCTGTCCGTGTTCTTGCTTCGATTGCATGGTCAACAGAAAAGTGTATATCTAAAATCCTCTTGAAAGCAGAAGTTCTGTTTCAAGCGACAGCAACCGCAGGATCAAACACCTCCAATCTTAAAAGAAAAAGACAGAAAACTGACTCCAAAGTTTGAAGCTAACAAATAGTTTGTAGTTGACCGAGACACTTGTATTTAGTATTGAGGAAGCAATGACTTTCTGGCCTCCAGTGGAGCATCTCCTAGACAGACAGACGACAGACAGGCATACAACAAATGAAGTCTTAATGCCGTGAGCTTCTTGAGAACGCTACAATAACATTCTGGCAGACTGGGCTCTCTTGGCTTCCGTACTCGCTGCGATGTGAACGTCTCTTTCAGTTTAGCGTGATGCTTGGCAAGTTTCCCAACCTTACATTATCTGGGAAAGGAAGACAAGAGAAGCTGGTACGTTCAGGGAGCCTTTGAAGAAGCTTCTTCACAGTTTGCTCACAGCAAAACAGTTGGCTGCGTGTAGAAGTGTCAGGACTGCAGCTTAGACTGCTAGCTTGAAAAGGGTTTAACTGAGTTGCATCCAGGCACCGAGATGCTCAGATACCACAGCAATGTGTGTGGTATAAGAACCTAGATAGAAGAAGATTAGATAGGAAATCAGACAGAATTTTGCATGTGATTTCCTGGGTTTGTCTAAACTTATAGCACAACAGTTAATTATAGGAGGTTCTGCAGGCAGCTCCTGGGTGGGTTATGTCACTGATAGATGAGATTCTAGCCATAAATTGCCCGCTGAGTTACCCCTGTGGCAGGAAGCCCCTATTGATGCAAAGCTAATGGAAACCATCCTTATGCATTCCCACTCAGGGGTAGAAGCAGCAGATATCGGTGATGGAGGATCTGGGGGAGAAGCAGCGGGTTGACAGCAATGACAGAACTCCAATGAAAAGAGCATCAGGATGAGCACAGGTCATCACCCGTAGAGAGACAGATGCAGGAGGTGGTTGCACGCAGGAGTTATTTGTGGTCATCCTCTAGATGATAGCTGTAGCTATTTCCAGACCTAATCCCTCTCCTTCTACCACACGTGAATCCCTCAGCTCTTGTAATCACTTCCTCTGGCTCTTAAGCAAGGGTGGCTCTTTAATTGCAGATTAATGCTTTAATGGAATTCTTGAGGCTATTTTGAAGTGACTGGGCAAGAGAGACTGGCCTTTCAGCAGCAGCTGCTGGCACCAGAGCCACGGTGCATGTTGCTGTACGGGGAAGGCGGTGCCGTAAGAGACTCTGCGCGCAGCAGGATCCATCATTTTTTCTCTGGTGATGCCTCAGGGCACATCTACATGGCACAGCACAGCGCTGCACAGGGATGCTCGAGCTGCCTTGAAACAGTGATTGCACTGATTTCACAGCAGGAATAGTTAGCCCACCTGGAGCAAGGTTCTAATGTACCTATAGTGCTTGCACCCCTATACCTGCCCCTGCTTGGTCAGTGCAAGGTCAGCTCTCTCTTCCTCTCCATAGAACTGCACTCTGCTCTGTGGACCCGCCTGCACTTAGAATTATTAAGAAAAGTAAATTATGAAGTTGAGGACCTTATATCAATTTTGATCTGCAGTTTCCAATCTGTAGGGGCTTATTTATTTCAGAAAGTGGGAACACTTTCAAGACTGATTTCATAGGTAATGCATTTATTTTTTTCTTGGCTGATATTCCCGAGTTTGCTTTTTATTCTCTTCTTTGAGTATCTGAATTTTTGCATGAAATTTCTACTCACTTGGAAACACCAACACATGAAGTAATTACCAATCTTTCCTGCCTAAGTTAACGGCCTTCTCCTTCCTCATGCTGTTAGTTCAAGGTCACAATGATAGATTTAAATCCTTCATGAATTTTCATCTGACTTGCTGTCCACAGAAATTGTTCATTAAGAGATCCAATTTCCATTGGCATTCTCCCTTTCAAAGGATGTCAACAGGAAATATAAATGCTCAGCCCTTTGTGAATGATCTGCAAGGACATGCAGGCTTATGAAAAAAAAAAAAAAAAAGCACAGCAGTTAACCAAATCCTTTAGTTTCTGTTTTGAATGACTGGCCATAGGAATGCAGGCTAAGCTGTATTTCAGCTGTTCCCAAGGATGTGTATGTTAACTTGTTGATAGTGGTAGGTACTTCAGGCTCCAGTGGCAGCTATGTGACCACTCTGATGATCATTGTCCTGTAGCAGAACCAGCCCCTGCCTCCTCTCAGGAACACCAGGCACGAAAGAAAACAAAGAGGGATTTGTTTTTTCAAAAGACTGGCAGTCGTACCTCCTGCTCTTTACCGAAAAAGAGAGATCCTAGGTCACCTCAGCTCTCACCCTACACTCCCAGGAACCATTAGGTTGTAAGGAACTGCATGACTTGCTCCAGCAATTGATGTGAATGTCTGATAGACAGGAGAGATGAGCCTTCTGCTTTACAGGGCCTGTAGAGGATCCGATTGCTAGGAGCAAAACTCAATACCCAGAACGCCAGCTTACTTCATTGCGAACTACGTATCACCACCAAAAGGAAAAATAAGTGCACCACTACCTTAAAGTTTCAGCATTATGTTTTTAAAATCTTACCGGTGTCCAAGGTGTATGTCTTTCACAGTAAAAATTACTTGGAGTGCACTGTGAATGCACAGACACAGATCAGTGCTGAACATCTGGTTAAAATAAATTACAGTCTTATTTTGCAAATAAAAGTTCCTAGGGTCTACATGACAAAGTCTGGCCAGCATAACTATCTCATGGGGAAAAAATCACATCCCTAGCCTACAAAGATAACTATTTTGGCATGATTCCCTTCCCCACTATGTAGACTTACATAGACTTACACCAAATAGAGGACTCCTTTTGCCAGTATAACTCACATTGTTTGGGAGGTACTTCAACCATTCTGGCAGACTCCTTCAACTGGTATAAGCCAGGTCTCCATCGAGAGATTTGGCCAGAACGGTGACACCAGCAAAGCCCATGAAGTACAGAATAACCCTTTTTCTCCTGCTACTAGTCTCTTAACATTTTTTCGGTTTCAAAGCTTCCTGCTAAAAGGAAACACACAGAATTTGTTCCCTTTCTTGTATCAACAAGTCATTATTTCTTTTTACAGAGGAATTAAAGTATACATATGGGTAGGAGGTGTGTAGGTTTTAAACATTCCAGTGGTACTTGCTTTTGGATGGGAGGAGGATCCCAGTTCTCCTGTAGGATGCCTGTTGTTTGTTTTGGTGTTGGTTTTGGAGGTGGAGGGGCAGAGGGGTTTGCATTTTATTAAGTAAGTCTTCATATTTTCATTTTGCTTTGTGGCATTTGAATAAATCTAATGGTCATAGTTAATGGATTACAACTGTGTATGCAAATGAATTTGAGCTGGCTTGAATAACAAAACAAAATCCTTCAGCCTGTTTGTGAATTGTATTCTTATGCCCTGACTCTTTCCTTTTTTTTCACACGGTCCCGTCCCTGTTAGCTCTTAACTGATAACACTTGCCAAAAGACTTTCTGGATGAACCCAAAAATCCAAGATTTACTAGCCATCCCTAACCTATGAGCCCCCCTCATAGCACAAGGCACCTCATAAAGCTATCCTGAGTTAAAAGTACGATTCCGTTCATCGTGGCCACTGGCAGTTTTCACCTGTCCTATTTAGACAGTTTGTTTTGTCTAAATTCCCACTTGCCTCAGTCTACACAGACTCTCCTCATTGTTTTCCCTGCTCCTTCACCCTCCATTTGTCTCCCAGGTCGTGTGCTTTTGCGCATGTGGTGAAAGGACAAGGAGGAGGAGTGGAGGGGAGGCACCCGGACCACAGACAATCTCTTCCGAGCAGATGCAGACCAGGAACTTCCCCTTATTTTAATTTCCCATTATCACTTCGCCGTGAAATGATGAAAACGTGGAGCCAGCCACCGCGAGGCCTCCACTCTCACGTGCGCCGTGTTGGAAGGGGGGCACTGGCAGCTTGCTCCATCAGGCTGCTGACAGCCAGGACATGTCTGCCTCCCCTACAGCTAGCGCTGACACACAGCGCCCGCGGCAGTACGGCACCCGGGGGCTGACTGGGGAAATGGCAAGAGAAAGCAGTGACCAAAAAATGCTGCCTCTTCTCTGCCTCAAATAAGGCTTTTACAGGTGAGCAGAAATGGTTTGGGCTGCTAATGAGGTGTAGGCTGCCAAAGAAAACACATGCGCAAATTCGTATTTTCCAGGTGGCTGCTGGTAGAAGTGTAACTGTTCACTGAAGTCTACAGCATAAGCTTTTTTTGTGCTTATTCATTAAATTGCAGATTTGTCGTGAGGTTACTGTATCATAAGGTTAGAAGCGTTGTCTCATTCCTCCTGTAAATCAGTTCATTGTCACAAGATTTAGAAAAAAACGAGAGCCTGCTTCAGGTCACGTGAGGAAGGGGTTGCACTTCTGCAGAAGGTGCCAGTGGCTCTGTGTGAGCTGGAATGCCAAGGGATGCCGAGGAGTGCCAAGGCCACCGCTCCAGCTCCGCATTACTCTTGCTCAATGCCGAGCGCAAGTTAGTCAAGCCAAAGGGATTTGGATCAGAACTCGGTGTTGAGACAACAAACACGGGATGGAGTGTTTCCCTGAGGGATGGTAAAACAAGAAGCAGAAAAATGCATGACTGGTCCCTCGTGGCTCAGCCAGTGGGACAACCTGCTCAGACTGGTTCGATTTCACCCTTCTCATTCACATGCTCATTTTACCTTTTCTGGCCGAGGCCGCCCCGGGCCAGGCCCTCCTCACCAGACTGACAGCCTCGCTGCCTTGCTTTCCCCTCTCTGCCGCCGCTCATACCTGCTCCTCCAGCCCAGCACAGCTGGATGCGCTTGTTAAATAAAACCCTCCGTGGCCTTGATGACAAAGGCTGTGCCACAGCACTTTGAGCATTTCTACAAGCAGCTACTTTCGGTTCCCATTTCTCAGGCGGTTACGTGATTTAACTCTTTTGCGGTGGCCCGAGAGCGGCCCCGGGCAGCTGGAGCAGGCAGGGAACATAACGGGGGATGTGTTCACGTTTCCCTCTGCTACCAATGTACCTGCTGCAGCCACATCTTCAGATTTGGGCTTTCAAACTAGGTAGGCTATTTCCCGTGTAAGGGCACTCATACTGAAAGTAAGTTACAAGCAAGATGGAGAATCTAGACAAGATTTTGAGAGATACAGGCCTGCGTTGTCATTCAGACCCGTTTTGTCATTATTTTAATTTTAAAGGCATTCTGAAGATTTGACAGGGCTCCTAATGCATCTAGCTTCTTTTCAGAGGATGCAGGTGTAAGAGCGATGTTATGGGGTAAGTCCCTCCAGCAACTCTGGGACACTTGTTCTCTTCTCCAAAGTGATCCACAAATCCATAAATGGGTGTTTGCTAAGTTTACTGTTGTATGTGAATGTAAACTCTCTAGAACAGGTTTGATAAATTTGAGTAGAAGGAGAAGAAGATGGCCTAAAACTGAACAGTTCCCAGTGCAACTGAGATTCATGAAACTATGTGCAGGCACACATTTGTTCTCTAGGTACGAGTTACACACAGCTTCTAGCACTCTACTTAAGTAGAGTACCTTTGGAAAATAAAACTAAGACTGCTAAATATTGATGCAAACAAACAGCACATTAGTTGAATAGGATTATCAACGCACAAAAGATCCGAAAAGAAAACTGTGAAGGATCGAGTAGAGCAGGTTTGACCATCGAGGATTTTGTCCAGAAAGCCTTCTTGCTTTCTTTCTCTCGTTAATGCTAATATTGCTCCCTCAAAAGTGGCACCCATTAAATACCACCAGCTAGCAGCTGTAGTGACATTAGAGCTGTTATGCTGGTGCCAGAAATACCTCATTTTATTGTGGGCCTTTCCAGGAATAAGAAAACAAGGCAGCCTCCACTAGGTCTGGGCTTTTGCATATTGCAGAGCCACGTCTAACTGAATTAAGTAGAGACGCCAAGACTAAATTACTGAAACATTTCTCATGCTGACTTGGTTTAACAAGAATGCAGCCTAGTCTGAACACGGCATGGGTTTCCATGCAAGCTGAGTGATCAACACCTTGCAAATCCTGTGCTTAAAGAGATGGCTCGACCATTCCCCAAAGCCTGGGCTTGTCCTTCATCACACAGAGGTTCGGAGGAAATCTGCCTGCCAGCAGGGTCACTCTCTGGGAGCGTGGACGGGAGGCATAGCCATTCCTGTTACTATAACCACTCACATTTATGTATTTCTAAGTGTATGCATCAGTTTTCCTGAGCAAACCTAGCCATGATTAGTCCTTGCTCTTTAGATGTCTCCATCTGAGTGCCACGTTTAGTCAGCCCTATGCAAATAGTATTTCCACTGATTTCAGTTCACACGAACTTTGGTGAGCTGAAGCCACTCCCCAGGCAGGTTCTCTGCCCGTGGTCAGCAGGGCTTGTGTGGTGACACCTTCTTTTCCTTCCCATTGTAATTCAATAACTGCACCTGGCTGGACTGCCAGCATGTTGGCACTCCCAGGCGTAAAAAGATACCGGCCTCTCTAAAGATACCGACCTCGTGAAACGCCACACCTCGGCACAACACAGCCAAGGTCTGAGCTGCCCTTATTTACATGTCCTCATGACTTAGGCTTGCATAGAAGACCCATAAGCTCTTTGGGAAAAGAACAGCTACAGATTGGTCTATTTTTTGTGTTCCAAGAACTTTTCTCGTTAGCTTCAAGATGACATTTTAATGAGGTTTCGCTGCATAGAAAACATGGGACGATTTAACCAGCTCTGTCCGCTCCCTCCCCAAACTCTTTCTGAAATGAGTTGCCATTTGGGAACGAAAGCTTTTATGAGCATTTGTGTTGTTTGTATGGAGGCAGGGGTGAGGGAAAAGTCATTCAGCTGCTAAACCTTGGCATCGGAGCTTATGCCATTCCCTCTCCTGCCCCGTACCAGGTGGTAAAGCTGTCTTGTTCAGACCTGTGCAAGTTTCTTCAAAAGCCAGGAGTTAGCCTGTGTTTTGTTTGTTTGTTTTGGAGTCACGGAGAGGGCAGCGTAAAATAGCCGCAAGGTAATTCACGTTCAGTAAAATGGAAGTCTTGCTGGCTCTTCATTCAATACAATGTGGCTCAAGAGGATATCCTGCCAACCCAATGATAACGAGGGAAATAAAGTCACTTCCTCACCAGCTGTTTGATTCAGGTAGAAAAAGGAAGCCTTTACTTCCTTGTGTTTGCTCTCCCCACCGCCCCCCCAGCCAGAAATGCCAGGCTGAAACGGCCTTCTCCCTCCGTATTTTCAGTAAGGAGCCGTCAGATCCGTAATGCTTCACTGGGCTCAGCCTACGGGAAGTATGTACTTCTCTGCGGCCGAGAAGCTGCGCCTCGCCTCTGAAGCAGAGGTGAAGGCTGAGTTGCAAAGGGACCGAGACTGAGCAAACTCGGCTCGATGCGCAAGCGAAGAATGCCTGTGTGATTAAAGATGACATTTGTTTCTTGGATCAGAAACGCCGAATTTGGGCCAGCGGAAGAGTGGGGTAGTGTGATCTGGATGCTTTGTTTTGAGACTGCCCTGACTCAGAAACACGCCTCCTAATCCTCCGAGGGTGACAAACTCTACTTTTGCCCTGGGCTCCCTGCAAATCCCAGGAACTCCAGCCAGGAGCACACTATGTCCTCCCCTCATACAGTTCAACAGGCGAGAGGTGCCCTCGGGGCAATCTTCCTGGCCTGCCAATCAAGCCCAGGCAGGTGAGGCAGGTATCTCGGGTGCTTTGATGCTAAGAGGAGCCGAGGCAGAGCATCTTTCCTTTCCTCATGTCCCTTGCTTCACAGAAACAGTCAATGTAAAGTGGCATAGTAAACCAGCAATGGACTGATTTAAGAAAAGCTTCTTAAGAAATTACTTTTTTAAACACTTACAGAGCTGAATGAAGAGTTCTTTTCTATAGAATTTGTAACTGCCCTGATATAATTTTACATCCAGGATATAATGTTCCATTAAATTTTGAATAGGTAGGTCTTAAAAGCAAGGCCTGCAACCATTTTCTTTCAAATTGTGTAAGACTTCCAGAAAGGTTGACCAAGCCAGAACTTGCCTCAGTCTATTTGCCAAGGGGACCCTTCCTTTCATTATGAAGAGTGCTTTTCAGAGGACATCAAATGTTTCAATAAATTTTCCTAATCTTTTTTGTTTTAGCAGAGATTCTCTTATTTTAAACAGACCGGTTTAGGTGACAAAAATCCAGTGACAAATACATGGGTTTACAGAAGGAGGCAAACTTTGTGAAACAGTTGAGATTCTGTTTAGGGTTCTCTTTGTGCTAAAATAGTTTTCAGCAACAAGTCGTACTTCCCTCGCTCCCTCTCCTTGTTTTAGTACATAAAATGAGCATGTGTTTATTTAAAACAGGTTTGAAACTTAAACAAATAGTGACAGGCTGTTCAAACAAGCTTCGGAAATAGGCCTAATCAGGATGTTTGAGAAGGGGAGGGGGAACGATCATAAAGAGCTACTTGTAATATATAGTGCAGACACCATTAGGTTGGGTTCATGTTATTGTTGTAATAATCTTGGACGAAAAAGTACTGAATGCTGCACATTTTTTGTTAACATTCCTCTTTTGAGCCATAGGTTAGGCCATACTTTTGCCTTGTCTTCAAGTTTTACTGTAACCCTCCGTCCATCTTCATACCCAATATAAGGAGCTCTATCAAATCATTAGAGGTGTTCTCCCAGACAAACTGGGAGGAATGTTCCTAAACTGGGATAGAAGGGAGGCACAAAATATGCTCATTTTGATATTGATACTGATATGCATCGGCTGTCATGAATATACAGAAGTGAGACCTTCCCCACAGAAAGAAACCATGAAAATCTTAACGTTAAAATGTTTTCACATGACTTGCATGCATTTCCATGTTGGTTTTTTTTTTTTTTTCATTTCCTCTCTTTTCCACCCATAATAATATCACCAAGTGTTGAACTTTACCCTTGTTGTATTTTTATAAGGCCTGATCTTGAACTCCCTATACAGACAAAGCTCCCGTGGAAGTCAGTGAGTCTGCACTGGCGACAACAGGATTTAGCCCAGTCTGTAACATTTTAGGATATTGTGTTACTTCATAGCCTTAAGGAGAAATAAAAGCAGCTTTCCAAAGAGCTGCACAGCAAACTGAGTGTGCTTTTTCAGCTCTGCAACAGCACAGCAGAATATTAAGGCCAGAGTTTGCAAATGTCTATTTCAAAAACCAGGCAGCTAAGCGAAAGGTGCCAAATTTTCTCTTGAATGAAGAGTTTGCATTAAAACGTTTCCCCCAAAGGTTAAGCTGCTTTCACTTAAGAATATACCTGTGGAAACCCAAGTTTGAAAATGATTGCCTGGAGGAACAAGCAATGGGAAATAGGAGGAGGCAGACGTGTTTTCAGGTCAATCTGTTGGCCAAAGACTATAGCTATTCTGTTACCAGCTCTTACCTACTGACATCCACTCTTACGTACAACACGCACCAATATTATTTAATGTAATAACATATTCTGGGAGTAAATACCTATTATTTCTTTGAAGCTCACTCAGTGTCTAATGAACAGGAGTCAAAATGGCAAAATATTAAAAAACCTTACACGCCCTCTTGTGGTAAAACCACAAATGCTCTTATGCTGACAATAGAGGTGGCTAATGATGGAGGCTAATTTAACTACCTAATTTACAGAAAATTAACTTGGCTGGAAGGTTTATATTAATAACAGGGACCTTTCCCTTTAATTCCTTCTGTAAACCATAATATATATACATTTTTAGAAGGCAGGTTACCTCCTAGCGTAGTAACATTACAAAACAGCTAAAGGCACTCTAACACAGAGAATGTTAACTTCTACCAAAAATGGGAACTCTAGAGTAGTAAAGGTAGATACAGAAACCCCCACATTAGCTAGCTATATTTCATGGGTTTCTCTCAGTAGTTTGGGAACAGACCTCGATTGGCTGCCCAATAAAAGAGTTGCCCTAAATGATGCTATCAGTTTTGTCACATTTTTAAAGTCATTCAGCTTCGCTGTTTACTGCTTTCATGCCATACGGTATGATTTATCTGTCTCTCAGGAATGCTCTGAAGCTTCATGTTTGTTAGGAACTGCAGCCCACAAGAAAGGCGTTGTGTGCAGAGTGTCACCAGTCTGGTCACCAGACCAGTCAAATCCCATTGTATTTATGAGCCACAAAAACTTCATCTTTGCTACCTAAACAGCCTTTCCATTCGGCGCCTACACACCCATCCAGAGTCTCCCAGAGCAGCTTTACAAAACAGCGCTCTGTACATGGAGGACTGCGGCTCGAAGGAGGAACCCAGGGTGGTTTGGGCTGGGCTGAGGGAGAGGACTGCCCCCGCACCTCGTGCCGGGCGACTTGTGGGCGGCCGTGAGACGTGGTATCACTGCACGCTCCCCCTCCCCTTTTGGTGACAGTTGGGAAAGACCATCAGAGGGGTAACGCAACCCTAACAGCTTCAGTTCATATGGAAGAAACGTCTGTGGCTACTACACGTAGTCTTCTGAACCCATCCCAAAGGAACCAAATAAATACTGCCTTAATTTCAGTGAAGCTGACCAGCAATATAGATGCCCCATGTCCAGTGGAAATGAAGGGTTTGGAGAATGAAGGTCCATTTACCTCCTTTGTGTATGTTTGTATATACAACATTCTGGAGTCAAAGTGGTGGTACTCGTATTTAAAAATGCTGCTCCTATATTTTCTGTTAGACTGGGCATGGTTAAAGCAGAAGTTGTGACCGTAAGTAATTACAGCAATATTTGTAAAGAAGTAGGCAAGAGAACTTTGTGCTAAGCACTACACAGAAACATAGCTCCCAAATCACTATTTTAATGGGTTTGTGTGGAGTTTTTGTGCCAGCATAATTGCTGGGCAACTATTGAGCATGAAGAAGTTGCCCTCCCTCTCTGAAAAAGTTACCGCAATTCTGATATTCTGTTATTTCCCTTTCTAGGATGCCTTCGTGGAGTTGTATGGCAACAGTATGAGGCCTTTGTTCGATTTCTCCTGGATCTCTCTGAAGACTATCCTGAGTCTGGTTCTGGTGGGAGCTTGCATCACTCTTGGCGCTTATCTTGGACATAAGTAGAGTCACCCAGTTTATCGTGGATTACAAAAGTCTTTCAAAACAACAAAATAATATTTTTTTTTCTGTAGCACAATGATATTTTATGAGCAGAACAACTTCCCAGCTAAAGATTAAATCAGCTATTACTGCCAAAGGAAATATCATTTATTTTTACATTGCAGGAAAATTATTTATTAAAAGATATTTACACTTTAACCTGCTATTTTCAGAAACTCTGCAAGTTGTATCTGTCATCACATCACGTTGTTATTCTTAAGTTCAATGAGCCCCAAAGTCTTTTAGGTTCTTTTTTTAATTAATGCAGCTGGCTGGATAATTTTATCTCTGAAGAGCAAATATACTGACAAAGACCTACCTGCTTACACTCACGAGCGCAGTTACTTGAGCTGCTAAAGGCTGCGTAATTGTGTTGATTTTCTTTCCATTTTCTGGATGGCTGGGAGGGATCTGAAAGACAAGGTCAGCGTGAACAAAGTTCTCACCCTGTCCTGCTGGCAAGAACTTACGGAGTAAACGATTCAACATGGTACATATGTGGAGTCAAGATAGCAATTTCCTGAAGGACACTTGGCTATCCCTACAGGAGAACAGTTGGAAATATGATTGCCTATGCCTTGTGAACGTGCATTTTCAAGTTACCAGTTGTGCCATCATGTCATAATCACAATACCCTAATACATGTCAACTCAAATACTTTTTTTTAATACAAGTGTGAAGTTAAATCTTTGGGGCTTGCAGGAAATTGCCGTTCGGATGATTTTCTCAGCGGTAAAACGTTTTTTTGCGGCTACTGACACAGAAACATCAGGAGACCTTAAGTGCCTGCTTCAACAGAGCAGAGCTGGAGTCTGAAGACCTGACCTGTGTCCCACTTTAGTGGGCTCATATCTGCAACTAATCCTGTTTACTTACTGAGTTCCTCCAGGGGTTTGAAACCAATTAGATGCGGTCTCTAAATCCCCGAAAGTTGAAAAAGATCTTAATTTTATTTGGCAAGAAGCAGACCTCAGCTGAGTTACAGATTAGCTCTGCCTATCCTTGTTTATCAAACTGGACACCAAAATCAAGTTCATTTTCATAACAGGAAAAGAAAGTGAGCTTTATCCTCCTGCCCCTCGCCCTCAAAATTATTTCATGCTAATAATTTCCTAAGACTGTCTACAGAAGAAAAGATGATGAAGAAGCTCCAAATCCTCTCTCTGGACAGAGACTCTGACACCTCGATTGCACAGGTGCCTACTGTCATTTCAAGCGAAAATAGGGTGGAGGAAAAGGGGGGGCTGAAGTCATTTGCTCATGTTACAAAATGCAACTAAAGTAAAATTAATGCAGAAAGCTCGGTATACAGTTTTATAAACAGACCTGTGTTCTGAAACCAGATGTGTCAATGCATTTTAAAGCGGGGCTTTCCGTGCGCTCGGAGGGGGCCAGGAGTCCCGACGAAGCCGAGGAGTCTGACGCGTGTCCCATGGGCAGCTTTGGGCCATGGAAATGTCCAGCTTCAAATGGTTAAGTCAAGCGCTCCTATTTTTTCTATAGAACTTTTGAAATCTGGGATTTGTGGGTAAATGGACGTCCAGACATAAAAAGAAAAGGTTGCAAAGCTCCGGATAAAATGTACCATACAATACATAAGTGCTCTAAGCGTGAAAAAAATTACAGTGAATAAACTGTAGGTTCAACCTCAAGATTTCAGTCGAATAACTTTGTGGCATTATATGCAAAATATCTCCATTAACTTGGGAATGTAATATGTTCAATGTTAAGGCTGTAGTTGATGTGTCTTCAAAGCTGCTTTTTTGTTTGTTTGTTTGTTTTTAAAGAGTTGTACATCTCAGCATTTTTACTGCTATTTAGTCATGGCACCTACACTTTGTATGAGCAAAGATGGAGAGAGCTTACATTTCAAATTTGAAATTACTTTTGATTTTATAGAAACATAGAAAAGAAATGTTTCTAAGAACACAAAAATGTGAACTATGCTTGATTACAGAAAAATGAAAAATCCCACCGTCAAACAAAAAGCACCTGCAATGTTTTCAGAGTGTTTCTATCAGAAATGGGCATGCTCATGTAGGGTTTGTATGAAAAATATTTGAAATGGGAGCAACTGAATATCGTGGATTAAGTGTGGGCTTTGTTTTTTTTCAGCTTCCAAGTTGAATTTGTCTGCAGCCAATTTCACAACTGGAATTGGCTGGTATCGAGCTAATGTTTCATTTCACAATCTAGTCTTCGGTTCAATTTGTGCCCATACACCTATTAAAGTTCATGAACTATTAGACCTCAAATTGTTTCAATATTGTTTATTTTGTTAAAGGTTTACATTGTCAAAAGTAGTAAAAGAGTAACTATCAATTCCAGTGCTGCTATACTACCAGGATAATTTGAATGGGTTTTATTTTTTCATACCTTCCAATGGCAAAAGTTTTTTAAAGCTGCTTTAGAAATAATATGAAGAAGACACATGATACACATTTAAATAAATACTGAGGATTTTGTGTTCTGTTGTGTCTACTCACTGGACTTCCCAGTGTATTAGTTAGTACCAGGCAAAAAGAAGAGTCATGATGACTGTTGATGATTTTATTTTATTAAAGAGCTAATGGATTTTTCCCATCCTGACTGCAGAATAGTACAGTATTGTGGCTGCATTAGGTATAATGATAGTTGATAATACATTTATTAAGAAACATATTAGAAACATTGAATGTATATAAAAGCTTGAACTTCTTTAATAAAATCCTCTCCTCTCACTCCTGCATTTATTTTGCAATAATTCCTGTCTTTCCTATTCTTCATTACACTTTCACATAAGATTTTTTTCCCACAAAATGCCTTATAGACTTCCATGCTCCAAGACTATGCTTCAGTGAAAATCCATCTGCTGTCACTATGTATGCACACACAGCTGACCACTCCCAACATATCCAAGCTGTATAAGTGAAAAATAAAAAAAGAGGGACACTTCTGAAGTTGGTTAGGAGTGGAAGATCAGAGGACAACAAAGGAAGAGGTCAAGAAGTGGAGGGAAACAAAGAGATCACTGAAATATCTCCTTGGTTAAAGATGACTGTTACCTGGAATTTGTTCATCTCTCATCCTTTCCCTTCAAAAAGGATGAGGTAAGGGCAGAGTAAAAGATTACAAAGACCCCACAATTATTCTTCACTATAAAACGTTAATTCTGAAGGCAGTCTTTTGCAAAAACAGCAAATCCATAGGAATTTAAGATAAATACTTGATTTTGCTGTATTCAATTTATTTGTCATTTATTCTTTTTCACTACATTTATTAAGAAAATAACAAAGGAAAATATTTTGCTTCTGAAAAAAAACCAACCCTGTAAGATCACCTAAGATCTGTTATAGATCAGTAGTTTAGGAACAGATGGAAAAACGAGAAAAAAATTCTGCAGGTTAAGTAGTCTGAAGTCAGAGCTGAAACAGATGACATTTCTTAATAGAACAAGCACTGGATCCACTGAAGGAGTAATGGGGCTGTCCAGGTAACAGAGAGTAAACAGATAAGGAAGGGGGCTGGAAGATACGGAGAATGACATTGGTATGTAAGAAAATCTTGAGTTTCATATGATGCAGAAGTTCACGCAAGATGGTCTGAAAACCACTTTTAACTAAAACCAGATACACATGTGTGCACTACATGACTAAAATTACTAAAAATTTTCAATTACAAAATTATTTGTAAATTATTATAAAATTACCCAATCGCTAGCCAGGTTCGATTTGCTATTGTGATTAGGGATTACACAGCCTGAGTAGGGTTGCACTAATGAGGAACAATTACGAAGAAACAATGTTTCTCTGAAGCCAGAGGTGCAAAGGAGACCCAAAGGCGATGCAGTTCAAAGACTGCAGACCCAGTACCCCCAGTCCTGGCGTGCATGCAGTCTCCCCAGCTGAGGCGGCGGGAGTCAGCTGTAAGTGAGGACTGCAGGCTTTGCCCCTGAAGCATGACACTGTGCTTAGCTGTGTACCTGCACTCCACAAACCTAGAAGTCCTATTGATTAAAAGTATAGTGAAGTAGCATGTTAAAGCCTATCTTTTTTTTCCTCTCTCTATCTTTAAACAAGCTAGCAAAATGATTCATTTGTGTTATGAGTTTATGGCTCAGTACTATATGAAAAATTAAACAACTTTTGATTTATGAGTATCAAAATTCTTTCTCATTACAAAAGCCCAGCTTTGCTTTTCATTCCTATCTCTCTCTCAAACAAGGCTAAATACAAGGAAGACAAAAGAGCTAGTTTAATCTGTATTTGGTTTAAATCACACTCCTATACTAAGTTAATGCAGCTTCATCACGTAATGAAATCTTTTCCAAAAAGTTATACAGCATTAAGAATTCCACATAAAAACTGTATATTTTTATAATTTAAATAGCATATTTTTTTCTTTTTCTTCTGAATATTTGAATTTTAATTATCACCAGCATAAATGTACATAAGCAGATATCGTTTATCCAGTACCTTTGGATGATGTATGTATGGTAATGTAGTTTGTCAGTTTATCATCATTTAATATGATTATGTTGTTCTTTGTCTTTAAAATGTTGTAAGAACATGCTGCCATTAAACTTTCCATGTCTGTCTAGTTAATATTGTGAAAAAATAATAAAGCACACTGTGAGTTACTTGTTTTGCGTTTGCATTGTTTGGGATTTGTTGGTAAAAACCTACTCAAACATTTTGAGTGTAATCCCATAAATGAAACGTAATGTTTCCCTCCTGATAGTTCTGTTGAGATGTTCTGCTCAATATTGGCCACTATTTGCCAGCCTTCCTCAAAGGCCTCTGTGCATCGAAATGCAATAACCCAGGTTTGGTAAAGTGCTGCCGTGTGAAATACAGTCCCCAGGCGTACCGTGCGCTTTGGGACCCAAGGACAGAGTCACCCATTCTGCTGGGCCATACGTCTGATGTCTTGTGGAAGGTGCAGCACGACGCTTCTGTTTATTTGCTAAAACTACTTTTCAGCCATGTAGAAAGGAGCTGGAAAAGCATATCAGCAAGTTTCAACAGGAGAAACAGAAGTATTTCTCTTACTCCTGAAGGTTTGTTAGAGTTATGTTTGGTTTCCAGCAGGTACTTTTAGGTTCTTTTTTTTTGCTTCTTAAAGGCTCATACTAACTGACCCTCAAATCGCAGTTGTTGCCACACACCTTCTGTGGCTTTAGTTCGTGTAGAACATAGCTAAATGAGCTCAGGTCACGAGCGTTTAACTGCCCTAAGGATTTACCCAGCTTCTTGAGTGGGTTTTGCAGCCTAGCGTGTGCACTGTGCTGTCATGGATTGTGAGTGCCTGACGTTAGTAGTTTAGTGCCTTTCAAGGACAATTCAGACATGTGCAAAACATCTACCCCTCTGTCTGTGTCCCTGAAGACAGAGAAGGTGGAGGAAGTCAGCCTCAAACCGAAAGGAGAAGCAAAAGCAGCAGAACGCAACTAATAGACTCTGCGATTAAATCGTCCAGCAGAGAGCGAGGTTTCTAAATCCTTTGCAAGGCAGAAGGTAAGCAAATTTGCAGTTCTGCAAGTACTGCCTTTACCCCCCTCATTGTTCTGTGAGCCTCAAAAAAGAAGAAAAGGACTTGGAGGAAGGTAGCCTAGCACTGTCTTTTTTCTAGCAAAAACGCTGAGAGATTAGCACTCATGATTAAATGCCTACGTGCCATTGGGACCAAGCACAGTGAACCAATGGGGAGAACAGAAGAGGTCTGGATAAAGACAAAGTGAACGTTAGACCTGATGACTAAGGTGGGTTTCAGCTATCTGAAAATTGGGTAGGAGCACCTTTAAAGCAAGTTTTGCTGGGCCAAAACCAGAAAGCTCCCTTCTCAAAATATACAGGAATGGTTTCAAGCACTGTAAGTCTCCACAGAAGCTGCGCTGCTGGCAGTGCGTGGCAGTCCCTCTCTGGCAGCAGGCTCGCCGTCCCATAGTACCTGTGGCTCCTGCTTTTGTCTTCCTAGCTTATTAAATATTTAATGTCAGACTGCAAATGATACAAAGTGAAAGTTGTTACAGTATGAATGGCCAGATAACAACTACATGCCATTGAAGTTTCACAGAACACCTGATCCTAAGAGGATTGTAAGTAACTTTTTGGTACCAAGAACTGCCTCTGAGGACATTTTACTTGGGGCAAAAGACCAAGTAGTCAAGATTTGTGCACTGCGGGAAACTGACTTGCACAGATGGACAAACAACAAAGCAGCTCCTGAAGCATCCCATCATAGGCTGTAGTTTACTGCACCCACTACTGTTGAGTGCGAGTACTGAAAATGTTCTGAATGGCTCTCTAAAACCTCAAAGGGATAAATAAGCAAGTCAGTGAAAACCATCAGTATCTAATTTTTTCAGGACTTCTCGAGATGCAGGCATGCTCCCTGCTATCCTGCCGTACACTGAAAAGTGTTTCCCGATTAGTTCAGCCAGAAGATGCCTCTTCCTCTCCGATGGGGATACCTGTTCTGGTACTGACTTGTGCAACTCATTTCAAATGTACTGAGTTGCCTCTTGGATATCCTGGAGAAATGTATTAGTGTGCCCTCTTCTGCATGTGTCCTCCAGAACTCCCATTACAAGCATGACCACAACAGTGGGAATGCAGTGCCTTGATTATAGTGAGAAGCTCTGAAATCTGTGCTCAAACTCAAACAAGGTCCTGGTCATGCAGATAAAAGTGTGCATCTGGAGCAGACAGTACTTGTGCAAAGCTTTATAAAGCCGCAGGTGACAGAAATAAAAGCCAGCCAATCTATTTGGAGGTGAAACAGAAAAGGAACTTCATTGCCTTTCTTTGTCCCTCTGATAAGCTACAGACACTTAACCTGCCTGTGTGGTCAGAAATGCTGTTCAGTGCCATAGGTAGTAATTTTCTTGAGGTCACCTGCAGTTTCATGCAGTTTTAAATCTCTCCCCACCTGTACATTCCCACTCTAAAAAGATTACTGATCCTCAATACATCCAGTAAGTAAACTTTTCCCTTTCCCACCTGTGCCTTCCAGGATATTACTGTTCTCATATCTCTGGGAACACTAAAGACCCTTTGGCAGATAAGGTGTAATATATCTGGATTATACTATTAGTGGATTATTAACAATAATGTCCAATGTGCATTTCTCAGGCTATGCTACTGTGATTGTAAGCACTGTGGTGGTCTCTGCATTGCTAGACCACCGAGCTGAGATAGTTTCATCCAAATTATGAATGCCATTTCTGTTCAAAGCAGCCACAGCCCCATACTGAGGTGTCTACTCCAGCTGTAGGGGGATGAATGACATCTGACCCAGCATCATCTAGTTAGAAAGGTGCAAACGGACTTTATCCCGTTCACCATACAGCCCTGTGGCAGAAAGTTAAATTACGGTAGGGGAAAAAAAAATTTGACCAACTTGACCTGGCAGGGGTTACACTGAAGCAGCACTGCATGTAATGCATTTATGTAAATGCATGCCATGCAACTACTTCATATTCTTTCAAAAACTGCTCTTTCAGTCGAGTATCATGAATCCAAAAATTGTATTTATTGTATCACTGAAACACAGTAAGCTGTATGTCTTATACACATGAACTGACAAGTATGTCTGATCCAAACACATAAAAGGTCAGTGCATGCAGTCTGTTACTGACCACCGACTGAGGCCACAAAGTCAGTCATTCACACTAGGGTGACAACAGCTTTGATAAACCCTTAATCTTTGTCTTTGTTGGGACAACTACATCAGAAATTGTGAAGGGAGAAAATGCTGTGTTCAGCACTAAAACAGACAAAAAAGTAGACTGTACATTATTGCTGCAGTGGAAATAATCATCTCTTATTCACAAAAAGCTTATTCACAAAAGCTGAAAACAACTCACTTGTCAAAAAGCCTCTTGTTCTCTTCTAGGGTTCAACCCTCCAAGACACTTGTGTGACAGCAGATACCTCTAGTTGTCTGAGTGTGCTCAGCAACATTCAGGCTGCGCAGCATTTCATAGAATCAGAGAATGGGTTGGGTTGGGAGGGAGCTTCAAAGACCATCTAGTCCAACCCCCTGCCATGGGCAGGGACATCTTCCACTAGATCAGGTTGCTCAAAGCCCCATCCAACCTGGCCTTGAGCACTGCCAGGGAAGGCAAATCCACAGCTTCTCTGGCAGCCTATTCTAGTGTCTCACCACTCTTCATCATAAAAAATTTCTTCATTATGTCCAATCTAAACCTACCCTCTTTCAGTTTGAACCATTGCCCCTTGTCTTGTCACAGTCTTATGTATCTCAAAACTTAACAGCTGTAAAATAAAATAAAATAAATTGACACTGTGCCTCCTGGATAGTTCGGAAAGAAAACGGTGAGAGATTGGAAAGTGAACCCATGGGCCACATGAGAAATCCTAACAGGCGACAAGGCAGTTTGGAAATGCGCTTCCTACAAGATAATACCGCTGGAAAATGCCGAGAGCCATCGTGCCTCCATACCTGTCACTCTGCGATCCCACAGCGCTGCAAACGGCAAATCAAAGCGACTTTGGCTAAACAGCCCCTTCTCCTGACCTGCACCACGTCCACCGCCCCCCTCCCACCGAACCACCGGGGAACCCCCCGGCAGGGCCCGGCAATGCAAAACACGTCGACCGACCTCAGACGCGAGTGTTGGCAAACCCACTGCCGCAGCGTACAGATGCCAGCGCCCTGCAGCACACCGGAGGAGAAGCCCCAGTGCTCCAGTATAACTCGCGCCGCTTTTCAGGGCGAGCCCCGGCCCAGCTGTACTCGGCGGCAGCGCCCGGCCGGCAGCCCGTGCCCCCTCTGCTCCCCTGCCCCGACGGCATGGCCTGGAGGGGACCGCTGCCTCCGCTGCTCCCTCCTCCCGTCATTTCACTTGGAGCCAAAACTGGCAGCAAACCGAGGCGTTCTCTCGTGAGACCGTAAATTAACGTTGCTGAAGGAAACTGGCTAGTAGTTCCTGTGGCTCTGGGTTTGCTTTCCATCTGGCGTCGAACTTCAAATTCCCTCTACGGCTAGGAATAAAACGGGTGAGGTGCCAGGGCCACTCAGCACCCCCTACACATTACTAATTTCCTTTCATCCAGGCCTTTAAAAAAAATAAAATCCCTGATCTTGCTACAGTTTTGAAATGTTATAAGGGGGGGGGGGGGTTTGCACTTAAAAAAGCAGCTGTTATTTCTCTCCAGGCTTCGCAAACATTCTTCCCATTAAGTAACTCATTTACTGCTAGCAGCAGGCACAGCTTCCTCCAACACACAGCTCTAAAAGAAGCTGATATATTTTACACTTGAAAACATGGCCGTAGAAAAGAAACAGATGTATTTTAAACAAAAGTGCTCATTTTCAGCTCCTCCTCACTCCCCTGCCTCACAGACAAAGAAATAAGCCCTTCAGTCTGTCTGCTGACCACCTAAATCAGCACGATGAATTGTCCCGGTGTTTTCATTAGGGACATAAAATCAATCTTTAATCAAGGACAAATAGCACTGCTTCCAGTTACCTGCAAGTCACAGCTTCCAGTTCCGGAATTAGACGTCAATCCTGTTACTTTGCGGCTGCTTCCTTGTTTTTTGCCAAGATGGAGGGGGAAAGGAAGGCCAGTCCAGAGGTCATGAAAGATATTCAAGAAGTATAAAAGGAAAAAATCTATACAGCTACCTCCAACAAGAGATGGGACAGCATCCAAGGTTCAGATAGGTCTAGGCTCCTCTTCACATCACACACTTTTCAAAGCATGCTACCAACTCGAGAACTACTCCCATCACCATATACTGGGAGACTCCCATTAACATCAGCTAGAGCTAGGAAGAGATATTTTAGTACTTGCACTGGAAGTGGAGCCATTGATAGCTGCAAAACAGCTTTAACTGCTACACAGTGTTATTAAACTACCTGAGAAGAGCATGGATCTTTCTTCAAATAGCTTTACTTTTCTTAAGTTCAAGTTGATTGCGGTGGGAAGCTCTGTGGCTGGAAAAAAATCAGAGCGCCATCCCACGTGCAGTACTGCTCATCCCTTATGAGGACAAAACCCCAGCTGTCCCTTTACAATACTTGCAAGCCCCTTTGAAAGAAACACCAAAACCCATGATACAGGCAGAAAGGTATTAAGAAAATGGAACATGACACACAGCTGCCACATGTATCACAAGTGAGCACAACATGTGCAAACACAGATGTACCCTGGTCTATGCGGTATCGGTTTCTTTGCTTATTTTGTATGCTTGACAAATGACATCTTACCTCACGCTTTCCCAAGTCTTTCTGGAAGTAATTTCTCTGTGCATCTCCAGAATGCCACCAACAAGGACGTGATCAAAAAGTCTCCATTTGCTTGCCTTGATATGTTCAAATTCTCTCCTACAAGAGAAAATTTATTAAAAAAAAAAAGTCCCTGGTTCAATTAATTTTTTTGATTTAGTAGTTAATTGGAAAGAATTAGCTAGTCAAAAAATATATCACTTTTGGCAAACAGAAGTACACACATCCACTTTAAAAAAAAAACAACCTGTCCTACATTTTCAACTGTATGTCCACTGCCGAATCATCCTTTTCTTTAATTACAGCTGACAATTGCACAGATGTCTCCAACGCAGTTTGCTCATAAAGACACATTCATTGCAATGAGATACATGACAGACTTCACACTTAACAGTTGTCAACATAACTTCATTAATGTCCTGAAAATCCATTTGCCTACCCCCCACCCACTTAAAAAACAAAATTAAAACCCGCTTTTCTTCTGTCATCACATCCTCCAACAACTATCACCACTCACTCAAGTGTTAGGAAAATAAGTCACCGCTTTTTCCATAATCTCCATCAACTAATGCTACTTCCAACAAAAGCAGCGTACAAACAAACTCAAAGTCACAAAAGAAAGAAGCCATTTTCATTTCTCAAAGACCACATCTATTTATCTTGTTGACCCATCCAATTAAGTGGTATGATTCACCAATGACTAGTAGCACAAACATACATTCACATCTTTAATTCTGTCAAAACATTACAAAATTAGACAGCACAGAGCAGCTACCATTGTCCTTTTAATGATGTTCCCATGATGACTGTAGCTGGCAAAACAAATGCTCAAGCGTTATATGAGCCCTTTTAATACATAAAATGTTTCCTATAAAAATAAGCTTGCATACTTAGAAGACAACAGGGTGGTCGAGGTCAATTATAAAAACTACCTTTACTGGGTAGAGGACACCTAAATGTTCTCGCTTATGAACATCGGGCAAGCTTATCTTATGCACACGTGGGGCAGCAGCCCCAAATGGAAACAACAAAAGCAATGGGACTCTAAACAAGAAGAATGCCTGTATTTCATACTTGTCTAAACAGGAGCTGAGCACATGATGGAACACGTCTACAGATGGATCCAACTATCTGAAAACAAGAGATGTTAGCAGATGTTTACTTTTTGAGTAAAGACATTTATCCTTACTTGTGACTCATGCTAAGATTAAGTTTTATATTAGAACAATCAATTAATCCACCTGACTGTGTCACCATTGAGAAGGCTGACAACCCGCACACATGTACTTTGCTGTAAAGGTCTTGTGACAGCAATAGCCAGGGACTTGGTTACGACACTGCTCATTTTTCATACTCTCACAGGAACTGAAACAAAATATTCAAATCCAGTACCTCTTTACGATTACTTGAACTGAGGGAGGACTGTAAGGTAGAGCGAGTTCAAGTAGGGTTCAGTAGGTCCTCCCTACTCATGAGTCCTCCTTACTCATATCAGGCTTTGGATTTTGCAAGATATTTGCATCTTCAAATCCTAGACGGAGCTAACGGTGTTGTGAACCTCCGAAGGGTCAAGCCTTTGGCGACCTTCAGAGCCAGGAGAGCACTGCAACCTGAAGGCAGTATCGATGCTAGGAGGTGGGGCGCCAGCAGAAGGAAATTTCCCTCCTTATCGCAATTTGTCTTAGGAGGGAGGGAGTCCCTTTGAATTCCTCCACCGGTGTCTCCCCTCTTTCGCACCGCAGACGTGCGCACATACATAGCTGTAACTTAAGGCCCCAGCCCTGATGAATGTCCTCCTTGTTGGCAGACAGGTCTCCCCGCTACTGGGCGATACAGAGAGCATTTACTGTCACAGGTAAGTGCTCTCATGAAACAGTGTTGTGAGACAACTTTCTCCTTGAGTTTCCCTCTCTACTCCAGCCTCCCTGACCTTGTTTGATGGGAAGATGGAACATGGTAAGGGAAGGAAACTGTACAGCTGGATGTTCCCCAGAAAACCTTGGAATAGTTCTCCAGTGGAAGAAAAACATCCATGGAAATTATAAAAATCACTTCTAAAACTGACATATCTGTACTGCAGCAAGGATGCAGTGAATCTTTCTTCGTAAATGTGATTTGAATATATGCAGGCAATTCAGTAAGACAAATTCAAGTTCTGGTGAATGAAGACTATTACTATATATACTCTATTAAGTAGAAATTCAAAATTACACACAAGAACATGAGAAAAAAGCAGTCATACTGACAAAAGTTGGGTTTTTTAAAAAAATTGTTTATTTTGCCAAAAATTCCATCTAAACACAAAGGCTTAATATAATGTTAACTATGGTGCTGCTATTCTACCTGTATAATCAACTTAATGTCTCCGAAGATTTAAAGAATAGTGTAGCCATTATGTGATTGCACCTTAATGCCAGCTTTAAAATGAAGGGGAAAAAATCACTTCTGTATGCCTCATAGAAACAAGTAATTGCTTTAAATCCATCTTTCTTGAAAGCAAGCTGTAAACTCTCCAGTTTCAAAACAGGCAGATAAATCTCATGCAATTTGTCTGGTTTCTAATTATTAGATAATTCATAATAAAAAGCTGGAGGGGGGAGAATTAGGTGCTAGAGAAAGATGTTTGGGCACACATCAACCACCAAAATGGATTAAGATCAGACAAAAAAGAGAGAACAGAACGGCTATTAAACTTCTGCCTAGTCTTCACTGGGGCTGTTGTTATAAACTTTGAGTACAGCTGCACTTAATGAGTTTGTGTAAAAGCAGACATCATACAAATGGGAGAAAGTACAAACTTCATCCAATTAGATAAGGGAATTGGCCAGCAGCCTCCAACGAACTGAAAAGCTCTTCCAACTTTAGGGATGAGAGCTAATTATAACTCTATTTTTGTGTGTGTGCGATGCTACTAAATTATAAAGAAATATTGTCCTGTCAAAAAACTATGTCATATGCACTGACTTGATTATTACAGATAGAGTATTTGCCAGAGACAGGGCTGGAAAGTGATTAGCCTTGATAACAAGAGAAGTCATTCAGCCATCAAACTTCAGGGTGCAAATGGCTTCCCTTCCTGAGTTTCTCCCCAAACTTGGGCAACAGGGTGGAATGGCAAGAATTTCTATTTCTTCTTCTTGGTAGTGAGGATGCAGGGAAGACATTTGACACAGATAGCTGTGTGCCTGTTCGGGAAAGGTAGCTCAAGAGATGTTCACTGTTAAAACTAACACACAAACTGGGATTTTTTTTTTCCTTTTTTTTTTTTTTTTTTAACACACAATAAGACAAAGAATCAGAACTCAGCTAGAGATGAACAGGCAGAAAGGTTCTCCCTGTTGCTTGATAACAATAAGTACCTTGTCCAGGGAGTGGACCAAGCTACGGAGGAAGCAAGGAAACAACGTTCCTTCTCCTCCTCCTTCGTCACCCCCAAGCATGCCACCTTAACACAGTACGCTACAACTACTTAAGATGTGCAACCCCAGCAGCCATGGCCCAAACCGCCTTCTTGGCTCTGTGGCCAAGTAGGTCCCCCATGCACCTCCAGGAAACACTGTCCATCAAATCAGGCAATTTTCAAGAAACAAATGACATTTTATGTAAGGAGAAAAAAGTGCGAGAGGGCATGTGCTCACTCTGTGAAAATACATGCTGAGGGCAGCAGGGAAAGGAAGTGGAATTAGAGAAAGTATTAACTGAATACTAGAAAACATGTTCAAACTCTGGACCCTGCTATTCCACTTCACTCGTGTCTCCTCTGGAATAAGTGCTTACCACCACTGCCAAACGATGTCACTCCTGATAGCCTAATTCCCAGGTTGTGTGCTCGCTGACAACCTGTGCAGACCATCATTACGATTGTGAAGCGCAGCTTGGTTTTCTGTTCAGGACAAAGTAGAGCCACTGGGACTCCCTGAAAGAAGCCAGAAAAACAAGACAAAGAAAAAAACCCAGAGCAGACAGAGCACACCGGGAGGCTGAGACTGCTAATGGGGCAGCTGTAATCAAGGATGAAAGACTCAAACATGGGATTAAAAAGGGCAGTGGGAAGAGTCCAGAAGAGCGCTGTGTTTGAATCTATCCAAGCCGTACTTCTAAACTAATATGTTTTAATTCAATTATCCTAGAAGCAAATAAACAAATTAACTTACTTCTTAGATTTATATCAACAGTAAGACAACAGAGCCAGTGACATCTCAAGAGACTTTCAGCAATCCTTTGAACTTTGAATGAAGGCTACCAGTGCAGCTCCTAAAACTAACACAGGCAAGAGAGAGGTTTAAGGCTTCTAAACACAGATTCAGTGTGTAAAGCTAGAAATACTAAATAAAAGCAGTGGTGCCTTATTAAACAAAAAGCAAATCACCAAGAAATCAGCTTTCAGGGATCAGCTAACTGCCGCATTGTACTCTCATGGAAAATTACCCAGCAGTTTTTTCTGAACCAAGAAACACAAATCAGTTTTGGTTAGTGAATGCAGGAGCCAAACTCTTCTATTGTGAGGGTTTCAATAGACGCTCAAATAACTTTGACAGCGTGGAGGGGGAAGGGTGTCTCTGACCCAGTTTCTGTATTACAGCGTCGCTTGGGTGATGGTGGTACGAGTGTTCACAGCAGAACCTCTTTTTCTTTAATTTTCCTCTCCTGCTTGCCCACCATTGCTTTGTTTAAATAATCCACAGAGGTTCTCATGGGCTCAAGAATAAGATTAATTGAGCTTAATGATTGCTGGTGACTTCTTATATGCATTCAGCTGATGATGGCTTCAGCATAGAGGCCCTTTACGGAGTGCGAGAGGAAAATTTGCTTTTTTTCTTTGGCTTTCTCATTTCATACCCATTTTGAAAGAGGAGTTCTCATTTCTTCATGATATCTTTGCCCAAAACCTCTTAACATGCTGTGAGAAATTTTGAAGGTCAGACCTTCTTCACCTGGTGGAACCTGAATGACTTTTTTCTAGGCCCTCTGCCAAGAAGTTTCTTGCTACTTCTCATGCCACTGGTGCGGGAGAAGACGCAACTGCTCCTTTTTGTAGAACAACAATAGCCTGCAGAGGCAGGGAACTGGACTAATGAGCAAGGGGATAAATGTCTGAAAGACTGAAAGAAAGGCTCCACCTGCACAGGTGTCAGGGAAACCGGGAGTCCACGTGTGCAGGCACATAAGGGCAGTATCCCCGCCAGGCACCTGGGCAAGAGATGTGACAGATGAACTGGGATGAAGACACTGAAAATCTGAGTAAGACAGGCAAAATCCAAAGGATGCACGTGAAGCTAAAATGACAGGTCCTTCCCACAGCAAGGGCTGAAATAGACTTACAAGCCTGAACATCCACAATAATAATTTTCTCTTTAAAAAGCCCTCACTGCTAGCCATGTTTCAATCTGGTTTTCAACAGATCTTGAATTATTATGAACCCTCGCTTGTCTGCTTTGATATGTCACAAGCCATCACCAACCTGACAGCTCTCTGGCAGACTTCCAAGCATCTTCAAAAATACAAAGCCAACCCTGCTTCTAGTGCTTCCCCCACTTCCAGCTCCTAAAACAAAATCTAATTCAGGGGCTTGAAAAGAGCAGAATCAGAGCTCACCAATGGCCTGAGAAAGCAAGCTGAAACTAAAAAGTTACACTGTCAAAAGCAATAGAATAAGGAGAAAAGAAAAGCAGGAACGTTTTTATGTCAGCCCATAGGCTGCACAGCAGTGTGTGCCACAGCAGGGGTAACCAGCCCTTGAGAAGCACACAAATAATTCTGCTATGCATAGACAGGGATTACAGCAGGTGACTCTCAGCACAGGTGCAAGAATTTGGGGGCTACTGTGCAATCCAAACACAAGCAGTGGAAGGAGGTGAGCCAGCGAAAACGGCTAAGGAGATCCCTGTTTGATCCCATGGGACAGTAAAGCAGCCAAAGACCTAAGGAGCTGCCGTCATCAGCCACAAGACCTCTTCCCAGCTCTCTCTCTTGTAACTTTCCTTGACTAAGGAGTGCTGTTCAAAGTGCTGGTGCACGTTTTTTAGGGTTAAGGAGACTGGTCACTCTTGCACTAGTCAGTTATAGTCAGAAGGCAAAAAGAAAAGACTAAGACTGGAGACGGGAAAGCCTGAAGAAAAGATGTAGTGTAGTTTTTATTTTTCCATCAACAATACATTAGTATTCTCATTCCATTTGAGAAACCAGGTCCCTTTTTTGCTTTCTTTTCCAGAAGGTTCTCTTCCCCTTTTTACCACTGGGGAAAAAAAGATCTATTGGAACATGTACATTATAAACTTAACCCATTTTGGTTTGAATCCAACAAATTTTACTTCACTTTCTCCAAATACACATATTTTCTGCAAACATTTTGTATAATCTGAAAACTCGTGTTGTCTGTTAAGAAAATAGTGACGGTTAAAACTTTTGCCCATTTCTAGTGATTCCTTCTTCATGAGAATTGTGGCACTTTCCTGGAAAACATTACCTAGTACGCTAACTTCAGGACTGTTATGTTCACTCAAGGTGACAGAGGCATAATCCCCTCTGCTGCCAGAGACCTCCCCCTTGACTTTGGGCTATTCATTTTGCCTCTGTGCTCATCAAATCCAGCTATAAAACAGGTATTAAACAGGTATTATAGCAACTTGTACCTTACAGAAGCACCATTATTGTGAAGCTCTTGAATACTGTGGAGGAAGAAGGTATAGAGTATATAATAACCTACATGAATTAGGCTTTAGAAAGATGCTGCAGAGGATGATGGACTTGACTGAACTATAATGTGCAACTGAGCAAAGCAGTGCTATTTCCTGAAAGACCAAAGCCTTAAGACACTCTCACTCTTGCAAATAGCACCACAAAATCTCTCATGGATTACAGACAGGCAGGAGTTCTGTTTTATATCTCAGCCAGAAGACAAGAATCATTCTGCTTCTCAACGGGCTAAAAACATGCAGTGGTTCAAACAGACCAAAAGGGAAGGCAGCCAGTACCGTAGAGTCAAGACCTATGGAATAAACACCATCATTCCTAAAGCACTTTAATTTTGTCTCCAGTGGAAAAGCCAGGCTCGGTCTTACTTTGCTAATGGCATATAAAGAGTTTGCTGCCTGATGCAGTATGCCTGTGATGTTGCTTCAACACTGGACATTTGTAGCTCCCCTGCTGCAACTTAAAGCATGTTTTCTGAACGCAGCCTTAGCTAAAACCCTTTACTGACAAGAAGCGATCTCATTTACTTGTTGGTCTTTGACATCCCTGTTCTAGATTCAGGGCAGCCTATCTGCGGTTCTCTGAAGGCTCCCTCCCTTCACACACCGGAGCTGAGCTGGACGCGGCGAGGCCGGTGGCATCCTGGTACAGACACACGCTAACAGGGAACGGCCGAGAGCCCAGTGCCCTCCTCCTACTCCGCAGATTATCAGCAGTAACTGGTGATGGAGCTGGTGGGGAAGAGGAAAAAGAGAGAAAAACTGAGAAAAGCGAACCAGATGATTAAGGAGTAAAGAATCGCAGATGAAACTAAAAATAGTCCCCTCGGCAGTTGTAAAGGAAATTCGTTTGACAGGAGGCTGCTTCTTTTGTCGAGAGTGGTTTGTTATGCAAGAGACGATACCAACACCGGCTCTTCTTATCTTGGTTGTCAGTTTAACTGACAAAAAGGAGCAGGGGTTAACATCACTGGAGCCACAGCCAGTCTTAACATTTGTTTGTTTTCATGCATGTGCGTGTTTTAAGAGGCAGCCCAGGGATTAATAGTGGCAAGAAACTGTGGTGCAAGCTCAGTTAAGCAATTTCAGAAAAATCTTAAGAGTACTCACTTGTTATTAAAGGCAACAGTTAAGCCCTTGCCTCCTGCTTCAGCCATCCCAAGAAGGGGATCATGGTGACTTTCCCACACAACAGAAAACTTAATGCTCACAAGTTCTTCCACTCGCAGGCAGCAGGGGACAACCTTGCCCCTAATCTGCTTTTCCAGTTTGCAAGGTAGCTCACTCAAAACACGCAGAGCCTTCTGGATACAAGAAAATGCAAAATTAAAATGAACAAAGTTGTTGCATTCCCCCTCCGCTCCTTCCTGATGCTGAGCCTTCAATAGCATTTACACCTCTACATACGAAGGTAAGAAGTAGGAAGGAAGAGGCTTTAAAAGACACGACCTTAACATCTCTTACAGAAAAGAAGTCACTGTAAAACCAGGAGAAGAGGGGAAAATGAGGACATCAGCAGCTTCCCTGACAACTGCCCACAGGAGTGCAGGTGAGCCTGTATGTTCCTCATTAATGTGCCTGCTGGCGTGCCTACAAGCTTTTAGAGCACCTGGTGGTCACTGCTGCCAATATCTGCTGGTGAGGAGGTAAGCAAATCACAGTCTGTCCAAATTAAACAAGTAAAGGCCAGGGCTTTGAAAAACTCAAGAGACACACACACATGCACACACACACACGGTGTGTGGGAGTAGGTACTCGGGTATGATGTAGGTGCAAGGGAAAACAACTCATATTAGTCTTATCTTCACCAGACTTGCCTGAAACATTCATATTTAGACCAAGTATGCCACGCTAAACCGAGCGTTAGTTGAAAACAGGACAGTCGCAGTCTCTCCTCTATTTCTCTTTTCTGAGGAAATGTTCAGCAGCACAAAGGCAGCAACACAGAAGTCCTGTCTCCTTGGTGGGTAACTGAAGTCATCCTCTCTGTCCCAAACACCAAAAGTGTTTGGTAGAAAAGTAAGCAGCAGAATGTAAGACAAGTTGGTGGAAAGCCCCTGTTGAAAAGTAGATAGCAGCTTTGTGCTTCAGGTTGAAAATGTGCACCGGGTTGAAATACTGTGGACTTCTTTTGTAAACTAACTTAGAAATAACTTGATCCATTTCCCACTTGGTGCAGGAAGACCTCGGTGGTAGATTCTGCCCTTCACCAGACCCACCTGCCATGAACTTCTCAGGCCACAGGATGCCACTGTTGCATTTCTTTTTCAGGAGGTCAAAAGAAACTGCGACAAATTAATTGCGTGAACTGGACACCTAAATTTAATGCCTCTTTTCCCTTCTTAACGCATACAATTGCCATCGTTACAGCCCCAGACAGACCAACCAGATGTAAATAGCTCAGAGCTATGTTTTGATCAGGAACAAAATGTTTGGATACCTTTTAAGGCTAGATTACTGAACCCAGCATCTCTGTGCATTAATAAATTTTATATGCACAAGAAATCTTTCCAATCACTGCCAGGAGTGTTGACTCCAACCCTGATAGTTTTGACCGCAAACCAAGTATCCCCTGTTATTGGATTTTATCTATGTCCAGATGAGAAAAGAAAAACATTAGATGGGAGAGTAGATTAAATGAGATGATAGAAGGCAGACTGCTCGTAATTCCTACCTCTTGAAAAAGAGACAAGAGCTCCTACCATGTTAATAAAACTTCATAAATATTTTACTAATATAAAATGGAATGTAATGTATTCATGCCAGGAGACAGGGGAGTGGTGTGAGCTCCCAGATAGCTCCTCTTGCTGCAATTTTGTGCAATTTGCAAGCTGGCACCCAGAATCATAAGCCCAGGACTACTAAGACCTCCGGGTTAGTCAAGACAAAGGCACCTCACAAAGGTCCACCAGTGTGAATTTTAGAGCAGTCAAGACTGCAAAGATTTGCACAGGGTCTATATGTCCTTTTACATTTAAGTGGTAAACTATTATAGAAAACTAAGTATGGGATTGCAGATAGTCTCCAAGATCTGCTCAGACAGGAGTTCCCCCAAGTTCAGCCAACACAGATGGAATTTGTGAGAAAGGACTGCAAAGAAATGAGGCAGAAGTTTTAATGCGAACAGTTTCTCAGATTTCAAAAGCCGTTTTGGTTTTGCTCATCATTTCAGAAGGGGAAAAATTGCTTCAGCCTACCTCAACTCCACTTAGAGAAGAGGGAAAAATAAAACGAATTATAAGGTTTCAGATACAGTTTGGGTGGCCAGCAACAGCAGAACTTGAGGAAAGTCAGCATGAAAGTGACAGCTGCGGTGATCCAGAGTATTATCAAGGCTGGTGTTACAGCTCCATGTTTCAAGCTGATAGAAATACCAAGGGGCCCACAGATAACAGTCTTTTGGGATTCAGGGCTTCAGTAGAAACATCCTCACTGCCTTCAGCCTGTTTGGGATGTGTCCCAGAAGCCAGCTATTACCCAGCCAGCGTCTAGATTCAGTGTGACAAAATCCCACTTTTCAGAAAACAATGTTGTAAGGCCTTTAAATCAGAACTAGGCAATTGCTCAGAAGATGCTGGGAAGGACTCAGCCTTGGAAAAGAAACAACTACCAACCAAATCATTCACATGTTACCAAAGACAATAATAAAAGAAGCCTAAGGATGGTTTCCATTGCTTTTAAAAATAAGTATTTGTAATAGCACACACCAAGGATATGATATCAATATTAAATCACTCATGATTGTTTACATCTCTTTTGCTGAAGCAGTATTTGGTGTTGTGATGGTTGTTTTTTTTTCCACTAGGACAGAAAAAATTGACCAACACATAACCAATTACTTAGTTCCCAAACCCAGTTTACCTCCCATTCCAAAGTCCAGGGATTTCAAAATCTCTTTAAGAAAAAAAAAAAACCCAAACCTTCAACCCAAATTCTTTTCTTGCTGTTTATTACAATAAACAACAGATTTCATGTAAAAGCAGCACCAAGAAGGTAGGGAAAAAGAAAAATGTTCCAAGGCTAATTTTAGTCCTGCTGATCTCAGGAGCTCAGTGTTCCCGTCAGACTGAACAGACTCCAGTGGTGCCCTGCCTGCCTGGAGAAATCTGTCCCTGGAGGTCTATTTATGGCACCTTGTACCCTATACCTAGATTGGGGTTTATTGTTTGTTTGTTTTGTTACACTGGAGCAAGTATCCAGGACTGCATTGATCCAAGACACAGATGTGACCTACTCAAGTAAATTACTAGGAAAAAAAAAAAAAATCAAAATGGTTCACACTTCATTTTCTGCAAATCGGTCCCTCTGGACTTCAGCAGCTAGCCAAAATTCAGTCCCCAAAGTTATTTCTATTAAAAGGAGATACTGATGACAGAATCAGGTGTATTTTTGATACAAACCCATCTGCTTACATACAACACAGCATCCTTTTACCTGCAACAAGGTAAGAACAAATGATGAGATCTTTTTCCTTGATGATTCTCATCCAAATTGAGCCAGTACCATATCCAACCCCTTCATGAGTTCCTTCTACTTTTTTCTCCTTAGACACACATTCCTACTGCTACCTCTAGCTGTTTCTCCCTAATCAGCACCATTGTCCGTGGCTTGTTTCACTGGTTGTTTTGTCATATAGAGGCAACTCCAGCAATCACTACCTCAATACCTTGTGTTTGCTTTAGGAGCTCCCAGGGAAAATCTCTTTGGTCACATAGTTAAGTTTTTAATGTAGATCTCGCCATGTAATTCTGGGTCAGTTGTGACCCCATTGTTTCTACTAGCTGGTTCCATAATGACTTTACCCACTTTTTAAACACTTAGCTTGCCCATCAGCTTCGCTGAATTTTACCCAGTCCATAGCTGTATCCCTTCAGTTCCACCTAGTCTTCCATCAAACCAAAATGGCCATACCCTAACCCTTTCAGCCCAGAAAGAGAAATGCTTTAACAAAACTACTAGTTATACTGTATACAGTGGCTGTCAAGGTACCTTCGTATTTCAGCACCCCCCCAAAAAGTCTGTTTCCAGCCATGTCTCCTTGTGATTTTTCTACCGTTTGTATGAAACCTGCCTACCCGAAGGGAGCTGTTATTCCTCATGCTCCCCATCAAGAGCAGACATCTTCTGCTGGATGCAATTGAAGAATGTATTTCCCAAATGTTCATCAGCTAGACAGGAGAACAGAATTCATGCAGGCACCCTAATCTTCTTTAGGGTAAAATCTGCCAAACTAGCCTAAACTACCTTTAAATAGAAACAGTAGGAATTAGAACCAAACAGAACTATGAAGCAGTAAAACACTCCTGCTGTTAGCCTGCCTTTGCTAGCAGGATGACAGCCCCAAACTGAGAAGGCGTAGTGACTAACTGATGGGTAGTAGTGTCTCAAACTGCAACTTCACATTAAGGCTTCAGTTATATTCACCACTCGCTGCTGCCAAGAGAGGTAGCCCTCTCCCCCCATTCCTCCTCCAGCTTCTTCCCTGTGGGACACGTGCTTCTGCCAAATCCTTGCTCCAGCGCACATTTGATTGCAGCACAAAGCCAATTCAACTCACTAAAACAGTGGAAGGTAAATTGGTTTTGGCTGGAAAGCAAGCTGAATTGGCTTAATATGCGATCAAGCAAGCACTAGGCTTGGTGCAAGACAGAGCGAAGACAAACTGTACAGCTGAAGGCAGGAACAACAGAAGAGGTCTAGGCGAGGTGAGAATGGTAAACAGCAAAAGAATCTGTTAACACAGCTCAGCTGGAGCAGGGAATCACAGTCTTACCATGGTCCAGCAATATACAAAACACGTCTGGAGTATTCAGTTCCTGTAGATAATCTCCTCCTTTCAGGGACAGCAGTTCCTCTGATACCTGCATGTTACTTAAAGGGGATTTGGGATTTAGCCCTAGCATGGGGCTGCACTAATAGTTACGTATCTTAAGCCCAAATTCAAGATGCACTGGTACCCCAAACGTGCTGCTCTGTAAGCCCTGAGAAGGAAAGGGATTTTCTGGTCCCAGCTCTTGTGGAGGGTAGCACAACAGCCTAGGGAAGCTTTCCAAGGCTCAGGATTTGCTGGGCATGGTGCCACATTGACACCACCATCCTGCTTCTGAGGCACGGATTGTATTTGTGTACAGAACTGCACTGCAACGAACAACTTCTCCGTTGCAATGCTGGTTCATGGGTCTGCCCCAGACTCTCTATAAAAATAGATATATCCCTAAAAGAAAGCATCCTGAGGGCACCAGCACATCGTTCCTCTGCAAGAGAAACATCACAGGCTGGCAGCGTGGAGACAAAGCCCCTGGAGATCCACCCCAGAGAGAGGCTTTCAGCAGAGCCCTAAGAAATGAGACTGCATGCATTCAAATGGTCAATTATCTAAAACCCGGCTTTGCACCAGGAAGAGTTTAGCTGCTTACCTCCCCTTCCAACCCATTTAGCCTAACACGGCCTGCTTCCACCCACTTGCTCCTGCGGACAAGCTTCCCCCGTTTTCTTTCACCTTCTATCCTCCGTACATCTTGTACTGCACGGCTTCCCGCCCTGAGCACTGCCCGTCGACGAAGACGGCTTTTAAGAAACAAAAAGGCAACCGGGAGGCCCCTTGAATTTTGACTTTATTAACCTTCAAGTTTTATATCCTCTCAGGGTCCTGCTTACCAGATTCTCCCTCAGCATCACGGTGCACGGGGACCTGACTTTACCAAACTAAACACAAGCCCGAGGTCGCCCCACGCCCCGAGACACCGGCCGGGCAGGGTGGGCGGCGGCAGGCAGCACCCCTCCTTCCCCCCCGCCGCGGCCACCGTCCCCGGGCAAGGAGAGCAGGCCCCGCCGGCGAGGCGATCCGACCCGACCCGATCCGATCCGGCGGGCAGGCCAGCACCTGCGCCGAGGGCCGGCCCGCCGCAGGAGGGAGGCGCGGCTGAGGTGGGTGGACGGAACGGGGCAGGCCGCTCCCAGGAGCTGCGGCTGGGCGGGCCGGAGCTCGGCGCTCCCCTCAGGTGAGGGGCGGCGGGGGGGCTCGCTGGCTTTCGCCCCCGGGGTGCCGAGGGACGGGGCGGCCTCAGAGGAGCGGGCGGAGGGGAAGCGCGGGGCCGGCGGGCGGGTGGCGAAGGGCGCGACTGGTTCCCCGGTGGGAGGGGGGGAGGTGCCCAGGGCCCCGGCTCCGAGGCCTCAGGCCGGGGCTCCGCCGGCGGGGCCGCTCCCGGCGGGCGGAGGGGGTTTCGGCTGGCTGCCGTGGGCCTGAGGCGACGGGACCGACGCCAGAAAGCGCCCGCGGGGCGAGGAGCTTCTGGCCGCAGCAGGGGAGGTGAGCTCCCCCGGAGGAAGGCACCGTCTCTCTCTTTGTTAGCCGTAAACGAGTAAAAAATAATTCAGTTCTTCAGTGACACCCTAAGGAGACGGAAGGGAAGTCATTAGGCAAGTCCTCAGCTTGATCAGTCAGAATTAAATCGACTGCAGGCACTTGTGCAGTAGTGCTGAAGGGCTGTGATGAAGGCAAATGAGAATAAAGATTCCTTAGGTGCTTAAACTCTGCGTTTCCCTGTTTTACAGGTTTGGGCTTAAGTGTGCTGCACTCAAAAGGGTAAAGACGCTTTCCGGAAATAACATCCCTGTAATATTTAATACCAGGTTATCAAGGGCGTATTTTCTCGCCAACTTATTTTTGGCCCAGCACAGCTTTGCCCGTACCTAGCGTTTACCCAGATCACAGGCGACGTTTGGTGCTGCATCTGCTTGCACCGATGGGCAGTGCGAAACTGTCCAGGACAAAGAAGCTTCCAGGACAAAGGTCACAGCTCGCGCTTCCAGGTTTGCCCTGCCGTCAGTGGCAGTTGTGTGCACGCTCGTGCAATGCGCTGGTGTTTGCTGGGTTTAATACTTTATGTAAGAGACAATGTTAGAGAAGCCACAATTCATGTGCTTAGCGGACACCATGCCTTGTCCTTGCAGCAAAGGTAGGAGAGTCAGAGCGGACCTAAGCGCAATAAATGTTGAATATAGAAACATTACAATTACTCGATTAATAGGAAAATGTGAAGAAAAACTTTCTTCTTTAGTCAAGTTACTTTGCTTGTGGTTTAAAGGGGTTTACTTCCTTCGCTTCTTAAGGAAGTCTGTACTAAGTCTTGAATCAGCATGAAATGGATGTGAGTGCTGGTAAATGAATAACTTTAAGTAGAGCTATAAAATGAACGAGTTTTATTTCTCTGGTTCAGGAAGTTATTTTAGAAAGAAAGAATACATGTAAGAAACAAGATGTCTCATGCCGGGAGACGATACCAAGATAAGCAATACAGGCACCATGAGAACCATGGATCTGATAGATACGAGGAAGACAGAAGAACAAGAAAATCATACCCATACAATGCAAGGTATGTCTTTGTCACCTTAAAGAAACATATCACAGCAGGTCTATAATGTCTGTCGTTTGCTGATAAATACCTTCATATTACAATAGTAAAGAAAGCATTTACTCAGCCTTGAAAATGTGAAGCATGAGCATGCCACATTTGGAATCAGGGAGCTATTTTACACTTAAAAATTTAACTTTTTTCTGTTTAGGATATT
>JAVJGG010000030.1:12965083-13035772 GCA_035590195.1 Aviceda cuculoides | reverse complement strand
CTTAGAAATTTAATGTTTTTCTTTGTATTGAGCTCGAGAGGGGGCAGAAACATAGGCTGCGTGACACTGGCAGAGGTGTGAATTTCCTGGGGTTATCTGGATCAAGTTGGGTCACAAGTAGGTGAAGTGTGGCCATGTGTCTTAGTACAGTCCCTGAAGAGGCTGGCCAGCAGGTGACAGCAAGCCATGGCTTGCCAAATATGTGTTGCTTAAATGAGAATGTTATGTGACTGAGACCAGCATAGGGACTTACTGAACTCTCAGGTTGCTCTAGTTCAGCTGTGAATGAGTTCATATTAATCTAAACCAAAATTAATTTCGGTAGTCATAGTCAATAAATGAGTACTTGTTTATGTGTCTGAGGCTGTTTGTGGCACTTGGTAGTGGGCCAGCCCCCGTCAGCACAATAAGCAGATCAACTATTAGGTTTGGAGTGACAAATTAACTCTTAGGACATTACAAGTCTCCTTCCAGCCTGGCCAGCCTACAGCATATTAGACGCAAGCTTAGGCTGTTTTCCTTTAAGGGCATGCCAGTGACTGCATTGTAGGAGAGAAGTCTGTAGTTCTAAACGCCACTGGCAAATTGGCCATGGCAGTGAAGTGTTCATCACTCCCATTTAGTCTCTGAGGGCATGGTTGTTGGGCAATTTAAGAATAGAGGCAAAGAGGGAGAGGAGATAAATAGAACTAAGATTATTGAAAAGCTGAAATACTGAAGTACTCCCTGATAATATGCATTTTAGCAAGAAAAACAGGATTAGAGTAAAAGCAGCAAAGAGCACTGTGTGGACCAGAAGGAGTACTTATGGCTAAGTATGAAACATTTGGATCGTGGTAATCCTATTGTATTATGAAAATAGCTAATGAATTTTTCTTCTGTCTCTCTTAAGTCATGAAAAATTGGAGAGAAATGGGAACAAAGATCCTAAGAACAGCCTAAGAATCAGAGGCTGAATGACTGTCCTTAGCAAAAGCAGAGATCAGGAGGGAATATAGTTAAATTATCTTTAACATATTAGAAGTGAGAGCAGCAGATACCAGGAATGTATTAATTGCACTGTGGAGAGGAAAAAAAAAAAAAAAGGGTTGGGATTTTGGTTGGGTTTTTTTTGTCTGTGGCTTTTTTTTTTATTTCCATATATAACATAATATAAGCAATGTGTGAACAGATAGCTATAAATTAAACCACAACTTCTTAATAAAGCACTTCACTGGACATCTTGGGTTTGTTATTAGTTTTAAATGACTGGACATGGAGACTGAAAATTGGTGGATGGACTGTAAAGGCCAACAGACTGTCCCTGTATCCACCAGGGGTTAGAGGAAGGGAAGCTGCAGCTAGAGATCTGTAATGGCTGTGGAGATAATTCTTAGAGTCAAGCTGAGAATCTGGGGGGCACCAGACCTCACTACAACTAATCAAAAAACTTTTCCATCAGTTGTTTTGATGGAGTTTGGCTTAACCTAACAGCATTTCCCCTGCTTAGCTCTCACAACAAAACCAGCTGCTTTTGTAAGGAAATTTCAGTATTTTGGTGAAGTCTTATGCTGATTGACCAAAAGACCTCCAGATACTATAATGAAATAGATGGGAAGAGTTTTGTGGAAGCTGTAATTTGGGTGCCTAATGCTTTCATCCCTTATGAGCAAGACTTTCTAGCCAGAGTATTTCTCTTTCCAAATGCATTTCTGTCTGAAACTCCTATAGCAAGGTTCTTCTCATTGCTGAGGCGAAAGAGTTGCATTACCCAGAACTGGAAAGTCCTCAAGGAAAAGAGGAGCAAAGGTGGCCAGAATAAGCCATTATGAGAAAAAAAGCATCTAAAAGAAAGAATTTTTTTTTCCTAATTGTACTCTGTTGCTGAACATTAGGGGTTTTTTATTTGTTTTGTTTTGTTTTCTGGCAAGTAGCAGGATACAATAGAGAGAAGCAGCTGCATCAGAAGTACCAAAGGGATTGCTTTCAAGTTAACTGGAAGTCTTATAAATCACAGAGCTTATTTAATTTATGTGACACAGCTGCGCAGGATGCTTTGGTGGTTGCACAAGACACAGGACAAAGGTCAGAAAAATCAGAAATCTTTCAGCCAAATAGAGCTGTTGGCAACGGCACGTGGAGATGTTAGCATTGGTCTTGTTATTGAATGTCTTAATTAAAATGTAAAAACTACAAAGAACATGATTTAATGTGGATGAATGAGATAACACTTGTAAGTTGAATCTGGAATTGGATGAAGATAAACCTTAGTGAAGTGCAGTGATACTAGGAAACAAAACTACAGTTGAAAATGCTGATCAGTGGATAAGAAATTAAAGATAAAAACTGAACAGGAAGATTGCTTTTAAAAATAATAATGCTGAATGAGACTTAAAATACCCTCTAACAACAAAGTCATCCAGCTGTACCTTGAAAAAGGCAAGCTCCAATTCTCCTTCAAATGAGGGAGAACATTTAGATCAGACCAGACACTTACAAAACAATTTACAGCCAATGGTTCTTTTAACCTGAGTGTTAACTCAGTTTAAAAAGGGCAAATTGCACTTTTCCCATAGAATAATCTAAATCTCACCAACCTTAAAAATTATCAGGCTTCAGATGTGGAGCTGTGTGTCATTGCAGCAAAGTGGATAATTCCATTTTGAAGTATACGAATGAAGAGTCTAATTGGAGACACAAAAACCTGATTTTTCGGGGGTCGATTTTAGATTCCTCTTCAAATATCATCAAAGACCTCAAAAAAAAAAAAGAGAGAAATATTTGTATAGGAAATTTTTTCCCCACTTTAAAGTCTTTATCTGTTTCTTTTAACAGCCTTCATTCTTTTAAAAGGCATCTTTGTGAGACACGGTAATTAGAAGTATAAACTTGACAAAACACCCACGAAATAGTTGTGCTACTTTACACATTTATTATGTGAAAATAATTCTCAATTTTATTCTCTGGGCTGCTGTGGCCTAGCTAAAAATGTTTGGTTTTCATGAAAAAGCTGTTACTTTTTTTTATGGGAACAGCAACTCTCCCCACACCCTCCTCCTTGCTACCTTTTGCAAGTACCCTGAACAATTCAGCTAGCCTACTCAGTGAGTGCACAGTTTTCCAAAATAAGAAAGATCAAGTGCAAATATCCTTGTGAATACGGATTTATGCAAGTATTTGGGATATTTGCTTTCAAAACATGCAAGCAAAAAAGATGAGATACCTATGAAGCAGGCGAGCTGGTTCCACTAACAGGAGCGTCTGCCAGTTTCGCATGTCCTAATGTTCAGGAGAGAGCATGATCAAATTAATATACATTAGTCGTTTACTCCATTGTAGATCAACAGAAGACATCCGAGGTGGCCAGCACTCAAGGACTTCTACTGTTTGCTTAGACCCTTACTCTAAAACCTCAGGAGCAGCACGGGAATATTTTGGCCCACCAGCAGAGTGTTATCCTCCCAAGGAAACCTTCTCAATGAAGTGTTCAAAGGTATGCACAACAAGAGGTATGTGAGATTCTTATTGCCTGCCATCCACCCCTCTCCTTCCAAGGACTTGTCTTGGTTTTGGTTTCTGTGTTTAGAAGCACGACAAGGTGAAGCTAGAGGAATATTAAAAAAAAAAAAAAAAACCCAAAAACAAACTGGGAGAGTTAAACTTAATGAACGGCATAACTGTGGGTAACTAGCAAGTTTTAGGCATCTAAAAGCAAGAGTTATGGAGATATTGAGATACTTGAAAATGCATCTCCAGAGTATGCATCCATAGCATCAGAGTGGGTCATGTGTATAATCGCCCATGTTGTCCAGCAGGAGTTAACCTTTGGAATTTAGGAGTAAAATAGATATTTGCAATTTAAAGATAGCTGTTGAAGCTTTGATGCTTGCTTACTTCTGACACATTCTTCTCAGACTTTTTATCAACTCTGGATTTAATCCAGTCATCACTGATACATCTTTATAAAGCAACATTGCAGGAGACAAAACTATTTTATGGAAATGAATCCAATAAAACAGCTCTTGAGAAGTAACTTGTTTTTTTCATAGCTAGAAAGTGACTACAACAAGCAGAGAAATGTGCATTAGTGTGGGAGGAAATCAGCCTTAATACTTAATAAACTTGTTCCCGTAAACTGAAAAAAAAAAAAGTCACTGAAATACCCGTTACGCCTTTAAAGTTTTCCCTCTTCCAGGACAATGAGTATTCTCACCTTATTTGTAGGAAAGGCCAACTGCAGTCTGAGTTGAAACTTGCAGTTAGGTGCAAAGTCTTCGGCTGAAGTCTATAAACAGCCTTTCAGTGTCCTCCAGCAGTGAGACAAATGAAGAGTTTAGTTGTTGGAAGTAAATTAAAATACATAATGTTAAATTGTTTCTTCAATCCATGAAGGAAAGTTAAATAACACACTCAGTTTGCTCTTAATATTTCTCTGTATGTGAATATGTGAACAATTTTTTAAGAGTGAGTTGAACTATTTTCTGTCATAAATATGTTCTGTGTATTTGTATGCAGTTTCTTTTTCATCTCAAGGAGATTTAACTCCAACAGTTAGCAGAGCATATTTAATGATACAGAGCCATACTGATATTTTATCCATGATAAAATTGTATCAGCAATTTCTTCTTCAACAATACTAAATTATTTTGTCTGAAAAGCTCTAGAAAACTCCATGCCTTATTTTATCACAGCTTTAGATAAATGAAGTGGCAAGTTATTTTTAGTTTTCGGTTTCACTGGTTGTTTAGACTTATGGATAGCTTACTGTGACTTGCTGGTTTTTTTCCCCCGCCTTTGCTTCTCATTATTTCAATGCATTAAACATCATTAACATTTTCAAAATGTGCTAGTTTTGGATGCATCAGTTGACAATGATGGTTTCAATCCCACCCCTCCCCCACGTATTGCTCAGTGTTTTCCAAAAATTTAATGTCTGAGCTTGCAGTGGAGGAGGGAAGAGAGATCACGTAGAAAATAAACCCTTTTATTAGCAGTTTTCTTTCAAAAAATGAAAAGATATTGGAGGCTGATAAGATTAGGACAATGTTACTCCCCTGTTTAATTTTTGAAAGTACCAAGATTTAGCAAAATTTCCTACAATTGTTTTGCAGAATTCTGTATTCCCTGCAGTCATAGTAAATGTTATAAATGAAAAGCAACATGGATCGTTTACTAAGGAGCTAGTACATATGAGCTACAGATTCTTACAGCATGAAAAGTTCCTGTAAATACTTCTTAACCCTCTCTTTCTTTTGCCAGTGATTTATCAGCACTCTGGTGAAATTCCCCCTTCCCAATAACCATAATTCTAAAATAGGCTAGCATCAAACAAGGCTGGGAAATCAAATGATGTACCACTATCTTTTGCAAAGCAACAACTGAAATGTGAACCTTAGTTTCTGACTGTGCATCGTTCTACTTTCACTATGGGTTTCGTTTTTTTTTTTCTTTTGCCAAGCAAATATACTTACAATCTTTGTGCATATTGACCAGTTTGGCAAACTAGAGAGGAATTCTAAACAACCAGAGCTCTGAAAAGTATTTGCTTCACCCTGATACTGCCCTCTTCATCCATGCTTTTCACCAGCAATATCCCAAAAAGCTAAAGCTGAGTTTCAGAAACAGGCAGTTACTTTTGCAGGGATCCTTCGAACACCTTAGCCTCAAGCAGCAGCAGAAAAAAGGACGTCATTCTATCTTTGTTATTTCCGCCTTCCCTTCCTAATCTGCACCCCCTTGTTTTTTTCCTACAACTGCCTTAAGAAAATAAACCCAACCCAAATATAATGGAAGAAACAATTGATACTGACGCCTTTTGCTGGTAGGAGCATTTGATACCATCTAAGAAACTTCAAAACATTCTGCTCCTTTTTTATCTTTTCATCTTGAAAACAGGAGGAAAAAAGTCTGTTAAAACGTTATATGAGCAATACCCATTCAAAGCCGTTCAGGTAGGATCACGTGGCTAGCAGTACTGGATCATACAAGGTACCTAATTACGCATCCTCTCAAACAATGTACTAGAGTGTAAATTTAGGAAGACCATCAGAGTTTGGACCAGTAGAGAGTGAGCTGTCCTCTGGAGTATTCTCCAAACTTCTGATTGGTAGAATTTTCTGAATTGGAAAACTGCATTCACTTCTGTTATGTTTGATACCTCTTAACAGACCTATCAAATGTGTTTAATCCTTTTCTGAATCCCCTTTTGAATGTTCGGCCTCCATATTACCTTATGACAAGGAGTTCCACAGTTTCTTTGTGCCACTTGAAGAAGTACTGTTTTGTTCTTTAAAACATTTTAAAGAAGTTGTCTCTGATTCTGGTGGTATTCAAAATACCTAATTATAATCTCATATATGTACCTTCTTCATGAGATTTATGATTTTGGAGTGAAGTCTTCCCTTCCTCCCTGTCACTGTGCTCCTATTGCTTCTTCATAGATTGAAGAATAATTCGTTCTATCCCTATCAAGAGTGAAGTCTTCCCAGTTCTGATTAGCTTGCCAGCCTTATACCTTTTCCAGATCTATTGTACCCTTTTGAGATGACCTGACCAGAACTGCACTCACAATTCCAGATAAATTCCCCAAAGAATCAGACATCTGCATAAAGGTTCTGGTTCTGTAGTCATATCCTAATGCTTCCTAGCTTTTCCTGTGGTGTTTGACTATCAGTGAACTGATAAAAAACCTGATGTCTTTCCTGAGTAGAAGTGATTTGTTCAGAGCCCATCTGTGTGCTCTGTAGATGGGGTAGGGTGTTTGTGTATGTGCACGAAGTGTGAGGTTGATTATTGAACACTGGTTTCATTAATTTCTCATTCAAAAGCTTGAGCTCTCAGCAGCCTACCACTTTTACAGTTGGCAATCAGGAAGAATTTTTTTGTGATTATTATTAAAACAGGCTTCACCATCTCACTTTTCAGTCTTTTAAATTCCTTGGTCTGTGCATCTACCATAGTTTTTTAGTGAATACTTTTGAGCTGAAGTTCTTTGGAGTCCCCACTTACAGCTCTTTGGGCCATGTTGCAGAGCAGTCTCAGGATGCACAAACTATATTTCCTTTGGATAAAACTAAATGAGAGGGTGAGCTCTAACAACTAGCAGGCACTCTGTCCTTTGGACCAAACTAGAGCTAAAAAGAAGTACTTATCTCTCCCCAGAAAATGTGTATCGTGTAGCCCCTACCTTAGAGAGAGCAAAACCTTGAACACAAGAGTGAATTGCTGAGCTTAAATTGGTCATAGATATTTGGTCACTTGACCATGAAAACTTTTCATTTTCTTTTTATTATGTATAATGTTGTGAAAGAGGTAGAGCAATGCAATTCCAGGATAATGCTTCCTTTAGTTTTGCTTAAACAGTGAAGGCAAACTAAGTTTCTCCCATCTTCAGTCAGTATGCGACTCAGGAAATGCCTACATTTTGCCTTGTATAGAATTGTACTATGCTGGTCATAATTTCTGAGCTAGTAATTTTTTTTAATTCTTCAACCCACTTTGCATTTAAGGGAGACAGCACTAAAAAGGTTAGAAAACAGTTTGTGGGGGAGCAAGAATAATTGAATCCCTGTTCTTTGCTGCCATGAATACAGCTTTGCACCATGAATAGTGTCAGATTTCTTAAGCATATTGTAGGCACTTCCAAACAATCATGCCTTTAGCCTACATTCTAACATCCACAATTGTTAAAACCTTCAGACTAGTTTCCTCAGAAAAAGACAGCATTATCGTTTGTAACAACAAGAAAAGTCTCCAATTTCAAGCATAGCTAGGAGGAAATATCAAACTGAATTTGTTTGGAGGAGGAAATAGAATTAGGGAGTAACAATGACTTTCTCCAGGATATATTCATGCACTAACAAGCCAGCATTAATTCAAATGTAAACATCTATAAGCTTTTGTTTTACAAACCCAGTATAATTTTTTTTCCTGCAGCTATGCCTGCTGGCAAATACTGATAGACTGGAAAAAATACTGAGATGAAAAGTCACCCTAAACACAGGTTTCACACTAGTAGACACTTGGTTTGAGTTATGCCGCTGTTCATAACCATTATACTGCTGCTGTTATGTTGCTCTGTTACATCCTGATACCGTTCTTCTTGGAGTAGATGTGGGAGCAGAAGGGGAGAATTATTTTCAGAGTGCTTGTATCCCTTGTGGCAATGTTGGGGAAGAATAGTGGTCTGCAAGAGGCATTGGACTGAAGTAAAAGACCTTCTGCAGCTTCAATTATGTGTGTTCGAAAACACTGAAGGGTCGTTAGATGTGCATAATGCGGGTAACTTTGTGGATGAAAACAAGCATTTGACAGGTATGTTCAGCAGCACATGTTAGATATTTTCCGTAGTTGTCAGCAGGATACTTATATTTCTGTGAAGGCACCCAACAGGATTAGAAACTGCTGTATTCTGTAGTTACCATCTTCACATTTTGCCCGTACAGTCTGCCATGTTTAGCTCCTTTAAATTATGCTCAAAGCTGTCATACAGTGTTCCTGTGGCAGTTAATTTCAACATATTTCTGCTGTAAGAAGGGAGCACTAAGGTCCCCTATGGTCTCACTGTAATTAGATGGCTTACCCCTCCTATCTGTTACAAAGTATATTTTAAATACAGCGTGACTAACAGACTGAATTTGCCATCCAGTTTTTTAATCTTGTAATTGTGAAGACAAAGGGTATGAGCAGTGAGAATTGGAGCTGTACAGATTAAAATAATCCCAGTTATTCAAAATGCTTTATTAAAAATGCACAGTAACAAGATACAGTAGCAGACCTGCAGATAACCTTTCTGTTCTGAAGTTAGAGTATTTCACATGGAGGTAAGTCCTGTTTGCTGTAAAACACAAATGGCCATGAGCAGTTAGCTCTATAGAAACATGCAGGGGAGCTACACTAGTTGCAGATGCCAAATGTCTTTAGCAACTGTTGCCCTGTTAACATATGCAACTTCACTCTGCTCACATCTTTATATAAAATTTTTTTCATCCACCTTTTGGCATTGTGCTAACCTGTACACTATTGTTTTTAGAGAGGGGAGAAATACAACTGAGAAGACTCACTTAAGTGTGCAGGGGAAGATACTGGGAAAGTTGATGTTAGCTGTTAGGTATGTGTTAGACTCTAGTCTGTGCTTCTTAACTAAGATTTCCCAGTAAAGTCTGCTCTTTACCAGTATAGAACAGGAGTTGCACCATCTAAGACCTCTGGGTTTGCCTTCCCCACATCTGACACACATTCTGGCGACCAAGAAAAATTTTTCTCATTAAGAAATGGCTCTCAAAGCTAGTTAATACAGTGGACTGACTATCTGTTGAATGTATTTCTTGTATTTCTTGAGCAGGCAATCTTAGCTCACTTAAAGGAGAAAATCCACCCAGTCAGGAATGTTGCTCACCAAGTGTGACAACCAACAATTGCTAAAGTGAATGAGAGGCTTAGGTTCACAGGTGCCTCCAGTCTGACCTACCTTCAGCCAGACTATGATTACTTAAAGAGAAATAATACCCCGATCTTTGTACTTTTTAAAGGCAGCTCAGTTTTGGTTCAGACAGAAGGAGTAGCTATGGAAAGTTGGCCTAAAGAACAAAAGCATTTGTTTTCCAAACTTTAAAAAAAACCCAACCTCCTGCAAGTTTGTTTCAATACCAAGGTAATTGTTCTCTACTTGAAAGAACTATGGGTACATTAGGAACAAAAAAGGCTGTTTCCTGAAATGCAGAACGTGAGGTAACCATGCAGAGACCTACCAGTGCTACAAATATATGTACAGTCTTTTACAGCCGTTGTGTTTAAATCACTATTGCCAAGTGCTATAGTTTAATGCAAGACCTTTTGCTTCCCACCCTCTCCAAAATTGTGGAAGATGACTCATGCTTGGTTAACAGGAGAGAAATTAAGAACATGCTAGAAGTGATGCTTTAAGGAACTCCTGGGAACAAATAAATGCAGGCAGGGGCTGAGTTGTACTGAAACCGTGTCTTGGTAGCAAGTAAATCTTAGTGTCATACAGTGGTGGGAAACTATGGGGGTAGAGGCTGATGCAGTAGTTCTACAAATTAAGTCCACCCTTTCCTGTGAAAAATGGGATAGCGCTGTTTAGAGGATGGGAGGGTATTAAGCAGAAGGAGTAAAGCAGGTGGGACAGTAGTTCTTTAAGGGGAGATGATACACAGGAAAAACAGGACAATACATTTGGATCTGAGCACTCTGATTGTGAACGTAAGGCTTCTCTGAATCATTAAAAACAAGGCTGGTCATCCTTTGAGATTTGCTAATGGAGTGATTATCTTAACTAAAGAGGGACAACTTATTAAAAGACAATAATAACGTGTCTTTCTAGAGCACATGAATCATTTAATTTTTCCAGTTTTTAACTAGTTTACCATTGATTTCCAGTAAGACGGATATCTCAAATGGGCATAAATGTGTTGGGCACTTACGTGCCATTTAAATTCAGTTGGCTCTGACTATGTAGTTCCCTTGGGTCCTTTGAAAAGCCAAGATTCTGTTGGTGTTACATTGCCTAACTCCTGTGTTTTAGGGTTGGGTTGTGTTTTCCTCCGCCTTTGAACATGATTCCATTAGGGAGATTTTAGCATAACTCAGTGAAATCTAAATCCCACCACTGGCTGAGGACCACAGAGACCTACAAAAGCAATGGTGAGGTGGGGGCTTGGGGAGGAATTGTTTGTTTACAACAAAGCTGTGTATTGCCCTGATCCTGTATCAGTGAAGTTGGTTGAATTCTCTTTACTGGTTTTGTACTGGTATACATAAGGGGAATAATACCATTAGCAAGATGTTTTAATACTTTGCATCCAGATTTAATATTTTTAATCTGTTGCAACTGTTGTCTCCATTTCATTTCCCTTGTTCAGTTCTCCTCCACTGTTTTGGTTCCTCCCCACTTCTGTTAAATTTTTGTCCTCTTCCAAAAGCAGAACAAACCCCCTCTTTCCTTTGATGTTTTCTCCCCCTTCCCCCTTATCTATTCCTCCCGCAACTGACTCAGTTTAGCAGAGAGGTGACCAAAGCTGTGCATTGAGCTGTGCCTTTACTCGCTGGGGAATGCCAAACCTGCACTGGCAAGAGAAATTCAGCATTTGAGATCCTTTTCAGGACTGACTGCTGCTTTTTTAAGTCACTATGTATGGTCAAAATACTTGTCTGCTTCTTTGGGAAAAAAAAAAAAAAATTACCTCTGAAAAGTGGAAAGCTACCCAAACTGGGAAAAAAAACAGAAGACAACTGTCAGTGAGAAAGGCTAGGAGAATGCTTTTTAATGTGTGTGTTGTAGCCCCGAACTCATCTCTTCCCTTCTCATGGAGTAACCTCAAACGGGATGTGGCACAGGCACCACTGACCTGTGGGGCTCCTGCCACTGCTGCCCTGCCACTGGGGTTGAGGTGTCCCGGAGGGGCAAGCTGGGTACCCCAGGGTGCCAGCTGGGTACTGCTGGTCCCAGTGGTATGTGGCCTACAAAGGAAGCAGAGGGAGAAAGCAAGCCATAATGGAGAATGACAAACATAAAAAAAAAATCTTAGAAGTACATAGGGATGTTAACTCGAAAGGAAAGAATGATACCAAAAGAGTCCATGTGCAGTCAACAGAGGAAAAAAGTGACTCCTGTGCCAAGACGCAGTGGAGGGAGACACTTTGAAGGCCTCCTCTATTAGTCAGGCCCTCGTGGGGTCAGGAGAGTTCAGCAGAAACAGCCAGAACTGATTGTTCTACAGTTTGATTCTTGTCAGCTGCAGAAACATAGGAACAAATGTGAATTGACCATTTTACTTTATGTACACACACTGTGATCCTGAGACCTGAACATTGGGGCCATCCTGCCACAGTGCCTGGATGAAAAAACCTCTTCACAGCTTCCAACGCACATGAGATTTGAGCACACAGTTGAGTTACTGGGTACCACACAGTCAGCCACAGTGTAGTTCTGTGAGGCAGAGCATGCAGATTTAACAGTTCACCTCACCTGAAAAGGAGAGTTTCTGGTCTTTCTCTGGTCCTGGCTGTGTGATTTCCCCTGCTAAACTCATGCCAGCACAATTGCTCATCAGATACGCTCTGAGTCACTTCAAGTTGCTAAAGTTGCAGGAAAAAACAGCAGCACACAAGAAAAGGGTTGAATCGTTTCCTGCTGTTTTAATCTATTAAAACAGCTCTTGGAAGGGCCTAATGCTAGGCCGGAGTTACTAATGGGTAGGGGAGAAAAGTGGTGACTGCCCAGCCAAGGGTAGGAGCCATTAGAGTAAGGTCAGCTGCCTGTGGATCTGTACCCTTAACATCCTACCTGGCTGCTTTGCTGGATGTTTGAGCCCACCATATGACGGAAGACAAAACCGCTGATCAGTGGGTTAATACCATGGCAATAGCCCAGCATGCACCTGGAATGGAAGGGAAAGAAAAAGTGAATAGTAGATTAATAGTATAAATTGGAAGGCTGCTGTTTGTTCTAGCGGGAGGCCTACTCGCAACAAAAAAAGACTGGCTTCAGTTAACAAGTATGATACATTAAAGTTAGTATCCATTGCAGATTTAGATTTTATGGAATGTATGAAACAATTCTCTGGAAAGCTCTGGCAACACCTACTGTCTTCTAGATTGCAGCCGTTCTCCTCACCTTCAGTGCTGAAAAGCAGTTGGAAAGGAAACGGAAATCCAGGAGCCCCGTCTTGCGTCTCCTTACTTGCTCAGTACGGAGAGGGTTAGTTCCCAAAGCCAGCTGTTCAGTGTGCTAATTTTGATACAAATCAGTAACATTTTAGATAGATCTCAAGATTTTGAACTTGAGAAAGAAGAAACTAACCAAACCAGTGGAGTGCTGAGATTTTCAGACCTCCTGTCATTTTACACTCAAGTCTTGCAATGTGTTCATTGTTGCATGGGATTAGAATAGTTGTCGAGGTAACTTCCCTGTAGGAAGACCTTTGGCAGTCTAGTTTCTGCAGCTGTAACTCAGCTATAACGTAGCTAACCGGCCTGTGAAAGCAGGAGTGGCAGCACAGACTCAGAAGTGTGGCTTTTAAATCAGCCCTTTCTGCCAGCAGTACGCTGCTTGACATAGGTCACTGCTAGTATGTGTGTGTTGGCATACCTTGACAGAGCTAAGATTCAAAACTTAACTGTCCTTTTATTCCTTATTTCTCAAGTGTGTCTATCCTGCTTATACTACTATAGTAGGATTGGGTATCAGCTTGTAACTGTCACAGATCAAAGTTGCATGAGGCTTTTGGGGTGTCCGGGTCAAGATCTGAACATACTGTGGGGCTTAATATTTCCATCAAAGCCGTGATGATTGTACAAGGCCTTAGGGTCTTCCACTAATTGCCTGCTGCTTTCACAAATCCTGCTGTCTCTTGTTATAGACCTGTAATTCGCAGCCTCATTCTACATACTGCTTATCATTTTAGGATTTTCTTTAATACAGGAGGCTTTGTTATTGCGTTATTTTTTTTTTTTAAAGTTAATCCATGTGATGCAAATAACTGGTGGAGTAACTGCTCACGAGCCTCTCTCCATTATTTAGTTACTCTAATCATTTCTGCAGTGGGCATGTGTGAAAACTGCACAGGTACATACAAAACCTGTCCAACCTGTATGCTGTAAGGAAATTTTTCAAGCATGCCATTAAAGCATCTACTGCTGCCATTAAAAATACAGTAGACTTACACCGATCATATTTGTCATCCCGTGAGCAAAGAGACACGTTCTGCCAGCTCTACCATGGTACAAGAAATCAGCTCAGTGATGTTGAGGGGTTGCATACAGAATTTGTGTGAATACATAGGAAGCTTTGGAGCAGCGTCATTGAGGACTGGGGTCAGTTATAAATTCGGGGAGGTTAGCAGCAGGTGCTGACTACTTTTGACAACAGAAAATTGCCTTTTCTAAAGCTCAGCAAGATGATGTACAGGAAAAGTTGATGCTCAGCGGGTCAGAGTGCCTCACCAGTGATAGACGAAAAGGAAATTCTGAAGACAGCAGTAGAAGAAAGCTGCCTGGTCATGAATTTCCAGCTTCCAAGTTCCCAAACATATTTAAAATTTATGTTTCCCTTAATCAAATGGTCTTTCCTCCCTGTAGACTTTTAAGAACTGCTTCCTGATGGAGCATCTATGAAATCAGTAGTCAGCCCTTAAAAAGGGAAGTGCCCTTCTGCGTCCAACACCATGCAAGGGCCCTGAGGACCTAAATTGATTCCCTGTATTTGGAAGGCGTATTGTACATCTCAACTGAGGAGGCAAAAAATATCTGATCCAGTTCCAATTAATGTCCTGTACAGCTATTACTCTTTCAAAATATTTTGAACAGTCCTGGTAAAGTGATGACTCTGTACCCATTAAAAACATTGAGTCTTTTGGCTGCATTCTTTGAATTTGGTACAAGGAGTTCCAAATCCTGTCTCATGGACCAAGATTTAAATTTCTCTTTGCATTTAGCTTCACAAGTATTTCCTTTGAAATATTTGAAGCCTTCTGAACAGATCTGGTAACCAGCATGGTTATTACCCTGCCTCACAGAAATGGTTGTGCGGAAGGGTCAGGGAAAAGGCATGTTATCATGCAGCAATCAGCATCACCTCTGAAGAACACATAGATAGAACTGCACACTTAGTTCCTCCTCAACAAGAGCACTTTGTCTCCTCTGCCTGCTTTACCTAGTTCCTTTTAGGATATGGAAACTATGTATGCACTTGCGTATCTGTATATGTACACACACACAGTCATGCACAAACTGAAACATGCTGAGCCTCAGATATTCTATTCCCAGGTATTACCACCATTATCACTGCTCTCCTTTGTGCTTCCAGCATGGTTTGCAGCACCATGATGTGACTGGGCTCAGTACCTACCTGCAGCTGCATTAGCAGAAGTGAGGGGACCAGTCTGGGTATGGGGGAAGCAGGAACTCCTGAAATGGCCAAAGGCCCTTGTCAAACCATTGCAAGCAACTTCCCGTGACGAGGAAGCGGCAGCAGGAAGGTGCTCGTTACCTCAGCCCTCTGTGGAGGGAAGAAAAATGGGCAGAATGAGAATATCCGATAATCCTTCATGGTGGCTGTCACTGGCTTTCTTCAGTTAGAAGCATCTGGCAGCACAAGAGAGGGATTTGCCTAATTCCCGTGCATGCTGCATCAGCCCTTACTTTTCAAGCCCTTGCAGCCTTGACAGCAGCCGGGCCATTGCTAAAGAGGAAAATGCAATGCTGATCAGTTAGCAGCATAAAATGAAAATCTGTATGCAAATCGCAGATCCTGCCCCACTTTAAAGAGAAACATAGGACCACTGTGTCGAGCATCTTACATTCTTGGCTGTCAGACTGCAATGAAATAATAAGATTCACAATTCTGTAATTAACTTCAGAACTTGAGGAGCAGCACGCGTGTTACAGTATGGGTTTTCATTTCCCGAATAGGCAACTCGAGCTGTGCTACACTTCAACATCCATCATGTTTACTAATCTTAGTCTGACCCCTAGTGAGCAGTCACAGAATAATCAGATTTATCTAACAGATGCTGCACCTTCCTGACAGGCAACTACCACAAAAAGAAGTCATTTATCCAGGTTGGTGTGTCCCCCCCAGCCCCCCTTAAAAAACCTTGGTTACTTTTATCAGTAGCATAACATAAGGAAACAATAGAAAAAATCATAAGGCTTTCTTCTGAAGCTGGGGTGTGGAAGAGAACACCTGACCCAGTATCAAATTCACTTAACTTACCTCTGCATTTAAGGTGGTTTTTGCCTCCTTCCCCTCCCGTTTTTTTGTGCAATCAGGAACTGCTTCTTCAGATTTATGAAGAGATTTTTATCTCTGAAGGAGATGAAGTGGAAGTTGCATCTGGTTAGATAATAAGTTTAAATTAAAAAACACTTTTAGAAAGACAAAAAAGGGTGTAAGTTAAAGCAGTAAACATATTTTAAAGGACCTAAATAACTTGCACAATTTTTTTAAGCCATTAGAATCTTCTAGGTTTTTCTCAGCTTTAACCTCAGCATTTTGTTCATAAAATTTCTTGCTCAGTGTGCTTATGCCAAGCAGTTAAGGCCAAAATACAATCACTGTGTGCTTGCCTTGGCACTAACACAAGCACAGTAAAATTTTTATGGATTTCTTTCCCTGCATGAAGATCCATTTATCAAGCACACTGACAAATTAAAAAAAGTAATTTGCTGAACCTCTGAAATGTACCCACAAGAGCTTGCACTTTTTTTTTTTTCCCCCTTTTTAAAGTGTTCTTCTGTAGCTGTAGCCAAGAGGACTCTCTCAGTAATAGTGGTCTCTGTCTATGGTTTTGGTGTACTTCTGTCACCCCCAGTTTGCACAAGACATGATTTTGACATCTATTCCCATCTTTCTGCTCCTTACAGGCATCTTGAAGTTTGTGGAAATCACGGTTAACCTCCTGGTGCTGATTTGTGTGGGCGCTGCCCAGGCCTCTGTGGCAGGCTTCACGTCCCTTGGCGGCTTCGGCACTGGATCCTTTAGCCTGAATTCGGCCTATAGCCCCTTTGAGGGCACGGAGCTCCAGGAGGTGAGGCAGCTAGACATGCAGTTCACCCAGATGAGAGCCCCTTGCGTGTATGGCGGAGTAGCCTTCAGCTTAACAGCAGCAGCACTCACCCTCGTCTTCCTTGTCGTGGGGGCAAAACCCATCCAGCAGCTCAGGATGGGGCTGCTGGTAGGCGAATGCGCCTTCAGCCTGCTGGCCGGCGCGGCGTACATCGCGGCGGTCGGCCTCTACCTGCATTTTGTCAGCCAGGTGAACTCCACAGACGTTTGCAAGAGGCGCGAGAGGCTGTATGCGCGCCGTGGTTATACCTCCATGAACTGTGTGGTCCAGGGCGGCGATGCGGCCGTCGGCCTTTTCGGTGTCGCTGCTGCCTGTTTGTACTTTGCCAGCTTTGTGGTCTGCATCCTTGCTATCCGAACCGTCCGCGCCTTCCACAGCCATGCAGCCAAGGCTGAGCGCAGCCCCAAAAGCGGCACTAGAGACAGAGGCGTCAGAAGCCACCATGCTGTCCACAGGACCTCTGAAAGCTCCCACAATGTCCAGGCTCTTGCCACGTTAGTGTGAAGTCAGCTCTGGGACTGTGCCAGTGAGCTGGAGCGTCAGCAAGGGACAGACACTGGGTGTCGCATGCTAAACGGGCGACCAGTCCCCTATGTATTGTCCTGCAAGGTGCTGAAGCGTGTATTGACTCGCCAAATATAACAATACTGCTATAACACGATGTAATAAAATTGACATTGAGCAGATGTTTTAACAAGGTTTTTTGCATCAGTCTCTCAAGCTGGACTCTGGTGCTCAAAATGTGTTTGACTGTAATGTTTTCATCCTGCACAGAGCAAATCCAAACAGTAATGGGCTGTTAACAGGTTGCAACCACAGTGCTGCCGAATTTGTGCTAACCACCACTTCCTTTCCTCTCCCATGACATAAGGAATTGAATACACAGCTAGGATGGGCAGCCTTTTTAAGATCCTGTGCCTGTCAATGCATCCTATTGCCTTATGCCACACCGCTGCTCACAAAGCAAAGGACACGCGAGTGCTTTTCTGAATCCCAGCCGAAGCTGCACTTGTGACCTGTTTCACTTGGGCTAGTGAAGTATTTTATCTTTTGAGTCACGTGGCGGGGGGGGGGGGGTTTACACACACTGATCATGTACTCCCCTGGGGAATGCTGCTGGGAGGAACTAGCTGCAATTTCAAAGGCAGTGTTTGGGTCCTCCAGTTCCCTACTACGTTTTCCCCATCTCACTGAGCACAGAGCGGAACCCGAGAGGCAGCACACTGGTCAGCTATCAGCTTAGTAAAGATACCGCTTGCTTCTGGAACCACCTAAACAAGGTTTGGCTTGCTGACTCTGCAGCCAGTGGTGGGCAGAGCCTGAGTCAGGAACATGCTGGCTGCCCTGGAGTTTTCCATGGGAATGCTGTAACAATGAGAAAGTACATGTGTCCTTCCAACATCTAAACATAGAAAGCATGAGTGAACAGCAATAATTGTATGCCCCCAGGGTTGAGAAAATAAATTTTAGAGAACATCTTTCAAGAGTCCTTTGTTTGAGGCAGGTGAAATAGATCACTGGTCTTCATAGATGAGGGAGCGACAAAAAAAGGCTGCTCTTGAAGTACGTAAGATTTGTCAGCTTGAGAGGAGGGAAGACACAATTTTGATTTCTGGCTGTGCTCTTCGTTTTTGTCTGGCTCAGAGTCATTGCCCACGTGAGGCTCTTTTGAACCATAATGGAGCTTATTTATTGTATACTTCATATATAAATATTTATACACACACACATAGATCTCAAAGGATTATGTTTGAGGTGATAAAAGCCAAACAAGAAAATGTTGTGGTTCTGAATAGAGGTGATTACACGAGCCTTTACAGTAAGTATTTATCATTTATATAATACCTTAAACCATCTCTTAACACTTTGAACATCAACAAGCTTCATAGCATTATTATGCTTATGAATAGACAGGAGTGAAGAGTTTTTCCAAACTTGCCATGACTCACAGTAGTGATAGAGTCATGCAATTAAGACTTTGATTTCTAGCTCTGTGCCCAAACCCAGACCTTCACTGGTATGCTGTAATCGGCTGGAAAGTCTGTTACAGGGCTGTCTGGCATGCAGCTAAAGCCGCAGCTAACCACTTGTTGGCCATTTCTGCCTGCACGCTTGTTCCTGCCCTACCTCGACATCTGGCACTTTTTGAACGCAGGCTTAGTTACATGATGGCACACTGTTATTAGCTTACACAAAAACCAAAAAGCAGCACCTTGCAGTGACGCGTGCGAACGATTAGAGAAGCCTGCAGATAAGAATGTATAAATCTTAACTCATATGTGTGCAATACGAATTTTAATCTCAGGGCTTCTTACTGCGCCCCATTCATTTTTGAATACTTGCCTGCCATCACTGTGCAATAGCAACAGTTCTCTGTGAGCACCGATTCTGTCTCTTTTTTTCCTTGTGTGTGTGGTAAAGTCCTCATTTGTTGCAAAGTAATTCAGTCTTTAGAAAAAAGGTGCACGGAGTTTCTCTGTGGACTATTGCTGTAGTGTTCCTCCCTCAGACAGTCACAGTCTAACCATTTTGGGTCCCTTTCCTGTTAACAGGAGCAATTTTACACATTTTACAAGGAGGGTCAATGCTAGTTACAGGTGCCTGGTTGGAGACTCCTGGCACCCGCTCGCTGCCCCAAGCATCCAGTTGGTCCCAGTCGCATTCTCTCAGCTCCCCACCCAGCTGCCTCGCTGCGCTCACCATCCCCTTGTGTTTCTAACCTCCGCAGCCTCAAGTTTATTCCTTATATCTAATCTAAATCTACCCTCTTTTAGTTTTAAACCCCTTGTCCTGTCACTACAGGCTCTGGTAGAGTCTCTCTCTGTATTTCTTATCAGCCCTCTTTATATATTGAAAGGCTGCAATAATGTCCCCCAGGAGCCTCCTCTTCTCCAGGCTGAACAACCCTAACTCTCTCAGCCTTTCTTCACAGCGGAGGTGCTCCATCCTTCTGGTCATTTTTGTGGCTCCCACAGGTCCATGTCTTCCCTGTGCTGAGGACCCCAGAGCTGGACGCAGCACTCCAGGTGGGGTCTCACCAGAGCGGAGCAGAGGGGCAGAATCCCCTCCCTCGACCTGCTGGCCACGCTTCTTTTGATGCAGCCCAGGATATTGGGTTTCTGGGCTGTAAGCTTACATTGCCAGCTCACATCCAGTTTTTCATCCACCAGTATCCCCAAGTTCTTCTCCACGGGGCTGCCCTCAATCCCTTCATCACCTAGCCTGGGCTGATGCTGGTGATTGCCCCGACCCAGGTGCAAGACCTTGCACTGGGCCTTGTTGGAACTGTGGGAGGTTCACACTGGCCCACTCCTGAAGCCTTGAGACCCTGACAGGTCCCTCTGGCTGGCATCCCTTCCCTCCAGCATACCAACTGCACCACTCAGCTCAGTGTCATCCAAAAACTTGCTGAGGTCTGGAAACACCGCAAGCAGAGGGACCACAAGGAAAGCCAAAGCCCGGTGATTTCCCAGCTTCTTGGAAGCTTCGTGCCTCAAATTTGTTTCCTTCCCTGCCACCATGAAGAAAGATCACTAGGAAATAATCACAGAGAGGAAATAAACATCAGTGCCGTTTCCTCCACTCACCTTCATGGAGGGAAGCGTAGGAGAGGAGAAGGGAAAATCCCAGAAATACTCCTCAGAGGACTAGGGCAGGGAAGAAGGAGCTTTCCTTCCCCTCGGGGTGAAGGGCAAGCCCTATACCACCAGAGCAATCCGAACAACCCTGCTTCCCGCCTGCAACAAGACCAATGCTTGGTATCCTGCAGCCAACTTGAAAGTCTTTACCGTGCAAGCTGGGAAGGCGCGATGCAAGAGCAGAGATTTCCTGGCGCAGACGTACGACTGAGGCTGCAACAGGCTGTCGTCCCCAGCTGCCGCCGCAGGTGGCCCTACCCTGCAGGGCAGATTAGCCGTCCCACCTTCTGCCGCAGACGCTGTGCCCCTCTGTTACCTCTGCGCGGGGGCTGCCAGATAGCAGGCGACGATAATCTGCATTTGGACCAGTAAACAAAGGCAGGGCAAATGGCTCCTATCAGCCCTACCGCTTCTTCTAGCCTTTCCCTGCTGCGCGCCCCGCGGCCTTCAGGGCCAGCGCTGAAAATAAACTCGCCTGTTTCTTTGAAGCAGCCCCTCACAACCCGCTTTTGCCTGCAGCCAAAGGACTGCTCGCAGCCGTCACCCTCAGTCCCTCTTTGGCCAGAGGGATCCTCAGGGTGTATCCAGTTTGCCTACCGCGACCACCATCAGCTCGTCACCCGCTGCGAGTGACGGCAAGGGTCAGATCGGTGCTTCCCGGAGAGGTTGTCTCGTGGGTGGACGGTATGGCCTCTCTCAAGGTAAAAGCCTTGGGGGCCCCACCACTGGTGCAGTAAGAAGCCTCCGGGCACGCCAAGCCGACTCTGAACCTTCAAAAAGAGGAATAAAACAGCCACCATCCCTGGAGATGCTGGGAAACGGAGGCAGGTTGCGGGGTGAACCGGAGCTGCCTGACCGGAGAAAAGCCCCGCTGCAGATGGTGGGGCAGGGGTGCAGGGTGCTGGGGTGAGCCGAGGAGCTCATTTATCTCAGAGTTACCTGTGAGGTCCCCAGCCAGCCCCTTTGGATTTAAACCATCGATTTGCACCTGTCTCCTTCAACGCGGGAGCAAACCGCTTTAGTCAGTCTGAAAGCAAAATCTCCAGCTGAGCTCCCCAGCCATTAACTATCCACAAAGGGACCCCCTCCCCACAGAAGAGCCTTGGAGAAAAACAATCTCTCTTTGGGGGGGTGTGTGTGTGTGTGTGTGAGTGTCTCCATGCCCTAATCTGGAAGGGGAAACAAAGGGCATGAGATATTTAGAATAACTATATTAAAAACAAATACAACAAACAAACAAACAAAACAAAAAAAAAGAAAAAAACCCACCTCTGATTCTGCATCCCACTGCTGAGTAAACTGCCATCAAAATTTTATCATGCTGGATTGTGTACATCATGCTGGATTGTGTACCTCTGAGCACCCATTTTCCTGAACATGTCCTTTGTTCAAATAACAGTTCATAAAAGTAGTTCAGTCTGGGGGAAATCTTGTCCAGAACAGAGCAAATCAGCATCCAAAGACACAGGCACCTTGTTTCAATGTAAAAGTCAAAACGGTGGGAGGTGAGACTGGAGACAAGAGAGGACATTTACTCTTCCAAATAGGCTTACCATAACCTTTACATTTACTAAATAATACAGTTATCTAGAATTGTAAAGCAGGCACTGCTGGAAGACCTGCACGCGTTAGGGCATTGCCTTCCTGCTGCTGAGCAGCTGTAAGGAGGAGAGACCTTGAAAGGAAATCTTCAGCTAAGTACAAACAACAAGTTTTCCTACGTTCTTAATGAGTTTAAGAAAACATTCCTAGAATATATTAAATTTTATCATAATTAAAGCTTTTCCTACTAGTTCTTTAGAAGAGTTGGAGTGTATCCGATGTGGAGAAACAACTAGGGACGCAAACCGGTTGGGCAGCAGCAGAAACTGAATTCAAGGCTTAGCGTTAAGAAAAGCTGGGATCTCAGTTTACGTGAGAAACTGCTTTAAAGTGATGGGAACACATACAGGGATTAGAGTGCCAAAGAACAGTCTGAATGGAAATTGTTCCTTCATAATCCATGTATTTTACTCCTAGTGCAGATTTATCTTCATTAAAGTTACTCTTCTGGTAGTTTTCCACCGCAACTTACATTGACCATAAGTTAAGTAAAGCTATAGACACACAACAGACCTTGGGTAACTCCGATCTCTCCATTACATTTGCAGAACTTGGGTGTCTCCTTTCCTTTTTCAAGACTCGGGTAAGTTTTCGAAGGGGACTGTGGCCGCATTGTTTGACAGCTGTGACATTTGTTGTCACTCATCTCTTTCACACCACCATCTCCAAGAGAAGGTGGCACTCGGCGGACTGCAGGAGCTTAATGCCAGCGCAGCGTAAGAAGCGTCACAGATGCTCACCGTCACCTGTCATAAATAAAACAGGAGACTCCTTGCAAGCTCCACGGGTTGACAGGGCATTCGATGCAATTGGGTTTGGTGTGTGACAGTGCAAAACAGGCAAGTCACAGGATGCCCTTCACTCCTACAAATGGACTATTGATTTCCACCGATGCTGGTCGCGCACAGACCTGCACCTGCTACTGGACTTCCCAAAACTCTCAGGCTCTGTTGAAGAGCTCGAGTGAGGGAAACGCATGCACGCGCCTTACAGGCAATTAGTTTTTCAGAAGGATGTAGAAAGGCTCATGAGAGTTGCACACAGGTAAGGACTGTATGTTTTAAACAGACTTTAGAAAACGCAGTTATGGTTTGGATATATTGCTTTCAATACTACAAGAGAAACTGTAAACCGGAGGTGTTTAGGCATTTATAGGTGTATGAAAACCTTGAATTTTTGCTATCCTGTACTGACTTCTAAGATAAATATGGATAATGGAAGTGCAGGAGGAAAAAAGGAGGCTTGAATTTGCCCAGCTGCTTAGTGAAAATTGGAATTTCATCAGCTGTGAAGACACTATGTGCATTGCACATACATTACTCATAGGCTTCCCACCATACCCGGATTTATAGATTTAAGCATAGCTTTGTACTATCATCTGCACACCCACACCACTTCTCGCCCACACCACAGCAGCCCATATCTGCGAGTGTGAAGGACCCACCACAGTGACCTCCAAACCCTCAGTATTTTAGGGCAGGATTCTCAGCACAGGACGGTGGGAGCCATGGGACACTGAAAGAGCTGGGGACAGAAAATGAGTTTAAGACTTCCTAAGCGGAGGTTAGCTAGCATTCCTAGTCACCGGGGGGGGGGGCCCAAACAGTAAAAAGAGCGTGTTCCTTCCTTCGGATTGCAAAACCAACTCCCCGGCAAGATGTCCTATGCCCCTGAGCAACTCAAAGGAGATTCAGACTTTTACGCTGCTGTGGGTCAGCTCCGACGGTGGAGATGAGGCAATTTGTTGGTCCAACCAAAGAAGGCACGCTCTGACCGAGACCTCCTTGCCCGTTCGCTAACTCAGGCTACCCGAGAGCTCGCTCGGGCCGTCTTCTCACCCGGCGGCATTGCAGGTGCCGTCCCGAGCAGTAGCGGGTCTGGCCCCCCCGGCTCCCCCAGCCCTGAGACCCGCGGCAGCCGCTGCCGGACTCGGGAGGCTGCGCCCTTGGCCCTCCGGAGCAGCTGCCTGCTACGTCTGCGGCGCTGCCCGGCTGCCCTCGGTGCGGCCCACGGAAGGCTCCTCCGGAGCACCGGCGCTCCCGCAGGGTTTCACGCGATGGCGTGGAGAAGGGTGGGAGATGTCCTCCTGCCACCCACCTCCCCAAGGATGGGGACGCGGCCACTCTGGTCCCGTCCCGCGGCAACACGAGGGGGAGCCCTCGCCGTGCTCCACTAACAGGGAACGGCAGCAATCCGCCTTTTCTACCCCAAAGGGGAAGGCTCGGTTCCTCATCCGACAAAACCAGGAGGCCTGAAAGCCATTTCTTACCTTCTTCACAAGGAGACTGCTGGTTCAAAGAGGTGTAAGCCGCGGATCGCTACAGGAGAGGGGAAGGTCACTTGCTACGGATCCCCCTCCCACACGTGTCCACAGTCCATCCTGCCCCTCTTCAGAAACGGGGACGTATTTCCCATGTTCTCATCTAATTTGTCATTTCAAGGCACTCCAAGAATGGCAGGGAAAGACTTTGCTGGTACCCGAGTTGACTCCGAATAGCCCTCTGGTCAAATGTGCCCAACAGAAATGAGAGAACGGAATAATCTCTTTACCCCGTCTTGTTAAATGACCCTACCGCAGGTGACTTGTCAACAGGGCTCCCAAAGCTCGCTTTTGGGGAGCTTTGCTCCTTTCAGCAGGACAGCTTTGGCCACTCTGAAAAGACACAGCCGCTTTTGCTCTCCCTTGCCACCCCATTTTAAATACATTTGAGCAGAGCACTTCTCTATATGTTCTACGCACTATTCTGTGCACAATATGTCACTATATATTCTGGTTTTCAGGGCCAAGATAAGTACTAACTGCAAATGAACCTACTGCAATTTTTTAATTTTTTTTTTTTGACAAAATGCTGGCATCTCTCTCCTTAGGAGGTATTACAACGAAAAAGCATCTTATTCACAAGTCTCTGAGTGGCATACTTCTGCTACACCAGCCTTCCTTCACAGTTCTGCATCCCAATTTTCTTTAAAGCATTCAACAGCATACATTTAATTAGCTAAACAATTCCATCTGTTCTGTGAGTCAATACTGACAACTTTACTGTTAAAATACACGTATTTCTCTTGGTGCAGCTGTGCTTAATCTGACAGGGGGGAGAAGAGCCTGCTGTGCTCGGAGCATCACGTCTAGTGCCCAGGCTCCCACTGCAGGGCTGCAGCCCAGCTGGCACCAGGGGCTCCCAAAGGCCTCCGCAGCCCCATCCCTGGCCACTGCTGGCCCCTGGGACCGCTAAGGCACCTAAACCCAAGTCGCCTAGTCACACACCCTAAACACAGGCCTCCACAGGCAATTCCACAGAAAAACTGGCAAAAGATCCCTTTTTTGGCCGTTCGCTTAAGTTTCGACAAGCGACACAGACGAACAAACTCAGACGAAAACATGAAACAGGCGCCAGGGGCTATGGCAAGCAACAGGGCACTGGAACCGAGACCCTAATGGGGCAGAACGAGCCAGCTAAACCTCATCCACCAGCAGGCAACACCTCCCAGCCTCGGTACTGCCGGCTTCGTCCTCTCCCCCCAGCCTGAGGTGCAGGAAACCCTGTTCTGGCTGGAAACCCGGCTCTCCTCTGGTTGGAAACCAAGCTCTCTGGCTGGAAACCCGGCTCTCCGTTTCTCCTGGAGCAGAAAGCCGCAGGGGCTCACGGACTCGCGGCTCTCCCTGCCGGGAGCAGACCAGCCCTGCCTGTCCCAGATCTCCGTCACGTTGCAGTTACTACACGACAGCTTCCTCACTGCCGCAGTGCCGTCATGCCTCCGACGAGCTCTTGCGGATTAAGCGTCTCCCTTCAGTTTACAATATTAAGAAAATACGGAAAACGATGAGAGAGCGTCTGCCCCGCTCCGATCCTGCCTCTGTCGTAAGGCAGAGGGCAAGCTGAGCTCACTGCGGGAGGTAAAAAGTAGGACGAGGTATCCAAGTCAACCACGGGTGAATGCCAACTTGTCAGCCTAAGAAAGGATGGTCTAAAGGATGAACTGGTGAACTCAACAGGTATAGAAATACAAATAAAAAGGTCTGGGGAAAAGTAAGGACCAATCATTTAAACCTGGGAGTTGAAGCAAACAAGGAACTTCTCCCCCCACTGATGTCCTAGATAAACGGTATACTGATTCTGCCCTGAGGCTGCTGTTAATCTATGAAATATTTAGGGTTTTTCCACCCCCACCTTTCGATCAAAACGGCTGCAAAGGGTTTTACTTGTTCTCAGGCAGCAGATGAACTCTAACTTTCATCCTTCCATAGAAGCAGCTGTCTCGTTACACAGGGCATTTGAACACTTACGCCATTAGTGCAAGACACAGCATACCCCTCACCAAAACACAAGCAATCAAGAGGAACCAATTGGTTCATGCAGCACTCCATGAAATCCTCACTGCAAGCACACAGGTAACAACTAAACCGGCAAGAAACAAATCAATCCAACAGTAATGCAGTAAGTTAGCCCTGGAGCAAGTCAGCTGAATTAACAAAGCAGGACAGTAAAGCAGGCTAATGGAAAAAAGTAAACGTAGAGTCATTTAACAGACACCAAGACGTCCTGGTTCCAGCTGAGCACAGAAGATATTTTCACCAGCTTCTGGGCACGCAGCTCCCCCCGCAGCCAAAGCTCTGAGGGACCTGACCACAGAGCACTGCTGAGAACCGCTCAGCTTAAGACTTGAGTGCCTTCTCCTCTTGAAAAAGCTCGTCTCTTCATCCACGGCAGGCAGCATCCAGGGAAATCAGGCTGCCCAGGCTGAAGTTACTGTTCTGCTTACTCCTTTGAATCCTACCGCTCTGCTTGAATCTCTTCAAGCCCTTCGCACCTCAGGCCGGTAAACTGTTCACTAGGTTATCCCAATCAACCCACTCAAGCCAACATTTGCAAGCCCAGACCTGCAAGGTCGAACCCAAAAGACATCATCCATGACTAGGGCGCAGATGCAGAAATTACCTCCAAAGGTGAGTGTGACACTTCATTAACACCCACCCCCACGTGGATGTGCTTCCAAAGTAGCAAAGTTATACCTAAAAAAATAGATACATACAATTTGCTAGAAAATTAGGTGTATGAGTTGTAAGCATGATGGCTAGCGATCAAGCCGATATCGCTACAAAGAGACTACTTAAAGGGTGACATACAGGGGACATTCTCTAGTAGTGAGGGAGACAACCTACATGGACATAGCTGGCACACTCCCAAGAGCAGTAAGCCGGAGGAAGGCAATGTCACCATGGCACTGGTTACCAGCAAGAAGATGGTGGTGCCAAGCGCTGAATGCACAAACAGAACACCAACAGGTTATTCATGCACAACAAAACGCAAGATGTTAGAGCACTGTGGCAGAAAGCAAGAAAAAAGCTTTTATGCCACAAAAAAGGCCTGCATATACAAGCACATAAGCAACTCAGTTACTTCTCAATACCATCACAGCTTCCTATTTAAAGTTACCTTCTAAGAAATAATGTAAATATGTTCATTTTCCTGCCACCAGCTGTCTACCTCCTCCTGTTCATTCATTTCTGCTTGTCTCAGATATGGCTATAAGTAAGTTTCAAAGGACACAAAAGGTTTGATTATAAAGGTAATACGGCTCTACATTTTCCCCAGTTGGAAGCCTTCCTTTCTTTTTAGCCCCCAACCTTTGCCCCTGCTGCAGCTGTCAAGTTCTGCAAACAAATCCGCTTCTCTGAGTCAGATAGTTCCCGGTAGGTCAAAATTGTGTAAAACATACTGTGCACATAATCATAAAATCACATACAATAGTAATGCACCTAGAAGAAATCAACTACTTCAGCTTCAGTCCTCACGAGATAAGAACATACCAAGCCCTTTTTGTGAAGGACAGAGATGTCCACGAAAGTCACGAGTTGCAAAAAGTGTACCTTGTTTTCCAAGTCCCAGTTTAAAGCCAGAACAAAATACCCTTTGCCCTTTTTTAAAAATAAATGCTAAACTTTCCAAAGATGCTCCCAGCCGTCCAACCTACCGATCTAGTTCAGCACGTTACTGAAAGCCCAGTAGAGGGATGAAGTCGCCCCTATGAATGCGTCAATCCTTCACGTTATGACTTGTTAAGACAGGCTACCACCATGAATGTCTTCTTCACACCAGAGGCACCTTATCGTGAATAGAGACCACGAACGGTGGCAGCAAGATTACTCCTTCACTAGCAGTGGGTGCTATGCAGAAGAGAATTGCCATTTTATTTTAAGGTACAGAGAATTTTCCAGCTTGCTCAGGAAACGGTAAACTTGTAATCACTTGCCTAGGCTGTGGTAGTGTCCTTGCTTGTTACTGCCTTCAGCCTCAAGCAACATCTGAACAGAGAAAAAAAAAAAAGGTAACACTTTCCAAGGACACCAAGGAAAATGAATCACTCAACAAAATTTGAAATATACAAACTGTTTACCAAAGAACACCTAAGAGTTAGTAGCCAATAAACAAACTTTTTTTGTTGTTTAAATACATTATTTAATGAATTTTCTTTAAGAAAGAGATATTTTGAAGCTCAAATTACAATAAAGTACAATCTTCTAGATCTACAGTAGACAGTGCTATACACATTTACCAAACCAGGTATTTTCATGTTTGCTCCTCTGCTGTTATTGTTATTAAGGAAAAGAAACTCAAAAAATATTGTTAACAGCAATCCTGTCCTAACTTGGCTATTTCACCCTAGAACAGAATAAGGACAACAGTCTGTTACCACAGTCCTCTCCCAAAATACAGACCACATGTCAAGCAGGAGCAAGACACTGTCATGATCACACACTAATTCAGCTTTTCACAGAGTGACAAGTAAAATGGAGCCGTTGGGTTGCAGGCAATATTGAAAAATAGTGTTGCTCCTTTCCCACAGGAATCACACAAAAAGTGCCCTTTTGCTACCAAAGTCAAACTGCCATTGAACTCATGTTCATTCAACACACTGGAGCAAATCTGAGTTTATGTAGGGAGCTTTGTGTTCGCTTTTCCACCTTCTCCTTATCTTTTCCCTCTTCTCTCCATATCCAATGTTTTCCTTCTCCCTTTTCTTAGCCTGCATCATCCCTTCATCATTTCTATCTTCCGTTACTCGGTGCCAGTGGGATAGAGCCAAAGCACCACTCCTCTTCAGTCTTCTGGCATTGTCAATACTGTGGCAAAGGGCAAATCAATAGTGCTGAATTAGTACTAAGAAAAAAAGAAACAGGTCAATTCCTCAGAGAGTTGTTTTGTATCTTTTAAAGGCCATTTTGCATGGTCTTTAAATTCTAAAAGTACATGTGAGCTTCTGCAGTTAGTGTAAAAATGTGATCGAGCTGAAAAAGTTTCAACGCTTCTCGGTTTAAACTGAGCTGCACTACAGCAAGCTACTGTTTGAAAGCTGCTGCTCAGCTATTCAGACATAAAAGCAGACATCAGGTGTAAATTTCTTATTTATTATAACAAAAATTATGACATGTTCATTTATGCATTCGGCTTTAATATAGCTCTTGGTATGTAAATGTTCTACAGCAAATGAGCTCTATACAATCATGCTGGTTGTGGCAGCAGTAAGGAACACAAACAAAACGTGTCTGTAAAAGTAAGGGAAGAAAGAGACCAGAGAAAAAAGTGGGTTTCTTTAAATGGTCTACACCGCCTCGGCTCTAGCTAACTTGTACACAGCCACTCAGTCCGTTACACTCAATGACCATGGCCCAAAGAGTCGCTTAAGAAAAAAGGTCAATTTTTCAGGTTGTGTCCTTAATGCCAAGGCTACAAAACATGTAAGCATCACTATACAACACTGAGCTATTTACAGGAATTTCCCAATCAACTGTTCTCTCAGAGAAAATTAGTGAATCTCAGTGACTTAAGTCACCTGAAAGAGTAAAGCAACTCCTAGGAGTTAGTCTCCATATTCTACAAATGTCTATCATTTTCAAGACCAAAAAAAGCCTTTCTCTCAAAGAAATACAGTATTACAATATTACTTAAATCATTTAGCACTGGCTACTGCCCTGCTTTTCAAACAAAACAAACAAGCCATTTTAAAAAATATTACATCATCATCTGTTTCTCAGCAATATATTAAACCTTTTTATTTTTTTTTTTGTTTCATTTTTTTGTTTTTTGTTTTTACACTTGATATGTTAAGGGAAGGTTAACTATTTTAAACTTTACCGGTCAAGCGTCTCTAGAAGAAAGTCAATGAATACTAAACCTAACAAACTGAAAAGCTGCAGTTATCTGTAGTGGCAGGATAAGGAAAAGGAAGAATATAAAGGAAAAGGATAAGGAAAACCCCTGCTGTAATGCGAGCCTGCTGGGTCCCGCACTCAAGTCTCCTTGTTAGTTTGTTTCTGAGCAGTAAATAGAGTGGGTCATAGTGGTGTATCGTAATAGTCTGCCAGGTGGTCCATCGGATACTGCCGCTGCTGCTGCTGCTGCTGCTGTTGTTCCTGGTGCTGCTTCATGATCTCCTTGACTTCTTCTTCAAGCTCTGGTGGGATGATGAACTGGTCGTCGGGATCGGGCTGTGCTGGAGCAGCGAAGTAACCCCCTGTTTTTCTGAGCGGCGCATCCGTTGCAACTTCAATTAAGTTATGGCTCCTCTCTTGTGGTGCCACAGAACCGTTGCCCCGCCGGCGCCCTATGGTGCCCGTGGCAGAACATTCAGCTTTCCTGGGAAGGCCGGGCTCGTCTTCATTGGCACTGATGACGATACCTTCGTCGCTGGCTTCCACCGGCACTTGGAGAAGCTGCTTCTCCTTCGCTCGGCTGCAGTGGATGTCCACCTCTACTTCCACGCGGCTGCCGTTGGTGAACACCCCCTCAATCGGCTCCTCGTCGTCGCTGTCAAGGCCATTGTCAGAGAAGGCGCTGGAGAAGGTGGCACTGGAGAGCTGCCGCTGGAAGGAGTTGGACAGGCAGACGGGGTGCAGCATGCAGCGCTGCTCCCCCGGGTAGGCCGGGCTGTTCTCATTCATGGCTACCTGGGGAGGCTCGTCGGAGGCCGTGGACCCCACCTCGCTGCTCATTTCGGAGGTGGAGATCTCGCTGCTGATCTCCGAAGCCATGCCGCTGCTGGAAGACGGCATCCCAAGCGCATCTGTTGGCCTGTCCTTGATGACCACGTTGACGGACTGGGGGAAAATGCCTGGGCTGGGGGGTGGGACCCCATTAAGTTCACAGCAGCAGAAGCTGTCCTCCGTCACATTGAGCTGAACCACGACAGCACTGATACTGTCGTTGCAGCCGTAACTCTGGGCCAAGGTGCAAAGCTTCTTCGCGGCCGCCAGTGCGTCAGGCACGTTTCTGACCGCCTCCACTGCTTCATCCATCGAGAGGCTGTCCCACAGCCCCTTGCTCCCCAGAATGAAGAACTCATCTTGTGGAGTTAAGGTGATGGACTGGACGTGAGGACGCGGCACAACGCTTGGGTGAAGGAAGGTGTACCCCAAGATTCTTGTTGAATCCGTCACACCATTCACTTTGCCATCCTGAAATTAGAAAGGACAGGAAGTTGGAAACAAAGTAGGCAAGGATACGCAGCACTTCTATCTCCTTGCGTTTTACTGATGGCTCTTTTTGCAGTACCCCCAACGCTGCCATTTACAGCCAAAGAAGACGGCAAAGCAAAGTGACTTGCACGGAGGTGACAGAGCTGGGATTAGAGCACAGCAATGGCTGGCTTGCAACCCTGCACTACGCCTCCTACACCCTACTGATTTGTCATCAGCATCACCTATGCACAGGCCAACAAAGCAGAAGTCTGCAACAAAGAGCCATCTATTCTGCTCCTGCAGCTGCGAGAGCCAACTGGACTAATGTTTTACCAGTGAGTCAGACTCATCCCTCCTCCACCCACGATATCTGGCTTTATCCAGGGCAAAGCCACACACAGCTCCATTTGATATAGGGGCAGGTCATTCAGTTATGACTCTTCTCTTGCAGCTGTAACAATCGTAGGTTTCACCGTGGCTCATCACTTCGAAAACAAAAGTTAATTTAAAAACAAAAAAAGACTTTAAATGAAGCACACAAGTCAAATGCAGCAGAGAGTAAGTCTGCATTTCTCAGTCAGCTGAGTTCTTGTGAAATGTTTTACCAGCCCCAACTACTTACTACTTTTCCACTTAGACAGGACATTTCCAAGGGGAGGAGGAGTAATATCCGAAGGGAAAACATCAGTAAAAATGGACGTATTTGAGAAGTAAAAATCATGCATGTCCAATTCCCAGGATCCTGTCCCGGTTAGAATCCAAGCTGCCAGAATAAGCAGAGCAAGTGTCTGAAACAGCAAGCCTGGCTATCTGTCAGCCTGCTGGGGATAGCTGCTGCACCCTGCTAACTGCCTACTCAAGAAGAACAACAGAGGTGAGGACTTACACTCATTCGCTCCGGCTGATGACTGCAGTGGTTATTATAAAGCAGATAAGCGCAGAAAAGTGAACCAAGACTAAAAAAGCTTTGCCTTTAAAACCATTCAGAAGAAAAAAAACCTTGTCGGCTTGTTAACTTCCCCATTAGAAGGCTGACAGCAGTGATAAGCCATCAACATGCATGAAATCAGTGAGTCATCTTAAGATTCAGCACAGAAATTTCCCTTTTCCTCTACAGAACAACACAATGAGCATGCCTTGGTGATGCATACTACGTTGGAGTAACTCCCTTCCAACTTGTCACGTTTGAGATCCCAGTTGTCACCTTCCCATGGCAAGATCAACAGGCACGTGACTTATTCCACACACATACATCCCTACACACACACGCACACCCTGCTCATGGGCATACAGCAGTGCGTTTTCTGCCCTTTCCTCCACCATTAGGAGGATTCAATATTTATGTATTCCTATGCATGCGTCACACAAAGCAAAGCAAAACTGACAGCAGTGGCTTCAAGCTTGAGAGACAGGAACAAATAGTTTTCTCCTCTCTCATGGTTCAGCTGAGCACAGGATGGGTTTTCCTTTTGGGCAAGTGCTCTCTTCAAGAGCCGCCTGTCAAAGGGCAGCTCTGGGAACATAGGAGCTCAGACAGCAAAGTCAGCCTGCCAGGAGCAAGGAGTGTCCTGAGGGAAGGAGAGCATTGCTCCAAGTGCTCTGCCCTCTCATCCTTTTCAGTTGGAGAGGCTCTTCATGACAGCTCCAACACAGCAATTCTTCTCCCCATTAGGAGGAGGGTGTCTGCTTTCCTGTTTCAACACAACATGCTCCCAAGTTGCTCATTCTCTGAAGCTAACCAAAATCCAGCATGGCAATGGGATGGAAAAGCAACGTGATTGCATGATAACTTGACTGCATGATATGAATCACTTTGAAAGGAAAAGTGCAACTCTGGAACCCACACTATTAACACTACCTCTTAGAGGTTACTAGTATAAACATGTAATTTCATGCATTGCTGTGCAAACACTCTCCAAGGAAGCTGCAAGTTGCAACTGTCCCTAATTGTTCTCTAACCTCTGTGATAATGGCCTTATGCTGCTTAATCCTCTTCAGCTCTTCCTCACAACTCATCACATAACACCTGGACAAAGGCAGAGGTTTCCCATTCCGGCAGAGAACGGTTTGGCACTTCCCCACGTTTGCTGAGGTTAGCGTGAAGCATCCACCGGGGTCCATGGGATCATGTTTTATATGGCAAAGGACAGCAGAACCTCCAAGTTTTTGTCCAGCTGTTCCAAGTTTCCTGGAATTTAAACAAAACAACGATTGTTCTTTAACTGGAAAACAACTGTTTCGGGTACTATGGAGAAACAGCCGCTGTTCTGCAACCACACGCACTCAGGGCATTGACTCTGTTGGCTCACTGGGACAGAAACAGAAGTCTCCACTGAAGACTGTGACACCACGGCACCGCTTCAGAGAAATCACGTGCAACTCTCAGCCAGTGTGTTATTCACACATATGCAGATACTCAAATCTGTTCAATTCTAGAACAACAACAACAAAAATCTTTGCACTTTTAAGGGCTGCACAGTTGTCTCTCTTCCTCTACATCTTAAAGGTGCTTGTTTTAAAGGTCAGATCGAGGGAAACGGAGAGGGTCAGAAAAGTACTAAGGACTATTAAATGAGTACATGTAGAGCTTAAAAAGGGGGTTCATATTATCTAACTGGTTCTTTGGCTTCTGAACCTACAGATTTTATTATAAAACTAGTAATTTTAACTGTAAAAATTATTTTTGAGCAAAAACAGAAGGCAGAGGTTCACTGTTTTGTGCTGTCTTCAGAATAATGATCTTAAGCTATCAAATGATGACCAAAAAAAGCACAGTGGCTGTTAACTCCACTGTAAGAAGGCACACTTTTCATTTATCCTGTCAGTTACTAACCTGTTAAATAGGTTCTTGGAAATATTTAAGCCTGTTGTTTTATCAGGAGTCACAGTGAAAGAAAAATTATGGATAAAACTGAAGTTTTCAGAATCCTGTGATTAGAATATAAAGTCATTTCAGTACTAGACTGTGAAAAACTATCCATCCTTCCCCAGTGTCTTGTTTATCAGGGCCTTCACCTATAGTAATTAGGAGTTAAAGTAATTAGAAAGCTAATTATAGAGGTTACTAAAATTGATATTAAGGCTAGGTATAGCTGGCAAGAACTTTTGATTCAAAATCCTAGGGAGAGAATGCACGACTAAATTTGTAACCAAGCCTCAATGTGCTTTTTAATTTTATTTTTAAAAAATACACTTCAGGAGTGTTGCATATCATCTGTAATAATCCTCAGTGAATGGTTAAATGCAACTGGAATGAATACTATTTCTGGTTCTCCAAAGAAGTGGTTAGCTTATTTTGATTTGAGACACACACACAAAAAAAAGCAGCTTCTTGCAAGAATGCCACATTCCTGTGAAATTGCATTAGTAGCAAAGAAAACCACTTAATAAGTACTTTCGATACTCAAGTTTGTTACTATTTTTGAATATTTTAAGTATATGGCAACCACCTTCTCTTCATCTACCGGTCTGAGGCACTGTTAAAAGCGATTATGGGAAGGAAGCATTTTCCCTCTTGTGTTCGTAAGGTTCAATACCACCCTGCTGCTTCTGTATCTTTCCTGATACCAGAACTTCAGTATTTTTCCTTTCCAAAGGTGCAGCGATTGAATGCTAAACAATGCTACTTCTAACTTTATCCATTTCCTCAGTCTCTAAGCTGCTTATTTGCTTTCTCCTTTGTTTCCCTGACCTCTATTCTCCTTTGTTCAATTCCCTTCATACTCCTTAACTCGGTGTCTCCCCAGGCACAATTTCTTCCTCTGTCAAGAACAGCATGCACGCAGGTTTCCAAACCACTACACAGAGCTACTATTACACTCACAGCTATCATACCACAATCTCTTTGGATGGGTCCTGCTCAAATAATATTCTAAGGCCAAAGGGATGACAGGAGACAGACATTTCTAAAGAGTCAGACTACATCTTTTAAATATTTGTGTAGCCTTAAATATCCTGAATTGGTACAGAGAAACAGAAAGGATCAGCCCAGGCTTTGCAGCCAGTAGTAGTAAGGAAGTTTAAAAGATGATGAAGAGATTCATACCACTGACTTGGTTATGGCCAATTGTGAATTGTTAAGACTTAAAGAATATACCAGAAAAGAGTAAGCCTCCGCCCCCCCCTCGTGAGCATTCAGCAAGTTTGCAGGTGGGGTCGGGTTTTTTTTGTTTGGGTAGGGAGGCATTGGGTTTTTTCTCCCCACACCTGAAAGGAACAGAGGGCAATATTCACAAAACAAGCAATAAAAGAAAACACCAAGACTTTTTTCCCTTCTTGCATTTTGTTGAAGCAAGGAAGGAGCAGGGATCTGACCTGAAAGCGAACAAACTGCCCAGTGAGCATACACAAGGTAAAAAAGTCTTCAGATCCAAGACTCACCTCTGCATAATGATGAAAGTGTTTATCATGTATTCCTCCTCATTTTTTGTTTTCTGCAGCTCTTCTGCTAAGATGTCACTCATTGTGCACTGCAGCAGATACGGCACTTCCACATTGCGGTCACCATCAAAAACACCATAAAGGGCCTCCCGGTTGTCACAGAAGTTATTGGCTGAAAGTGCTGCCACACACAGCCTAGTGAAAAGACAAAGCAGGAGAATATCAAGGCTGTTACCTGCTACTCATTTCTCACCTTGCCATTCTGACCAGAGATGCAGCCTGGTCTGAGAGCTAGTTTTAACCACCTCTGTTCACAAGCATTTCAGGACTGCTTTCTGAGCTGTGCAGAAGAGTCAGGCCCATCAACAGTGCTAAGATGTGGAAAGAACTACACTGGAAGCTCGAGCCAAGCCCTAAGGATTCTTCCTCCTTTTCAGCATGTGAATAAGTCCCTTATTTGTAGAAATAGGGGGGAAAGGAACTCTGAAACAACATCAGTTTATACTGCACTTGCTCCTCCAAAAGCCATCCTTGTGATTTAACATGCTGATGACCAAGTTGTGTGTTAAATCAGTTAACAGTAAGTAAAGGCTTGCTGGCACTTGCTACAGAAACCTAGGTAGCAGAAGATTTCTAAAAAGGTATTTAAGGAACAAAGAAAGATTCATCACATTGCCAGCAACACAGAGACTAGCAGACTCTTGGTACATTATTTGTCAAGTGCTGCCTTAGTCACAGGAGCTCTGCACACTATGAATATTCAGAGTTTTGGCCATTCTGCCTCTTCCTTTAGTATCTCCGATTTGCTTCGTAAACATCCTTTGGTTGAAGATAAAGCAGCTTTGCAAAGAGGAAAATGCTTTTAAACACTCAGATCTTTTGCAAGTACCGGAGTCCCGCACAGACAAAATGTGTTGGTTAAACTTGTATCTTAGCAACTTCCCTAACAAAGACCAAAGCGGAGAGCCAGGCAGGGGCCCGGTATACAAATATAGAGTCATGGCACGGCCTCTGCCTTTGTGAGGCCCAAAACGTCCCCAAAACTTTCACTGAAAAAAGGTTTTCTTTGTATCAGCATAGAGGCGCTCTGCTGCTAGGATGCTCGTATAATAAAAACCACGCCAGGTCGTACTTGTTCTTAATGCCCGATGCTTCTGTGTAACCATGACTCCACACCGCTGGTGCTCCTGAAGCATCACCCGCCGAGGGCTGGTCGATCTTGAAGCAACGGATATTGCTGCAAGGAGAAGGGAAAGGGGAGAGATGCAACGGATTGAAGCGCTGACATGATCCAGCTTAAAATATGAAGATAACACTTCTTTCCCCCTCCCAGTTCTGAGTAATACATTTAATAGAAGAAAATGAAGCAGGACATCCGAAGGGGTTACTTTCATGTGTCTGTATACAAAGAACAAAAAAGCAGTAAATAACTGAGCCTCTATGAGGGTGTCAGCTGCACTGTTTTGCTTAGCAGGCTTTTTTTTTCCCCTGCCCTCACCCCTGAGCTATTTGTTTCGAACCTGGCCCAGTAGGAATACAAGGCAAATTTGTTACTAGCTTGATGAAATCCAGTGCAGGGGAGTGATTTTTTTAACTGATACATCTCTCCCACCCATTTTAACAACAAGTCTCTGGGCTCTTTTCATTGTACTCGAATGAAAACTCTTGTATGACCCACGCCATCCCCCTAAATGGGGGAAAAAAAAAAAAGGAAAAGAAATTCTTTAGGAACAGCAACATGTAGTAACAGCCTTCTATGAAAATGCCCACAAAACAGAAATTCACTCCATCCTGGTCCTGCACCAACCTGCAAGAGCCAGCCTGCAGTCCTGACAGCAGGCACAGCCCTTCTGCCTTCCCCAGTTGTGCAGTCCAATTTTTACTTAGGCCCTTGATCCTCTACCCTCCAATTTACAACCAACATAGCCTTTAGCCTGAATTTCAAATCTCTCACGCAGCGTAGTAAAGACTTTAAAAGGGCCCAGCCCTCTCTGTTTATACCCTTCTCTTCGCAGCCCTGCTTTGCTGGGGAGAGATGACCTCCCCCCTGCTCCCTGCTGCTCTCTTCCAAAGGCGGGGAAAGCCAGCTCCCCACAGGCTGCAGACACTTCAAAGGCACCCGAACCTTTCATGAACCAAATGAATCATAAAAGGACACAAGCAGAAAGGTCTAACTGTTCACTCTGAGCATTCATTTTTCTCCATCCAAACCTCCACCTGACCTGAACACACAGAAAAGTCTTTTCAGCATTGCACAGCCTTCCTCAAATAACCTGAAGTACTGTCAGATCCAGTTCGATTTCTTTTTATGCTAATAGTCAGGATGTGCATCAGAGAGGGCAGATTCAAAGCAAACAAATTACATAAATAACATTAGAACCACTGGTGTTTTAAGCCCTTGGTTTTGCAGCCCTCTGTGTGACAAACGGGAGGCAAACATCTCGCCACGAGCATTAGAAAAGATGATCTGACCCCAAATCAAACTGGAAACCTGGATCTCTTCTAAAGTAGCAGAGATTTTAATTCTGTCTGCGGCTGCAAAACACTCCACACACGAGCAAACGCACTTTCTTTGCAGACTTCTCATACAAGGTACTTATCCTCCAGGGCAGAGGAACTTGGATCAAAAAGGTTTTTCTGCATGTTTCTTTTTCACTGGGTTGACTGACGCCTGGTGCCTGGACAGGTCAGGGACCCAGAGTTGTCTCAAGGCTTCCCAGCAGTGATGAAAAAAGCAGCCTCAATGCACTGCTTTCAGCTTCCTCAGTGGCACCCCTACAAAGAGACCATGTGCCCAGAAAGGAATGATATCCAGCAGCACATCCTATGCAGGGAATATGGGCTAAGGCTTTCAGACAGCACGGTTTATTTTCCCCCTAATTTAAAATGACTGTTACAATTGAACTAGATGCTCTTTCCTAAAAATCAGAGTAGCAGAATCCTTTTTTTTTTTTTTTCTTTTTCATTTTAATTACTTCTGAAAATTCTTACATCCAATAAATCACTTGGCAACAACCTCCTAAGCACCGAAGCCTCTTTTAAGATCTCCATACATATTAAAAAAGGCAAGCATGCATGACAGGACTCTTCTCCTCACCACCACTGAGAATACATATTAACCTGCTGCCTGCTTGAATCCTGCCAGGGCACAGATGGAGAGCTGCCTTTCACATGCAGAAGGAAGATATAAAAAGTACCAAGTGCCCAAGTATTTTTGTGCCTGCCACAACAAAACATGTGAAAGGAGCACCTCCTTCCTCACAGACAATTATAGCAGTATACCGTAGAAGTCAGCGTAGTGTGTCAGTACAGACACCAAGAAGCCCCTCAAGGGGCCTGAAACACCTCACTGCGGCTAATGAGTATTAGGAAAGAGAACAGACCTGAGGTCTTAGGAATAATTTCATAAAAAACCCAACCAAACAAAATGCATGCACAAATGGAAAAAAGTTTTCCATGAATTAAGGAGTAAAAATACGGCCTGTATCTGGGCCACACTACTCTTCTACCACTTAGGACTTAAATTTGTACAATACTGCTATAGGGCATGATGCCTGAATACTACAGTGGCAAGAGATTGGCTTGCCCATCTTGTCTGCTGGGTTATGCACAAGAAAAGCTGATCTTTAAATTTTGACACAATTCAATTAGCTTTGTAATATAAATATATATTTTTTTTTTCTTTATGAACCAGAGCAATGTTACACACTACTTCTTCAGGAAGGTTTCCTATATACAATAAAGTGGCTCTTAAATACAGGAATGGCCCTGTCTGCTGCAGAATGTGGACTCTTGTTTTTATCTGTGAAAACTCATTATTATTCAAATTCCATTTAAATTTTATAAAATCCGCTGATTCAAGCTAAAAGCAAACTCACTGTAAGTTTCCCTTGCTTGCACAACAGATGAGGTTTACTACTCCAGTGTCTGATCTTAACCATTTAAAAGCAAACAACACAAAGAAACTGCTCAATCCTTAAAAAGTAAATCAACCCTTCTCGGAATCATTCAATATTCAAGGATCGAAGAAACTTAGAAGGAAACTCAGAGCTGGTGCAGTTCCCTTCAGGACATAAGAAAAGCTCAAGGCAGCACCACTGTCCACAGATGATCTGGTTTAGTGCAACAGTTTCCCAATACGCTGCAGAAGAAGGCACAAGGCACTTGGCAAATTTCAGTTACAGGTGACGCTTAAGTCCCAGGGTAGGAAACAAACAGGTAGACAGGAAGGAAACAGAAGGACCCAAAGCAAGGGAAATAGCTTTGCTGCAAGCAGAGTGGGAGATGTGAGTCTTCAGGAGAGGTTTAAATATGAAATATATATATATATATATTTTTTTTTTCCCTAGGACAAAAGCAGAGAGGTATGAAGGGTAAAAAGAAATGGTATGTGAAGAGGTAAAAAGCAGCACAATAGCAAACACAAATGCAAGCACACGAATGCAAAAAAATATAGTAAGCAGCTACTGGCATCTCAACGGTGGAATAAACTAAGTATTTTGGTTGAATCTAATGTCAGAAGTAAAATGAAGATCAAACTGGCCCAATAGTGGTTATCAGACTAGCAGACCCCTTCAGGAGTTAAAGCTGAAAGCAGCTGCACTGAAGCGGGTAAAGTCATCCTCTTCAACAAAACATCAATTTCTGACCTATCCACGTAACCCGTTACTTTCCGACCCACTGACAACAGGGAGCCCTACCCCTTGGAGGAGATGTACGCTCCTGTGTCTCGTGGTTTTGTCACATCCTAGTGACAGGAGTCGTTCTGCCCCCTCCCCACTCTGTACGGTAACTTACTTCAGCAGCTCTAGGGTTTTGTGATCCAAGGCTAATCTGGGATTTCCAGTCAGGTCCAGCTCTTGTAGTTTTGGAGGCAGGTTTTCGGGCAACGTGACTTCACTCAGTTCATTGCAGCTTAGATCCACGCACTGCAAGACGAAGGCAGCCAAATAAGCAAGAGAATTCAGCTGTCATCGAGATCATACAAATTTGGATTAAATGGAGTAATGCAGGTTTCATGAACAAAAAAGGCTGCAACCGAGACCTAAGACCATTCATTTAAGTAAGTGGTTCTTACAAAGGAAATGCATATGGCATTTAGCCATCTTACCAGATGTCTGGGACACCTAGAAATATGTTCCCTCCATTTCCATCTCTGGCCAGGTGTCATCTTGTTATAAAACTATTAAGTTTTGCCTGCTCTTCACAGAGACAAAGATGGTCAGTGTATTTTCAAGTATTTCAGAAAAAATGTTACTGATGAAACAAGTCTTTTAATAGAGAAAGGAAATGGTATTAATACATTTGGGGCTTCTAAGCCACTGGCATAGCAGTCCCTCCTCCAAAGTCAGTTTAAACCAGCATGAGTATGAGCAGGCTCTCAGGAATTCAGTATTTACTGAGGGATATTAAAATAAGCAGGGTTATGAAGGCATGTGGAGGAGTAGTAGAGAGGGAAAGGAAAAAAATATTGGAGCTGTTTTAAACATGGTTTTAATTCATGTCATCTTAGATGAATTAATATTTAAATATAAAGTCAGTAAAATGACTGAAAAAAATGAAAGCTTAAGTATTTCAGAAAAAATACTATACAAAACAGCAGAGAAACTTGCTGGCTATCCACCAGCTTAGCACTTATTAGCTAGAACAAGTGCACTAGAAAGACAAAAATCCCCAAACAAACATCGTTTAAAGCCGCATATCCAGATAAAAGTCAATACACAACGAAAAATATGGCATTTTAGAACAAAACCAACTCTCCAAACCCTATTACAGGGCCATCAGTGTAGTATGCACCAAAAATTGCACACAAAAAAATCTGGAGAGGACAGACCAGGCTGGTATTTAAAAGGATGAAGAACTACGAATGTCTTGGAGAAAGACCATTTTCTACTTTCAATGTGCAAAGGGAGAAAGACTTCAAAAACTTTAATACAATAGAAAGCTGAAAGGGGTCGGGGGAGGTTTTTCCTAGCTGCACATTTTGACCATTACATAATTTCCATTGATAGAAGAGAGACACTTTCATTTTTGTAGATATATTCAAGGAAATTGAGTCCTGAGCTGGAAGAAGGCATAAGATAACCTAGTCAAATCTGGAAAAGAAAATTCTCCTAAAACTTTATTAAATACACACAATGGAAATAATGAATTTCCGACTCAAATCTTGACTCCTGAGATTGTCTAATATGGTGGCCTTATTATCTATGAAGAACAAACTGCTGACGTTATCTAAGCCTGATAAGGAAATCAGAGTTTAAATGTGTCATGCAAACAAAGTAGTAGACAGCGTAACAGAACGGTTATTCCAGCCAGCTATTTTCCTCTGTGCAACTCCTTGCTGCTTCCAAAGAGCCAGTAATTACTTTGCAGATTAAAGAAGCTGCCAGCAGGCCTTGCTGTGTTCAACACCCCAATGCCATTCCAAATTTGATGGAAGAGCATGCTGGAATAACAAGTACAAAAATCAGGAAAGTAATTCCATTATTCTCATTAAATGCCCAATACGCCAAAGGTAGCAACACTCTACAGCAGATCCCTTGGTCCCTAGGCACTAGTCAAGATAGCTTATTTATCAGGTTAGGATTTCCTAGATTTTATTTACACTGTTTGAAGAATAGGCTAAGAGGGGCTTTCTGCATATCTATGTTAAATTTAGTCCTTATCCTACTCCACAGGCAAGCAGGCAAGCGCATTTCCTAACTGATCCCAATTTCCTCATGCATTATTTAAATGCAAGCTGGTTTAGCCCCACCCATGCAGCACCAGAAGAACAACTCCTGCAATTGCACACAGGATTTTGCACTGGACAGGCCAGCTGGAAGACAGGGTTTAATATTCAGCATTTGCTTACGCTGCATTCACAGCTTTGTAACTGTTTCGCTCAAGGCTGGAAGGGACTCGAGTTCTCTCCAGTTGCAACTGAAGGTGGCCATACCAATACTAACCTATTTAACTAGGAGAAAAACTACCAAAGATTGAGAGTTTTGTCTCTAAGATGCTACTGCTACTAGACCGTCACTCACTTCAGATCTCAAGGTAATGCTCCTGTGAAAGACAAGCTTGACCAAAAACTGCGACAAGAAACCTCCATATCACCTTCACCGCAGCAGCCCAGCAAGACAAGCACAAAAGAGAAGCAATTCTCTGGTCAACAAAAATTGCATGATGAAGTAAAGCCAGATCCCAGGTGGGAAAAGCAAGCCTGGGTCACTGAACTCTGCTCAAGCTGTAAGGACTACTCAACTGTTTCACTGCGAAAGAACACCAGGACACTGGTTAACAATTAAAAAAGTGCCCTTTTTTTACTTTGTAAGGCAAGGAAATTGAAGTCAAACAATGGCTGTAAGGAAGACTCTGCTGGGGCATTGACTCAGGCGTGCGTGCTTCCAGCTGTTCAACCATTCGCAGAAGACATTTCAGTGTGCACAGATAAACCTAACTCTGACAGTACAAGTAACTGTCAAAATACAGTAATAACCCTAAAAAATGTATAGGATATCTCAGAGACATCCACCAGGCTCTTTAATGCAGGGGACAACACATAACTTCTGTAGCCTTGATGGTAGTGCGTAAAAAAGGCTTAGAGACAATTGTATCACTAAAGTGACCTTGTATTCGGAAATCCTGGAGTTACTGTAAGTGTAAAACCATCATCATTTATACCAGCTTTCCTTCCGAAATTATTTCAGACAGCATAGTAACTGCTGCTAACTGATCCAGTATCACTGACTCCAAAAACATGTCAGCCTCTCAGGCTAATTTAATACAAAACAGCCATTACCTCAGGTAACAGAGTTTCCCAAGAAGTTTAGAGTGTTTGAATGCCTCCTCAGTTAAAATTAACCATCAAGTATGATATTATCACAGAGGTGACATGAGACTATACAACTTTGTGCTTTGCTACAAGCAAGCATATTTCACCAAATGATCAAATCCACACTGAAGCAATAAATTCTGAACTTAGTTTGGCATATTTTGAATGCTCTCGTGTACCTAAGAAGGAGCTCTGGTTAAGCTAAGCAATGGCTACAGGCAGGCACCACAAGCTTGGCCTCCAAACTGACAAACACCAATCCTGACCTAGAGAAACCACCAAGAGGCCAGAAGAACCCCTACATCCAACAAAGCACCTTCCCATCTGGCAACTACATGAACTCATCTCACCTAAGTCAAGACCAGGCTTGAGTGCTGACTAGGCATTTTCTTTCCACAAAGGTGGAGTCCCAGAGCACTGTGCCCTCTTAGATGAAGTCAGGCACTGCTATCCCTGCAGTCCCAAAACAGTTAGTGACGTCCGTGAGTCCTCCTTCTGCTAAAGAGAACTAAGTAACTGTAGGGAACCAGCAGGAAGAAAACTGCCAGGTCTTCCAAGAGCGTTTTTCTGCTAAGCGTTGTGGCAGAGTAGCACTTTAAATACTGAGGCTTTTATAAAACATTCTGCTTTCCCCAAAACGCACAAACAGAAGGAAAAAGCTGATTGTTCCCTATCAGCCTGTTTACATTATCCTCACTTTTTTCGGGTTAACACCACCCTCATATTTTTAAAGAAATGTTTACTGCACAGAGTCTCGCTCCCCCACCCCAATTCTTCCTCTCAGAAAAAAGTTTTTGCTTCTGATTGATTCTAAATGGCCCTCCGCTTCCTCTGGCCATTGTTCCAAAGAGGGAGGAGTATTCAAAAACCCACAAGCTTGTTTGAGATTTCCTGGCTAAAACCACAAAGCTCATCTTTACGTGTACTCGCTGTCCAACAGAATTATTGCTCCTGCTGCTTTGCCCGACCCCAGACACTGAGGCACACATGGCAGTCTGGGAACTTAGCCTTTTGACTTTACGGAGCGCCCGAAGGACACTTAAGTTGTTTTGAGTCCATGAATAGGTAATCAGTTCTCAGCCTCGGAGAACGACACATTTTCTGCTGTATCACAAGATTTGTATGCTGCAAGTTAACTGTCTCCCAGCTCTGGCCAGCGGAAACAGCACGCAGCGTGAAATATTCTGCACTATGGCCAGGCGAGAAGCAGGAACTCGATTCACAAAAGGTAAGCAGTAGTGCTCTTCAGCGTGGTCAAGCAAAGAATGCGTCCCACAAAAAGAAGTGTCAGGAAAGTACAGAATTACTTCTCGAAACACATACGAGAGACGGATTAAGCATTCCTCCGGTTGTGCAAAATATGACTGCAATTAGGAAAATTAAAGTAGCTTGCCTAAATACTCAAATCCTGTGCTCCTGGAATTTATCTCTGTCCCCAAGGCCTATCCTATTTTGCAGCTTCAGCGGTTTTTAACACGTGCTCTAAACAAAGTCCATTCCTACACAATCAACCAATTGCCAAGGCAGCAAAAGTTAATTACACATAGCTCTTGCCAAATATTTAAGTCCTATCATAACAGACCATCACAGGAAGACAATTAACACTTATTTGGCAGAGAAGATAGGATCTAGTGAAGGTGAGTGTAAAAATCAGATTCTGAGTCTCTTCTTCCATTCCACTCTGAGGCAGCACAGGGGCGAATATTTTGCATATGACCTCAGAGGAGAAAGCAGCTGTCAGATCTCTGTAATTTCTGAGAATATACTATCCTGTAGCAATGAGAGACCTGAGGGGAGAATAGAATTGGTAAAGTTGCATTATACTTGCTTCTTCCAAAGCACATTCATTCCTTACCTTTATTTCAGAAAGCTGCATGACTTCTGGAAAGACTTCAATGCAGTTGGAATGAGCAATTACAGTATGCATACGTCTGCAGTTCATGATGGTTGTTGGAATGGCTTTCAGTTTGTTCCCACTAATATCAATTTCCTCCAACTCTTCCAGCTTGGCCATTTTGCTATGAAAACAAGAGTTTGAGAATTCTTCTTTTAATAGACATGTGTATTTTATTTTGCAGTGCTGATAAGAGCAGTGTTTTTCACTATTTTAAGAAAATAAAGTCATGGACTTTGATCCTTGTTCACAGCAGTGCCTGTCACCTCTCCTCACATCAGACGGTAACACAGTGGTGGAACAAAATGTGTGCTGCTTCTGTCAATGTTTTGTTAATGCTGCCTTTCAAATGACTTATTTTCCTTATATTGCCCTTGTTCACCAGCTCACTTTCACTTTTTCCTCCTTTCTTCCCCTTTCTTTCAACCCTAGTTTCTCAATTCATCCCAAATTTTCCACCCCACCTTCTAGCACCCCACTCAGCCACTCCCCCTAATTCACCTCCCTCCCTCCCCCTTGCCACTGAAGCCCAGCTGCTCAGAACATCACACAAGGACAGAGATGTCTCTTCCTTTATTTATTGGCATCTCTTTTCCAAGGTTGTACGCCATCGGCTTTACAGCACATCTTACACTTGAAAGATTTCTGATTAAAATAGAGTGAACTAAAAGTACAGACATTGCTGCCAAGGCAGAATCTCCTTCTGGAGTGAGAGGATTTTTCCCTAGTGGAGTTTAAGTCCACTTCCACAGGACACTTCCATACTGCTATGCTCACAAATCTCTTGTACGGAGAAGCACACCAGGTGTAAGCAAAGTGACCAAGCCAGGGAAAACAGAAGACCTCCTTGCTTGACTTCAAAAGCATTCTGCGGTCGTGCTGAATTAGTCCAGTTGAAAAGAGTTTCAAGTGCAAGCAAAACACACCAACTAACATGTAGCACTCACTTGTCTGTGGAACGCCTGTGCCACCACGTTTCTGTGCAGTTTAGTTCTTGCTGTGAGAATGTTTCATGTTGCCCACCCACCAGTGGGCCAGAGGCAGTGAAACCAGTTACTCACCTCGCAGGGAAGCTCTGTAGACGATTGTAAGCCATGTGCAAGATTTTCAGGTGAGGATGGCCTGTTAACAAGGGTACGCATTTATCTGTGAGGTTGTTATTGGTCAAATACAACTCCTGCAAGATACTATGGGTTTCTTCAGAAAGAGTGGCTGGAGGAAGCATTTCCAGTTTGTTGGCAGAGGCATTAAGAAATCGCAGGCTGCAAAGAGAAGTTGCATAAGAGAGTTCAGTGAAACATCCTGCAGGTTTGTCCAAAAGCGCAAACAAAATCTCTCTTTTTAAGAGTTAAGATAGTTATAAAGCAAAGGTCAAAAGCAACAAGTTCACAACAATGGACAGAAAGAAAGTGTAGCATTATATGAACAAAAATTCCGATCATGTTTGTAAATGAACACATTTGTAAAAACAAAGTATCAACAAAATGAGTATGTCAAAATGCCTCTATCCCCTTATCAAGACCTCAGTACTTCTGACATTACTACAGATGTACCTAAAGGTAAGAGCAATAACAAACCACATCATTTCCATATTTGTTCCACATAAAAATGAATTCTGAATTCATCATCAATGAACCACAAGAGTATAGCTGCCCTTCAAGTGCCCTTTTAGGAAAAAGTCACTGGTAAAAAAGCCAGCCAATTTTTTAGTATTTTAAATACTGGCTAGGGTGCAGACAGTATTTTATTTAAACATGCAGGCCTGAAAGCAACTACAAAACATGAAAAAGTACTCTGAATATTTGGGTAACTAAAGATGCACCAACCACAGCAAAAAAAAACCACCTGAGACCAAGCAGTAATTTGCCTTTTAGATTTTAAAGAGAGACAGTGCTAACAGTAAATTAAATTTAAAGTTATATACTTGCTTGCTGATGTATGCAGCAAGACAGCCAGATCTCTACGTAGTTCCTGAATGCCCTTCCCTTACTCGCCAAGTAGCAGAAGCCCTTGTCAATATTTTCTGCAGTCCCACCGCAAGCAGCAAGGACTGAAGAAGCGCAGAAATGAAGTTATTATTTCTCCCTCAAAGGAGTTTTTCCAGGTTGGAAACAAGACCTGTTGAGGTATAGGCACTGCTCACTCCTGCCAGTCAAGTTCTGCGGGCAGAAGATCCGTGTTTCTTTAGGGGAGTTCAGTGATCACAGCGGCACCGGAGGAATACCCACTGAAGGGATCTTGAGGGCTAGAATTCACACAAGCAATTCCAAAGAAATGGAAAAATAAGGCTATTTACCCTTTAGTAACCAACTCTGGCATGTCCATGCCTTTCCAACAGAAATAAAAGCGCTCTCGTCCTTCCTCCCCTTTTCAGAAAAGGCTGCCCCGGAGAACTTGCGATACAGAAGCGAGCGTGTGCCTGCCGGGCTGCAGCGACCGCCTTCGAGCCAGGCTGCACTGCTCCTACCGACTGACAGCAACAGGCAGCTGCCAAGAAACAGGACTCAGAAATGAGCTGGCTGAAGCCTATAAAGCCACTGATCAGGACACAAAAGGTAGATGCGCTCCTGTCATCGATCATAAGAGAAAGCAGTAAAATATTGATAGCTTCTCCCATGCGTTCAGGAATCCACACTGACCTTTAAGGTCTATTAATGAATGAAATGGATTTGCAAGAGTTGCAGCTGTTTGAAATTTGCTTAGCAGCAAATAAGGGTCAGACATGCTACAGAGGAGTCACGTGGAATGGCAAAGGATTACAAAAGCCACTATTTCCATTAGAAGCAAAAATCTCTTAGCGCTGCACAGAACTGAAACTAGGTTAGCTGTTTTACACAGAGGAGTCCACTTTGGAGAAACACAGTTTAATCCTCAGGCTCATTCATTATTCACAAGGGTGGTAAAACTCCAGAGCAGGAAGGGAGGAGAGGGAGGATTAATAGAGAGAAGGGAATAAGCAGCTGAAAGGGCTTTTAAAATTATTTATTTATTCTAAAAAGATGCTGCTCAATTTCACCCCTTAGCTATAAGCTAAAATTATATTAAGCTTATTCAAAGCTGGATTATTAAACTGAAGCATACCACATCAACAGTTCCTGTACTTAATTAAACACCAGCAAACACACCTATTGCTGAAGTACAGACAACTATTACTTTGGCAACTTGAATCTAATATGCATGATAGTCTTCTCTCTCCACAAAAAAGGCACTTTGATTAACATTAAAGCCACAATATCCTTTGTACCACTCATAGTACAAAATGGTTGTCTCAGCTCAGCCTGGAAAGGCTTAAGTAACAAAAAGGTTTAAGGGTGCTGGGAAAAGTGAACTTTCACAGGAATACGATGGGGATGAGGAAGTGGCAGCAAAACAACCCCAAGAAAGGGCATGTTCCGCTACTCTGAAGAGGAATCTGTATTTTACTTATGTTCTTGCAAGCTGCAGAAGAATAACCTGGAGTGTTTCACAGGTACCTTCTTTTAATAACCAAACAGAGCCAAATAGATAACCTAGAGAACATCCTATGGCTATGAAGTTCAGAAGAACGTAAGTTCGCTAGGCCAAAACACAGCCAAAAGCTTTAGGTAAGAAAAGGTACATTGCTATGATAAAGCTGAAATTAATAGAGACTACTACACTGAAGCCATTTTAAATTCAAAAGAAAAATTAATCCAACAAAAGCTCTTTGTTTTTAATAAACTTTCAACATTGGTGGACTACAGCAAGAAATTCAAGCTGTTCCCTCCCTAGTGTTAAAAGTGAACGGAATCTGTGTATTCCGGCCAAAAATAAGTTTTGATGCATTGATTTTCCAATGGGGAAATGAGAAAGGTATTTCACCTACCCCATATGTAACAACACAGGGGTGGGTAATACTCAATGGTCAGGTTCAGGATAGTCACATACCTATCTCTGTCTGTTGCTGACATCATTAAAATTAAATTAAATTTTTAGAAAAGAGTATGCTGCTTATTTACATGTTCCTTTTGATCAGCTGTTACATTAAAATGGTAAAAACATTCTGAAATGCTAAGTCTTTCAAGATATTATCTGATTTTTAAATTAAAAAAAAAAAAAAAAAAAGAGGGGGACACACACCATTCTTCGGACAGAAAACAGAACGAACCAGCAGATTGCTACTGCCAAAGCTTTGTCAATTCTGTGCTATAATCTTATGTTCAAAAAATAAAATAAAATAAAATAAAATATTCTGTACTTGCCTATCAGGTTTCCCCTCACACTGATTTAAGACAGAAGTCCTCCTCCAGGTTACTTCCACCCCCTTATTTCTTCATTCTCGTGCAATGTGCCAGCTGCTTTCTTAGAAGGCACATCTTACAAATGCCCTCCAGAGGAGTGGAAATTTACTTGGGCACAACTGTTCCCATCTCTCTTGTGCATGGACTTAAATTGATTCATGTTCCTTGAAGATATCCCACTCATATTGCTTATCAGATGGAAGCAGAATGTCAAGTATTAAAGCTCAGTCCAAAATTAATTGTTTCCCTTTCCAATTCCACCCACACACTATACCACAAGCTCATGAAAAAAGTACAGCATCACTACAAAAACCTGAATTCAGCAGCCTGCACACATACCAGAGTATAATATAGCGAGGAGAGCATGAATTAACAAGTACTAAAAGAGTGTCGGAGATTAAGAAAGAAACGAAGGCGCTGGCAGGGAGATGCCAGAATTCTTCAGCTTTGACAAGGTGCAAATTCTCCTCTGGGGTAATAATATAAATATTGATCTCTGGCTGGAATAAGTCACCTTTGGTTTTATGGAGTATTAAAGTACAATCCTTTGCTGGATTTAATTCTCCAAGAGACAAAATAGACAAAAAAAAAAAAAAAAAAAAAGACTGGCCCAAAGAATAGGCTAGAATTAAGGACATGTATCTAATTCAACAAAACAGACCTAATATGCAGTCACATGCATTCCCTATTTGAGTGCAGAGGACTCTGATCTCAATCTGAACTTCCAAAAGCAGAGGAAGAAAATCTACTGAAAACTGCAAAAGGTTTGAAATCTTAACACCAATGCCTACCTCTAGCACACACAAAAGCTGGATATAGACAACTGTGAGAATACAGCATCTCCCAATTCCTCACTGTTTTCTGAGGTAGCTTGGCAAACTTGGCTTGCTGGTAAGACAAAACCACCACTGAAAAATGTAAGTCCTCCAAAAAGCTTTGGAATGTTCAACATTAAAAGCAGCAACACAGGCAACTGCATCCAATGGTGAAGCAGCAGCAAATCAAAACCCCAGTGCTTAGCTTGACAGTACTGATAAGAGTTGGAAAGAATACTGCAGCTGCAAAAACGAATATGCAGGGAAATCAAGATCTCCAGTTTGGCCTGTGCCCCAGGATCTCCATCAGCATAGAGCAATCAAAATACAAAATTTCTTCTTCACTCCCTTCTGCAGAGACATGCCCTCAATTTCTGATCGTCTAATCCTAAAATAATTTATGATTGTGGTAGCAGGTGTGTGAGGAAGAATCCTGTAAGCTAAGCGTGTCTGGGAGGAAAAAGAAAGAGGAAAGCGAAAAAAAAATCAAGGCAGTTTTGCCAGCCTGTGCAAAAGAGGGTATTTCCTCTCCTTTTTAAAAAAAATAAAATAAATGAAAGGACAGAAACATTCAAGTGAATCCCCTTCCTATTGAGGGACTGCCAAAAAAACCACTTAACTGCTGCTGTCCCCTTACAGCTCTTACTTTCTAACCTATCTTTAGCTGTTTCATTAACTGGGATTTCCCCAGTTTCTAATCTATGTGCTTGCAAACCCTAACCTACCAGCAAAGAAACAAACGCAGCTAAGCATTTCTGCAACAAAAGTGTGTGCAAACACTCAGATAGCTCTTTGCATTCATTTGACTTGGTTTCCTCCCTCACTTCTGCATCCACGATCGGACCGAATACTTGCATCAAAAAGAAGCAGCCACAGTGGGTGGAAATGGCAAATATCAAACAAGAGCAAGTTTAACTGGGTCACCTTCTAGAACTCCAGCAAAAAAACCAACCTCAAACCAAATTAAATCAAATCAAAACAAACAAACAGAAAAACAAACCAGATAACAACTGAACAAAGCCGAAAACAAGAATCACGCAGACGAGAGCCTACACAGGCTCCCGATAGCTGCCACTGGCTTAGCCCCCACGGCTGGCCGCTACCAGACACTACAAAACACAGCCCAGGGTTCAAGCTGTGCACATCACAACTACACATCTTCACCACACAACTGCTTTAAGTATTCTGATGGCTGTTTTAAGGTTTATACTGAAAACACTCCTACTATCTGGAAAGGAAGCTTAGGCAAGAGGCAAACCCTCGCCCTCCACCACTGCGTCTCCATTTTTAACCCCCCCCAACCACTGCCACCGCTTTTCTACCATACCCAGGTAAAGCTATTGAATGCTTGCTCATCTTACCCGAAGAGCATTTTATACAACAGTTTTCATGCCATTTAAATGGTAGTTTGCTGCAAGCTGGCCAAGGAAGGCAGTAAAAAGTCTGTATGAGAATCATACAGAGCAGGAAAGGCATCACAGCAGATGAAGCAGTGGATAGAAATTAAAGGCTGCAGGAATGCAGGTGCACGGAAAAGGTTCAGGACTCAGCTTGGGAGTTTTCCCCCATCAGCCGTAGCACTTGCACAAATTCTCTGTTTTTGCAGCATCTGGTAATGAGAAATGAAGAGATTATCTGGCTGCCTCTGTGGCGCTCATCTTGCCAAGAAAATCCCCACCCTACAAGAGAAATCCTTGCTAACGTGATCAAGATGTGCATACTTTCAGTGCAATAAACAGAACCAAGTTCTGTCTTGGTTAGAGAAATGTTTCATAGGCTAGTCCTTAATTTCTCCTCGAGTAACAGTTTAAAATAGAGAATTAATTAAAAAGCAGACCAACAAAATGTCCCTAAATTATACTCCTCAGCAGAGGACACCTTGTCATTGGTTTTTGAAGGAATAAGGCAGAAAAGCAATGTTTGTTGATTCTTCTATGAAGAGAACAGAGGTTTTGCAGTGTTTTTTTCTTTTTTTTTGGTGAAAGTGATATTCTCTCTTCGTGCACCAATGCACCGATTTCCCTCCCTTCCTCAGATGTTCTAGATGTCAAAGCCCACCAGTGCTTGCGCTGAAGTTTGCCCAAGGCACTTCACACCCACTTCGTCAAATATTCAGGATTGAGAAGGAGAAAGTGTTTATAATTCACAGCATGAGACTTCATATCCAGACAAGATATCATCTGTCAGTTGCACAAAGCCGAGTACCTTTCCAAAAAAATAAACTAATCTTTTCGAGGTTGAAAAAGGTAAGTCATTTTATGGAGAGACAAAGGTTCTGGAAAGTAAAGTCATTTGTCCAACATTACACACTGGGTAGAGACCACGGCAGACCGCCCAGGAAACCCAATTCTCTTGGCACGTCTGGCAGTACAGATTGTGCTTCCCAGGGAATCTTTGGAGGAGAGAAGCATTTTACCTTTTTAAAACAAAACAAAACCCCTGAACACCTTTCCCTGGCCCAGACCCAGATCTGTTGACACTTAGCTGCTAACAGATGTAAACATTCGAAAACAAAACAAAAAGAAAGATATTTCCTGTAGGAAATTCCAAACTTAAAACTCGGTGCACTGATCTGCACTGCTGTTTTCCTTCAGTTATCACTTTTGCAGCAGTCATGGGAGCACCAGCATGGACAAGCCTTTTGCAAGCCAAGTCATCTAAACCAGTAAAGGGGTAGGGAACACGTGGGAAAACCCCACCCAAGCCAACTGCTTCTATTATCATCACAAGCCAGGGAGGCTGCAGCGGTGGTGAGATGCCGGAACGGGTAAGCTCTGTTCAGCTCCTGCAACGGTATGTGACTTTGTTAATACCTACAAAGGACTTGGAAAACACGGGCCCTGTACTGCTCGAAAGCTGCAGACCATCAAAGCTGTGGAGGGGAAGAAATCCCCAGCTCTGAATCAGCCATTTAATCCTGTTATTCAATATATTTTTTAATTCTACATCTTCTCAGCACACTTTCAGCAAACTTCTGGAAATCTACCCCCATTCGTGGTTTTAGCCTGTACTGGTTCATTTTGGCATCACACATACACACACAAAAAAAAAAAAAAAAAAAAAAAGGCAGCTGTCTACAGTTTTGTAGCTCAGTTTAAAAAGATGAATGGCAGTACAGAAAAATCAGGTTCTCTCTCACTGCCAAAATTGCGCTAATCTACATCCTAGACCTACAACCTGTTTGTTACAGAAATTTTACAAAATTATTTCTCTCTTTGCTCTCAAAGATGCCAGTAGCTTTCTGAAACTTACTTAAAGGTTTCTTTCCCTTCCAAGCTAACAGATAGGAATTTCAGCTTGGGTCCTGTAAATAGCTTTTTTTTTTTTTTGACCTAATTTTGCAACTTCCTGTACAAAAAACTTTTTACAAGGTTTCATTTCTGAAGTTCATACAATCTCTAATGTACAATAGTTTGAAATATCATCCACAAGACAATTACAGCTGCTGATGTGAAACTTCCTTGCCACATGAAGAGGCTATGAATTTCATCACTTTTAAACAGAAATGTGCCAGATAATCGCAATTATTACAGTAGTAACATTACTAAATTTCAAAGCTTTGACTGCACTTTTATGTAAAGTCTCAACTGAAACAGTAAATTAACATCAGAATAACTTTCCTGATAATCAATTTATTCCAAAGGTGGTACCCTACACAGGCTTGAATGTGGACAGTATGCAATAGTGTTGTTCAAACAAAAAAAATAAAAATCAAAGTACAAAAATTATTTTAAAGGTTCTTTAAAGCAAATCAAGACCAAAATCCATACTGGTTTCCAGAACCAAAACTCTGCCCTAGTGAATTTCACCTTTTGAAAGATAATTTTTAACCTAAATGATAAATCCCTCAGAACATTACTGTTCAAGAGTAAGTCAAGAGTTTATTTAGAAATCATCTCAACCACCAACCTAATTCTCCAACTCCCAACGCTGTGAATCCCAGGAAATTTAACCAAAGATTCATGACTAGAATGAACAACAGTGTAAAAGTAGGGGCTTTGCAATACTCTTAATCGGGCGAGGAGCTGTGACAGTGAGATCACCACTAATTTTGCCTCTCCACCTCTCAAGAAACCCAGGAGCTATGCATTCCTTTTCTCACAGCTAGGATCAGAAATAAAACCCCACAGCACACAATCTCGCTCTCTGTTAAATTATGCATGGGTTGAGCACTCAGAAGTCCCATGACTGTATGTGGAAGCACAGAGGTGCAAGGAACGCTGACACCAAGCAGGGCAAGCCCATCCACCATCCTCAGACTATGCTACCAACCTCCCATATTTCAATCACAGCCACTGTACAGTGTATGTTCATATCCAGGCAGGACTCTGAGACTAAAGAAACAGCAGCCTAAAAATAAGAATCCAGAAAGCAGATCAAGTGGTGACACCAGCTATATTAGTGACAAACATTTGAAAAGCATAAAAAAATTCACAAAGCAAGGACAGGGGAAAAACTGAGTTATTCTGACAGCCTTATGCACAGATTTTGTTTTGTTTGACAGGTATAAATAAGTTCTAGCCTCTGACTGAAGGGGGAAAAAAAGCTTTCACACTCCATCAAACAAGCCTAAGAAATATGTATTTAAAGAAACTGCCACTAACCCATCTCAGTGTATGTAGTAGAAAATAGCATGTGCTTCACTTTACAGCTAGATTTCAAGAAGTAGGTGTTCAGCAGGAGCTTGGTGGGGAAAAAGAAGCAACCATATAAGGCAACAAAACCAGAATAAAAAGAATGTGTTTTGGTGAGTTGGGCAGACATCTGTTCTTACCACACAAGGCTTGGCAACTTTCAAATTAGGGGAACCTCAGATTACCCTTTCAGCTAGGAAGTAACACACAAAGCGAGGTTCCTCACGTGCGAGTCGAGATCAAATTTCTTTATATTTACCTGTCTGCTTTCAAAAGCAGGTTAGATGGCAGTTCAAGGAGCTGGTTGTGTTGCACGTCCAGGACCTCCACTTGCATTCGCTCGAGCCGATCCGGTAGCCTTCCTAACATGTTATGTCCTGCCAGCAGCTTACGCAAGCTACTGTTGTAAAACAACCTTAGAGAAACAAACAACACCAAAAATGAGAAAAACCTAAACCAAAGAGTTGCTTTGAGAATTTAGGAGCGATACCACAGTTCATTATAAGAAAGTGATTCAGCCAACCGATTAGCAGACACGGTATTAATTACGCACAGATCCAAGAACGTCTTCCCACTCTCCACCAACCTCTTGAAAAGGTCGTTCAGACACAGGGAAGGAGGTTTAAGGATGATTCAGGAGTTAAAGTAGTCAGAAAGGGTTCTCTTACTGCACTGTATAAAACACGAACATAGAAGCACGACAGTGAAGGAGGGAATTGCTAACAATGGCTGCAGAAAACTGCACATGTGGGATCCCCCTACCTAATGGAAGAACTTCAGAAGTGTGGGTGAAATCACCAGTCACCCCACAAGCTTCATAGTGCTCTATTCATCATGTGCTGACTCACAATCCAATACAATTCCCCACCCCCACCCCCCATTTTCCTTTTCTGTTAATACCAGACTAACATAAAGCCTCCTTTCCAGTTCTACAACGAATGAAATTTATCTAATCGGCTTTACTTTCTTGAGCTTTTACAAGCGATAGATGACCTGGAGTTCCATCCCCCTGCTCCATTTTCTGGGGGGACTGGGTGAGAAGGGGAGAGGGAGAAGAGGGCAATGTAAAGAGACAAGAACAACTGCTGTTTTATCAAATAGTAAAGCCAAAATTTGCAGCATAAACAACACAATAAGGAGTTTAAAATCTGCACCTAAAGACCTCAAAACTGGAGCAACTCTTGATTTTGAAGAGGAACCACTTTAAGCAAATTACAAAAAAAAGATTATTCTTCATCTGCCACCTGTCTTACATTCCCACTACTGTACTGTTTAATCTGGCAAACCTGTGCATCATGCTGACCTGTTTCAACCAAAGACTCTCAAATTACTCAGCATTAAAGCAAAAATCTTCTTCCCTCTGTTACAATGACCCAAATACACATAAAGAGCCTCCCTGCCCCTTCCCTACAATACATCAGGTCATCGGATTATTATGCCAAAATAATCATTGAAGTATGCTGAGTATTTTCCCCTTGACAGATACAGTCATGCTCCATATCTGTGTGCCAGCATTAACAGTTATCTCAGTTGGCTGGATCATCTGTGTTATGACCACGGATGCAAGTCAACAGCCAGCGGTATCATTCCACAAGGCTCAACACAGGCTGAAAAGACTTACTATACAGTGATAAGCCTATCTACTGTGTTTTTGTCATTTAACCATTTTTGTTTCACTCCACTTTTACTTGAAAACCTCCCTCAGTTACGGATTTGCCTTTCTATTCTATTTCCTTTTTTAATCAAGACTGGCCAGTATCATCAACACTAAACATTACAGGAAAAAGCAGAATTGGTTGACAATGTCTCCAAAAAAATTTATCACTTGGGGCGTTTTTTTGGATGGGTGGGGGCAGTGCCATTTTAAAATAAAAACCATTCAAATCATGGCAAAACCCTTAGCAATCAGTTTTTCCATGAAAATATATTTATAAATAATTCAGAAGAACTGAGTATGTCTTTGGGGTTTTGTTTGTTTTCTCTATTTTCCAAGTTACACAAGTACCAAAGGAACTGGGCTGCCTGAAGAGAGACTGAACCACGACCATTTAACTAAGCAACTCCTGATGAGCCTGGGACACCCAGTTCTCAAGCTGTGTGGGGAACCAAAATGTTGGGACTGCTCTTCCCTATAGGCAGCTTTCCCACTTGCCCAACTCCCACTGGAAGTTTTGATGGGATCAAAAAGTTCTAAGGACAAGCATGTCGCTCAGCATCAGCACCTTCTGAGAAAACATGGTTTGGTGAAAGCATTCAACCAATTCCTTTAGTAAGCAACTGTTCTAGAGAACACAATATTGAATAGAAACAGATCTTAAAAAAAAAACAAAACAAAAAACCAGACAAAAAGGAATGAAAATACATACAGACATCTGTTCACTGGTGGTGGCAAGGTCATTTTGGCAACTCGTAATTGAAACATTTCCATTTTCTTTGGGGAATCTTTGGCAACGTCAGTTTTATGACAATGAATTTGTCCTGCATAGCTAAGACTACGTACCCTTTTTGTTATTTTTCAGTACTTTTAGAGCAGAAATGGCTGTATTACAGCCCAGCGTATATTGTTCCCATTTTCTTTGAGACAAACATTAGTACACAATCCTCTCTCTCAACTGCTTCAACTCTTTTGTCTTCAAGGATTGTTTTTCTGTTTCAAGAGGCAAATGCACATAGCACCAACTGTAGTTTGTTTAGATTAGGTGCAACCTTCAGCCTTCTGGGAAACTGCTGGTCAGTCAAGGCTTATAACATTTGTGGTTAGAGTGGCAAGTATCCTCCTAGGAGAGTCCTGCTCACTCACTCCACAGGTTTTCAGAGTGCTGCTCTGTGTAGAAGGAAAAGCACACAACAGTGCACATGAACACACTGACTGGGCACTAGAATTTACCTAACACTCAACATTAGGTCTATATGCCTGAGCCATTTGCATTTGAATCCAGACCCAAATTTTCCTGAAGTTCAACAGACGTTCAAAGCTTGTGTTTTGAACTGGGCCTTAAAGCTGAGATGACTTATTAGGAGCTACACTATCTAGACACATACTACAAAGAGAAGCTTTCAAAGATAAGCTGTTTCCTGGGGTTAATGATAAGATGGCAGGAGAGACAAGTGGGATGTTGACTATACCTAATTTCAGCTAATCATTAATCTCCCAAAGATATCCGGTATGCCTTGATAGTCCTTGCTGTAATGAAGTGCAAATGAAAGGCAAATGAACTTTTGCTCCCCCCACCTTCTGAGTAGGCACAGTTTCACTTTGTGTGGAAAAACAGAGGGATTAATAGTCTGCATGTTAGCCTGTTAGTTTGTTCAGTAAATCTCTTCACATCCTTTTCTGCTCACATTTCTGAAATCTATTCTGTTCCCATTTCTGACACTAAAACTGCCAGTTTACACTATATGGCACACTCCTCTGACCCAGACAAAACTATCCTTTTTGGTTTCTGATGCTCTTCTGTGCTGTACAGCTCCGTAAGGAAAATATTTAACAGCTCATCATATACTAGCTGTCTACAATCTTCAGTGGCTCTGCACATCCCCATGCAATTTCACCCTTTGTACCTAGTATGTTCTCCCTCTTTCACAACATCTTTTTGAAGTGTACAGAGCAGCCAAGGTCTCTTCCAGTGAAGTCAGGGACTTAAAAACTCTCAATACCGGCACCTGACCAGTATACTCACCTGGAACAGGTGTCTCTAGGAAAAAACCTAGCAAGAGCCATTCATTATTTAAACTCAACTCCTATTTTCCTTTCCTGTTTACTTGCTTTCCTATCATTTGTATATATCAATTTTAAGTTTAGACTCCTGTAAGAGAGATCATCTTTGTAGTGAAGGCGATTGCTCTACTTGCAGGAGTTTGCTTGCTTGGTGAGACTTTACCTTCCCCTCTCAACCTTTTTTCAGTCAAACAGGTCTGTGAACTGGAGTCTCTAGGCACCACTGAAACTAAGTTACAAGCTCTGGATCTTTAAACTGTCATACAAAGTTATGTCTGTTAATATTTAATATTCAGTATTAAAAATGAAGGGCTTTCCTGCCTGAAGAGCCACATTAACAGCTTCAAAACTTCCACCTGGAGTTCAAAGGCACTGCTTTCTCTGCATGAAAGTAAAAGAAGAAAGGCTGGGTGGAAGCTTGAGGCGTGACGACACCCCACAAGGTAAAAATAAAATCAAACAAAAGATAAAATGGGCCTGACAGTCACAGGAACAAGCTAAACACTGAATCAGCAATTATTTCTGAATTGCTTATTCTGTTCCACATTGTGCAACTGGTCTGCAAGACTCACCGGGCAGGCAGCTCACGTATCTGATTGTGGCCAACATCCAACACTTCCAGTTTCCTGCTGTCACATACCCACTCAGGCAGGTTTTCCAGGTGATTTCTATGAATAAAGAACACAGAGGTGTAACTAAACGATAATCGAGATGTAAAGGCTATTAGCAATACAGCCTCAAGAGAGATGCAGATACCTGCAGGAAATAAATCTGCTACATAATATGTTTCCTATGAGATTGTATCACCCCTCCTTCTCTAAGGGCACTACCAGTGCAGTAAGGTTCTGAGCGAGAGGGCAAGAAAGCTAACAGCATTATTTTCTCCCTAGATGTGCATCCGCTAAGAAAATGGAAAAAGCTGCTTCCAAATTATTGGGGAAGAAGTATTAAGAGTATCAGTGTTGAGGATGAAGAAGTCTCTCCATGGAGAAGAAAACTTGTGACATACTGCTCAGAAGATATTCACACCCTACACAGTTGAAACACACCTCTTCGATCCCCCATAAATTCAGTCCTAAAACCCACTCTACCACTCTTCAGCTATCTCACTGAACAGAGCAAAATCTTTTTTCTTATGCATCTTTAAAGTCAAGCACTTTGCTTTTCTTGCGTTTGTCTTCACAGATACTAGCCCTTCTAAAAATTAAGTTCTTAGAGGTACGTTTTTCCAAATATTGCACATGCAGCTAGGCACAGTGGGGCAGCCACGTATCTTGCCTTAAAGACAAAAATTAGCGGCACAAAATACATGGAGGAGATTGTGTGCATGTGCATTCACATAATCACTACTTCAGATACACAGATGCAAAACTGGGCATCAAATAAGGTTCAGGCACTCGCAGACTTGAAGTTCAGGAATGCCTTACGCAGCACGAACATAAATCAATACTCATGCTCATTCATGTACTTGTATCCTATAGTTTATTCATGCAACAGCCTTTAACCAAAATATGCAATAGCAACCCATCCCCTCATCCTCACATAGCTTCCTTTTCAATATCAAATGGATTTCCCAAATTCCAAGCGAGCTAAGAAGCTAAAGACACTCTACCCACTTAGTTACAATGCCACCACTGAACTGAGGCACAAAAAGGGTTTTGTGATCAAAATCATGCATTCTGCACCAATTTCATTTACAGCTAAATGGAGAACACAGCTTTACAAAGAATGCTTTTCAATAAATCACACTTATTTAATCACACCTGTGTGTTACATTTAGGTGCACAATGCGAGTAACTCATGGTTGATGAAACTGAAGTTGATGGCCACTCCCCAGGTTAACTCACTAATTGTTACAATCACCCTCGACAGCTTAAGAGTGCTTTAAGCAGGCTTTTTAATGAATGAGATTATCACTTCAACATGCAGATGAGTAATTCCTTAAATAAAACAGACATTAAGCACATGTATAAAGTGTTTTCCTGATTCAGTTCTTAAATTGTAAAACAAACTAAAACACCCCCATTTCCATTTCTTTCCTTATCCCACCTCCCTCGTTAAGGTGAGATTTAGAGACGCACACAAATGGCAACTGCAGACATCCCTGCAGCAGCCAGGGCTGCGGAGACGAGCTGCAGGAGCTGCTGAACTGACGAGTGAACTATCAAACTGTCACCTACGCTGGGCTTGTGACACAGACATCCAAAAGGGAACTTCTGTACATGTCTCTCATTGGTGCACGTTTGAATCATTGTGTTCTGTCTCTATAAAACGGGAAATCTTTAAATCAGGGAAACCCCTTTCCTTTAACTATAAAGGTGCGTTTTGCTTTTAGCTCTAAAAATTTTTTTTAAAAAAGTAAATCTATAAAAATGAAACAGGGAACAACTGGCCAGTAGAAAAAAGCCCATCCTCTACCTCTGAAAATCAATCTTCTCGTATCTCAAGGCCCAATTCCTGCCCCAACTCCCTCCTAGTAAAATAGTCATTTTTCCATAAGCATCATTGATGTATATTTTACAGGCCCAAGAAAAAACATACTCTTACCTAGAAATATCCATATAAGCCAGGCAATTAGGAACTGGATACACATCAAGGTGAACAAGTTCTAGGGGGAAAAAAACATAAAAACAAAAGTGGTGATAGAGATTTTCATCTAAATGGCTGTTCCATAAGAGTTACTTTAAGCAGCTAACACCCAGAGATTTCAGAACAAGTCAGTAACTTACAAAACTTCTGAGAATCTGGACCTTTGTGAAGGGAGTTTTGTTTCTTTATTACGTGTGACTACATTTGCTACATTACATTGTACTTGCTATGACAAATTGCATAACTGATCAGAGAAGACAAACTGGAACATTTTACAAGTTTCATGGCAAATTCTCCTTTTTCCATCTTTGTCCCAGAGCCGTAACTTCACCTCCACCACTCTCTGCCCAGAATAGTCAGTCACAAACTTGCTCTACTTTTTGTCCACTGGTCACTAATGGTACAGGCACAGGAAGGGAGACTCCCCACTGTGGAATAGCAAGCCACAGAATAGCCCAGAGTCCTCCAGGTCATGGCAAGATCCAGAGTATTTTTCACCACATTACATGAACCTTTGCATGTGCCTGTGGAGTCCCTGGTTGCAGGCAGCCTTACAGACCTTTCGTAGCATCTCAGCTCCTGCTAGTAATGTTGTATTTTGATTGCTTCAATAATATTTCACATCCTAAGGTTTTTAGGTAGCTAATGCTTAGCATGAAGGTTGAAATGAAACCAGCAGACATTTATTTAAGCCTACAGAAAATCCACTAAAGGGAAAGTGTAACAAGCATCACGGTTCCTTTGGAAGATGAGACTAAAACAAGGTGGCTGAGCGTGCAGAGAGACGACAGCCAGGAGGAACAGCAAGACCAAATACGCAGTTGATTGCAAGATACGGGTTGACTTGGGTTCTCAGCTCACATTGCACAGCACATGCTCAGATTATGTTAACTTTTCTCAGCTACAAAGATCCTGGCATGAATACTTAATGAAGGCACAGGCTTGGATATCATTAAGATGACAGCCTTTTAAAGGCAGTTCAGACTGTTCCATCAAATTCACAGTGCTCTGAGCTTGCATTTTGTTTATTCCATACCAAACTAGTCCAAACAATAAAAATGGTGGTGAAAACTGAGTATTTTAAGTAATAGCAGCTTCCAGAGACAGATCAAACAAATCCTATTCATGGAACACAAGAGTTATTCAACTGGAAAAAGATGCATTATTTTCATTATTGAATACAAAAGAAGTTACTCATTACACATTTCATAGCTTTCTGGCCAGAGTAAGCAGCTAGAGGTAGTAGCAAAAATATACATTGTTTTAGTTTGTCTCACAAACAGCCACTTGTTCAAACTTTCTCAACTCTGTGGACAAGCAATAAATTCCTTATTTGCCTTAGTAAAATACCACATTAATACAACCCAAAGAACCGACAACTTCAAGACCCCTCCCTGCTGACACAGAGAGGACTTTCAGCCCACATTCTAAGATTTTCACAGTTTTGAGACCTCCAAATCAGTGGCCCAGTGTTATTTGGAAGTCACTTCTGAAGCTCAGAACTGCCAGTAGCGTGACACAGCACATGTGAAACCCTTTTCTCTAAGGGTCATGTCAAGAGCCTCCTGATTACGTGCACTGCCCTCCACAAGCATCCCGCAGACAGGTACAAAACCAGAAGTCAGAGGACACCACCACAGCTGCCCTGAAAATGCACTTACCATTTGAGGAAGCGTACAGCGCTTTGAGAAAATATCCACTGATTTTGAGGGTTACCAGTTGATTCCGTTCACAGTGTAACACTTCAACATTGTTGAAAACTGTTGCATCCAGCTCCCCAAGTTTGTTGTCTCTGAGATCCAGTTGGGTCACATGATGCAGAAAATCTATTTCATCACCCTCCAGTCTCCTAATTGAATTCAATCTTGCGGACAAAAAAGCAGATTAAGTGTAGTTATACGGCAGGCTCCTGCTGACAAACCAATGCTCACTCTACGACCAGTTGCACTGGATTAAATTAGCATGCCTCCAGGTTCTGATCAAGGTTGATTTTAAATATTTTCCCCTTTGTTATGGTATTTTAAAAGCAGGATGGATCTGCTCTGTTTTATCCATCATGACAAAGGAATGATGACACCAAGCTCCTTTCCAAACTAGTTTGAAAACTACTGATAAAATGCTCTGCAAGAAGGTAAGTATGTGCCTATAAAGGTACGTATGTGTCATTGTGTCTATAAAAATAAAAGATGATCTGGCTGTTATTTGTGCCCAATAGTTTGGAAATGAGCAAAACCTCTACAGTTCCTGCTGGCCTATCATGAACATCTGCTGGAAAAGCCTGGCAGATAGGAGTAACCTGCGAGTCTCTTGCCTTACCGAAAGGCCAAATTGAGATTTATGAATTCCCATATATTCGCCTCTTACATCACCATGTTCCACAGCAAGCAAATTCAGAGACTTAAAAATGGGTGTGGAAAGAAAACAAAGCAAAAACCCAAGACAAGTGGATCTGTCAGATAAAGAGAACAGGTTTTATCACATCTTCACTGCAGTGCATTGATGCTGCCAATACCCAGCAACTTCCCCAGAAGTTACAACTGAATGAGATTATCTATAACCCAGCAATGTTTGAGACTGCAGAACACTCCAAAGAGTTCAGTTTCAAATTCCCTGCTCTGACTAAAATCAGTATAGTAACTTCTGCTGGCCCATTAAGCCTCCCTAGGGAGGATAAGGGCAAATACCTACAGTTCTGTTGCTGATCTCGCTTTCAAAGAGTTGCCCTCTGAGTAACAGTTGTGTTTTCAGAGTAGCTACATTTTCCAGTTAAAAGAACATGGGTAATAGGTCCCCTCTAACATCACAGCCTTCTTTTACTGTTTTCAATTTACAAGCAGTGCTTCCTTCTGATTTTACTGAAGCAAAGCACTTCACTGTGCAGCAAGTACAGTTTACAAATACGTTTGACATTTACAATTCCAGGTAGCGTGACAAAGAACCACTGTTCACCACCCGGTGCAGAAAGGATGCAGCAGACAATGAGGGCTGGAACTGCACCACTGGAACTCATGGCCAGCTCAACCACAGTATCCCTACCCTGAGGCCAATTTATTTATTTATTTGCTTTTAACATACATACAAAGACACAGACATATTTTAACCCCACCATAAATGCTTCAGAACTCATCCATCTATTTTAGCTATTTTCTTAACTTATGCTGGCCCTTCCTCGATTGCAAACTCTGACAGCTACACAGCAGTATGGTACACTAGGTTTTAGCTTGAATAGCTTAACTAAATGGTTCCAAAATTCATTGTTGTTTGGACCTCATGGTCCAGGCTCTGAACTGAGCCTTGCCCAGCTGATTGCAGAAGCTGGCTTCCCCAAAGACCATAAGAATAAAGAACCACCTCATACCAGAGCCATTTGTAATAAGGATCTGTTCAGACTCTGCTGAGGGCATCAATAAAATAATGTTACTCATGGTGGACTAGGTTTTTTAACATACCAAGAAGAATTAAAATACCTATTTTCGTCCTTTCACCTTCACTGCACTTCTCTTCATCTCATGCATCTGTAACATTCCAGACAGAAGCTTTTTGGATCAGGGACTATCATTTATATTATATTAACAATGCGGCAACAAGAACTGCAGGAATCACCAGTGTCTCAGGCTCTGTTTGGTTTGACCTTTTGGTGTAAATATTAATTTCCCCCCAAATTCATTTTCCTATCTATTGATCCCCCTAAATGCTACCTCCTCCTCAAAGAAGAATGCTAAGTCACTGCAAGTGCTGTGAGTTACGTAATACTGCCAGAAACATGGTTCAGTGGACTAATGCAAGAGATTCACACCCGGGGGCTATTCTGACAGTCAGGGAGAAACCATTTCAACACCAATAATTTAGACCCACTTGTTTTTAGCTTTTTCCAAATACCTACCTTAGATCCACATGTTTAATATGAGGCATCCTTTTTAACACCTGTAGGTTCAGGGTATCGATGCAGTTTCCTGACATACAGAGCTTATCCATGGCAGTCAGCTTCTCCAGCACCCCTGGAATGTCGGTGAACTCATTGAAGGACAGACTCACGTAGCTGAGCTGATGCATATGCTCCAATTCATCAGGAAGGGACCGGAGAAAGTTGCCGTCCAGCAAAAATGTCTGCAAGCTATTAAAAGAGGGGGAGGGGAGGGGAGAGTGAAGAAAGTGACTTGTTAAATCACATTTCCTCCCTATAAACACACAAATCTGCTGCAGTTACAGTGACATAAAATATACAAAAGGGCAGAAGAAAGAAAAATGTTACGGAATAACGCTTTAACATCTGCTACAGAAGGTATCGACCAAATAAATAAAAGCCTTGGCAACTATGAAATGTAGGCTGTATTAGACAGTTGTATCACATCTTCAGACATCTTCAGAACTGTGACTTGTGTGATGGCTGAAGCACATAAGCAAGGAGGTTTAAAGATTTTCTTCACCGTGAAGGTGACCCTTGTGTCAAATGCTGGGGACTGGCAGAGCTTTGAGACACAGACTGTGCTTCCCCTCCATCCGCAGCTCACAACTGCTTCCATACAGATCTACAAGACAGCCTGCTCTGAAAAAAACCTGTAAGTCTAAACTGTTTCTCATAGCAAAATTATGTACAGGGTCATGAAACTGCTCGTTGCCTTTATTATCAGGCCATGTACATCAAGTTTTAAGAAAGTACTTGCTTGTGCATCTCGCCTACAACTGCCGGAACGCTTCTGAGGGCATTGCAGGACACGTTGAGTTCAGTCAGGGTTGGGATACTGCAGACTGCCAGTGGGAAGTCTCCTAAATTATTATTGGAAAGGTTAAGGCTCTTCAGCTTGGTGAATCTACAATGAGATAAGAAAAAGTAAAAATAAAAAAAATAAAGTTGACAAATAAGTGGAGCATAAACCACAGCAAGTTGCCTTGCAATAATTAATACAAGGTAAGTTTGGTTATGCAAATACAAATTACATGCATTTTTAGTTTATGTACTCAGAACAACCAGGGAAGCTACTAGACACTCAAGTTAAACACCACTTGCAAGAGTTCACTCACATTAAGCTGGCATAGAGAAACAGGCCTTCCTGAGCAACACGTTAATATATTTTCTATGAGTGTAACAAAGAACAAAACCCTTGCCATGCTTATGATATATGTTGTTTCTTCTGTGGCATCTGATCCTGTACTAAAGCATTGCTATTTTTCTGAACACATTTCTTGCTAGTAAGACTACCCTAGTGACACCAGTTACGAAGTGGAGGAAATTCTCAGCTTATTTGAACACTAAATTTTTGTGGTGCCACTCAGCTCCATCCATGTGAATAGATACTGCCTTTCAACCAAAAATTCTCATTAGAATAGGTGGGTTTGTATACAACTAGGAAATGTACTGAATTAAAGCAGAATTTAGCAAGACTTCTGTAGTGACAGAGCCAAATCCTTACACTCTCAATTAAGTACGATGTCAAAGCTCACATAGATTTAAAAATTTTGTCCTTGATGTGTCACAGAACTCTTAAGAGCCTCTTGGTTTATTACATCAGCCAATGAAGCAACTTGCATGTGCTTGCCTTATTAAAGATGACCAAGACCATTTGAACAAAAAACCCAAGGAAGGGACAATCCAATTAGCCAGCCTGAATGTTCAGCAACGTTATTATGGTTGCCTAACAACCACTGGGAGGTATGCCTAAAGGCAAGTAAAAGGATGAATGAAAAGATCTGTGTCAGATTCCGATAGATGGGAGGAAGTTTCTTTTCTGGCATAGTTTACACCAGGACATTTTATTTGGACTTAATTTTCCCTTCGTTAAGGCTCCAGTCCTTTATTTGTGCGAGCAGGCTTTTATATAACACGGCGATGGAAGCAAAACTGCACCTATGAATGCTGCTGTTCCACACGAAAGCAATCTCCGACAGCATGTGCCAGTGCATCCATAGCCTCTGCATCGGCCCAGCACATTCCTACCTCAAAGCACTTTGTCCTGCCCCGACCAGAAAATACGCACGGAAAACGCATCAAGCATTAAAATGTTAAAGAGTTTCAACACCAGAAGACTCTTAAAAATCCTTACCAGCTACTGCAGCCAACTGGCACGCACCTTTACTATTGCCTAAATCAAACTCACATCACTGACTAAAACTCAATGTGAAAATGTAAGTAGCACCTTTGTTTTGTAGCACCACTGTATTTCGGTGGGGGTTTTAAGTGAAGTGTGGATTCCACCCCAAAAGACAGACTGTAAACACACTTAACGTTTACATAGGCTTGCAGCAAGCAAGGGAATGCTGTGCTCTCTATTGGTATTTTGGTGCAAAGATGACAGAAGAAAAAAAAAGGGAAAAATCACGACCAGAGTTATCACAGATTTTGAACACCCTGTGCCATGCTGGAGGCAGAGGAAGTTTGGAACAGAGTTAGATGGAGACTAAATGAAATCTTGCAATCAAATTACTGCTGCAGGGGAAAAAATGCTACTGTGCAGAAACAATGACTAATGCATCTCTAGAGGGAGAACTGTAAAACAAAAAAGAGGCTACGGTAAGCTAGCTGATGTTAATGAGGGCTGCTAGCCAAAAGAAAAATGCACATTTTAAACACTATACCTTTATATTCCTCTATTTTGAGAGAAAGGCCTTAAAAATCTTGAACCTAGAACTGAAATGCACAATCCTGCTTTTATCTTGAAGATAACTGTAGACTTAAGGCCATAGATATACTGCCCTGAAATTTAGGGTGATTCTGTGGTGGAACAGCTGTCCCACATCTTCCTCGAAGTCAACTGCAAATACAAACAGGAGTGCTCTAAGTAGTGGACTCCAGGGCCTTTAGAAATTACTTTTTTTTTCAGCATTTAGGTAAGCGCAAAAATAGTAGTAAGACAGGAAGATTAAACCATATTAACTAAGCTGCTGGAGAAACATCAAAATGCAACCATTCCAATTTTCAAGTCAACCATGAAAAAGGAATTAACACATTTAATAATCAACAACAAAGCTACAGCCTTTACCTGTGCCACTCTGGAGTCTCAGAAGAGCAGTCTCAGGGCTTCTGCCCACTAATAAGTGAAAACTACAAGCTACAAGAAGACCCCAAATACAATCTTGAGGTAAAATTACAGAAGATCAAACTAATACACAGAGGAAAGAGGACTGGAGTGGGGGCAATGTGGGGGGGTGTGGTGGTGGAAACTAAGAAATACATTAACTAACTCCAAAGCAGCGTTCAGCCTCAAGGTCTTCTGCACACATTCTTGTGTATAATTGTCCCAGGTCAAAGACGAAAAGAAAAAAAATCACCACCACCACCACCCCTAAATGTATCTGGATTACAACTCTACTACCCTAATGTATGTTTTAATGTCTGTGACTAAGGACACGAACTGAAGTGGTTAACAGGTCTATACAGTAAGTAAGGGAGGATGAGTAGTACATCCAATACTGGATATACTCATACAGAAGCTGAAAATGCACATGTAAGTGTATGTCAAATAACCCACAAAGTAGAGTTCATTGTTAAATCACATTTAAAGAAAAGCTGAAAGACAGACACCATAAGCTTAGTTAAAGTTAAGAGATTAATTTAAGACAATTGGCAGGAAAGACATATTATCTTCCTACTTTGTAAACATGTTAATTTACCAAATGCTAAAGTCGCATTTCTTCTCATGGAGCACTGTCAAGTACAGAACATTACTAAGCCAAACTAGCAGGCATTTGCTCACAGCCCAGATCAAAGTCTACCTCTTGTCTTTGGCCACTCACTTCCCACTATCCACATTGCACTTTGATTGTGGAGAACTGCCATGCTGCACGTTTAAAATGCTGAATTGTTTGTAGCACTTCTTCTATCTAGACAGACTTACAGTCAATAGCACCAGTATCATTTGTAGCATCAATACAAATAAAGTAGGACAGAAGTATTTTACAGACTCAAGTTTTCTGTTGCTGTGGAGTTTGCACAGTGTCGGGCTTTAAATATATTTTACAGAATAACATCTTTGCTGTTTTCTCACACCCAAATCTCACTCCTACCAGAAGCAGGGGCACACATCAATGCTGGTCCCATGGCATTGCTAGAAAGAAGAAAAGGCACAACATCTCTTGTCTGAGGCATGACAGTGTAACAACTTCATATTAAGTCCACACATATGCTTTTCTTCCTCCTCTCCCTCCTTCCCTGGTTCTAGACTTTGCTATCTGTTAAAAAAAGTCAACCTGAAGAACAGCACTTCTCAACACAGATTGTTCAGCTAGCTTACCAAGCTTTCTATCGTAATGACCAATATATAAACACTCACTTCTCTGACCAAAAAGAGACTTTAAGCTAGAGCAAAATGTTGACATGTCAACCCTTGGGTTTAAACATGCAATATGACTGAACACTAATTGCCATAATTGAGCCCCAAAATGCCCAGTTACTTAATCCTGAAGCTGCCACTTCAGGAGTGGTTTTAGTTTGACATACGGAAAATGAGGAGAGGGACTAACAAGAGAAGTTTATATCACGGCAAAGCAATGAACTGACACACTAATTTCAAATTCGGATCTACCCAACGTGCACAGCATAGGAATTTCCATTACACAGTACAGCATTTTGGTTCCACTATGTTTGGAGCAGGGGGAATAGTGTATTTGAATTGGCCATACACTGTCATTGAAATGCAGCCATAGCAGACGCATCCGACAAAACCAGTCTTGCCCTACTCTTACGAAAAAGCAATATTTTACTGCACCCAAACCAGAAGACGTGGCTTAATAAGAGACTCAGTTTAAGGAAAACAATCACTTTCCCGATACTATCTCCAGTATTTGAGCTGTCTCATGACTATGCTGTGCAGTTGAACACCGTTTCAAGCAGCGGCACAACCGTCCCTCAGCTTCAGCGACATTTCCGAGCAGATCGATGGCACTTGCCTAGCAGCACGGTGGCCCCAAGTGCTGGAACTGAACTACGACTTGCCACTTTCATGAACGCCTGCTGCTTTGGCCACCAACTTAATCATTAAGAGGATTTCCATATAAAACTGACACACCAATTTCCTCCTTGGAAATAAAAGGTCCAATTTACTGCCTTTTGCAGTTGTGTCAGATTCCCCATCCATAGCCTTATTGCCTAAGGGAGCAGCTAGCCTAGTGCCAGAAATACTGTCATAGCGTTTCCCTTCCCACAAAGGTGTCACTGTAAAAGCCTTAAATTAGTTAGACAATTAAAACAAACTATTCCAGCCCTCTTGCCCTGCTAAATTTGTCGAGACGGCTGAATATAGGTTTTTGCAAGAGCTAGGGAGATTCACTTGGATACTGCAGGTGGAGGCTTTGCCTAACTGAGGTCAACAGCTGGGGGGGGGGGGGG